>OY740771.1:55652169-56356226 GCA_963513935.1 Aphrophora alni
TCCATTGTGATATTCACTTAATGGAATGTTCTTTAGTCCATCCAGCGATTTTTGTTTCACCTCTTCCACAGTCTCTAAACGTTTACCTTTCATATCCCTTTTAAGTTGGGGGAACAAAAAAAAGTTGCAGGGAGCAAGATCCGGTGAATAGGGGGAGGGGGGTGAGCAATCATGTCATACCATTTTTCGTCAAAAACTGCTTCACCGACAGGCTTCGAAACAGGCATGAAGTTGGCGCTCCCTTTGCTCTTCTGTGAGAAAGCGTGAAACAAGTTTGGCTGCAACTCTTCTCATGCACAAATCCTTTGATAAAATCCTCTGGATTGAACTCCAAGTCAACCCAGACATCGCAACTAATTGATCAATGGTTTGACGACAGTCTTCACGAACCAGAGTGTTGATTTTCTCAACGTTGTCGTCAGTTCTTGACATTGAAGGGCGTCCAGAACAAGGCTGGTTTTCAGTCAACATTTCTCCATTTTTAAAATGCTGAAACCACTCGTAGACACGTGTTTTACTTAAAGTAGCTTCCCCATAAGCTATTTTAAGCATTTCAAGAGTTTCCGCGGGCGTTTTCCCCAACAGGAAACAAAATTTCACAGCCACATGTTGCTCCCGGCATTCAGCTGTTTTACGTTTTCGCCGAAACGGAAAAAGGTCTTTCACAAAAAATTTTCTCATGGGCAAACTGATCCACTCACAGCGAACAAACTTCGCACACTGACGTCTATCAATATGACTCGAGACTCCCTCTCCGGCTGACTGGCCATGCCCACCCCTTCTCCTCACTAGCCCGATTCCCGTTAATTTTGGGCCCCCCCTCATATATTTTATCATCATGCTAATATACCATATTTTTCTTGGAAAAATTGATCATTTTCATTTTGATTTTGGACCTCGAAGGATCATTCCATCAAAGTCCACCTCCCATCAGGTAAGGAACTAGGCAACTAAAATTTTCTCCTAAGGATTTTTTCCCCCCAACATCTTTCAAGTTGGCTTTCTTCCAGAGCCAGTGCCATCATCAACATAATCAAGGATACAAAACCCTTAAGAGGTTGATTAACGTTATACTATGCTATGCATAATTTATTTACAAGTTCAGACATTACAATTGAATACAACTATATTTACATATGCACTACAATTATATGTAATGATAAAAAGAGGTAGTATATGTTGCTACAAAATAAAATCGTAGTAGTGTAACATCTGTTCTCTTCTGTTACTCTTTGTTTCCTATTGTTGAGAATAATGGTTTCATCTTGGTAAATTTTTGAATCTTCAGTAATAGGAATTGCCTACAATAATAAACTCCTGATCTTGAACTACTTTCTAGGCACAAGTGACTCAAAGTGGCAGCTGTCTCCTGGCAAGTAAAATGACCAGTAGCGGCCGATGGTTAAGGGCAATGGGAGGGCTCTGTTTTAAATTATACACGTAAGGGAAGGCATGTTATCATTCACTTAACATTCACAATCACAAAGGGTTAAACTTAAAAACATAAACAAACAACTCGTGTGAGTGGCGAGACACTATTTAGTACAGTTGCGCCAACTTATTTTGCCCATCGAAAACAAGGTTTTTAGTAATGCGGAACATCTAATTTATGGTGGCTTCACTGACTGATGTCTGCGTGCGCAGCTTCAGACTCTGCCCTAGAAGCCCATTACACGCTGTGTAAATAACGTCACGGCACCCTCAGCTCTGTCTGCTGCTTGCCTCATATGACTAAATGCAATGTAACTGGGACGCTCTGGCCACCGTCCGAACTCCAGAATACATTCGTCAAATATTTTATATTGTAAAACTTCCGCTACAAATGATGGTGAAATCCATAGCGGCAATTCATAATTCATTAATCTCCACAGAATTAAATAATATAGGTATTTATATTATTAAAATAATATTATCATTGGGGGGGGGGGCGTCCGAGAGTCCTTATGAGTAAGCCGCCACTGAAAATGACCGAGGATGGATAGTATTCTTTTTAGTTAGGAAATACTAAGGTAGAAATGTAAGTTTTTTCATCATCCTTTGATCATTTTCATCATTACTTAAACACAATGTGATTATGAAGTAGGTATTAAGTACACACAGAATATACATGTGCTGAAATTATTAACAGAGATAAAAATTAATAGTATTTTTTTTAACATCAGGTAATAACATACAAATAAATATTTTGTTCTAAAGGTGTGTGAAAACTTTATTCCTGATTCAACTCATCCGGATTTTCGTTTATGGTTAACTTCATATCCAGCTGACCACTTTCCTGTGCTTGTGCTTCAAAATGGAGTAAAAATGACAAATGAACCACCAAAAGGGATGCGTGCGAATATATTGAGGTACTGGTAGTGTCAATATCATTATGAATTTGTTTATATAATTTAAGTTTTTAATTATAGATTATTTGTTTCATGTTTGTTGTGGTTGAAACATGTTTAGGTCTAACTTATTGTTTGATTTGTTTTCTTTAAACTAATATAAGTCAGGAGGGTAATTCAAGAATTTCCGATGCACCTGTTTTTCTAATTGAAATTAAATGATTGAGAAAGTCATTGCCAAATATTTGTTTATGTTTAGAGTGTTAATAGTCTTGAAAATAGCTTTTTTTCCAATAGGCTATGTAAAAAAAGTAATTTTTTTCTTTTCTATTTTCCAATTATTTCAAATAGGAAAAAATAATATGTGTTTTCAGAGCACTTGATTAATTAATTTTAAAAAAATTGTATGATATTTGTATTTGTGCCAATCCATGTGTATCAGACCAATTGGTACTTTGGTATGTTGGCATGTTTAAGTCTGTTTTTTTTTTTTTTTTTTTTTTTTTTTAAGTAAGAGTTTCTACATCTTTCTTCTTTAACTTTGTCATCTAATTGCTATTTGATGTTTTTAAGGAAGTCTCTATTTGCAGTGGCATATACCTTCACTTCTGTAAATGACTTCTTTAACTATATGACGAAGCTAGTGAAGACACACACACACACACACACACACGCACAAACACACGCAAACACACAAACAATCAAACAAACACACACACACACTGAGACGGTTTGGAAAAAGCCAAAAGTCTCAAGCCAATTTAAAACAGGTTAAATTCCCGCGATAAAGCCATGTAGATGGGGGACGAGGAGGAACGATGACGTCACGGCAACAGGTGCTGAACATTGCATGTTGATTCGTGAAAAGTCGCTCTGCCTTGTTTCTTATTTTATTAAAATATTAAATTATTAAAATAAATTAATGTTCAGTAGAATCAACCGATTAATAATATCGAAAAATAAATTTAAAAGCAATTAAAACAAAAAAGTTATTCAAGTTTTTATAGGGGCTCAAAAACCTAAAATTTGGAAAAAACTTAAAGTCAAAATTCAAAAAACGTAGAGTCATAACTCAGAGGGGAACTAATAATAATCATAAATAAAAAATATGAATTAATAATAATTAACAGGTGAAAATGGACTTAGAAAGTCATTCTTGGGGAGTTTTTTGGAATTTTTGAGTTGAAGGGGGGATGATTTAAAAAATAATAATAAGTACTATTGAAGAGACCACAATAGGGCACAATAATATGTACTTAGAATCAAATTTGAGAATAAAATAAGGGAGATATAATAATTACAAAACGTAAAACTTTAAAGCCCAAAAGCGGTTAAATTAAAAGTTAAAGGGGTAAAATAACATTGTAATTATAGATATCTAGTATGTAAAATTGTAAAACATCAAAGCAGAAGTGATAATATATAATGGGGGGGTTTTTATGAACAAAGACTCATACGGTAAAAACTTTAGGACTTCAAGGACGTATAACTCGAGAACCAAACGAGTTATGTGAAAAGTACAAATAGAGTTTTTCGTCGTAGTAGAAGAGGAACAAGATTTCGTCAAAAGAATTTTGAGAAAGGACTTATCTCAAAATTTGAAAAGAAGAAAAATCAAATTTCGGGAAAAGGGCGATAACTCGCGAACGAAGTGCAGTAGAGCGATGAATCAAGTTCCACAAGACCCACAAGATGGAGAGGAAGAAGAATCCGAAAGGAACTTTAAAATCGGTTCGAGCGTTCGAAAGTTATAGCGAGTTGAACGAAAAAACGACCAAAGTAGAAATTTTCATGCAAAAACATGAAAAGTGGCGCGCGCATCCTCAGCCGGAATCTAAAGTCTGAAACATCATATTGCCAACTTGGATCACAGATAACGTTGAAGAAAAAATACAATAAATTATTAATTAAAAGGTGTTTTAATTAATAATAAAGGAAGAAAACTGTTCATTAGTCAAAAAATATGACTAATAAAATATATAGTGTAAATATTTCAGACCAAAAGGGCCTGAAAACACATAATATGAAGAAAATACCTTTTTCCCTAAAAGGGAGGAAAATTGGCTCCAAGAAGTGGATTAATTCCCACTGAAAGGGAGACCGTAATTTATCTGTTGAAAGACGGATACTTTTGATTTGGAATCGACGCGAAGTGGACGTTTCTTCTGCAACCGACTCTGAGCTGAGAGGAAAATTCAACTGTCACTCTACTTAACTGGACTTAGAATAATTTCTACTCCAATCGAACTTCAAGGCAACTTAGAAGAATTCGAGACCAGCATTCAACTACATAGCAGCTTACAGACTCTGGATTGAAAACATCATATCAACATCAGCCTAATTATACAACAAATTCCAAATCCAACTAGAACTTCCAATAAAGTGTGAAGGTATCTTATACTTAAGGAATAATTCGCAAATATTAACTTCATTTAAAATATAACGTCATTAGGGGAATTATTAAAAATTAAATTCATTTTTATACCTCTGCTTTGGTGTTGAAAATAATTAATAATTAAATACGACTTTTTCAGTACAGGAAAAACTGTTTGTGGTTCTGTCTGAAAAGTCAAGCGTTTTTATTTTGTTTAGAATATAGAAAATATTACATTGATAAATTTTGTCAAATAAATAAATAGTTGTGTTGTTGTTTAATCAAATTGTTATGTGTTATTAAAAAAGTTATGAATTTAACATTTTTTCTGTGCAAAAGCGAAAAGAATATATAAATAATTCATTTCTAAATTTCGTTGTGTTTTCAATATAAATCCATTCTGTATATGTTATTAACCTTGTTTAAATATAAATCTTATGTGTGTGCTCTGTAATATAATTTGAAAATTTTAAAAGTTATCATCAGAACTTAAGAGCCGATTTCTCCCAAAAGGCACGACCTTGGAGAGAGAGAGTGTTAATCTTAAGAAAGAGTCAAATAATCGAGCATTGAGATAAAATTCAGGGAATTTTGCGTAAATTAAAAGTTAGTAAGTTTATGAGGACAAGCTCATACTTACTAGAGCCAAGAGTTGCAAAATCTTTGATTGAAAAAGGTAAAAGTGAGCATCTTGGCCTTGCCCGCGCTTGCTCTGAGAAGAAAGGTGGTTCGCCCAGTCGGTGGTGATCGTACAGCGAGTTTAAGAGTTCGTGATAAATAGCGTTCCAAAAAGGGAACAAAGAATCTTAAATTCGTAAAGAGAGAGCGGAGTGTGGTAAGTGACGCTGCAAAGTTGGGGCACGACCCCGAGAGTAGCGCGGCAACACACACACACACACACACACACACACACACATATATATGTACACAAGGGGAGACCCAAAAATAACGGGGATGGGGCTGGTGAGGAGAGGGGGTGGGCATGGTCGGTCAGCCGGAGAAGGTATCTCGAGTCACATTGCTACACGTCAGTGTACGACGTTTGTTTGCTGTGAGTGGATTAGTTTGTCCGTGAGAACTTTTTTGTGAAAGACCTTTTTCCGTTTTGGCAAAAACGTAAAATAGCTGACTGTTGGGAGCGGAAACGCCCACAGAAACTCTTGTAATGCTTAAAACAGCTTACGGGGAAGCTACTAGGGGAGAGTGCCGCTTTTACCTATCCTTTGTTATTCTTATGGAGATTTTACAATCGGTTAGGTACCGTTTTCTCAGAAACCATTGGAGAAAATCATTTCAAATTTTCACTTTATCTTCGAGGTGGCCATAGCAACAAAATACACAAAAATTTCATAAATTTTCACCTACAAATATTTTTAATTAATGTAAAAAATTTTTATTGTAAATTTGGTTTTTATATTTTTTTTCTAAAAAATTTTTAGAAAGTATTGCTAAATGTTTTTAGTGCATTTTGTCAAGTACCTAAAGAACACTGTTCATAAAAAATTTCAAGGTCCTAGCTCAATTAGTTTCTGAGATAATGGTACCTAATTGCAAAAATATTAGTTTTACGGGAATCGCGATTAAAAGAAAATCGTAATTGATACAACATTAATTTTATTTAAAACTTACATCAAAATCCTCCTGGGCAGTAATCTTCACTGTCTACATCCTCTCTTTTTCTTTTTAGCAGTCTTCTCTTCACTCTCTGTTTTTTGTTTCCTTCTTGAGTTTCTTTATCAGCCTTTTTATCCAAGTACAGTCAATCGACTATTAGAGTTTCTATAGTGTATTTCCCTGGTTCAATTCCAATTTGCTTCAATACATTAGCTTTGGCACTTGAACCCTCATTGAAAGCTATGACTGCATCTAAGACCCCCAGTTTCTTCTTATTCTTTGCCAGATGCAGCTGTTAAAACTCTCATTAGGGTTTTGAGTTTGCCTATGCAAACAACGCTTCAACAATTCTTCTTTAGTCAGAACCTTATAAACAGGCTTTATGGCTACATGACTGGTTCAGGTAAAGAGTTCTTGTGGATGTAGGTAGTTTTCAGTTTTTCGGCCTTGTTGTACCCACACCAGGAATCTTTCCTTGTGGGACATAAAGCATGCTGCAGATTTTCGTCAGTTGACAATGTATGAAAATATATAGCCCACAAAGCTTTCTTCATTTCCTTTACATCTTTTACATTTCTTCTTATAGCAAGCTCATAGTATCTTTGGAGCTGATCAATCTTCTCATCTGTTAACCTACCTTTTCCACCCAATGCCTTTTTGTCACTAAGCTTTTGTTTTTTCATCGTTGTCTTCAGCTTCCGAAGTCTCATTCCAAGCTGTTTCTGGACGTATCCAATGCATTCAAGCTTTTCTATTTTAATATCGCTTCCATACGGGTCACTGGCGAAGACTGCTTCGAACCCTTTCGAATCCCCATCGCCCAGGTACTTAGTGTACTTAACTTGTAACTTATTTTCTGATTGTGCACATAAATTCTTGGCACCAACAACCTCCATGCCCCCGCTCGGTCCACTATAATATTGGCTTTACAAACTAACTTATGTTGCCTGGTCTTTTTCAGGATCAGCAAGGGCTCAAAGTCTAATACTTTTCCAGTATCAAACGAAGTCACAGTAACGATGCTATTCATAGACATGTGGCCCACGGTTTTACCATGTCCCATCGAACACTGGGGTGATTTCATGTTCACCCCCATTCTCGTCTATCGCTTCCAATGCAGCATTGCACATAGATGCTTCAGACACTTCTCTAGCCCCTTTCAATATTCTTTTTGTATAAGTTTGAACTTTTGTATTCGGAGGAGCAAGATTTATGATAGCTGTGAACATCTTACCTGCGGCAATGCCACATCCAATCCAATCACAAGACAGCGGTTAACGCCTTACTGTGATGAAGGTTTAATTGAACTATACTCATCATTCTTTGGATTGGAGATGTTCCTTCTACTACATGATATTTCAACAATCTCTGAGTGCCTACATCCTGCTGCAGAGGTTGGATAGTAGATTCTACAGGGGTGTTCTCAACCCCTATTTCCTCCACCTCCATCCGGTTCCTTCTCCTTGAGTTGTCTTTTTCAAGCTGCCAAGGTGAAAAACTTTACTGGTTTTGTTGATTCCATAAAAGTCCCAAGAACAGCAAGGGACATAATCGTCCACCATACAGAGTCCCGCATGTATGAGTAAGGCTTGGTTGAAACTGGAGATTGCATAGTATCCAGCAATTGCACGGTGCACCAGTAACAAGTTACTTATCGTCAAGGTGAGGTTGACACTTGTATGGGAGAGGGTATACCCATCCACATACCCTGCACCCCTAAAAGATGAATTACTGTAGCCTCAACCAAATGTCAGGAAAACATTCCTCCTCGAATGTACAATTGTATTCACCGTCAGCTTCCTTGAAGTTAGAAGGTGTTTAATTAATCATAGAATAAACTATGTTGTCAGGGTCTGAAGCAAAATTCCTTCCTGATAAAATAGCAGACTCTAATTCCTGTACGGAAAATGGGATATTTAATTGACAGTTTTTTGGTGGACCTACAGTAAAAGATAGTGCTTCTTTGAAACCTATTATATGAATGAAAGGGGTCACTGTAAGCAGCAGTTGAAGAAAATTTTGCAAATGATGACCCAAAAACATTAGAAATATTTTATTATTTATAGTCAAAATTCTATCCCCCTGCTTAAGTCCCAGTAAGGGAGCAGAAGGGGGAGGAACACAAACATCGTAAATTTTTCTACACTACTAACATGGGTGTGGTTCTTGATATTGTACAAATATTTTGGGTCCAAGTTTCCTTTTGACTCTGCCTAATCTCTGTGCTTTTGCTTGTAAGATTTTATACCTTTTGAGATTTTCACAAGTAGATCTTCGGTTAAACTTCCTTAGAGCTTTACTACATAAACGGAGAGCATCACTACATTCATTGTTCCACAGTCTGCTACTGTAAGGATTGCTGCTGTAAAAGACTGTGCTACTTCCTGAATAGGACGATTCTTATTAATAATAGATGATACCAATTAATCAGTGAAATTTTCTCATTTTACTTTTCGCAAAAGCCACCTGTGTATGCGATCATTACATTTAGAGAAGTCAGAATAGGTAAATTTCACAGGAGCGTAATCACTATTCTAAGTGTCAGTTAAAATGGACCTCTGAAATTTAGTGGCCAGTAATTGGCTACAAAATTACAAGTCTACAATTGTCCATACACCTGTGAAAACTGCAATATAAGTTGGTGAACCATAATTGAGCAAAATTAAATCCAAATTGGATTGAATCCTGTCATTATGGTTCTCTATATAGGGACATCTATTTGATCCCTATATATAGTAGTGGACATTAAATTCTCCCACCAAAAGAAATGAGACAGGCAACTGTCTGATCAGATCAAGAAATTTATCTTCAACAAACCTGTAATTAGGTGGTAGGTATACATAACAAATTGTCATTTTATATAGTGAAGTAATCGTTATTGCTACTGCGTGTAATGATGATGTAAGGTTTACAGTACTACCACATATGGAGGTGTGGGTGAGGTGTGGTCTACTCTACCCTTAATTTTGTCTACAGTAACAAAGTTGTTTCGAAAAACTGAAAACACTATTTAAACTAAATGACTGATATTGATGGAGGTAAGTTTCTTGCAGACAAATAAGTATGAGGGTTGTAACTCGTACAAAAATTTAAAAATCTTCAACGTGACTTTTCACGTTGTTAGTGTTCCATTGTATCACACTATTTAATTTTAAATTTATGATCAAGTAATAATTTAAAAAAATTAATAATTAATTCAATAATAATTCAAAAGGATTTGGACCTGTATTATTCTTTCCATCTGCTTGGCTTGAATAGCCGTCAGGTGGATTAAAATTAGCTACAGTTTTAGTATTAGAGGCCAGGGTCTAGCTCTACTGCATCCTCAACAACTTAAACGTCAGGTGTTGAGGATTGGAAAGACCCCTGAAATGATTTTGGGAAGGGATTGTTAGATCCCACATGAATAGATTTAGAGGGAACCTCTACTTGTACATTTTTATTGTTTATTTTATTTATAAATGGCTCAGAGTTTGAAGCTAATGGTTTAGTTTTTGGCTTTGTTGTCGGGGGACAAGTACCTATTAGCTTAATTTTTCAATAAAAACTTAACCCAATGGTCAGTATCTTGATCTTTATTACAGGTATAGACATTTGAGACTTATGCCCTCGAACATAGGGCAGAGGTGGAGAAAGGTGGGAGAGGAGTGTTGATTCTCTTAGAAGTGTCATTGTTGTGGGGTATTATACGTTTAGAGAATATAGTCAGTAATTGAGTCATCTGCTCCATTAGTACTTTAACTGGTTTTGTAAGCTCATCGCAGTTCTCACATGATGTAGTACAGTCATTTAGTATTTTTACCTGGAAAGTTTTCCGGGAGTTTTGAAATTTGGCAATTTTATAGATTTTGGGATGCTCTTGCCAAATTTCAACTTTGCCACCTCGTATGGCTGCCGCTCGCGCCGCCATATTGAAAAAATGGCGCCGAAAAGCAGTTTTTTGATAATAACTCCTTTCTGGCGCATTTTACAGGAAAAACATATTTATACAAAATAAAAGTAGAGAAAATTTCCTACAATTTATGTCTTAACTTTTCCTTTCCTAAAATCAATAGTTTCGGCGTAGGAGCGCCGTAAACCATTATACATCCACGCCAACGTGTAATATTTACTTTAAACTGTTCATATTTATTATATTATATTATTATATTATTATATATTACATTTTATTATATATATTATATTATTATATATATATTATATTATTATATTATATATATTTATATAATTGTGATTTGTAAATTATAAAAATTATACGAAGGTTAAATATTGTTCCATAGAATGAAAACCTACCTAACTACTAGTCTACCATGTCTAGCTAGTCTGTTATGTCTCCGCAGGTATAAAGGAATGCGGAGTCTTGTCATTTATATTTGCAAGACATGCTTCATTTGAAACAAAGAATGACAGCTGAAGAGTATGAACTATTTACAAGGAAAGGGTATTTCACAATTAAACGTTCTGACAAATTTTGGTGTGGTACATGGTCAGATATGACAATTGAGCAATCGTTAATGAGGACGATGAAATGTCTTGGTGGGCTTACTCATGGTCGAGGAGTCAAGGAAAGCGTGCTATCCAAGTGGACGTTAGGAATGGCATTTCTGTACAATATTTGTGATGAAGTTGAGAAATTTTGTGATGTAGCTTTTTCCAGCTCCGAGCAGCATGTCGAAATAAGATCTTCACGGGTTAAACGTGACAATGATGACGTCAAAAAATTGGTGGATTGGTTGTCCAATCATCCACCTTTTCCAGAATTGAAGGAAATCATGTCAATAAGCACTGGAATTATCGGAGACGAAAAAGTTAACTGTCATATGTCTCAAGAAGTTGGTAGTGCTGGCATTTCCAAAATCATTGGCAGTGATTTCTATACTGTAAAATTTAAACGTAATGACAGAGTTAAATCACTTGGTGTTATGAATACAGGCATTCGGATAGAAAACGAGTTTGTCCCGATTAATCCTTTGTTAATTTTCCAAAGAATGTGCATCGTTAAAAATTCTGAAGATGAATTTGAAAATTTTCTTAAGTACGAACTTGCTCCAATTCCGTTATCCCTTTTCACTGAAGAGGGCATGCGCAAATGTATCAAATCCACGATGTATCAGGCATTTGAACAACATTCTGGCGATATCAATTTTGAAAATACGATATACATCATCGATGGAGGATATTTATTACACCGAGTCGTTTGGCAACAGGGCGAATCGTTTTCATCTATTTGCAATAAATACATAACTTACGTCCGATCGCACTACACCTCCAATGCCATTATAGTATTTGACGGATATCCAGAAGATGTAGCAGCCCGTAGTACCAAATATGTAGAACGATCCCGACGATCACGAAAAACTGCTTCAGTCGACATAATTTTCGACGAAACAATGACGCAAACTGTATCACAAAGTAAATTCCTGGGTAACGATGCAAACAAAAACCGCCTCATTGAAATGTTGAAGATAAAATTTGAAGCTGAACACTTCGTGGTTAAACAAGCCACCGAAGATGCGGATACGTTAATAATTAATACCGCAATAAACTTCTCATCGGCATTTGATTTCGTTGTAGTTGTCGGTGAAGATATAGATCTTCTCGTTCTTTTGACAGCGCTATCAACGCATCCAAATATATACATCCTCAAACCAGGAAAAGGAAAAATTTCACGACAAATATACTCCATAAACAGTATAAAAGATAAAACAGCCGCAAATCATATTGCATTTTTACATGCCTTTAGTGGTTGTGATACCACATCAGCATTATTTTATCAAGGAAAAATAAAATTTATTAAAGTACTTCAAAAAAACCCAGACTTAAACGCGGTTATCGAAGTATTTAAAAATCCAAATGCAGATCCAGAAGTCATTGCTAAAGCTGGAGAACGTTTCCTTGTCGCATTATACGGCTACAGCGATGTGAAAAGTCGGAAAAGTACATCTCTAAATAATTATAGATATGCATGCTTCACAGCATCAGCATATAAGAGAAAATTTAATATTGCGTCGCTACCACCAACAGAAGCAGCAGCATGACAACATTCGTTTCGAACTTATCACCAAATTCAGCAATGGTATGGAAACGAAAAAAATGCAGAACAATGGGGATGGAAAAAAGACAAGAACGGGCTCATTCCTGTTACTACATTCGATCCTCCTGCTCCGGAAAGCTTACTGAAACTTATTTCTTGCAAATGCAAGAAAGGTTGTGAAAAAGCTTGCGGATGCAGAAAAGCAGGACTAAAGTGCTCCGTTGTGTGTACGAACTGTGGTGGTTCTTGCAATAATTCGCCATTTCCGTCACAAGACGACATTGAAGAAGAAGAAACGGACACTATTCTCGAGCAAATAAACTATGACATCGAGAACGCAGAGGACCACGATGAAACTGATGATCCCATCGTCGATGATGCCGAAGAAACTTCCGTCTTCGATATTTCAATCGGTATTAAATACGATGAAGACCCAACACCTGGTCCGTCAAGAAGAATGAAGCGACGGAAATTGACCTAAATACTTAAATAGTGAGTCAGATGTGAATTAGACCTACTGGGGATACCACGATAAAAAAAATGCGCCGATTACTCTACCTCATGGTGGTGTGGAAACGAGTATTTCTGCCGAAACGTGTATTGAATTACACTTTACGGCGCTCCTACGCCGAAACTATTGATTTTAGGAAAGGAAAGGTTAAGACATAAATTGTAGGAAATTTTCTCTACTTTTATTTTGTATAAATATGTTTTTCCTGTAAAATGCGCCAGAAAGGAGTTATTATCAAAAAACTGCTTTTCGGCGCCATTTTTTCAATATGGCGGCGCGAGCGGCAGCCATACGAGGTGGCAAAGATGAAATTTGGCAAGAGCATCCCAAAATCTATAAAATTGCCAAATTTCAAAACTCCCGGAAAACTTTCCAGGTAACCTCTATTTTTTCGACCAAATGACTGTACTAATGGCTTAATATTAGAAATAAGAGCAGCAAAACATTTTTCATGAATTATAGGTCTTAAAGATTTATAATGCTTTTTGGCATCATTGAAAGATATTTTGTCTTCGATATGTAGATAGCTTTCTCCTCCTTGTATCTGGTTCAGTTGAAGGAGCATGCAGGATGATCGCCACCACAGTTGGGACATTTAGAATAATTCTCACATTCTTCACTGTTGTGACCTTTTATTCCAACATTGTCAGCACACCTCTGGCTTTGTGCAGGTAGAACTCACTTAGC
This sequence comes from Aphrophora alni, assembly GCA_963513935.1. NCBI lineage: Eukaryota > Metazoa > Arthropoda > Insecta > Hemiptera > Aphrophoridae > Aphrophora > Aphrophora alni. Next base: position 55,665,717 of record OY740771.1, read on the forward strand.
CTTGACATTTAAAACAATGTTGAAGAATAGAGATATATGGTTTACACCAACAGCCTTTGGTACCCGGCATAAATATGTTGAGGTACTGAAGGGATGCCAAAAGTTAATACTAATGAAGCAGAGTGCATTTTATTGCCATTCTGGGTTTAGACTATGTGAGTAACCTTGAATGCTCCAATATATTTGTCTTTATCTCTTCCAGGATAATATGAACTGAGTCCTGTTTGTAACTTTTCCCTTAGAGTAATTCTAGGATCGGTGGAGTTCCACAAGGATTGAATGAAAATCACAGTATCTCCTCTGCCTGTAACTGATTTATTGATTAAGAAGGGAGAAACCTTAGACAGGTCTTTTCCTTCCTCCGTATTGCTGAGTACTAAACATTTAGGAATTGGCAACTCAAGTGGTTGAGTAGCCACCTCGTTAGTCTTTAATACTTCACAACAACTCTTTAACAGCTCATAAGACAAAGCCGAACGAAGTCTCTTTACATTAGTATTTATAATAGATTTGGTTCCATAATTGTGTTTTGGCTAGTGCTTTGTGGAGGAAGAATCACATAGTCGATAATCAGGCTAGCCTAGCATAATCAGTAACCCAGTTAACTTGAATTTCAACGATTTCCAAATTTAAGGGGGGGCCAAAATACATGTCTAAAGCCCTCTCCCTTAAACATAGAAGAGAGTTCTGGTTCCTCAACCCAAAATGATTACTGTCTAGCCACCCATGTATTAATAGAAAATTATCGACTCAAGGCGACCACATCAGGTATGGGTTTTGACCTCCATTAACCCAATGTCTACTTCTTGCCAATCACAGCTAGTTGGCCAGTTCCTAACTCGAACTGTTAATATCCTTGGTAGTACAAAGTACACAAAAGGATCCAAGCACTTGTTTTCACCAAAGCAATTAGAATGCACATCACCACTCCTAGATGTAACAGACAGGAGCACAGCATTCTTTTTTCTCAAACCCTTAAATGGTTATATCATCTGGAAGGAATAAGAAGTCAAATCACAGAGTTGCCAAGTGAAGAAACTCTGCCTTAGAAAGAGATGTACAACATAAATTAGAACCCTAAGAGAAGGTGAAAGTATAGGTCATTGTGTAATCTAAGTGAACTGCATGTAAATGACTATACAGATGATAGTTTTGTTGTGTTATGCAAGTGTTTGACTGGGGACCACGAGGGACACCTAATCCTCTTACTCTGTACAACTAGTCTGCATATCCCCTGTGGGGTGTAACATCTATAAATAAGGGAGAAATAATGACGATAAATAGACTAACTAATCATAAACAACAAGTTTTTATTTTGTGTCATCATCATTGTATATATTTTCCAAAATAAGTTTGACAATCATAACTAATAAGCATATATTTTTTTAGGTCTATGACAAGTGATCCTATAGGAAATGTGGAGTTTTATGAGAGTTGCAAACAAGGGATTGTATTTAAGAAACTTGTGTTTGGATTATGTTTCTTCCATGCACTCGTCCAGGAGAGGCGTAAGTTTGGTCCTCTAGGATGGAATATTCCTTATGAGTTTAATGAAACTGATCTTCGTATAAGCGTTCAACAACTACATATGTTCCTCAACCAGTATGATGTAAGTAGTGGCTTTTTTATTAAAAAACTTCCTTTACCACAATTTTGGCAAAATCGTTCATGTATTATAGAGGTAAAGTTTATATGTTACATTAAAAAAGTTATAGACAGTTATTTGTATAAATTACTATGTAGTTTAATATGTGATTTTGTTAAAACCCATTTGTGATATTACATTTTTGAGAAATTATCAAAATTTTTAATTTTGAGATAAATATCTTGTAGTCAAGTATGATGAAACTGTGTCATTATGTACAATCAGTTTTTTATTCCTTATTTTTAAGGATTGTTTAAATTTAAAAACAATGTATAAACTCATAATTATCTGTAAATAAAGAATAGTAAACATTAGAATATTCTATAATGTTTAGGTGTTAATATTATTATTTTTATAAAGAACACATTGTATATCTATATCCTTTGTGTTCATTGGGTCAATATATATTTTAATAAATAAATATTGATAATAGATACCTGATTTTTCTATCATGGATCCATCACTTAAAGAAATATTTATTCTTATTTCTTGAAGTGTTAAAGGGTATTTTAGTATTGAATTGCTGATTTTAGTAATAGTAATGCAAATAAGGTTGTAGATTAGAAAAACGACTATTTCAATAATTAAATAACAAATATTTCTGTCAATAACAAATAAATATAGATATAAAGTAAACAATTAACAAAGTTTTAATAAATCAAAATATTTAGCAGTGTTTTTAATCTACAACCTTCTACATACATAGCAAAGAAAAGATTATCATGGAATTTTTCAAATTCAGCAAACTACAGGAATCAGCTGAAAAAACTTCCCTTTTCTTCATACATTCTGAGCCAGAACTGTCTAAGCTTAGAGGGAGTCCAAGCACCTGTTATTCTTTAACAGGTTTTATGTCTTCTAGCAGATTCACTTTATCAACTACTTTCAACTATCACCTTCCATCAACTTCTTTCTTCCTCAAAAACCTGTGCGTGTAGTTCTGCACTGCACTCTAAACTTTCTAGTTTGATGTCTAATCTGCACTAATTCAATTTGATGTAAGATTGAATCCAATGGTGTTACTCAGCTGCTCACTTTCCTCTTTCCATTGCCAGTATTCACTGAAAGTATTCTGAGTTGTCTGTTTTCTTGTGTGCCAGCATTGTACAATTTAAACTTTTAGGTATGCTTCAAAAACTCCATGAATTTTATGGAATTGAGTAGTACAAGTCACCAGTTTCCATGTTGTCTACCAATCCCAGTCTAAATTATGTCTGGAACCAGCATTTTTGTCCAGAGGGCCACCATCTTTCTTGTTATTTACTGAACATCTCCTCCCAAGTTTGATGCCTTATCTTAACACTTTGAAGATTAACTCTCTAACGTGCTGCTTTCCTACTGTGCCTGGGGGTTTTGGACATGTATTAAAAAAAAAAATGTGGCATTTGTTATATTTATCATATATGACTTATTATATATCATTTTAAACATAAAGAAATTACCTTTTTAAATATATATATATACATGTAAATAGATATTTTACTCACAGTCAACACTCCTTAGTCTTGAAAAAGGGTAAAATACACACACAAACAAAAATAGCTACACAGCACTTCACGAAACATAATTGGCCTTTGTATGATACAGTTTGAAACATTCAGGTACACAAAGGGGTACTGATCATTCTGGGTTCACCATAACTCAAAAAGTATTTAGTATTCAAGAAAAACAACAAACAAACATAACGAATCTTGATTACTCAGTCAGTAACTTTGAACTAAACAAACGTCTGCTACGTTCCTCGTAGACGTGTTACGTTGCGTATCATCAGCTTTATAAAATTTATATTTAGTCCATATCAACAGCACAGACTATTCGAAAATCAAATACATGCAAAGATAAATAACCAATTAGCTAAGCAAATGTGCCGAAACCCGATAATATGCCGACATCGCGATTGTATAGAATTATTTAGCGCAGCCTGATGTATACTCGGGCTTCGGCGGCGAGCGCTTTCGCACTGCCCGACCTATACTCGGGCTTAGGCTTCAAAGTGTTAATCACAGTATTTAATATATGCTTCTTTCCTTTACCTTGCAGATCTATTAGCACAACTTCCATGTTTACTTGATCAGCATCAAGTTGCCCATTTATGGTAATTTGTTATTTCCATGACTTCAAAAATATGTATGCATTGATCATCAGGCGTAGAATACAACTAGAGTGGTACTGAAACTGAAACAACACCATTCATGTGTCAATCTCCTCTTCTTTACACCATTTCATCACTATCTGCATTAGTTCTAATAATGCAAGAGGCAATTTCACTCAATTGATATATATATTTTTTTTTGTAATACAGTACAACTTGGATAATTCGAAGCTAAAGGCACCAATGGAAAAATTTAAATTATCAAAAAATCTGAATTTCAAAATTTAAATATTTTTCAAATTTTAGGTTTGCAAAATGCTTGAAATAGTAATTAAAGTGTATATGTTCATTATATAAGCTTTTTATTTTCACAAATCAGAAGTTAATGATTTATTATACATAGTACTAGTATACAATAAATTTATACACATATGTATACCCTAAATTAAAGTTTGACAAAGTATTGTGAAATGTCTAATTGCCTTGCAGAATTATTTCTTTTATGGTTTGCAAAATCCTCAAGTATGTTAAGAGAATGAAATACAGCTTTGCTTATATTGGTACCACCGAAACTCACGCATTTGCCTTAATTAACACAAAATGTTAATGTTTTGTACTGAACACTGTAAAAGAAGCTTAGTTAAATCTTTATGCTTTAAGAGCTTTTAAATAAAAATCAAGTTACTTATGTTTGTAAGTCTGCGTTCTTACAAACTTAATATTAAATTTATTATTATTTTACCTGAAAGGTAAGGTATCAAACTCATTCGTACTTAACAGTTACTCCTACAACATGGCACATGGTTTTCACAATGAAATTAGCCAGACGTATTTAATAAAACAGAAATCTCCCTTTTATTTTATAAAAGAACAAAAGCATAATCAAATATATATCCTTAAATAAACATTTTAGTACAGACCATATCGTGTGATAGCATAAAGACATGAATTATATTCTAATTAAAAGTTCTGAATGTCTTTTCAACAAAAAGAAAGAAATTGTGTTCTAATGATTACTCATTTAATACTTGTTCATGACAATCACTTTACTCACGAATGTCAATCCATACAATACTCTTTTTCGTGATAGTGGAGTCTGTCCAGCCATCCTACAACGTGACTGTTTCATTCTCACTCCTGACAAAGACTTTTTGATTACATCGTAACGAAGACTGCTTGCTCCGACCGCTGAACTAAGACTGAGAAAGCCACGCTTCTAGAAGACGCTTGGCAAAGCTAACACTGAGGCTTCTGGGAAATCTCTCGTTTTCCGTTTCATGGGGTTCGGCTTTCGAATTGCTTACACCTTACGCTGCATTAATTTAGAAGGTTACAAGTCCATATGACTTCACGCGCACAGTTTAAAATTATATTTTAACTTGTAATGTTTTACACTGTCTATTAGTAATCATTTGGCTATTCTTATGTTGAAATGAGGATTGTTCAATTACACTTTACAATTACTTATTTCTATTATACAATGCTTACCGTATTATTTCTATTATTAGTATCTTTATTATTAATTGAATATTTAATTATTTTTTATTAATTACTGGTTGGAGGTTGTCCCATGCTTACAACACTTGGTTTACTCAAAGACATTGTGATAACTCGCACAAACATTCCCTTTCGAAATACAAATGATGTGACAAACAGAGGCACAATACTGTAACAATAGACCGAGACTGAGCAGAGTATCGATCGGCAGACTACTTAGAGAATCCTCTGAAGGTGAGATCGCATGTTTGAAATTAGATCATGTGTCCTAACAATAGCAGCTAGGCTTTTATCCCCGTGCCGTGTCTTATATAATTATTCTCAGAAGGCGATCTCTTTTACAGTACAAGATTTTATTTTTAGTATTGATACAAAAATTAGAAGTTGACTTTGAATTATCAGTAATATTTTTACATTGATGTCATATAAAGTTCAAAGGACCAACCCAAAACTTCGAATTAACGGCAATTTTGAATTAAAGACGTTCAAATTATTCATGTTCTACTGTATATATATTTTGTTGTTTTATGTTTTCCTGATACAAAATTTTGTAATATATAACATATATTCTTTACTCAGTGATAATGTTACTTGTAGGTCTGATTGTAAATGCATACATGTATTTAATTTCATAATTAATATATACTACAATTGCATATCGAAAAATCATGTATTTTATTATCAATATATATTTTTTGAAATCAGTGATTCAAGTACCTTCATGATGAAACAAAAAATACAACAAAATTATTTGTATACATCGGGGATGAAGGTATTTGAGAAAATTCTTCCGTTCAGTCTTCTGCCTCTGTTTTTCCAACTTCTTTTTATTCAACTTCAACTTCATAAGTTATATATAGCGTAAAATGTTGTAATTGTCGGGATTAGCTACTACAGGATTTGTCCATTTCATTTAAACATTATTAATTTTGCTATAGGATGTACAATATGATGCGTTATGTTACTTAACTGGAGAATGTAACTATGGTGGTAGAGTAACAGATGATTGGGATAGACGCTGCCTTATCACTATTCTTCGGAAGTTTTACTGTCCTGCTCTTGTGGATGAGGAATGTTATTACTTTGATCCATCAAGTAAGACAAGTATTCATTTTTAGATATATTTTTAGAAACACTTGGATCGATCAAACTAAAATAAATGAATTTATGTTAGCAATGATTGAAAGGAGTTATTTGATAAAACTAAGGTTGGTATAACCAATAAGTTATTTCTTTAGTGTTATATTTAGATCTTATTCATCACAGAACAAATTTTGTTTTAAATTACAATATCTAAATATATGTTTAGATAAGTCAAGTTTCTAAAACTTGGATCTGGGAGCTAACTGGAACACACAAGAGCTTTGGCATCACTTCTAAGTTTTTTTTTAAACTAATAGTTATATACCATGGCCTCCGGTTTTCAAAATCTCATAAATTGGGAGTACCTCATTTAATTCAAAGTTGATGTTTTAGTTTTTTAGTTTTGTTTTTTGCACAAATTAATACATTTTCTCACTAAGAAAACAGATGCTGTGTCAAAGTTATAACTAATACATAATGGTCATTATTTAATTTACTAAGTATAAACATTCATTTCATAGCATTAATCACAGTTTGTTATTGGATTTTTAAAATACTCATTCAAACTATAATAAACTTTATTTATATTTTGCAATTTTATTTTATCCTATTACTTAATATTTTGAACTCCTGTGCTAGTTTATTGTACAATTTTAACACCATCTATAGTGGAGTACTTTAATATAATTTTAAATGATGAGAGAGAAATCTGTAATTATGCTTATGCCTTGTATTGTAGCTGTGATTAACCCTTAGCATGCTGAATAACAATTTAGACTATATACTCATAACATGCTATTAGGATTTTTTTTTTTTTTGTAATTGTTTAAAGTTCTATTTGATTTTGGGTTCTTACAGATATATTTGGTAAAAAAAAAAAAAATGTAGATTGGCTTTAAAAATTTTTTTTATATATTTTTTAGATTAATACAAGAAAAGATACTTAATTTCACATTTTTGACCGCCCTATTAAACAGATTATATATTTTTTATATTTACAAACAAATCATATTAATTTTTTTTATATAAAAGTAGGCCTACTATTTAATTCAAAATAACCTGAATTTCATCAAACAAATAAATTTTACTAAAACAAGATTTTGAGAAAAATCAACATACCGTATCAAAAATATCTTTCTACTGCTCATAATAATTACCTACATTCAGTACATCAAAAAAATTACTGATATAGACTAAATATACATATAAACAATATTACGGCCTAAACAAACAATGAACAACTATAGCAGTTATAACACTGACACAAAACATTTCACAACTGACAGTCGTAGTAGAACGAGAAATCACGTTATACGCGCTGGGGCAGAACACAAAATTGCGCCTGGTTGCTATAACAACCAAATAAAAACCAACGACAGGTGATCGAGAACAAATACCGTAGTGGGAGTGTCACGTTATACCAATAGGACATTTCCCTGAACTCTATTGGACTTTAAAGGAATTAAAAATACCTGCAGAAGTCAAATAGCGGTGAATCGAGATATCCCGTCATACGCGTTGCCAGTCAAGTTGAGGGTTACGTGAAATCCCGTCATACGCGTGCTAAGGGTTAATAGCGATGGAGTTATTTTCTATTTATTCATATGAAACTACTAAATTTTCATAGAGTTACTTAAATTGGTCATTGCTCTTATAATTTTCTTTTTCAATAAGAATTTTATTCATTTCCCCATAAAACAATACCATATCTTAATATTGATTCTATATGTGCATAATACACCATTTTACATGTTTTCATTTTTACACATTTTCTCAAAATGAAGAAAGTGTATGTCATTGATATACATATATTTACTTATTTTTTTATGAATAAAATCCATACGGCTATTCCACTTTAAGTTATCATCAATATAAATACCAAAAAAGTATAATTATTTACACAGTTTGGTACTTGATCATTAATTATTTTATTTTTTGTTTTAAAATTAATAATTTCTGTTCTATTAACATTTAAAAGAAGGTCATTTCCCCCAAACCATAACACCATTTGTCTAAAGACTGTGCTGTTTCAACCGCCATATATTCAACACACCTTTGTTTAATCCCTACAGTCGTATCATCTGCAAATAATATTAAATCCAAATTTGTTTTCTGTGAAATATCATTAATATAAAGTAGAAAAATCTGTAGCCTAATATGGAATCCTGTGGTACACCATAAATATGTGATCCCATTTGGATGTGAATTGTTTTTGTTTTCTCTAAAAATAATGTATCTCTGTCTTTGATTTCGAAAATATGGCCTTATCAATAATAAATACTTTCCATCTACACCACAGTATGCCAACTTCTAAATAAAAGAGAATGCTCCACACAATCAAAAGCCTTGGATAGATCACAGAAAATTCCAGCAGTGGCCCATTTTCCATCCAAAGCCTCACTTACAAGATGTATGAGGGAATCCAAAGTTCTCAACTTCTTGCTAAAATCAAACTGTGAAGAATAAAGCATCCTCTTTAAATTAAAATAATTTCTTAATCTTTGCTCAATAATTTTTTCAAAATCGTTTGAAATGTTTGGCAAGACAGATACGGGCCAATAATTACTGATATTAGATTTATCAGCATTCTTAAAAATTGGTGTTATTTCTGCCAATTTAAGCAAATCTGGAAAAATGTCCGACTCAAAGCTTCATTTATTATACACGATAGAAGGCCAGCTATTAAGTTTGCAGAAGCTTTTAATATTCCAACTGGAATTTCATTCCACCCAGCTGCTCTTTTAATTTTTAAAGAATTAATTATTTTACAGATCTCCACCTCATTTACTTACAACTTCTAGTTTACAACTTGCAATATTAACTTTACTAAAATTATTTTTTTGCAAGCCCTCATGGAGGCCATACTGAATTATTTAGTTATTAATGTTCTTGTAATCAAATGAATTAAAACACAAATTTCCACAAAAAATCACTTTATTTGTGCAAGACGACGTTTCAATGCCTAAGTAATCACTCTCAGCTGATACATGCACACAAACCCTACTGACAGTGGGCTAATTTTTATAATAGGGGTTGTGCTATGTAATAGCTGAGGATGATGACTTGGTCATTGAAACGTTGTCTTGTATTTGTGTTGCACAAATAAAGTGATTTTTTGTAGAAAGTTATGTTTTAATGCATTTGGTTATTGAAGTTTCCACAAGTGTAGCTTATTAGAGTTGAGTGTTGTTGTAGATTCCAAAACTTGTAGGTTGAGACATATTAAACATTTCAAAACAAAACCATTTAGAATGAAATTATGCAAAATTATTATTTATTATATAGATTTTAAGATCAATTGTTCAAACCAGCATATAAAATTTGACTTAAGCTCTAAATCTGATCCTTAGACATTATATTGAGTAAAAAACAAAAATAAAAATTATTCCAAACAAAGTTTTCCCTGATATTTGCTATTTGGAACTTTCTGTTAATTTTTAGATTACTTGAAGATCTACCAATGATCTTCATACCGAAGATCTTCATGTAGTGTTACCACTTTCTACAGAATATCTCTGAGTAATATACTCACTGTATGTATTCTTAATAATTGCAATTTTTATCCAATTTCATCAAATTTGATTCAATGATTTTTTTTTTAATGGGTTAGGTCAGTTTGTTATTCAGAATTTGGTTTTTAAGTCTAGTTTTATGATTTTCCAATTTGATTGTTGTGATTTTTGTCTACCAGAAACCTCAAGAGATTTCACCAATTTTTTAATCGTTTTGTGGTTTTTGGGATGAAATGAAGTAAATATAAGGATGAGTAATTTGAGTTCTTTTACAACTTCGTGTTTTCCTTATTTTGAGATATTAAAAAAAAATGATAATTTTTATACAGATTTGATAAACTATTGAAATTGGTGTTATACGATGAAAGTGTTATATGTACGATTACAGATTATAACAACAAATTATTTTACATAAATATATGTTATTATTTAATGTCATGTTACTTTAATCAATTTGTTTTTCTAACAGAACTGTACTATGTTCCTGATGAAAAGGACCACGAAGCCTTTATAAACTATATCAAAGGTTTACCTCTCATTACTAATCCTTCTGTATTTGGCATGAATGAAAATGCTGATATTATGAAAGATCAACAGGAATCTCAAGTATTGTTCACTAATACTCTGCTGACCCAGGTCAGAATCTATAAAACATATTTATCTTAATACAATGAAATGATTAAGAAAAGTAATAAATATATAGAAAAGTTAGTTATATATTGTTTTAGTACCTTTCTTAGATTGGAAGATTTCTATGTTTTTCTAGAGTTAAATTTCACTTTTTTAGTTTTTGACTCTTTTTCTACTGTATATCCTTGTACAAAGTACAGACTGCTACAGAAAAAAAAAACAATTAAATTTTTTTTTAAAATTTTCAAATGATTGTAATCAATCCAAATCCTGAATATATTTGTTTAAGTTTATAATTATGAAGTTCAAAGATTATAAGATGAAGAACAAGTGTGTGTGTGTGTTTTTTTTTTTTTTAGGAACCAAACTTACTTTTTTGTCATATGATACATCATACGCGTATAAAAACAACATTTCTTTGTCCTTTTGATTGTCTTCGTGTCCTGATAATGTCTGTAAAACATAGTTTAACTAAAACACAGTTAAATATTATGAAGATCTCAAATCCTGTTGATATGTATCTTTATGATCAAAAGACTATTAAACAGTATGAAGTTTTAAAGTCATATCATTGTTTAAGATGTAAACTATTTTCTTTGGCATTTGAAAATAAGGCAATACTATCAAAGTGTTGAAATTAAAAAAAAAAAAGTAATGACTCATGTCAACAAGACCGATTTGCAATGATAGGAAAGATAATTTGAACATGGTATTATGTTTCTTTTAAAATTTCAAAATCATTTTATTTACTTTATAGTGCATATAAGGAAAACTTATAACTATTGGAGAATGCTGCAGTTTGAATTTTTTTGTGGTTTTAGTTTTAAATTTTACATTTAGCACTAATCATGCTAGTATTTAAATAAAGATGAAATTGTAATACATTACTAATGTTACTTCATGTCCTGACATGCTGCAGGACAGATTGGTAAGTTCCATTTTAGACGTGATTAATTTTTGATTGAATGATTTATACTTCAATTATTGTTTGGGAATATTTCCCTAGGGTATACAAGGTGTGTTGTGTTGTTTTCAATTCACTGACTGATCACGAAATCTCTGGATCCAAGAAGTCTAGAGCTATGAATTTATAGTTTAGGGTAGGTCTGTAGACGCGTATAAAGAAAGGGTTTAGAAAATGTTGCACTACAAGGGTGTATTTACCCCTAAAACAAGTATCATATCTTTGTTATTTATGGGTCAATTTTATTGTGTTGCTGTATTTGGGCATAATTTATTTCCATAGCACCACCATTAGGGTTGTGCTGAAAAAAATATTTTTTTATAAAACTATCTCAACTATCCCCAGGTGAAATTGGGGCCATATGCTAGTGTTTATATGCATGTGTAAAAGTTATTTTATTTTAAGATGTTGATTTTCTTTGTTGGTATTGTTGAACTAGTTTCTTTCTTGTATGTCATTCAAAATTATTATATTATATTTTATTATTTATTTCCGTGGGCACCATCAGATGAAACCTAGATTCAATTTTTATTTATTTTTTTGTAGGGTCGTGAGTTCTTTAGAAAAGTGTACTAAGAACTAAAAATGTAACTTTTGAAAAATCCATATTTATTCCTAGTTATCTCTTACAATATAAACTCCTATAGAGCAACATTTAGAATTATATCAAAGATTCACACATACAATTAATAAAAAATAAAGACATACACCAACATAATAAAATATATGAAGAAAAAGCACATGCCCTCATATGTAAAATGGATTGTTAAGTTCCTTTGTCTAATTTTTTTGAAAAGGCAACAACTCAAAGGTCTATTATTTCTTATTACTTGAAATGGTTAATCAGGTTTCTTATGTTAAATTTAAAAAAAAAGTATTTAGGATGTTAGTGATGTTTTAAGATAGGCAAATATATAGTCACGTGATGGCCTTATTCTCAACTACGTCTCTTATTTTTCATCTTGTATTCAAAACTTCTATTAACTAATTATACATACAAGAGAAAATTACTATCCTTTCAAGCTTAAACAGCAATGATTCTTTTGTATTTATCTCCAAATGCCTAGTTTACCAAACTATGCTACTATTTCAACTCCAGCTTGCATGTTTCACAATCACTTTTTTAACCTGTCATTTCCCAATTTTACTTTTAATTCAAACTCCAAACTTTTCCTATTTTTCTGACTTTGTTCTAACATAAAGTAACTTTCACTTTATTTTTTCAATATTTTATTATAAATTTCATATCCATTCTGTGAAAACTTCACCACTTCCAGAAGACCACTCCCTAATGCATACTCTAATATAGGATGCAACAAAGCTTTGAAAGAGCAATCAATGACCAAATGCTGAGTTGTTTTCTAGAAACCCAAGCACAAAACCCAGCATCTTGTTGGTCTTACAATGACAATGAGTCTTAAATGGCCTTTGGAGAAAAATTGAGTGTAAAGCAACTAAGATCTCTAATAAAAGGTTTTTGAACCAGAGTGTGTTTGTATTGTTAGTGTATAGTAGGTGATTCATGATTTTGATTGAGAAGTGATAACTATCTTTACCTTGCCAAAATATGATGGGATATTGTAGCGCTTCATATGAACGGTGTGTTTCATACACACACTGTAACTGATCTTTCCAGCAATGTAAAACAATATCACAGGCTTCCAAATTTTCTCCAACTATAACAATGGCAACTTCATCAATTGTTGGTGAATTGAAAGATCTTGTATGCTGGTCCACCGGTGTTTTATCAGCTTTAATTACAATTTTGTGATTATCAGATGGCATGAGAGCCAGTGCAGTTTTAACAATGTAATCAACAGCTTGTATTGATTAAATAAAATTTGTACTTCTTCTCCCGAAGTATTGAAAGAGCCATTTATCTTGTTTTCAATAGACTGCAATCTTGGTCAATATTAACAAAACTTGTAAAAAAAAATGTATTGTTTTAGTCACTGTAGACCATCATCTTTTATTATTTATCAATGGAACACAACTGCAATCTACAGTAACTGCTAAATTTTTAGGCCTAATAATTGATTATAGACTTTCTTGGATTCAACATTTATCTGTTTTGTGTAATAAAACACTTGACATGTCACATATTCTCGGTGAGGAGACGATAAGACTTGTATGTTACAATTTTATCGTACTGTTGATTGATCGTGGATGGATTATGGCTCAATAGGCTACTCATCTGCAAGACCATCATTCATTTCGAAGCTTGATTAGTTACATAACTCTATACTTTGTATTGTTTCTGGAACATTTCGTTCGAGTTCAGTTTCTCGCTTACTTGCTGAAACTGGCAAACCATCTCTTTCTTGACGAAGACAACATCTACAAATATCATATAATAATAGTCTGTGCTCCAAACCTGTACCATTCAAAGGGGAAAATTTTAATAAGAAACGGAGGAGCGTATTGAGCCGAAAGGAATGGTCATGTCAAGTAAAGAAATTTAATTAGTTAGTTCCCTCGTTGACCTTGCTCTCTTTTGAATCTGATAGTATCTGAGTTAACCATTCACAGAAATACAGATTAACATATAACATTGGTTTTTTTTTTTTTAAATAAAAAAAAAAACAATTTGTAATAAGTCATTTATGCATACTTATATATATATATATATATATATATATATATATATATATATATATATATATATATATATATATATAATAGTATAAAAATATATATTACATGTATAAAGTTGATACGCCCTTAAAATAAAAATTTTACATAGCGTTAAACCAGCCCCCCCCCCCATATGTTCCAAATTACAAATATTTTGGTGAACAAAAGATAATGGTAACAATTTGTTAATAGTACTTAAATTACAAAAAATTGTTTCTAAGACTAACTCATTACAGAAGTTAAAAAAAAATAAATAGATTACATGTATATTAGGTAAGTTGGCCAACTATATATAAAAAAAACTAGTTTATTATATAAAAACATTATGTTAGAAATTTTTTATTAGTAATTGACGTCAATACTTTATAAATTTAGAAAATTAACCCCTTTAGGGTTGTGAGATCTAAAGTTGCTAGCTTATCCCTTCCAAGAAATTTATTTTAGTTTTGCATTGAAAAATTATTGTTATTACTCCTTTTTTCTTATTTATTTTTTTAACCCAAAGCATTATATAAACAAATTGACAACAAATCCTCAATTAATGAACATAAATTCAAGTTCTTTGGTTATTTTAATTTGTACTTTTACATTTCGTACACTGTTGAAATATCCTTTTGAAGACTAGATGAAATGTCTGGACTTGAGCTTGAACTTGAAGTTCTAACTTGAAATTCCAACTTGAAATTCCAGCTTGAACCAGCATTAGCTGAGAAATATACAGGTAGGAATTAGTAAATGAACAGAGACCTTTTACAAGTTTAAACACTTCTGTTCTAGGTTTATAAGTAATATATTTCTCTGTAACTAAACTCTGAAACTGCAATTTCTTTGAAAACAAAATGTTATATATGTTAAATAAGTCAATTGATGATTTCACTTTTATAATGACTAGAAATAAAATGAATTGCTATTAGTTTTTTAAAAACAAGACTGTTTGAATCTATACGCTTATAATTTACTGACAAGCTAAAGTTTAGTTATAATTAAAAGCAGATTAAAATTTTTACATTCATAAAGACAGTACATATTTTAACATAGTTTACTCAGTAAATGAAACAGTGACTTTCTTTTACCTGGTTCAAGAGATGTCAAAAGTTATTTGAAGACAACGAGACATGATTATTAAAGATGAAGTCATGACTGTGTTTTTAATTTAGAAAGAAAAGAACTATGCACTTGTTAATGACACTTTTTTATTAAACTTTTTTCAAATAACAAAGATAGCACAATTTGCATGATGACATTTATGCAAAACTTAAAATTTTAGAATACTTTCCGATGTAATGTCATCACAGCAAGACTCGGTTTTAATGAATGGCTTATCGCCTTCGGGTACCGTTAGAATGGCCTATGGCAAGAGTCACCTGACGCTGTTTTCAGACTTCAACGCCAGGGTACAGCACCTCCCGGCAGTAAGTTTTCAACCACATGAACTAAATTGTTTTTTTCTACATTAAAAAAAAAAAAAGTATCTCTGTACAAACCGTATCATCCAGCATATAGCGTTGTTTTTAATAATCCTTTATCTAAATAAGATATATATGATTGTTGTCAGAACTGTACTGCTCCATTTTGCATTATAACTCTACTGATCCTCCACAATTTGTTACTTGTGCTTCCTCCAATGTTCCTTCATGTCTTATTACTCCATGGTTTATTAAAATGTTACGTTTTGATTTTTCACTGTCCAGATTCATTAAGTACAATATGCCTGATGTAGTATATTGTCAGGAGTTCCAGTGTTTACTTAATGAATACTCTTCTGGTGAAATTATTTTTACAGATGGTTTTTAACTGGGCATTAGAGTTGGTTGTGGATATTATTGAGGTGGTCTGACGTATATCTATGGATTACGCTCAGCTTATAGTAGTATTTTCAGCTGAACTCTTTGCTATTTTGAAAGGATTAATACCGTTCCATCATTATCTTTTGTGTTATAATTCCAAAAGTGCTCTACAGGGTATCCAGGATATGTATTCTAAGAATCCCTTGGTTGAAGATATTCTGTGTTCATATGGGATGTCAGCTGGAATTAAGGGAAACACAAAAGCTGACAAATCAGCAAAGGAAGCTGCAAGTTAGATGCCAGTTGCACAGCGTGTTATGGCATCTGACTTTATATCGACTGTAAAATTAATTTTGATGCGATGGGAAGAAGAATGGATATATATAGAGTCCAATAAGCTGAGGGAAGTAAAAGATACTGTCCATCCATTGAATACATCCATACGTACCAGTTGTCATCACCCATGTTTGTATAGGTTATTCCATGATCACTCATGGATCTCTGATGAAACATGGAAATATGGGACAATGCCCATATTGTTGAGGTGTATTGTTGATTAAGCACGCACATGCTTATTGACGGTGTTGTTCTAAAAGTGAAAAGGTGTGCATAGGATATTTGCCCTACCCATTCCATTCAGGTCATTGTGTGGGACAATGCTGAGATCCTTCATCGGGTATTGTTCTTTTTACATCATCTGAAAATTTTTCGATTTCATTATTGCAGGGCCCTTTTACAGCCCTATAATATTTTATTATATTTGTTGTCTATTTAATTTTATCCTTGTTAATTAGTTCCAGGACCCATATAATAATAAATATTTTTAATTGTTGTTTGTTGTATCTTACCACAGTTTATCATTGTTAACTTGTTTAAGGGTTCCCATAAGGCCCTGTAACATGTTATTGTTAATATTTATTTATTATTATTATATTTTTTATCAGTTTATGATTGTTAATTAATTTTAGTATTGTTATATTATTTACGAGGTTTTTATGCTCATTTTTGTGTAAGCGAATATGACGGTAATGGTTTTTTGTCTTTAAAAATATAAATTAATTGAAACGTGTTCCAAAATGTTATATCTGTTTCATTGCATCACTTAGGACTTATGGAGGCTAAAACAATTAAAAAAGGTAAGCGTAAATTGAACTTCAATTGTTATGTTTAGAGTTTCAAAATTAATTCTAACTTTTAATGCATTGGAATTGTTAAGTCTACTAGTCTACTATTTTTAACTTTATGAAAATTAACATAACATTTTGGATGACCAATAAATTGTACAGAAGGATAAAAATATTAAACAATTTACAATTATCATCAATAATTATCAAATATCACTCATGCATTGCTGATTAAAAAGTTAGTATAGTATATAAATGTTCTTTTACTGCAACTCATAACTACATTATTATACCAAATTTGCCCCTTATCCTTCCATGCAGTGTTACATCTCATCTTCAGTTTATGAAGTTGTAGCCTAGTTACTCTAAACATCTGAACTTCAGTATTGTCAGGTGAATAGTCAAGAAGTGATTTAGGGTTTCCTGGTAGAAGAGTGAAAGGAAGACTAATTGGAACAGTTATGTTCAACAATACCCATTAATTTTAAAATAGAAAGTTTTCAAATAGCTTCAATTTATAAATAAATACTAAGTCTAACCAATTATATTATTATAATATAATGGACTCTGCATGTTATACTAAGATTGAAAAGAGAAAACACAAACTAAATAGTTTAAACAATATACATAGGGCTTAACTGTGTTGTAAAACTTTTTATCCATAACTGGCTGAAGTATTTATCTAGTCCAGCTCCATAGTCAAAGAGGTACCTTTCAGGATAATAGGTGATTTTGGTACATTTATGATTTTACACTGGTATTTATGTTTTGAGTAACTAGTTACTCTCTTCCCCCTTTGACTCTTGTAACTGTGTATAAAACACCGGATGTGACTAACCTTGAATTATGCTTCTATGATCTGGATTCACTATCAAAAGATGTACATTTTTTCTTTTAATGGTGGTTTAATGGTGAAAAATCTCACAGTCATCTTCATTTTAAAAAGAGTGTAAAATAGCCCTTGAATACTGTAAGAGTATATCATGTTGGAAGAAAACCAGAGATGGACCTGATAGGAATGAAGAAAGAGAGGGATTTAACGCAAGGACTACAGTTATAAAGGAATAGATCCAGCTAGAGTACTTCATGATTGCCACACATGTACTCACTATAAATAAGCCCATAAAGCGAAAAGGTGTACAAGGATATCTTTGATAGAATCCAAACCCAAATAATCAGGATCATTGGTTTGCCTGTTGGAAAATATGACTTTGATTGGTTTACAGGCAATTCAAGGGTGAAGAAGAACTTGTGACCTGATGTTCCTGTATAAATTGCCCTACTAAACTGTCTAGGTTTGTTGACCCCATAGTATTATGACATATGCTTAAAATATTTCTATAGAAAGAAGATTATGGCAACAGCAAACAGTTACAAAAGCTCCATTTCTTAAAGGAAGAGATGAAGCTGGACATGTCATGGTCATGTCATGAAGAGATTGTCATGTTTATATCCTCAGTTTTGTCTATTTATTAATAAAGTTTTTTTTGCTTGTTTCATGTATTCCTTATGGGTTATGTTTATTTTTTATGTTATTATTAATAATTTAACTTTATTATTTTTATTATTAATAATATTGTTTTTAATGTACTGTTAATAAATTATTGTTGTTATTTGGTTAGTAGTGATTTTATTCTTGTTAATAATCTTTTTATTGTAATTTTTTTGTAATTGCCTCAATCACTATGTTTTCACTTTCTTCATATGTCACAGATTCAGTAGGCAATCAAGAATTCTTTTGATGCTACTTTTTTTTTTTGGTTTTTGTAATGTTTACTTACGAGTATATTTAATGTTTATTCAATTATTCATTTCATTCACCAATGTGGACATTGAAATATATTATAAAACAATATTTATTTTTCATTGACATTAAGTTTAGTATAAACTGACTGTTAAAAGGGTGACGGAAAATCAAGTTTCTGTTGTACTTATAAAAATATATTCTGAATGAAAATGGTAAGTTTTCTCAAAAAATTGCAAAAGTCAAGTGACTAACACTAAAACAGCATGTGGGTGCTTTGTAGGCAATTTTTAAAAAGAGCATCAAGGCTGATTTACTGACTAAACAAAGAAGTGGATGTCATATTTATTTATCTGAAAATATTTTGAAACACATAATTACACCATTCATATATTTAAAATAGCTAGTAGATAAATAACAAAACCATAGTAAGTTATTATTAATGTCAAGAAAAGCTTTTATAAAAAACAAGATAAATTTGTTATAGAAAATTTAATTATTTAAAATTTAGTCTTAATATAATTATTCTAAAGAAGAGTATAATTTTATTTAAAAGTGAGCATTCACCCCAGTTAACTAAATTAAACTAGTGTACAAAGTCGAACCTCTTTTCATCACCATGTAAAAACCTGAGGTTCTGTCAAAATTATTTTTAAATGAATCGTATTAAAAAAAATATTAAAAGAAAATCTAAAGCACATCATAAAAAGATAGTTATATATTATTGATTTCACATTTGACACTAACTTATATTTTACTGTTGTACAGGATGCTGGTCTTGGTGGAGCAGGAGGTGATAATGCAGAGAAAGTTGTGTATGATGTTGCCCATGATATTTTGCAGAAACTACCACCAGACTTTGATACTATCATAGCTCTGGAAAAATATCCAACTTTATACAACCAATCCATGAATACGGTTCTGGTTCAAGAGATGGGACGTTTTAATAATCTATTGGGTGTCATACGTAACAGTTTGAAAAATCTTCAAAAAGCTATTAAAGGTTAAAGAAATTACAATTTATATTTATTAGTTATAGAAAGGTCACTTTATTTTCCTTTAGGTTTACAGATATTGGCTTAGACAATGGAAAACATAGAAATTGTAATTTATTAAGAACTATACATTTACATATGAAAATCTACAGAATACAATTATTATAAATTTACATCAAACATACAAATTTTCATTGGTCATATTTTAATCTATATATAAGCCAAATACCACTGGACTGACTGACTGATTCGCTCATCATGATTTCTCCAAAACTACTGAACGGATTGCAATGAAACTTGGAATATAGCTTCCTCTTAGGTAATAGGTGCTCATGAAGAAATATTTTGAAAAACTTTTGCATTTAGCATATTAAAAAAAAAAAGTCCTTAATTAAATTTTTCTCTAAACTACAAAGGTGAAACGAGATGATTCTTCTTACATTCCTTCTTTTCAAATGTTTGATGCCTATGGTATACAAAATATGCAAAAGCAGGGCACCGCCATTTAAATTCCTGTTCATGAGTTATTGGTATAAAACCAACAGAATCGGCCATGGCTCTGTTTCTCAAAAGACAGACCTTATTAATAAGGTTTTGAGACCTTAATTTTCAAAAGTGGCTCTTCCAATTACATTAAAATTTTAGTGAAATATGAAGATTAATGACAAACATATGTGCAAAATTACAAGTTAAAAAATATAACAGTTCAGAATAATTGGCAAAATACAAAAATGAACCTAGACTCTCATTATTGAAAACTCAATTTATATTGAGTACGCATTTATGGCACAAGCCAAACAAGTTTAGACCCTTTATAAATATGTAAATATTATTTTCAATCACAGTTCATTTCAGTTTTTGATTGATTATTACCGAACTGACATTTTTGGTGACGAATAATCTTGGTTGGTTTTTATTTGGTTTTGGGGATGGACGGTAAGAAAGTTTGTGCAATAATTTTGCATTTGCATTGTTTGTGTTATTATATTAAAATTTACATTTTTTTGTTATACCTCTCTTATTTTTGTGGAAAACAATAGTCTTCATGGAATACAGATTTTCAAGTTGAACAGGAACTATTGTGGGACATGGCAGAGCCTAAAGTTGAGATAATATTTAAACGAAAAACAGCTGCCATTTTAATATTTACTTTCCAATTCTTTTTTACTAATGAACTTCTAAAAGCTATAAACCAACTACTGTATATACATTTAAATTTTAAATGAAAACTAAACATATTCTGGAAGTCATGATCGATGCTCATTTAATGGGCTGCATGCCAAGAAGCCAATAACTATAGTTCTAAATGAAAATAGCTTGTAAATAATTCAATATTTATCATATTAAGTGGTACATAAGGTCTTATACTAGATACTCTATCTGAATTGATTTAAATATTTAAGCTGAAGGTTAAAGGAAAAAATCTTTATTGAGATAATCTTTGAATGTTTCTTTTGGATAGGTTTGGTGGTCATGTCCTTTCAACTGGAGGAAGTGTTTACAAGTGTTGTGACAGGAAGAATTCCAGCAATGTGGGCATCTCGTTCTTATCCTTCCTTAAAACCACTCGGCAGTTATATTCATGATTTTATTACAAGATTGGAATTCCTTCAAGTATGTAATTTTCAAAAAAATATTTATAAGCTGTCTCTTATCTAATACAAAATAAATCCAAAAAACAGGTAAGGTATGTAAGTGAATCTGGTGGTTTTAAAAATGGCTATAAGTAATTATGTAGGAATATTTTAATAATTTGATTTATACTTAACGTATATATGCAGAATAGCTTTTGGTTTAAACAAATTATGTATTTTCCTTATTTTCTGAAAAATCGTATTATTACAGATAGTCAGACTACATAGTGTGTAGGGATATTCATCACAGTTTGAAACATCTTGTTTGTAACTTAAACCATTTCTTCTGGATTCATTATTTTAATAAGAAAAAAAAAAGAAAGACCTAAAGAGTTAACTTGATTTTTTTTAACCTATGATCATGAACAAACTCAGGGGTTATATTGTTATGTGGTCAACACCGATTTGTATTTCCAATAACACTCACTAGACAATGTTTACTTACCAATGTATGCTTGTAACAATGAAAATGCAATGAAAATGTACAGCTATTGTTTAGTTATAGCAACATATACAAACCTAAATTTAGCCTTTCTATGCATAGTGTATATTTAAGTGTATTGTTCCCATGGATATCTTTTTCAAGTCCAAAATAGAGCAGATACAAGTGAATAAATGAAGTGTAGAATACTGCCCTTACATCGAATTGTAATTGTAATAAACCACTTAGACACTTTATAACTATAACTATTCAAATATAACTATCAATTTAAACTATACCTTCTAAATAGTTGATATTTACTTAATTCTTTTATATTATTCCACATGTTATTCAAAATTTAAACCAACTCAACATTTCAGTCTGTATTATTGCTTCGGCAAAATAACAATTCATTATTCAATTAATTCAAGGAATATTAATGACATATATGTTTGTTTGTCTGGGTTTTTTCCTCCAATTTTTATGTAATGTTTTACTAATTTCTATAAAAATTGTAGCTACTCTAACCTCTCTCATGACAATGAATACTGAACACTTATAATCTTCTATATTCATTGCTCATAGAAACTCCTACATCTGAAACTATAAAATGTCAATCAATACTACTCTAGGTGTAATTTGTCACAATTTTTTGTGGTATTTGTTCGATTTTGAAACAGTTCGAGAAGCTTGTTTGCCCAAAAAAATTAATTGTTTAAAAATTATTGCAAGTAAAAGAAAATATTAATTTAATTTATTTCTTCTAAGCACTCCTACATATAATTAATAAAATTTAAATATTGATTTTGTTACACTAAAGACATGATATTGATATAATTCTAAATCTATAGAGTAGACGCTCTTTTAACCGGCACGTCGGGACCACGGCCATGCCGGATGTCCGATTTTGCCGGATAATCGAGCGTATCTAGTTTTTAAAGGGGATACCTAAGAAAATTAACTCTATACAAACCTAAATGAACGAAACGCATATTTGACATGACAAGGGTATGAAGAAAAACACAGAGTACAAAATGCTGAACATTCCTTTAATTTAATATAAAGTAATGTATGTATAAAAGTGCTAAATGACGAAAAAATCAATTGTACATTATTACATCTTGTACATAAAATCAAATCCAAATCAAATCAAATATCGTATGTACTGTACATTATGTTTAGTTAAGGTTGTACACAGTATGTACTGTAAACTGGTCTTATGAACAAAAATAAACATGTGTGTTAAAAAAAGTCTCTGATGTCACGTTGCTTTCGTGATTCGGATTTCTTCTTCAAAAACTCGTTTCGGATTAAACACAAATTTATAAGTTCTGTGGAGTTGTAGCTTTTATTGGATTCAGAAAATGTTATAAATGTATTTAACCCTTCAACGCGGTGAACCGTCTATAGACGCGGCCAAACTTTCACCTTCTGGCGCGGCCGCCCGTCTAAAGACGCTAAATGTCGCTGCGGTACGTGCTACATTCTAGCGTCTAAATAAATAACTTTTATGAACTGAGCGTATATCCAGAACATTGCCAAGAGAAATGCCATCTGTTGAGTTATTGATTTTTATTTCTAGGAAATATTTATTTCTAGGTATTGACCTTCAGAAAAGGAAACAACACGTGGCTATATACAAACAGTCTGTGTAGCGGGTTCGTGGAAGGCTCTCGTGTGTTATAGGTTATTATAACCTCATTTATTTATAAGTGTAATATTTTTAACAGTTCGACAGTAGATCGTGTGATTAGTGTGTTTTAGTGATAATGTGGGAACCGCAAAGTGATAATATTCGCGAGTTGTTGGCGGAAGAATGGAGTTCGGAGGAAGAAAGTGGGAATGATTTGGATTACGCTCAAATGGAGTTCCATTGTGATCCAAATATTGAAGGTGATCATGATAGTGGTGATGAAGATGTAAATTACGAGGGGATGGAGGTTGATGTACATAATTCTATGATTGTAGAGGACATTTCAGTTGTAGGACTAGGTGAAATAACCAAAAATGTTGAAAACATATTTACAAAAACAGCATTTTCTAACCTTCAAAATCAACCTAGTCCTTGTTGTAGTAAGTCTATAAATTCTGAACCCAGTAAACAATCAAAGGTACTTTCGAGTAAGTTTAAGCCTAGAATAAACCCAAAACTTCGCGAAAATAAAACTAAAGGAAAAAAGTCTAATCCTAAAACACCAAAAGAACCACCAATGGTTTGGGACCCCATGCTCAACCATATAACTGGTAAAGAAGTTTTTGTGGGAAACCCAGGGCCTAAGATACCTAGTGAAAATGTAGTAACTATTTTTGAAAATTTTTTTGATGACGAATTAGTAACAAATATTGCTAAATTTACTAATCTGTATGCAGAGAGGGACAGAGCTAAAAGGGGTATGTTGTTTCCCCGTAGATCCAGAGACTGGAATTGGCACCCGGTAACAAAAAACGAAATTTATATCTATTTAGGTATGGTAATGCTTATGGGTATTGTGCAAAAACCATCAGTAAGGTCGTACTTTTCTAAAAATCCTTTGCTTGAGACTAAAATATTTCCAGAGACAATGAGTTGCGACCGTTTTGAAATGATTTCGAAGTATCTTCACTTCACTGATGACAGTACATTCAAAGACTTCCAGGGTCCTAAACAACTTTTCAAAATCTACAGTGTTATTGAACACCTGACATCAAAATTTAAAAATTCGTATGAACTCTCCCAAAACCTGTCAATTGACGAATCGTTATGTTTGTGGAAAGGTCGCTTAGCTTTTCGTCAATACCTACCTTTGAAGTCAGCCAAATTTGGCATAAAATCCTTTGAACTGTGTGAGTCAAGTACTGGCTATACTTGGGCACTTCTTGTATATACTGGAAAAAATAGTGTTTTCAATTGCCCTCAAGTTCCTTCCCAAAAAACATCGAAGTCTACTGCAATTGTCATGACACTTCTTGAGCCGTTGCTAGGCAAAGGACATTGTATTTGGATGGATAATTGGTATAATTCCCCTGATTTATCAATGCTTCTGAAAGAAAACAAAACCGACACTTGTGGTACTTTGAGACTGTCCAGAGTAAATGTTCCTGACAACCTAAAGCAAGAACAGCTGAAAAAAGGTGAGATAACTGCTTTACACAGTGGTCCAGTCGTAGTTCTCAAGTGGAAGGACAAGAGAGTAGTTTCTATGATATCTACGTGCCATGACCATCAAATGGATGTCAGAAAGAACAGAACAGGTTTACAAGAAATTAAGCCAATTATTGTATTCGATTATAACAAGCAAATGGGTGGAGTCGATATGCGGGATCAAATGCTAAATAACTACTTGGTTGAAAGGAAAAGGGGTTTGAAGTGGAATGTAAAGTTTTTCAAAAGGCTACTCAACATTTCAGTGCTAAACTCCTATATAATATGGAAACATCAACACACAAAAGACAAACAGTTGTCCTACAGGCTGCAACTTATACAGGGGTTGTTTGAGAAATACGGTTCTGCTGTGGTGAAACCAAACATTGGTCGTCCCTCATCATGCCCAAAACCATCACGATTAGTGGAAAGACATTTTATTGATAAGATGCCATCTTCAGGAAATAAATCTTTTTCTCAGAAGAGATGTGTTGTGTGCTCAAAAAGCGGAACCAGAAAGGAGACTCGCTATTGGTGTCCAGACTGCGAGGCGGCGCTCTGCGTCGGCGAATGCTTCAAGAGCTATCACACCAAACTAAATTTTTGACAGGTACATGCAATTTATTTTCATAAATCTTTATATTGTAGTATATTTTTATGCCAGTAGGTAAATAAGTATTCCTAGGAGTTTTACTTGTCCAGAAAATAAATAGGCCATAAAAAAAAGCTGCAAAAAACAGAACCTAAAATATGAGTAAAATTTTTTTATATACATACGTATAACTTTTTTAAATTTATTATTATACACCCTGAATAGCTTAATTGTTGTAGAATAGTTTTTGGTGAACATTTTGGTAAAAGATTCATCAAATTTGAATAAAAAATAGTGAACTTATTTAATTTTACATAAAAGTCTACAAAACCACTGGATTTTATTAAAAAAACTACCGCACCAGAGGGTCTAGCGCTCGGAACGGCTTACCGCGTTAAAGGGTTAATGCATCAGTAGCTTCTTTCCACGAGACTTTAGATGCATTTTGGATAGCTCCTTCTTCCTCGTCAGATCCCACCTCTAGAACCGGAGCTTCTTGTGGGTTCAAAACACTTCGTATGATTTATTCTTCACTTAGTTCTTCCACCACAGCCACGTCTTTGTTTATTTCAATCTAGTCCACAATCTCCTCTCAGGGTACATCGGTGAACGGGTTCTTTGGCACAGCTTCTACCAAACCTAGCACAGTATTTTGACCATCACTGTTGATATTTAAATCTTGACCCGATTCTTCATCAATAGGCCATTGCTTGCGCCAACAGCGCTGTAGAGTCACTTCTGCAACATGATTCCAAACCATGGCAGTTGCAAAAATTGCATCTTTGACATTAAACTGTTTTTGGAAATCTGTTACATCACAGTCAGAGTTCAAAAGGCTTTGTACAAAAGAACCTCTATAGTGACACTTGAAATTTTGAATTACGCCTTGATCCATTGGTTGAATCAAGGCAGTGACATTAGGTGGCAAGTAAACAGCAAAAATATTACCAGAAATTAAGTCGTTAGCAGGAGATGAGCACTACAGTTATCCAACAACAAAACAGCTCTGCTATCTTCTGACATTCCCTGTTTCTTAAAATTTGCCTTCACTTCAGGGACAAAGTGCTGGAAAAACCAGTTCTTAAACAAATCACCTGTCATCGATGCATTGCTCTGAGCATCATAATGAACAGGCAAGTTTATTACTCCCTTTAAAGCACTAGGATTTTTATATTTACCAATCACAACAGGAGTTAGCCGGTGGTCACCGGATGCATTGGCACACAACAAAACAGTCAGTCTCTCTTTATTTTTCTTAAATCCCTTGGTACACTTTTCATTACCACCTGCCAGAGTTGTTGTGTGTAAACCACGCCATAAAAGGCCAGTTTCATCGGCATTGTAAATCTGACGAGTTAATTGTCATCGAGTAACTAGGTTACTAAAAGTGTTCTTATATTCTTCAGCGGCATTTTCATCAGCTGATTTGCTCTCTCCAGCTTCCTAATTCCATGTCGAATTTTAAATTTCTGTAGCCAACCATCAGAAAACAGACATTCAGTCTCCATATTCATGTCACTATGAAACTGTTTAGCTTTTTTCAATTATCATAGGTCCAGTCACTGGTTTTCCCTCTGATCTTTTAGCACGAAACCAAGTGTACAAGGCTTCATCGAGAACTTCAAGTTTAGGTTTCTTCAAGGTATGTCTTATTTCTGTAGTTTTGGCTGTCTCAGCCTGAGCAGCAAACTTCTGCAGTTCTTCTTTTTTCTTTTTTACATCATAAATTGTCGATGAACCAATATTGAAAACACGCATAATGAAATTTCTGTTTTCACCTTTTTCGAGACGATTAATTATCTCTAATTTTTGCTGGATTGTGAGTACAACACGTTTATGCTTAGCGGTCTCATTGGCACTGGAAGAACCTGTTGTGGCCCAGCCAAGGAGCCCACCAAACCAAAATCCTAATAATAATAAATTAGAATATATTGAAAAGGGATTTTAATTATTAAAATATGAATTGCACTTGCGATTTTGATGAGCAGTGCAATATGACGTAGAAGAAGGGGTCCGGAGAGTCTTGTCTGGAGTCAGGCGCGAGTCTTGTCCGAGAGCCGCTAGACGGAAGACCGCCACGGGACGAGGTCAGTCCATTTTTCGGCCACGTGCTATTAAATTCATTGGTATGCTTTTCGGCCACTTTTAAGGCCTAGTCTTGCCGTTATGTCTTTCTCTTAAATTATAATCAATTTCTGTTTTGTAATTCGGCCATATAAATAAATATAATATTTAATTTCACTGGCGTTGCGTGCGTTCATTAGCGTCCTAACCCGACTCCTTGGCCCATCCTGACAAGATTCGGCTAAGTGTACGCGGTCTCCAGCCAGCCGGAGCTTCCAGCTGGTCAAAAGAAGTGGAGACGGTCACACTGTACTGGGCTTCGAAAACATTTTACTGTACTGTACTTTATATGTTTGAAATTTATTTAAAGGTTAAAGTAGAAAACACTAAACTAAAATAATCACTGACAGTTACATCACTACTGCACTGTACAATACTGTAGTATAGTATCACGTCAAAAGCAGACAAACACTTGATGACTAACAAAACGGTGCACGCAGTCACTGCACTGGCGGGAAATGTCAGTCGAGGGCTGATGCCGGTTAGTAGAAAGTGCCGGTTGTTAAAATGCCGGATAAAAGAGCGTCTACTGTACCAGGAAATCTTTTACATGAATACTTAATAACACTCGAAGTGTTTAGAATGGAGGGGTACCAAGTTTATTATGGAGGAATTTGGGTTAAATGGTTAGGAAAGGGGGGGGGCAAACCATAACAAAGTCTGCCATGTAACATAATACTACAGAGTTATAATGTACACAAGGAAAATTATTTTGTTAAAAAGTGGTTGCTAAATGATTGTAATTATGGACATTATTTTAGTTTTATGAAGCTGGTATTGTTCCAACACCAAATATGTAGTAAATTAGAAGCACAAGTCATGAAATTTGTATAAAAAACCATTTTGATTTAAAAGAGACTGATAAACAAAAATGTTGAGGTTATGGACATTATTGTGGTTTTTAAAGAGCTGGTATTATATTTTAACCTCAAATATTTTAGAAAATAAAGAGTCAAAAATACACACGAAAAGTCATTTTATACAAAATAAACAGAGTAAACAAAAATTGAAATTTTAAATTTTTTTAGAGAAGCTAATATTATTTCCATGTCAAATAATTTAAAAAAATTAAAAACCATCCTGATGAAATACATATGAGAAATTAAATTAACAATATCAGTTTAGAAACAAAAATATAGAAATTATGGACATAATTTTGATTTTTAGAGTTGCTGGTTGGTCTAATGGGGTTAGAATTTTATATGAGCTTATAAGAAAGTGTTTAGGTAGTCAGATATTAAATGTGCTGGAATAACTTTTTTTTTGTGTCAAGATATATTTTACATATCAGTTATTAATTTTTTTGCCCCACTCAATTTTTTAAATTTACAACCTAGGGCTAACCCTTTTCCATCACACATTTACATTGGCTAAGAAGTGCTTGTGCAGTTTCTTGTACATTTTGTAATTAAATTTATTTTTGTTTAGCATTGGTTTGATCATGGGCCTCCAGTTATTTTCTGGGTGTCTGGATTCTTCTTTACCCAAGCATTTCTAACTGGTGCTCAACAGAATTTTGCCCGCAAATACAGGATTCCAATTGATCTTCTTACTTTTGACTTTGAGGTAAGTTCACCTTTTTTTTTTTTATTTTTCTTATAATGTCTACCATTTATAGTTTACTTTACACTGCAATATTATAATACTATTTACTTCATATTTTGTAAACATGCGTACATCTTATCATATAACAACAAATACAAGTTGGATTATATTTGTACGAATGTGAATAATTTGTAATTTTCCCCAAACTTCAACTAGTAAATTGAATACCTGATTTAGTGTATACATTAATTATATTGTAATCATTTTATAATATTTAGATTATGGATGCAGAAACATTTGAAAAAGCTCCAGATGATGGAGTTTTCATAGAAGGTCTGTACCTTGATGGAGCTAGATGGAACAAACAACAGAAGAGTTTGGACGACTCTTTCCCTAAAGTACTCTATGACACTGTCCCAATTGTAAGTGACATAAAATAACTTATTTACTTTAGTTTATTAGTGGTACTTTATATCTTTTCAGATTTAAGAAAACACATTAAAACTTGTCCTTTAAAATAAAAGATTAAATTGTATGTAATGATTAAATAAAGATGGGTTTTGAATTTTACTTATGAAAAAAATGAAAGATGAAACTAATGTTTGTTGATTCTTGGGGGCCAGATAAACATTACGTTTATCAATATTTCTTTTGAATTTAAAAAAATTAATTTACTTTAATATGCTTGGGGTGATAGATCCTTTTCTAAGTGTACTTCAAATGGTATTCAAGCAAATTAGCAACTCTTTATATTTTTCTGAAACTGAACATTTTTTATTAAAGACATATTATTAAACAAATACATAAATTTATCATTAAAAATTATATCCTATTAAAATTCTAATAATATTTTGTCTTAGAGAGACTTAAAAGTTTTAATGAATGACTCTACTTTAAAATAGTTGCAACTTTAATCAAATCAATTATTATATGAGCATCTTTTGTCTCATATTTTCAAATTATCATGAAATATTTTATTTAAGTTAAATTCTTTTCTTAAAACTTTAAATTAGACATCCTTTATCAAAAAATAACATTTAAATTTATTTATACTAAATCATAAAAAACATCTGAATTACCAAAATTAATTTATATTCAATTTATATATATTTTTTTAATGTAAAAAGAAACAATATTCATTTTAAACTATTTACAAACTTTCAATAGTATTGTCTTTATACATATTACAACATCGTGGTGTTATTTCCAAGTCTTCTGCGTGCTGTGTCGTCTCCAGACTGACAAAAGAAATCCGCCATGTACTGCATATTATGCTAAATTTGATTGTTTCCGTTGTTGTGAGTTCACGATTCATAAATTATCACGTATTCTTTCTTTTCTATTCACTTAAAGTTCAGTTAGATAAAAGTCCACTGTCTCTTTTATTAAAAACACCTTTAGAATTGTTCACATGAAACGAAAATGGTTTTTTACCACGTCACGCTTTCTTATTGCATTGTCCATTTTGCCTTTAAGAAGCCTAACATCTATTTCTTACAGCCTTTTTTTTTAAAAAAACGTTAACTTCTCGATACTACACACTGTCTTTAATCGTTCATTTTTTTTTTGAAATCATCTATCTTTCATTTTAACTCACATTGTTCTACAAAAATTGTACTTTTCCACACACAAAAATACGTCTGTCCACTCCAGACGTATCCTTCTGACTAAAAAAACCTTGAGTTTGCACGCTTGATTCTAACACGGTGCTAGCACAGGGTCCACATTACTAATTCCACGGACATTGCCTAAATCATTTTTGCTTGGTAACATACACTCTCACTTTACATACATAAATTTTCATTGAAATACCAAGTCTATATTAAAACTAAACATTATTTATTTTAAATACATATTTCTGGATACTTATTTTAATTTTATTTATCATCCCCTTATTTTTTTAATGTTATTCACAAACTTTAACTTGACTTACATCGTATACCTTTGAACCAATCATATAATTCCTTTTTAGCTGATATATTGGCACCAGTTCAAAATTCAAAAATTCAGCATTATATGTATTTGGTTCGAAAATTTATTGTATTTTTTAAATTGTTGAGTACTTCGTTATTTGTATAGTTTTTATTTTCAAAATAACTGTTAGTTTTTATAATTACAGAATTATTGGAATTTTAGCTTAAAATCAAAATGTCCTTCATATTTGGTTGAAGAATTTGTTTACCTTACCCAAAGAACTTTATTTTTATGAAGTAACATTCCCTCCCCTTCCATAAATAAGTGAGTGCTGATGAGGTAAAACAATGTACGTAAAATCCATAAAGTTGAAAAGAATTAAGTGTGATATTAAGTTAAAAATAAAATTCACCAAAAAAGTACCTTTAATAATTTTTTGTAAACAACTAAATCAAATCAGCAATATGAATGAAACTAATAATGTTATAAAAGATTTGTGTTGTAATAATTTGGTTGTACAACACGTTCCTTGCATACCATGTTTGCTAGTCATTCGGCTCTGTTGGGCTTTATATTTATATAGGGCTTACATATGTCTTAACATGTGAAACTTGGTGTTGTTGATATTTTAAAAGAACCTCTACTTTTTCCTCTTGTGTTGGTAACTTGGGATGTCAGGTCTTGTTGCAATTTTTTTTTCTTTTTTTTTTTTCATCTTGGTAAATTGTTTTGAAACTAATTCGAAGTTATTTCTATTTACGTATGACGCATTTGGTATATTGAAGAAATTACATACATAATTTTATCTGGGTAGCATAATACTTAAACAAATAAATGGTAATTAATTAATTAATTTTTTTTTTTTTTTTTTTTTTTTATTACAACAGTTCAAAGAATTTTCATAGGAATGAAATATTATATTGTATCACATTTATTTCTATTTTTTTTTCAACCAAAGCTTGTTTATGGTTTTGTTTACTTCTTCCTTCCTTAACCCCTTAAGTGTTTTATTTTTTTTGCCTAAATCAACCCAAAAATGCCCATTTTTTTTTATTTGATTATTTTAATGTTTGTTAACTTGGAAGTTAAAAAATAGGCATTAAAAGAAAATATAAGCAACATCAAAAGTATAAATGTCATGTTTAATATAATTTAAAAATTTTCTGCAAATACATTAAAAACACATTTACCTAACAATTAAAAAAAAGTAAAATGTATAAAACCATTGTTAAAAATAAAAGTACACACAATAAAGATTGTTTACAGTGTCTTACTAATGTTTAGTAATTTTTTTGGGTGTGATATATTTTAAAACATGGGGCAGCACACAGCCCAACATCACATTCGCTGCACTGGTATCGCGACTCCTTGTAAATATAATTTCACGGCGGATCCAAAGAGAACAAAAATAAAGCGGTAGTTTTATAAGTTATGCTCTAGAGAGCATGCCAACACTATCTAGCGGCAATACTAGCAACTACAACGTAATATTTCGACAGAGAACGAAATAGAATAGGGCAAGTTAAGAGAGTCGGCTTTAGCCGACAGCGGCACTTTTTATCGGTATTTGTAGCGTCGGCTTAAACCGACATAAACACTTAAGGGGTTAATTCATCTCTTTCTGATTTAATAAAATGTCTTAACAAGAGAGTTAAATAATCAAAAATACAAATAAAAGAGCTAAAACTTAACACATATTTTCATAATAAAAAAAGAATATCAAAAAGTGCTCATATTTTTGATTTTTGCTTTAATAGATTTGGTTAAAACCTATAAAGAAAGATGATTTGATACCTGCTTCAGTATATACGTGTCCTGTGTATAAAACTTCAGAGAGACGAGGGATACTGTCAACGACTGGTCATTCCACTAATTTTGTTATTGCCATGTTGTTACCTATAAAACTTCCACCAGAATATTGGATCATACGAGGTGTTGCCATGCTTTGTCAACTGTCTCAATAGGCATGTAAGTTCTTACTCTTAATTGAAACATCTACACAAAATTTAGTTCTTTAACAATAGTTATACAACATTTTGTCATGTTTGTGAGACATAGCTATAAAATATCTGCTGTGATTTTTTGCCACATTTCTGTAACTTTAGCAATACCAAGCAGGGTGGGACATTGATCTGTGCTCTTCCATCCATCTAACATTATATTTCCAAACATGTCTGGCCAACAGTTTAAACTGACCATATATTTTGAGTTCCATCGGAAATTCTATATGAAATTCTTTATAAAACTTGAAAATCTGCTACTAAAACATACCACTTGTTGAAGTAAGTTTATGGTGATGATTATCTATCTCATACTCATGTTTTTGATTGGTTTAAACATATTTAAACAGGAAATGGAAGTGATTGGAGAGAATCCCTACCCTGGACGACCTTGCACAAACATTAACATTGAAAAAGTAGGTGAAATTGTTTGTAAAAATCAGAGTTTGAGCATCAGCTCAATTTAAGCTGTTGTGGAATTGGATAACATTGATAAAGAAATTGATTGACAGATTTTACATGAAAAAAGTGTGTTCATAGATGGTGCTGAAATTCTTCACACCTAGGTTGAATGAAACTCGTGGTGAGATTCTTCACACCTAAGCTGTATGAAACTTGATTAAAGATTTTGTGCTAATATCTTCAGATCTTTTAGAATATGCAATAGTGTAACTTGTGATGAATATGATTTTCAAGTATGCTACAAAAACTAACCGACAATTCATGAATTAGAAAAAAACATTTACTGAGACAAAAGAAAGCATAGATGAATCAGTACAAATTCAAACCAATGATGATAGTTTTTTTACCAATATCCAAAGGATTGTGCATGTTAATTGGGTGCATATAGATAAAACTGTTAATCAGATCTTGACACCACTTCATGTACAAGTGTAGAAAGAGACGTGATTTGTTGAAGAATGGCTCATCGGATTCTCCACCAAGGCGATGTCAAGTTTTTTTAGCGAAGCACAGAATCTCTGTGTTGGAAAATTCACTGTATTCATCTGACGTATCCTGTGTAACTTTTTTGTTTTCAAAGACCAAATCCATATCAAACTGAATCTATTTATATAAGTCTCTAAATACAGTGAAGACAAAAATGATGAAGCTCATGACGTAGATATCAGAATATGATCTGCAGTATTGATTTTGACAGTGCAAGATTTCCATGGAGCAGTGTCAGGATCAGGGAGGAAAGTATATGGAAGTTGATAACATTTTTAATATATAATTTGTGTAATAAAAATCGTGAAACATCAGCCCAATTTTATGTGGTCACATCATTAATTTTATAGTTTATGTTAAAATAATAGAGAGGCCTTGGCTAGATGTGTAGGAAATACAGAAGTTTTAGTGATATTCTCAGAAAAGTTAGCCTATTCCTTGTATATTGTATTTGAATATATAAAAGTATATATTATGTTTTAAACAGAATAAATCACAAGTTCTTTATAAGATTTGAACCAAATTTCATATTAAAATAATTTGATAATACAACCATTAAATGAGTTCAGTAACTAGCCTTACACACCTCAAATATTTATTAATTACTTCCTCGCACATGTAGTATATAGAAAATTATGTGATGGTCAAAAATCGATTAGTCTTTATGGGGGAATCGATTAGCGGATATATCCGTTTTGAAGTCCCATAGTAAAAAAAAAGTTGTTTTTGAAATGATGTCTGTGCAGTGCTTTACAGCCTAACATGTGCACCGATTTTAATCAAATTTGTTATGTGTAAATATTTTGGACATTTGTTTCATTTTTTCGAAAAATCATAATTGTATTTAAGCTGCCATAAGAAAAAACCTCAAAACAGCTCTAATAATTTTAGTCACATTTTGGGCCTCTAAGAAACAAACGAAATATATTGGTCTCTATCTTTTCAAAAATACCTATTGATCATTATCGGTAAAAGAAATATTTTAATAACTGTCCATGGTATTATAAAAGACGTAAGTTCTCAAAATTGACTCTACTGATTTTTTCAAATTTTAGCAAAATGTGAAAATTAAGGACCCTATTACGTTTGAAAAATACGGTTCAGAAATAATTGACAAAAACCAAAATAAACCTTGACCATTAAAAACTTGATTTTAATTAAATACCATTTATTCTGAGAATATGTTCATGTGGCACATTGTAAAAGTTTTGGCCCAATTTATGTATATAATAATTTTTTCAAATATGTAGTTCATAGTTTTGGTTAGTTTGGGGGAGGAGATAGTAAGAAGGTCTGTGCAATGTTTTTACAGTGTTTTTTAAATTTTTGGATACATTAGGAAAATTATATAAATTAACATGAAATATATTTGCAGCGACACACTTCCCCTTCGTATCATTACGCTAAATTGTTATATATAATGTAATATTATTAAAAAAAACAGAAGGTTTTATATATTTTATTAAGTAATTTTTATTTTTTAAAGAAATGAAGTTATTTTTATTAAAGTTTTATTAAAAGTTTGCTCAGCTAATTAAGTTTGCCAGGAAGCTTTCGCTTACCAATTTAGAAAATGAATGTAACTATTTTAATCTCAGGGTGTAAGTT
The DNA here is from genome assembly GCA_963513935.1 of Aphrophora alni. NCBI lineage: Eukaryota > Metazoa > Arthropoda > Insecta > Hemiptera > Aphrophoridae > Aphrophora > Aphrophora alni. Next base: position 55,701,331 of record OY740771.1, read on the forward strand.
CTTTTAAAAGGGTACTCCACAGTGATTTACCTGGTTAAATGAACAACTCTTGGTTATACTGAGATTTTAACATGGATTTATTAAGACAAATTATTAGCACATGTACAAACATCAAATTAAATCTTATAAATTCTATAAATTATACATCCTAGCTTAATCATTGTTTTATTCCTTTTAAGAAGGTAAAAAATATTGAATCTTGAATTTATTTATTATGTTGCAACTTTAGAAATTTATTTGTTAAATGAAACAGATTAGAATTATCTGTTTATTGTTGAAATTACGTTAAAATATATACGAATACGTCAGTAGACATTTATTATTTTTTAGACAAGAAAAGCTATAATTATTAACAAAGTATAAAATTTATAGTAGAAACAAAACTAGTACATTAAAAATAATAAATTTTATATAGATAACAATGATTGAAATTCAGCGTTAATTAACACTGATTACCAGTACTTTATCGAAACAGTTCACTCATATACAGTTGATGTAGTGTGGTCCATTTGTGAAGCTCCCGCCATTGTGCACGTGATGAACTGCCCGCCGAAATTTTTATCAATCACACCTTCCGAGTCTTTCATTACACTCGAATAAGTTCGTGTTTAAATTGCTTATAAATTTTTTAATCTATTAAACACCGCACAATTGTTCATGCACACGAGACATAGTCCGCTTTCACCATTTTCGTGAATTTTGGTACGAACCGCATAACTGTCCTTTGTACAAAGAAAATACGATTTCATCTTATCTATTTACTTTTTAAAAACTCGCTACTATCACTAAACTGTTTTTTAGACTCACTCCTTTAAATTCAAAGCTAAAACTGTTCTTTAGCACTTGACCTACATTGTTACAAAATTGTTTCTCGGACTACCTTAAAATTATAACCGATCACCACAAGACTACAACTCAGACTCTCTTATACGACTTTACATCTCAACACTCCAAACTAGACTCAAAAAACACATCTCACCTCCTCCACACGTCTACTCAGACTAACTTGAACGCATGGTGCATTTCTATATCCTATCCCTACAGGGGTTACAGCCTTGGCAACAAGGACTGTCCGACAATTCCCGCTGACGCCGTGATAAAATTTCTCACAATTCATCGCATACACTGTTCATATTACTTACATGACAACGAGTTCCTTTGACCAATTTTACAACACACACAATCTATTTAGTTTATTTATTAATTACAGCTAATATTTTATACATTATTATTTATTTTAGTTTAGAAATCTATGTTAATTGAATTTTCTTTATTTTAAATTATAACATAAGTCACGTTTTCGACTCATTTACCCCCTCCCAAATTCTTTCTAAACGATTTTCCGCTATGTTTACTATTCAAATTAGATTAACCTTTTTTAGGTATTACAATAAATATAATTGTTAACATGTAATCTGTAAATAAATGACTCACAGCAGAGAGACACACTGAACTACCCAAGGCTGTGCAGAGTGAGGAAGTATGTGTACGCAACCCCAGACGACCTATAAATACGAGCTGCATCAGCTTTAAAATCATTCTGCTTAACAGAATCACATATATATATATATATATATATATATATATATATATATATATCTTTTGTCAATATATCTTGCTCCTCTTGTTACCTAAATTCATTTGTTTTCTTTATTGTTCCTACCGTGGTCTCTCAGCTGATCCCGACAGCACGGATACGCTGTTCATATCAAATTAAATTAGAGCTATATAATAATAAATCTAAAATTAAGTCCTTTTTTTTACCTCAGTAATTCAGAAAATTAAATTTTTGTGGCATATTTATAAACGTTTAACCTTTTGAGAACCAGTCCAAAAATTTAGTGTGTGGCAAAAGTACAACATACAAAAGATACTATGTATCAAAACTACACAGTACTAAATAATACATTTTTGCCAACATTTGGGAGAATATTCATAACTTAGGTTAAACGAAAGATATTTGGATTGGTTTACATACCTTGTCAAAAGTAGTTAAATTTCTTATTTATTGCTACAACTGTTTCGTCTTAACAGAAGACATCACTCAGGCTTGACACACTTAACACAAAAACACATTTACTATACGGATATACAGTATGGAAACTTTTTTATAACTATGAAACTTATATAATAGAACTTCCCACCTTATTTTTAGTTCATGTTTGTAAGAGTTTCATGGCCTGTTCACAGATTTTAAACGCTCGGGAGACGTGCATCCAGAAGTCGGTCAACAATCTTTACTGTAAATCTTTACTGTTAAATAAAAATTGGTTCCTTGATGTGGCCACATCTTTCCACTTTTAGTATAATTGACCAACTGGTTAAGTTCTGTTGATATATTTTGAGGATGTCCTGTTTCAAATTTGGTCTTATTAGTTTGTCAAATGATCCAATGCATGCATTCTGTCATAGATACAGTTTTAGGCAAATAGTTGTTTATCATTTAAAAGTGAATCCATTGTTTGTAAATGTCATATTCTTCCAGAATGTTCATTTTTCTTCCTTTATTCACTGAGTGTAATATGTCCAAATTGTTCTCTATATTTGTGTATGTTTGGTTGGTGTTTATTAAATGTCCAGTTTAAGTTAAAGTGGTGTTTAGGGTGTTTATGTGTGGTAGGCGTTCTTTATATCATGCTCTGAATGTCTTTCCTATGGTATACTTTGTTACAGTCATTGCAAGATATTCTGTAGATGCCGCTCCGTATGTAAGGGTCTTGGAAATGATTTGTCCTGTTGAGAGCTTGGTTGAGATTGTGGGATGTACGATGTGCTATTGAGTATCCTTGTTTTTGAAAAAGGTTTTTTTTTATTTGGTATTCTAAATGGTGGTTATATTCTATAGTATTTCTCTTTTTATCTGTAGTGAATACATTTATCTACCATGGAGGTTTTATAATCATTGGCTGCGCCTATTTGTTTTATAATCATGATTTATTTTTTGAAATCGGCAATTTCTATTAATTAAATAAATTTCATAATGTTAAGTGTTTAAATTGTGTGTAAAAATCACAAGATTTCACCGCCTGATTTATCGCTGCCTGGTCCGTCTTGCATATCTTACGACCGGTGACTTTTCAGACAGCTGGTCCATTTGGCATGTTTGACTACCGTCGAATTATCACACGGCTGGTCCGCAAAGGGTTAAAAAAAGGTATTTTTTGTAAAGAATTTATATTAAACATAATTTCTAGTTACTGTTAACATTTATTATAAAATAAATATTTTTAATTTCCCAAAATTTTAAAACTGTATTTTTTTTAGTTTATAGATTATTGTACTTATAAATATATACTTGAATGTAGAGTCTAAATTAGTTATAAGTAAATTTGACTAAATATAGCTTTCCTTAAGGATAAATAAGAATTATACAGGTAACTCCATTGTTCCATATAACTATACTTGTAAATTCTCTATAGATACATTTTCATTAAAAAAGTGATTTCTTTTTGCCTTATTTTATCCAAACCTGTTTATCCATACTAATTTAATTTTAAGTATCATTAAATTTGACTATATGGCTTCGTTTTATATTTTGTATAAAGACACTGTTTATGTACATACAAATCAAGAATAAATAAGAAAAAAGTACAAAAAAATTAACTAACTTTTATTATCAATGTTGTATAACTATTTTTATTTTAGATATTATTTTATCAATATGTGTTAATTTCATTTACATTTTAGATACTAAATCAAAAACAATACTATTAATATTTTAATTATTTTATCTTGTACAAAGATAATAAAGTATTTTTTCCAGAACTTTTAAAACCCTTCTTTTTTAAATATTAATCTTCTCAATTAATATTAACATTATTCTGTTTCAGATAATTTCCCTACTTAATATTTTCTGAAGAAACCGGAGAACACAATTTATATATATAAAATAAATGTTTCATGACATCAACTTATACAATTTATATTTGGAAATTTATATATTTTTTTTGAATTTATAATAGATTAGATTTTTTAATTTTTTTTTTACACTAGATCATATAATTTTGTTTTAAATACAAATCAATTTGAAAAATTTCCTTTCATTATTTAAAATAATAAGTCAATATTGGGATGGATTTCCCAATACATCATAGACAGTTAGTTAAGGAGACAGCTGTATTTTTTGACGTTCCATGCAACTTAGATGATAATTTTAGGTTTAATTATGTACCATTTTTACAAAAACTATTAGAGCTACGGTTTGTAACATTTACCGTATCTCCTCACATATATTTTAAAACATAATGTTTTAGAATTATCTTCTAAACATACAAATTAGTGGTATTAAAACAATAACAAATTGGTTAATAATTTTTCCACAATTTGTTCATAGTTAACACTTTTTAATAGTTTGAAATGAAATCTATGTTTGTAGAGGTTAATTTTCTAGTCATGTATTTACTATATATTCTAACATTTACTATATATATATATATATATATATATATATATATATATATATATATATATAATTTAGTCCAATAGGTTCATTAGATTATGAGAAAAATGTACATAGATAGAAAAAAATCACATTTTCAGATAAACAAAAATAAAAAGTAAATATGTCAAATTATATGTTTGATAACTAAAAAATGTAAAAAATTCAATTTTACCATGGCCATGTCATAATTCAAATAGTAAGACTACAGCAAAAGTTGGGTAACTTGCACACCAACTAAAAATTTCACAATCTCTCATTGTTATTTATGAAACTACTCTGTTGTTTGATATTACTAAATCGGAGAAAAAAAGTAACCATTACCAAGTGCTGTGGGTTACTCAGTGATTAAAGATGTCACTTCTTTGATTAATTTCCACTCATGACACAAAGTTTGTTCTTGTAGTTTGGTTATTTCTGACCTGTGGTATGGTGGAGGGAAGCCCCACTATAAATAAACAGTGGTTGGTTTAAATAAAAGTAGAAGAAAAAACTATACAATCGATATCACAACATTTTATTATATTTAAAAAATCAATAATAAATATGTCAAACTACCTAAAACTATATATATTTTTTAAATCTGAAATAAATAAAGAATTTGTAGATAAAATAAAATTTGTAACTCAGAAAGGTGTTGCTCTCCCATTAATGTATCAGTTTTTGAATATTATATTGAACCTAGAATGCCCCCCCCCCCTCTCCCGGACTAAATCATTTTTACACAGTTAAGTCAATACTTATACTTAAGTATGTTATCTGAAAGACTTAACTTATGAACTGTTACCTCTTTATGAAAAATGTAATAAATTGTCTACACTATATAAGCTGTATAGATTTAGAAAATATTCTCATTATATGGTACATCTCAAAACAGTTTTACAATATGGAGAGCTACACAACACCTTTTACACCGGTAGATAATTTCAATCCCTTTTATTATGTGCTGTATAAACTCTACATTTTATCGAAGGCCTAGCTTTTGTTGTAGAACGAATTTTTCAATAAAATAGCCTCAATGTCTTGTTTGGAGACGCAGGGGTGTATCACTGGTTGGTCAGTCTATGTTATTATATCTTTCTGGTAATTTTATACTTCTAACAACTGCTCAGCAACATCCAATTTAAAATATGTAAAATGTTGTTTAAAATTTTTGATTTGTTTTAAAATTTTATATTCCCTGATGAATACTTGTATTATTCAAAGCTAAATCAATAAGGTAGGGGGGGGACAGTTTTTATAACCTATGTACATATGACAGGATAGGTACTTTGTTTCTGATATTGTTTTTCACACTACACATTAATTTTGGTGCACTATACTAGTTATCCATATAGATAACCTTATCTTACCTCAACAATCATTCCTAAAACATTTTTTTTTATCCTGCAGAAAAACTTCATAGGAACTATCAGTATCATTTCTTTCTTTCCCAGTATAATCTTTCAGTTCCAACAAGTTTCAGATATCCTATTTCAGAATCACATACCTTGTAAATCTCAAGGCCAAAATGGGTCCATTTAGAAGGATCAAATTGACATAGAATGCCTAATTTAAAAAGCCATGAGAGTTTCAATGCAAATTTGTTGGACTGTAATAAAAACTTTTTAAAAAGTGTCTTAGATTATTAGATAGTTAAGTACCATTATTTCTCACTCTTTTTCAGTTTGTCTGTGTTATCAGTAGAAGATGAAAAATTAAAATTAGTTGATATGATTTGAAATAGTCTTGTGACATTGTTTCAGTAAAAATCATTCAATTTTTATTTTTATTTTGTGACATTAGAATTGTGTGGGATCTTTCTCTCCAATACTAGGGTATTTAATTTAATCCGAGAATGGTCCATTAGAATTTCTACAGTGTCTATTTATTAGTGGTTTACACATAGGTGTTTTGAATAATTTACAAAAAATACAAAAATGGTAGAGCATACACTTATTAATATATCATTTTGTTCAGGAAGAACAATAGAAATTGAATTTGACATTTATAAGAATTAAACAAAATTAAGTTTGTAAAAACATAAGTCAAATAAAAAAATTGCAAAAATTTTTGCTTCAAAAAATTTAGGCCATTAACATTTTCCATTTTATCACACACAAAATCCAAAAAATGTATATTTATGTAGCATTATGTTCAGAAATAAAATCATAATACTAAATTACTGATGTGGTTGCTAGGCGATCAAAAACATATAAACAAGCAAAATGAGAATTATTTTCTAAGTTACCTTTTTATAAGTTCCATAGAATATAGTCTTGAACATAAAATCAGTTTTTTATATACATAGTTTCCTTGTACACTATAGATTTTTTTACTAGACTAAACTTATACACTGGAAAACTACAACATTTTTACTATAAATACAGTAACCATTACCGAGCATAAAAAACCAAAAAAAAAACAAAAACAAAAAAACATTGCAAGTTGTAGTTGTCCCCTGTTTCCAATGACTCTAGTACATTACTTCAATACAGAGCTCTTGAATCCTTCATCTGATCATGTAAAACTGGTTTCGTTCCTCTGGCTGTCCATAATTCTTGCAGATCGTTGAATTTCCAGATATAATGGATCAAATTTGCCGAGCTGACATGGATGGAAATAATTGGGCATCTTCGTCTTGTTGTTTCCAGTTGTGATCCTAGCTCGGAACAAACCATTGTTCTCCTCCTCCACTAACAAACAAAGTCTGTCATAGGCCACATGTAGTCATGAGAGACTATTAAAAAAAAAAATTAATAATATATTATATAGTACAAAGATATTAATAAAAATCTGTAATAATCAACCTAGTAATCAGAATTTTAGTCCTACTTTAGTAAAGTTTGGCAAATAAGTTAGGTTTTTGACTATTCATTTAACATATTTGTTACTAATAAATAAAGGTATTCAAAATGAAGCAGCTTTCTGATTTTTTAATAGTTTTACTTAAATTCAGATCTTTTTGACATAGGGGTTGGCAAAACAGCCTCCTTAAATTCCAACTCTTTATGTTGTTCTGAAGTATTTTCTGTGACCTGTAATACTTCCTAATCCTTTGCAAGTGTATCTTTCTTGATATATTCTGCTATCCCTTTTTCACCTTTACTCCCTCCTAGTATGTCTTCTCCTCCCTTCTTTTTTCCAGCCCAACATTACAGTGTAAAGCTATCTGTACTGGTGGTGTAAATGGTAATGGGCAAAAGGTGCTACATAGAGTGCCTGTTGGATACTTGTAATCCCTCACAGTAATTAGCCTTACCTGACCAAGTGAGGCTCTGGCTGGATGGACCATCATTTCTCTAACTGCTCGTGGGTAAAACATGGAGAGAGAAATGATAAATAACAAGTTTGTGTGTGTGTGGGGGGGATTTTACTGTGACATAACATGCTGATAAAATGGAGCATGCTCTCTGTGGTGACTTATCACCATGGGTAGTTCTCGGCTTCATTGAGATTTCCTCGATAATACAGATATAATAACCTAGTACAGAAAGGTCAAATAGGTTACTTAAGAGTTTTATTTCTGATGGAAGAAGCACCCAACGAAGATGGTAAGGCAGAGGCCAGACAGGCCTCAGAATAAATTTAAAATTTAAATAGTCATATGCTATTTTGAATCTTTTCCTTACTTAAGGGTATAGCAAAGTCCTTATGTACTTTTGTTCACTAACAATTTATAATCTTTTATTGTTATTATTTTCATCTTATTTCACCACTTTTATTAAATCTGACAACTTCACCATTTCATCTGACTAACTTCTGTCAATTTTACTTTTACTGAACAACTCATACATCCATCTCCTACGGGAGACTTCTTACGACCAATTACAAAATAACACGTTCTACTCCTCCCACTCTAAACATTTTCTCAGAATGGTCCTGTTTATTACCATATTTGGACATTATAGATCATTCTTATTTCCTAACTTGGACATCGTATGATCATTGACACACATCCCTCCTTTCTTCTAGGATGTTCTTTCTTAATATCTGAAGCACAAAATAATTTACTTAAGTTAAAATTTTTAATTTCTTTATTCCTTAATTATAAAAGATTTTTATTTAAATATAATATTTTTAATTATTACATTTCAACTAAATTGTTATTGATTGGTTGGAAGATGCCCATGCTTATACCTCTGAGAAAGGCTACCGATGTCTTGCAACGGTAATAGAGTTGCATAAATAAGTAGTTTTATTGTATTCGTGTAGTTTTTGTATGAGAAAAGTTTTTTTTTTGTTAAAAATAATATAACATTAACATCAACAGAACTAACTGATACAATGTTAACATTATGTCAGCGCTATTGACATATTTGTTTTTTTATTTGAAATTTTTCTTTTAATTTAAGGGTAAAGATTTATTACATTTATTTATTTAGTCAGAAAAACATTATTTTTGTTGAGAAATTTCTGATGATTTGTTTACAAGGAAGGAAAGCAGTATGGATGTATTGTATGTGTGTTAATTGTTCATTAAATATGCTTTTTGCAACTGTGATGCAAAATGAAATATAGTATCTTGTGATTTTTCCGAACGTCTTAAATGAATGTAACTTCAGATGAATCACAGTGCCAAGGGCTGTCACAGCAGGGAAACGAGTTGGCAAACCTGCATGGTCCCTATTTGTGTTTTGAATATCAGGTTGTCTACTGGCTCCTCCATACGGACTTGATTTGTGGCGGCTTGTATAAGTAGAGAGTAGAGATAAACTGAAAACTCTGACATGGTTTCTGTAGAAGCACTGTAGTACATATTCTGCCAAGAGGGGGAAGAGACTCCACGCCATTTATTAGTCAAAAGCAATGAAGTAATGCACAAAAGAGCTAGAAGTCAGGGAAGATACTAGTATGATACGAGTATAAAGGAGATACCATCCTTGACCCCCTTCTTTTCATGTGCTGCACGTCCTAAAGCAGTTAGAGCTGAAGGGTCCCCATCTTAGAAGAAGTAAGGAGATACATTAGATCTTAAGAACCTGCAGTGCATTTCACCCCCACATTACAACTATTACCTTCAGACCTTTAGTCTATAATATAATATGTCATTACGTATAAGTTTAAGGTGAACTAAACATATGGAGGTTGTCAATAATAAATTATTCTCATTAATGAAATTCTCGTTCTATCAGCTACACTTATAGTTTTTATTTTAAATCAGATTTCAACAAATAATATATAATTTTAAACATGTAATGATGTACATTTGTTGATAAATATCAGCATTTCATTAACTTCTGTAGTTTTTGGAAACAAATTGTTTATTTTAAATATTCATCAATAGTTTCCCCATCTAAAATTAACTTCTATAGTTTTTGAAAACTACTCGTAAATGTTCATTAATATTTCCCCCATCTAAATTCATGAAAATTATACAAAATGGCTGCCTATCAGCAGTTATAACCATTAAACTTGTGAGATCTATATACTCGTATATCCGGAGATTACAGTTGGTACTTTTCACACACGAAGGAAAAGCTAATATTACTTTCAATTCTTAACCATTGATTCATTTAAATTTCTTCAACTAATTTATATTTTCTTCCACTAGGGTAGTAGTTTAGGTTCAAGCTGAAGCCGATTTACTGACATAAGCAAAGTGACTGTTGAATGGATTTAGAAATGTTCTTCAACATTTCATTTGATGAATTATAGTACCTAAAAAGTTTTGATTTATTATATAAACAACTTTAATGGTCCACTTGAGCCGAATTCCCAATATGACTTAGTGTGTGGAGTCTCATTTTATCTTCCCACTTTATATAAAGACGATTAAATTAATGTTGGGATTTTAGTGTTATACTTGTATTTGTGATTCTGTGCATATGATTAATATATGTGCACAAGCGAGCAAGTTTGGGTACTATATATTAATCTAATGTCTCTGAGTAAATTTGATCTGACAAAGTGAAAGCACCAACACTAATGAAGCAAATAAAATTATAATTAAACATGAGGCACTACTAGGCCTTCCCCCATACTGATTATTAACACAAGCAAAACAAGTAGTAGTTATATTAAATTATAAATGTTTCATACTCATTAGGGCTCACTGATACAAGGGAAGCAAGTAAATTACATTACTATAATTTACTTTTTTTAACTTTTAAAAAATACAACTGAAAGATATACATTTTCCTATCCCACACCATAACAATCATTACCTTGATCTTGTGGGCTTCACCCCACCATCTTGTAGTGTTAGTGTACCTTTAATGAGTAAAGCTAAATATTGCTAAAGGAGTATTGTTATTTCAGAACATTTCATGTATACATTTTTTTAAAATAGGATTTTACGCTTTTTTTAAAATTTATTATTGGGAGCAGTAAAATATATTGATGTAATTTTGGGAAACATTGTTGTGCCAGGAAATGTAGGATTAGGAGTAAATTGTACAGTTCTGTGTCTTCAATATTATGGTTCTGAAGGGGAAATCTGAAGTGGGCTTGACGTCTCAGTCTCAATATTCCTGCGAAAACTCTGCCAAGTGGTATTTTATAATATTCATTTGAGGTTGAGTTTTCATTGTGAAATGTATTCTGAGTTTATAGTCTAATTTTGAATGTATTTAGTTTTATTGTTTATAGTAAGTTGTTTCATGTTTTGTCTGAAATAGATCAAAATTATTATGAACTAGATATAAGTGATCATATAAGACAGTGCATTTATGATTTGTGTGAAGGTGATAATTTGCAAAAATGATAGTTTGCAGTGTGATGAGGAAGTTTTTGTTGACAGCAATGATGAGGACAATGGACATGATTCTACAGATATGTTCGATGTACTTGGAAGTTTTCAAGAGACTGAAAACGATAGTACTAGGAGTAGTTTAAACACTGACTTTGGTCAACCAGGACCTGTTGTCCCACCGTTTGCACAACCTATTGATCATTCTCTCTGTTTAATTTGTAAAAAATAGAAACACGATTATAATTTTCAGCCTACAAATTTTAATTTCAACTGATCCTATTCAAGCCTAAAATTAGATTTGAAAAGAAATTGATCTTTATCACCACTTACTTGATTTCGACCTCGTTTCACACATTGCTGCTAAAACAAATAAATATTGGGCTCAAAATGATGGGGTAGGTAAATTTTGTAAAATATCATGTTGAAAAAAGACCAATGCAGATGAGTTGTACAGTGAAACTTCCCTTAACGGACACTTCTAATTAGTGGACACTTCTAATAAACCGACATATTTGTATTTCTCAACCGGAATCATGCTTTTTTGGACTTTGTAGTATTTCTAAATAATGGATTTTCCAAAAAACTGACACGAAATTAAAGGCCAATGTGTCAGTTGAAATCTCCGAATAACAGACACCGGAGCATAAAATATCCCCCTTTTTTAGGAAATTGTAGATATCTCGAAACACACATTGCAATGTCTGTTCGGTAATTAACCGGAAGTTGACTTCTTGGAAACTATGTTGCTTTTTTTGTCTTATACAGCAGTGTCCTTTAAAAATTCAGTTTGAATAAAGTTGCCGTTAGAACAGTGTGTAGTATAGTTGTGTATTATGATGTCTCTCAAATGAAAACGTTTAACTTTAAACGAAAAAGTTGAGGTTATACATACATATGAAAAAGAAAAACCAAGTATGGCATGATTTAGCTGAAAAATTTCAAATTGAAAAGATCCAAATCAATGACATTTAAAAAAAATTTTAATTCTTAAATCGTGGTCAGAAAACCAAATTTTATTAAGTAAACTAGCATTTCAGAAAACAGAAGGCTTTGCGTTAGACAATTTAACATATGAGTGGTTTTGTAGAGCTAGTAAGTATATAAGTTAACTGGTAATTGTGATTTCTCACTGACAAAATAAATACAGTACACATGTACATTACTTTACTATAAATATAAAATACTGTAGTATGGTATTTTGTTAATGAACAAATGATTTAGGTTCACCATTTAAATATTCTGAACATGTTCAATATTATTACAAAGCGTTATTCTGGTGGTTTACCATGCATTATCAACTGACCTATATAACTGCATCTGTCCCTATAGCAGGCATTTTATGTGGTCTGGACAGTCTCCTTTATTTGGAAGTTTCACTGTATATATTTTTGGGGTTATTACTACTCATGCCACATGTTAAGAAAAATAGTCAAAATTGTATTGGACGACAGATCCATTGTTATAAACCCCTATTTTTTAAAAAATTGATGCCACAGGACAGATTTATCTTATTTTACTCAAAATAATGCACTTAGACGACAACTCACTCTCTTGACAAACTCTACAAGATTTCTACTGTAATTGTGACAGTTAGGCGTACGTTCATTTCAAACTATGTCCCTGCTCAAAATTTAGTAATTAATTAAAGTTTAATGCTATGGAATGGGAGGCTTGAATTCAAACAATGTATATCAAGTAAAAACAACCATTTTGGTACAAAACTTTTAGTATCCTGCAATTGCCAGATATTCATGATACCGGATTGTTTACATGAAAAAATATACACATTACACTGGTTGTAATATTGATACAGTAGTGTCAGCTAAAGTAATAGAATCTTTGTTACAGCCCAACCTTATGTCAAATCATATACTTTACATAGTGTAGCCTCGCTTTGTTTGAATGGTTGTCCGACCATGGTATTGTAAGAATAAATAGGAAAAATATGCCCCGTTTCTTACATAAAATTATAAAAGGAGATGTAGAAGTCAGAACTAATGACATGATAGCTATAAGGTGATACGACAAACATAGTGTTTCTATGCTGTTAAGTGTGCACAAACACGAAATGGTTTATATAACAAGGTACAAAGATGTTGTTCAAAAGCCTGTATAAGTTTTAGAATACAGCAAGAATAAGGGAGGTGTGGATATGATGATATCCTTCAAGAAATTAGCAAGAAAATGTAAAAAAGTGGTATCGTAAATTATTTTTCCACATTAAATCTTAATAGTTCTGAATTCATCATATATTTGAAATACACCATAGAAAAAATTCCAATTCTAAATTTCAGGGTAATGGATATCAGAGAAATCTTTGAGATTGACAGTATTGAAAGAAGAAATTGGCACTGTGCCACTGCCTTTATAAAAAAAACAAGGTCAAAAATACCCCCTTGTACCTCATAGCAAAGCATATCCCACAACCAAGGTATTTTACAGAGAGAAGAAGTAACTACAAAAAAGAAGATGTGTTTGTGCAACCACACATACAAAACAAAAAAATCAGAAAGACAATACATTTGAGTACCGTATCGTGAATGTACCATGAGACTTTCTCCCTTTTTTTAAAGATTATCACACTAAGAAAGTTGTTTAATATGTTTCATGTTCATTATTTTTTATTGCCTAATGTTATTTTTATGATTAATAAACATAAATTATTTTATTTTGAATTATTTTAAAATCATTTCTTTCTTCTCCTTTTGACTATTTTTAGTGTCATAATGGTTACTTATTTCAACACTGCATGTTCAGACACATTCCGGAACAGAGGTACTCCTTAAAGGATTAACTGAATCCTTTTGAAAACAATATAAGTAAGATATAGATATAGTCTGTTAGGTTTTCCAAAATTTCTCACCATTTTGAGTTTAAATAAGTCCTTTATTTAAAATCATATAGAATTACCATAAATTATAAGTTGCTTAGCGGTATCAATTAATTTATTTATTTTTAAAATTATTAAAAGATTTTCCTTAGTATGTGTAGAATAAAGTATAATTATAAGTATCTTACCTGATACATATAATTCCTCCATGATTATATTTTTCAAAATATTTATAATATTTTTTACAAGTTGATATGGAAGGGACTTTTCTAGATCAACTTATATATCCTATAAGAAATAAAATAGAGAAGCTTAATATGAAGAAAATTACATTTTTTCTTACTCTCACATATTTATATTAGCTTACATGGAGACTTTTGAGAAGTAGGTGTCAAATATTGGTTTACTATTTAGTTTTGTTGGAGGTGTTTGAAAAAGTTAATGTAATGTTTATTTTATACTGTATTTTAGATTTCTAGGTATATAGCCTTTAGCCTAATGTATACTATGTCTGAGAGGCTATTCTAGTATGAAAGTTATTCATTTGTTTTATTTAGTTTATTATCTTATTTTACATCTAGTGTGTCTTATACTATTAACAATTTTAATTTATTTATTAGTAGCCTAGTTGGTTGAAATAACATTCTTCTAAAAGTCATTATACTGTTATTCACATCATAGATGAATCAATTCTGATTGCTTTTCATAGAATGCGGTAGTGTTTAATTTGAGAATCAAGTTTTGGGATGCGGTATCTTATGATTGTAGGCCTATGGTTTTTTTAAACAAATTTCGTAGGATAGGTGGAAAATCTTCAAAAGATAAAGGGAGAAATCTGCTCTTCCCAATAGGCCTATGGTATTTCGGAATGGATTGAATCTTTGGTTTAATAAAACCAAATATTTGTGTACCTTTTCATATACACTTTGTAGAGAGAAAGTTTTGTTTTTTGGTAAAAAAATCGAAGTTGAATTTTTCACAGAAATAATTTTGGATATAAAAAATGCTTGATTATATGATGAATGTTTGTAGTCTGTGTGGTGAGCGAAAAAATAGTTGAAAGTTGCTGAATGTGTGTCCGTGGGTAAGCTATAGTCCAAAAGAGTGAACTAATTTTGATTAAATGTGGCATATTTAGGCTCCCCTGTATCTCGCGAAAAATTTTATTTTTTAAATAATCTCAAATGTGGGTATTTGTCATAATTTTGAATCAATATGTACATTACCATTTTCTACAAATTTCGAAATTGTATAAAGTGAATAATTGACCACATTGTAAAATCAAGGAATATCGATTTTAACATTCGAGAACAGCCAAGGCTTCACTATTAATAACCGTTGCTTTTACAAATTATTTTTTGCCCATTAAAATCAGTTTGCCGTTTAGTCTATCTAACAATGTAGATAACGTAGGCTACATCAATTGTTATTAGTACCATGTTGGTCCTTTTATTTTGTCTGAGATAGATCTAAAATTATCAAGTTTATTTTCCGAATGTTCTCGTCTATAAAACTTTATAGGCGCCAAATAAAAAATGTTAATAGTTCTCCAAAAAGCCCACCTTAAAATATAATTTTGTAAAGAAGCTAAATATTGTCACTACGTAATTAATTCCTACAAATTTATAAAAAATCTCAATATTAGCTTTACGGAATTTCACAAGTAAGCGTATAAAAATACAAAGTAAATATAATCACTATTCTATATAATTGTAATTGCAACTATGTATTGCCTACATACTAGATGTCAGAAAAGTCCCGAGCAGGTTAAGTAACTTGTAAACTTTAGAAGGTAGAAAGCTCAAATTTTAGAAATGTTTTTGGTGTAAAAACTCCTTATTTTAGCATTATAAGGTAAATTCTATCTCAACCAAAAATTAGGTTTATGGGAGGCGACTCAAAATTTTAAAAAATTAAAACCTCAACGAATCAAACCTCACTTGTAATAGAAATAACTGCGCAAACTAGAGGTTGCTATCTTACACCAATAATAACGGTGGCTGGTAAAATATTTAAAAAATTCAATTTACTTTTGACGAAAATTACAAGTTTTACCATAAAGTTGTATTACCTTAAAATTTTAATTTAAACTCAAAATTTAATCTCTACAACTTAAATTTTAAATTATTATACCAAATTTGAATCTTTGAGAGGTCATAATTTTGAATCGCAGTAACATAGCGACCTCTAGTTTGCGCAGTTGTTTTATAATAAACAAGACCTTTAAATTGAGATATTACTTGATTGAGCCTTATATTTTAAAATTTTTAGTTGCTACCCAAGAAGGGAAGCATTCCTCAATCCCATTTTAAGGTGGGATTGAATTAAGCTCGCAATGCTAAAATATGTCGTTTTTACACCAAAAACATTCCTGATACTTGAGATTCTTGAAACCTTTTAAACATTCGAAATTATTTACCGTTCTGGTATTTATTTGACACCTGGTGTAGTCTATGTAGGTTATGTAAGTGACAATAGGTTATTTAAGTTCGATATTTAAGCACGATAATTTTCGAACGAATTGTTTACTCGTAGATCCAAGTTCGTTAGTCGGATGTTGTTTTTATGGCGGAATTTTATTCCATTTTCGTTTTGGTTGTCGACATTTTTAGCAATTACAAAATTTTAAAGAAACATTTTTTTTTTAAACATCGTTTGGAATTATACAAAATCGGCATTGAAGATTTCAATTCATTAAAAAAAATGTCACTTCCAAAAGGATAATCCTAATTCTTGAATATTTATTTAACCATCTGAAAACAAATATTTTATATTTGCATCTGTGCTTCATGAAATGAGAAACTTGCTTTTTCTGGTAGCAAAATTTTGTGAGCCCAGTAGTATGTAATATAAAGAGTTAAAATACTCATTGTAAAGAAAGAAAATATTTTTCTTATTTCATATAATATGACTTTACGCTGCAGGGACGGTAGCTTAGATGTAAAACAAAACATTTAATTGTAAACAAACAAAAATTCCTTAATCAATATTTTTATTTTTATCTAATGTAATCCTTCTTCCATTTTTAGCCCACATCTTTAAATGATAATTTCGCAAGGTTTGTTTTGAATTAAAGATGGAGGCCCGGGTAGTGCAGGCAATCAAAGTTTAAAGGGCATGGCACTCCCTCTTCTTGCAGCGTCACCCTGTCTGCCAGGCTCGGTCCAGGCCGTTGCTAATGGCAACCAGATATTGATCAAGGCTCCAGTGACGGAGGCTGCCATCCCTACTTCGCCCTCTTCACGTTCTATTATTTATCCCCGGTCTGTGTGCAAAAACTACGCTACACCGCTACACTGTATTGCCCATCAATTATACCCTTTTAGAATCGAACAATATTTTCCCATCATTTTGACGTGTTTAAATAAATTACGCAGTACTCAATTCGCGGAACTTTTAATTAGTAGTAGGGAAGTCGAATTAAACCATGCGGCTTGCAGGAAGAGGGGGGGGGGGGTTGAGGTACACAACGTTTTTGTGTGTTCTATTCTACATCGAAATTCTGTTTTCAAAATATAATATTGTTTAGGAGAAATATTGTCAAAATTCAAGATATTGTCACTTGGGTAAGATACTATATCTTGGCGTTACAAATCCATTTAATGCGAAAGCTACCTCTTAGTCCAACTTATACATATTATCATAAATAATTATTATAGAGATTTTAAAGGTATGCTATATTTT
Source organism: Aphrophora alni (assembly GCA_963513935.1). Taxonomy (NCBI): domain Eukaryota; kingdom Metazoa; phylum Arthropoda; class Insecta; order Hemiptera; family Aphrophoridae; genus Aphrophora; species Aphrophora alni. Next base: position 55,718,956 of record OY740771.1, read on the forward strand.
GTGACTTTGTATGCTAATGGAATTCACTGCTACAAATTCTTTTGAAACTTGGTCGTCTGGTTTCGTCATACAATAGTGTGAATAGAGGACCTGTGAAATATATAATTTATTTTTAGAAGTAGGATAATGTCTATTTGTTCCGAGCAAGGAAACTAAACTTTTCTACATTGTTCATAGTTCGAAACAATAATACAATTTTAACCTCCATAACTTGCAACAAAATAAGTTTTCCTTAGAGCTCCAAATAAAACAATTGATCTGGTCTGTAGATGATTTCTCCGTTATTCACGGTAGAAGCCGATGTTAAGTTCGAACTCAACATATTAAAAATCAATAATATTGTAAGTTTCATTAAATCAATCAGTAAATAAAATTAAGATTTGGGTGGGGGGATTAGAAGAACAAATGATAATAATATAAATCAATGTCAAACCGAACTCAGCTCTCCAACATATATAAACATGAAGTCCTCAGATTGGACGAGAGCAGGTTTATTAGTTAGTGTAGAAACTAAAAGTTGCATTTACAGAATTAATAATAAAATCTAGATTAATATTGAGACTGTTCGAGTAATCAATTGATCTAAAATCTTACCTTGTGACACTTTGTTTAAGAAAAGTTTTGCGATAGTTGTGTCATCTAAATCAGGGAAAACAACAATAGGGATGTATGTGATATACAGAGTGTTCCATAAAGTTATTACAATGTTTGACTTGTCATGGAACAGTTGTTTTTGGACTGATATGGTTAAACATTTTCATAAATGTAATAGATATGTATAAAACATAAAAGCATACCACAGGATGTTCAAGTAAATATCTTCCATGCAAAGAAAATGGCGGCTGTTTAAAATAAGACAGTTTTGGGATTATTATATTATCTTATTTTTGTTGTGTTATGTTTGTTATTGAGGAGTTTTCATTTAAGAGCTTACTTTAGAACTAACTGGATCTACACCTATTTTCATGTAGTATTGGATTAGATCCCTCTCTTTCATCTTTCCTATTCGTTCTCTCTTGACCAAGTCTTGTTCTTTTCCGATCCTGACGCTATTGAGTTTTCGGGTGTTCAGGATCTTTATTTTATCTTCTTTTTTATATATATATATATATATAAGGTAATGGTGACCGAGAGGTTTTTCTCCTTTAAAAAAAAAAACAGAAAAAAAGTTCAGTACTTTTACATTCTACTATTTGAAACAGATACAGAGATGTAGAATATAGATGTAGATGTAGATGTTCTCTTTTTGTTGTTCAATGAAGTATAACGTAATGTGCTGTTGAGGGCAATCACATTTAATAATAATCTTGAAGCAAGAAGACGATTCCAAGCCATGTATCCAGATATTGAACCACCATCACACAAATCAATAGCAAAATTGAAAACACCATTAGTGGGAAATGGTAGTTAGTAAAAAAAAAAAAGTTAACAATCTGGCTTTGTTATGGAAGAACGTTATTCTGCTGCCTTGATAAAATCTTCCGCTAAATCGAATTCCATTGGAAAAGTAGCCTTAAACACTGGTGTGACCAAATCTAGAATCCCGTTCATAGAATCAGTAAAAAAAAAAAAAAACACACACACATCTAAGTTTTACAACAATAGCACTGTTCATGATTTTCTGAAAGACGACACAGACAAAAGAGTTTTGTTCTAAATATGAGACTCACACTGAATGGGATTTCCGAATTATGTTTTCTGATATATCTACATTTTACCGTAGACTAATGGCTTGGTAAGTCGACACAATTGCAATTATTATAATATTACCAACCTTCATGTAATCGAAAAAAGGACATTACAGTTTAGGCAGCAATGTTGTTAACAGAGTATTTATTATCCTACGACATTTCTTAGAGCACTTTATATTTTTGATGTCGGACACGACATTGATTTGGTATGTGTACTGTGAATATAGGTTTCATTTCTGTATATTAGTCCTGTTTTGCTTTTAATATTCTGGAATTTTTCGTAAATAATTTAATCCTAAGAAGCTTTGATATCATGGCCTTCAATCAGAATTTTTCTTTTATCTTCATTCTGTCTTTTTCCACGTAAAACCCTATTTTGTGTAAAATTCTTCATAATGATCTTGAACTTCATTAAACCTACTGCTATATCTTCCATTATTATTTTTTTATAGTTATGTGGCTTTTATGTATGAAGTGATAATTATTTATTAATCGATTAAATGCAGCAAGTTTTGTTTTATTTAATCCTTTACTATGGAGTTTCGACAAGAAATATCTGCTGTTAAATTAAATATATTTATTAATCGCCTCGAAGCATCGAGATTAAAAACAGCATTCAAATTTTTTTTTTCTGTTTTGACTTTTTCCAGAGTAGGCCTATAATTAATTTCTGACATTTTAGCCTCGGCCTTCTACTGTTCGCGGTGACACCTTTGAAAGTAATTGAACACATTGAAAACTATTTCTTTTGCCTGGCTATGTAGAATTCCAACCCCTAACTTTAAAATTAAGGCCAGTCAAACGAAATAACATATAAGACAAAATCAACTACCGATAGGCACTTATAAGTATCACTGCCATTAATAACGTTTTTGTAATAACCAATACAAAACATCAATTGATATAACTTCACACAACATGAGGCTATACTTAACAAATAGGAACTTTGATCGACAATTTTAAAAATCACTTAAAATCACTTTTGTCACTCAACACTAAGCACTAAGAAATAATGATCTACTCGACACTCTATCCAAGATGCAACTGAAGAGCGAATGAATGAATTTGCCATCCAAAATGAGGAAATATTGTCATACGCTCTTCTCGGAAACCAGGAAATCCCAGTTGTAAATATCATCCGCCTTCCAAGTCTAGGCTTTGGGCGTTGGCAAGATAGTTCCTCACTTATCCCACATGAGTCTCTCACTATTATTTATCAGGTATACATGTACAGTGTACATTAAACAGATATAGTTCAATGCAAATGCATAAGTAACAGTAACAGCTACTTCATTAAAACAAAAGGAAAATAATATAATTACAGATTACACAGTAATCATCAACACTATATTACATTGATAGTGTATTTATATTTTAATTTAATTCATTGTATTATTCTTAAATATAGTTAAGTCTAATAACAACTGGTTTTAACATGGAACTAAATACAATAATAAAATTCAAAAAATATACCCTTGATTTGGTTGTTGGTATAAATATGTAGTAGAAAAAACTATTAATTAACAAATATCGATCCTAGAACCTCATACGCTCATTCTCAGATGTTATGAGAATATAGCCAGAGGCAGAGGTTGGGAAATGTCTGTACACAGTGGAAGTGCGGAACCAACTCGACTGCCTCTTATTCTACAATATTATTGAATCAACACTTGATTCAATACTTAAAAGTATATATTTATATTAGTTTTGGTTATTATTTTACTTTTTCGAGATAAAAACAAGAATATCGCGTTATCGGAATTCGTTTAAGTTAATGCCATTTTGAGTTATTGCGCCTCCTTAATTAATAATATAAATAATAATAAATAATTGTGCATTGTCGAATTATATTCTTGGTGTTGAAAAAAAGAGGGCGTCCTGGTATGGCCGTCCAATAGGGACGAGTCTACTGTCTGGCCAGTTTCGGATGACGTGTATCGGATTAGTTTGTAAATGAGTCAATGGATATCACAATGGTTATTGGAAAATGATTAGAGATAAATAAACCTCCTCCTAAACCATTTTGCAAATCTAAATTTTGCCCTTATTAGCTAAATCTCGTAACGGGCCCGACTGTGTTTTGTTGTAGTTATTTCATTTTGATAGTATTTTTTTCTAAATAATATTATCAAGGAGCTTTATTATAGTTTTACTATGAGTGCGTCGAAATAACGTCAAATTCTGCACACGTAATCCAGGATGATTATACCATCTCTTTTAAGTTATTTCGAAAAAGAGAAGAACAATGGAAGTCCCCTTCTTGATGTGAGCAATGTCTTACAAGGAGTATAGGATGCAAGTGGAATTTCTTTCAGAACAATGCAGCTAATTAAATCAGAAATGAAGCAAGGTATTTAAAACAAAGGAAATAACTGCGATGGATATTCTGTAAACATGGAAGGCGGAGATAACACAACGCTCGCCCCAGTTGCTGATGAAGAGAGTCTCAGGAAAGGAAAACGGCTAATTATCTGCCACGCTGGTGGTTCCAATGGCTTGGATAAGTGCTTCCCCTCCCCTTTCGGTTTGAATCAAAGGTGACTGGAGACTATCAAGAGGAGATGTGTTCGAAATGTGGTTTTTGATCACTTGATACCAGCAATTCCACCTCGGTCTACGATTGTTATAGACAACTCTCCCTACCATTCGAGAGTAAAAGATAAAGCTCCAAATTCACCTTCCACCAAAGCTATATTAGTTAAGTAGCTGCAGGACGCCCACTTGTAATTTCATATACATCCCGATACTATAATCGTAACAGAACAATTTAAAAATTTCTAAAATATTGTAGTAGGGGACTATGAAACTGCCCTGACATTTTGGGTACTTTTGAAACGATGAAACTGCCCCGCTCAAGAAGGATTAGGAAGGGTCGCCTCGCAAGACCAGAAATGCTGAAATTGCCCCGAGCGGAATTTCGGTAGTATGTGTTTAAATTTAACTTCAATCAAGCATATAAGCCTGTAAGGTTAGGTTAGGTTAGGTACCGTAGGCTAATCTATTTTCAATAATATTTGGGCGCTCGGGGCAATTTCAGCATTTCTAGTCTTGCGCTGCGACCCTTCCTAATCCTCTTTAATGAGCGGGGCAGTTTCATCGTTTTAAAAGTACCCAAAATGTCGGGGCAGTTTCACTACGCCCATCGTTGTAGCATACTAGGTGTCTTGCTATGTTATTTTCAGGCGGTCCGTCCTTGCGCGTGCGAGAACGAAGGTTCTACTAATCCGATACACACCATTCGACACTGGTCAGATTGTAGTAGTTTGTAGTGTAGGCCAACACTTGTCTGCACTACCATATACGTTAATCACAAGGTGTACTTTTAGGATGTTCTAGAAGTATAATATATATTTACTAAATTACGTTTCTTCTTCTACTTTCTAGAGATAAAAACAAGAATGTTAAGGTGAAGGAAGATTCGTTCTATTTCCTATCATACTCTGAGTTAATTATCTCCTTACTGGTTGTATACACTTCATATGTATATATTCTATTCAATACAAACATAATGTATTTCTGTAGATTTCAATTGAATTCTTTCTAACCATCTGATACTAACATTTAATTCTTACAAAACACTTCAACGTAAGTAGATCTAGTGGTGCGGAAACGAGTTCAGTACAATAATAATTATTACGGATATTTGGCGTTATAAAATGAGTACGATTTATTTGAGGAAGGAAATGTATAGAACTTGTTTTTTATAGAGAATTTTGATATAATCAATATTTACTTTATATATTTTGTCGTAGAACCCGTTTTCGAGATAACTGAAATACTTATTATTTTAACTTTCAACATGCTCAAAAATATTACTCTCCTGAAGAAACCAAGTCGACGTTTAACATTTTATTTCTAATGATCGAATAAATATGTACGAAAAGACTCCCCTCATTCTATTAAATTTCTTTCTTTCCGGATTCCGTCGGCCATAAGTGGTTCTGTACATCCTGCACGATAAGGAAGTTTCATAAAACGAAATTTTGACTCTATGATGTATAAAACTAAAAACAATAATTAGTAGTAATATCCTAGTATACTTTTTATTTTAATCCAATTTCATTCTAATTATAAATTGAAACAAATGCCACGAAATAAGAAAAACTATATCTGATCAGGCACCTTATTTGTTAAAAGTTTGAAAACATTCCGATAAAGCCTCAGTAAGTTAATTTAATCGTATCCCTAAAGCGATGAAGACCGAGTGGTTGTTCATCTTAAACAACAAGTCAGTTACTAATTTTGATAATGACAATTCCGATTTATATAAAGGAGAAAAATAAATAGTACAACACAGATATTTACTGTATTTTAAGTTCCTACGATTCATCATTTTAAATCAAATTAAACAATTAGACGCAGTAGGCCTAGCCTACAGAAGTTTTAAGCATATCTTTGGCCTCTTTTTATGTTTTATTTATCATACATGCCCTTCTTCTTCAAATTTGGAGCTATTATTTCGATAGTCTTATAAATAGTCTGTAGTGTGAATGTAGATTTCAAAATGGCGTCATTCTAAATATTAATAAAAGTATTATTAAGTATTTGTAATAGATATTTTTTTATTCACTACTTTGAAAGATAATAAAATGTGAATTTTGCGTCTAGGAATGTCGTGCCTTTAACACTTTCCAATTGTGAACACTATGTTATGCTCTCGTACAAAGTGAACGAAAGTCTTAAACTTTAAGCTCTTAAATCTCAAACTTTGTGTCGTTGATTTGCTTTCTTTTTATAACACTTGTTTTATCATTTTAATCTATATTAGGCCTATGTTTTGGGAGCATGAATATGTAACTTAAAAATAATGTATTCAAGTTAATAATATAATAATAGCAGAAAACGTAAGGCAAAAACAAAAATTAGCTATAATAATAATAATAACAAAAACATAGATTAGTTATTTAACACGTTTTGGTTGCCGTTTGAAACTACTTTTCCTTAGTTCCCATTTACATTTAACACCAACATAAGCTTCTAATAGTTCTTAAATTTTATAACTGCTCCATTATATCTCCATATTTTTACCAAAGCATAATCATTCTGTGGGACACCCATTTTACAGCAAATTGTAACTTGTAAACTATTTGAATTGCCCACTATTGAGATAATGATGGATGGGTTCACTCTTGAACTATTTTTATTCCAAATTTTAAGTGATTAAAGTCCAAAATCTAATCAATCCGAGGTAGATTTACTTAGGATCAAACTTCAAAATGTTGAGTAATTTGATTTTATTTTTGGGATAATGCTTGACAATAGATAAACTTTCACCTTTTCCGAATTTGTATTATAGATGTATGGAAATTAGGTCCAACAGATAAACATTTCAGGGGTCAACTTTAATGTAATAGCAGATATTTCTTGTTGAAACTCCATATTCAAGGATAAAATAAAGCAAAAGCTAGAGTTTCAAATATTTAATAGTATAAATGAGCTACAATTGTTTCGCCTTGCGGCATCGTCGGGCAACTGATAATAATGGAAATTGAATGTTAAACTCTTACATATAGAAAATAAAAGCAATAGATTAAATAATTTAGAATGTTCAGAAATAAATAGATCTATTTCACTTAGGCCTATTCTCAACTTAAATGACCAAATTGTATTAAATTCGTCACCTCTTCTAAAACCCATCCGTAACATAGTTCATTAACCTTTATCTACCTGCTAGGTCATCCCCCTACCTTTCCCAATTTCTCTATTGTATTTCAGTTTCCTGTACTTATGTTTAAATAGTTGTCTATACAGTACCTGTAAATTATCACTTGCCCGACGCCGACGATGCCGCAAGGCGAAACAATTGTAGCTCATTTATACTATTAAATATTTGAAACTCTAGCTTTTGCTTTATTTTATCCTTGATTTCAGGGGTCACCCATCATCAGTCTTTAATATATCTATAGAATCGGGTCTCCGGTTTTGATATGTATGTTGTGACAAAAATTCCACATACATTTATTATACTAAATTCATTACTATTGTAGGTCCTTTATTGATTGTAAACTCATTAAAAGAAAACAATAGTTTCGAATAAACGATATAAAAATATTACACTAATTTTCTCGTACATCCACCTAAAAAAATTAAAATGATTTATTTTTCTTGTGGGAAATTGGTATAAATGGGCCACACACCTGATCAGTTTTATATATAAAGTTTGATTATATCAGTTTGAATTTATAATAATTATTTATATATTTAAATAAAGCTTAATATTGTTTCGCTTGGGTAAAACTGTATTTGATTGAAATCGATGGTCTAGGTTCATTTATGTCTTTATCGATGATTAGTGAACTGTAACTTTCTTTTACTTGGGCTTTGATCTACTAGGCTCTTCAGGCGTTCTTACAATCTGCACCTTTCTTCATTTTGTCTTAAGTTAGATCCCTTTCTCTCTCTCCTATGAGGTCTTTCTTGACCTACTTTTGTTCTCTTCTGACCCTGACGCTATTAGACTATTCAAGGGCAAGAAATTTCTTTTCGTATACCATAAGTATGTAATTTTGAAAATTTGTTGGTTTTGTTTTTAGAAACATTTTATTTTATTGTTAAAGTCCATGATTTTAATTAAATGGGTTTTCCATCTCCGAACATTTATTTCCATAATAGATTTTAATGTTTTTTTTCTCATAACTAAGGAACTGACATTTTTAGTAATATAGTATCCAATACGTATTGTTTGGGTCCTTAGGGACAAGAATTTAGCAAAATTTGATCAAAATCGTTATAGCAGATTTTATGAAAAAATCACAATATTTTCTTTATGTCTTATTATAAATTCATGTACCCCAAAGTTCTGTATTATTAAATAAATGAAAAAAGTCTTACAACAAATACATCAACTTATCCAAAACTCAATCCAAAATTAGAGACAGTAAAATCATATTGGCAGTTGATGAATTAGTATAGAAAAAACAATTTGAAGAAAATTCTATTGTTATATTAGACTGGCTTAATTATTTTAAATTGTTTTATAACACCAATTTATTTGGTAACAAAATGTTTATTGTATTTGTCATCCCTTTTTAGATTTGCATATCACATCTAAAGAATTAGAAACTGCCATACAATATGAATTTGATAAATCTTCTCCAAAACGGACGTTTAATACGGAGTATCTTTTCACAAGTTTTTGGATGCCAACGAACTGTTGAAAGAATGGTCCTCATTTGTAAGCATATTGATTTATAAAAAAAGAAGGAAAGTCTAAAAGAGTATGCTTACAAAAATAAATCCCCCATACTCGTTTGTGAGATTTACGGATGTTAAACAAACATAAATTAAAAATGAATTTTTGGTCTCAAGGTATCACTCAAGATGTAGGCTATATTTGTATGAAAATCCAAAACAATGTTTTTAACCAATCACAAATCTTTCTCTATACCATGTATATTTGAGAAAATAAATAAAAATTAAAAACAAATATTTTCTCTATTGGTATATGTATTTAAGTCCAACTGTATAATGTGCTTTTAACATTTTGAACTGACTTAATCTATGTTTGAAGAAAGTAAATGCTTATTCTAGATTTACAACTTAACAAGGTCCGCTAAGCATAGGTATTGAATTCTTTTTAAACACCAACAGGATAATATAGGAGTAAAGTCAAACATTTCACTCAGCAGGACGTCAATATATCTTTCCTTCAAACTTCCCAGCTTACCTACAACTGCCAAATTGAGTCCAAACTGATTTACACAAATCTAACCAATATTAAAGCGTATCTCACTCACTTTCTCCCGCGCACCTGTTCCTCTGTGACCTCATGGTGATGGAGAAAGATAAAAGGGTAACAACTCTTGTAAGTCAGTTGCTAAATAATAATCCATGATCCCTTACATTGAAACCTCTGCAAATCAAATTACTATACTCATTGTATTCAAAATACTACATTTTCGTAAGTATAAAATCACTTTAGCTTATTGTCTTTATTGATTGGTAAGATGTCCGAATTCAATAGCTTAAAATTTTCTTCCAATTTATATTCCGTTAATATTTTAAATTTTCACTTAACTATAACTCGATCAGTCACTGCAAAGCACTACTTGACAATTGTAAAACATCTTTTTGTAACTTTTTCTTTCCATTTCCAAATAAATTTAATTACTATTAGTCATTTGTAGTAATATTAAACTCGAGTCTTATAATGAATGCTTTGCTTTAGAGTCTGTGTATGCATAATTAATCATTTTGATAAAACAGAAATTCAATCTAATTTATAATAACAAATAATGGAAGCTCAGTTTCCTCTGAAATCATTAATAACAGCCCCATCTTGCCATCACTGCTAAGTAGCCTATAGTGTTTCGCCACTTGTCTTTTCTTTCTCGGTCATTTGCTTCTTCAACCATCCTTGTGGAAATAAATTACTTTTACATTATTCACTTCTTCTTGTCAAGGATGTGTTTGAGAATACAGTTGTGCAAACTAACCATTCTTTACATTTAAGAGAAAAAATGTACATCATTCTCAATATGTTTATATCTAAATACAATCGAGATATCAGGTATAAAATATATTTGTTCTTACTCTACATGAAGTATCGACTCCGTAGAATAGCATAGTCTCTTTATTGAGTGACTTACTCAAGGTTCTATTCTGGCTTAAAATAGCAGAAAAAATAATATGGTTTAGAATTCAGCATGCTAACAATCATTGAGTTTCTCTTAATAAAAGACGAAAAACCTTTTGGTCATCATCGCCTTATAAAAAAAAGGATGAAAGGAACATAAAATAATTAGTTCCTTATCTTAGTTCTCGAATCCTCTAATTGGGTCAGGGTCGGAAGAGAACAAGAGAGATAAGATGAAAGACAAGATTTAACTAAAGACTACATCAAACCTCGGGATTACTACGTCCGTATTCACTGTAACCAAGAAGAAACTGAATCTCATTGAAACCAGTAAAGGAAAACAATTGAAATTTGGCCTTTTAAAATTTTCTATAGTAAAAAATGGAAGTTTATACAATTCCAGACATTTCACCATTCTGATGTTTTGTTTCAAGAATTCGATTTATCCTAAAGAATGAATATTACAAGATAGGTTATAATATTTGGGTTAGGTTTACTAATTGCGAGTGTCATATTATTAATTTTATAGTGAAGAAATCACAGCCATTCGCACCTCACTCCAACAATTAATTATGAATAACATTTTACATGTCTGTGGTCCTTGTTAATTTACAGCTCAAAAAGTCACTCGTAAAAGTACTTCCTAACAACTCTCCCCCCCCTCAATTTATGCACTTAAAAATCTGCAAGAACTCTAAAAAATGACAAAGATAAGAAAAAATTAACTTGTTCAATTAGCCCTCATTTTTTTTTCTCTTTATGATTTAATTTTCTTATTATTACTACTTCGCTAGGGAAATGAGCAAACAATGATTTAGGGGTGCATTTATCCAACGCTAGGCTATATACATACATACAGAGTGATTTTTTAAAAACTTACCACCTCTATTATTTAAACATTCTTGGGACAGTTATTCACCTTTAAGGGTGGACGTTAGAATACCTATTTACAAAATTAAAAAAACCTCCCCTCTCTCACCACCCCACTCAAAAATGAGCAGTGATACCTCAAATTAAAGCCTTTTAAATACCACGAATTTATATTGTATGAAAATAAAAATCGGCCAACGCATTACTTCGCTACGCTCAAAATGTTATTATGTAAGTGATATTCTAGAATTTTATAAAAATATGTTGTCGCACTATAGTATTTTATTGCAAAGTTCGATATTTAAGATTGGACAGAGACAACAACATGCGTTGGACAAGTTTATCGTTTTCATGATAGTAAAACTGGGAAAAAATTTAGGTGTCATCAATATTTGTTTCGTGTCACCTTTCTATTTTTTAGAATATCTTTTCATTTAGTCCGAACTTCCATTTCTAACAATTGACTTAAATATTATTTCTTGTACTACCCCAACAATAATTATTACGGCTGTCAGATCTGGTATAGCAATTTTATTTTTGCGAGAAATTTTCATTACAACTTTGATAACAACAATGTCAGTTTTCCTTAGTGCCATCAACTAAGCTACTTCCATAGTGCTTTCTAAAATATGTTATTTCTTGTCAATAACATAGCATACCTGTTTTTTTACTTATTTACGAGAGCTTGCAAGCCAGACTCATCATATGAAACAGTTTGATTTGTATAATACAGATCAGTTTACTAGAACGATTTACCTTTTATAGGAATATTTCAGAACAATTTTATCTTGCTTATCAATAGATATCTCTCAATATTAAAATGTAATGAAACGACAAAAAGAAAGAGTTTACAGAAAATAATAAACCCTTAAGTGACGACCCCTCATGTGCCGGGACTCCTTATTGAAAAAAACGTTAGGCCATTACTAGGAAATGTAAATAAGTTACGTTTTCAATAATCAAAACACAGATATGCAACATCTCGTTAAATATTATTTACGTAAAAATGATACTCCTGACATTAATAAATGCATTTACAATATCAAATGTAAATGTGACTGCCAGCACATTGTCAAGACTTAAAATATAATAGTAAATACAAAAAAAAACAAGATTAACCCTACTAGATAAATCTAAAACAACCGAAAATATATAGTTTGAAATTCATAAATTTCAATTAGAAGAGGCAAAGTTTATACGCTGGGAAAAACACATTTATAAATTAAAAATAAGACAATTGAAACTAACGGAGAATCTTAATACCCAAACCTTTGAAGACATAAGATCTTAATAACTTTCTATTAATAAAAGTTGAAATTGAAAATTTCACTTCTTTAAGTAAGGTTGAACATTTCCTGTTAATTGTTAGCAGTAAGTGACAAAACAGTTTTTTTGCTGTGAACTCTTGACAAGATTACTCGTTAGAACACATTCCAGTCTTAGTTGCTTTGAGAGCTCGGTCTTCGCTTAAGCCTTCATTTTAGGTTACTAGTTTTAGTTTGAACTTCTAATCTATTCCGGACTACTGGGCTAGGTGCTATTCATGTTCTAGGATTATTACTTGATAACGAGGGTTGATCCAAACTCTCGAAACTTGCGTAATAATATAAATATATACAAATGATGGAAAATGTTGAAATAAATTATAACCAATAATGTCTATATCTAACTTTATGGGACACCCTACTAGTAAGCTCTGGTAGGTAAGCAGAATAAAATAGATTTGCTGTGTAAATTTAACACTAATTTTGAAGTTCAGTAACTTAAAAAATGGCTTAAGTAAAATTTCAAACTTGAATTTTGTTTAATGTTTTTACAGTAGTTCAAAAGTTATCACCCTTATGAATGGATAGCGCTAGACCCATGACCGCTCGACCCTACGCAATAGAAAGGGAGAGCATACGTTTCCATTACGTGTTAATAGAGCCGTATTACCAGGGTCGATCGCATGTGGGTCTAGTCTACATACTTACATATCCGTAGGTTTAGCGATGTAGGTTGTGTTTTACTTTGTAATTCTCTGTTTCAGAATTTACTATAAACAATTCCGTAACATTTGTCCAAACTTTCGGAGGTTAGTATTTGTTATGGTCGTAAAATGGCTGAACCGATTTGCATACCATTTCCACTAACCTTTTACTTCGGCGTTCTACTTGCGTATAAAAATAAAGTCGCATTTTTAAATTGACTTCAAAAAGTTTAAAAAAAAACTCGTATTTAGTTTAAACACGTGATAGTTTCTACAGAAAGGACAGCTAAAGCATTTTTTTTTTTTTTTAATATTCAAATAATAATTTATTTTATACTGTTTTATGTTAAAAATAAACATTTTGAATACGCAGCTAAATTAACATTATTTTAATTGAGAGTAAGGAATATAAATTTTTATTGTTTAACATACATTAAATATAACAACTATGCAATTTCTTTAGAGTGGCTAAATTTGTTTCTCTCAGAAATTATAAATAGCCGTTTTAATGCTCATCTTTTCATTATGTACTACTTTATGTTCCCTTGTTTCTGAAATCTTTGATATTGTTTTGTTACTATCTTTGAAGTAACTAAAAAGTAAGTTTCAAAATTGTGACACGATAAATTTTAAATTGTTTATTATTAAATGATTTTGACGAAACGCAACTTTTTCGTTTTTTACTTGAAAAGCTGAACTTTTGTTGATTAGCTTAGGGCACCAAAATTAAAACCGCACCGATAATTTTTAATTCCCCCACCCTCACCCCCAACTGTCTTGTTAATGGTAATGTTTCATAAGAGAAATTCGTTTTCTTATTCTGTTTCAACTATATTTTGTAGATATTTTAATTTCTCACAAATACTATAGAGAAAGTGCTGTAACGATTCTAAAAGTTGATGTCGCGGTTTGTGAATATGTCCATTTTGACGTCCTCTAAGTCAACAAGACATAGTTCTTGAAACGATATCTATCTGTTGTATGTGCAGTGTTTTAAAGCCAATAATGTAGATGAAAATGATAGAAGATGCTGTTTCATTTGCTGTTTTTGTGCGTCCGCTCTTTAATGACTACAACTATGTCATTAAATAATAGATCAGTTCCACAAGATAATCATCCTAAATGAAAAAGAACTACCAAAAAACTCTTTCAAATAGACACCTTTTGAAAATTTCAACTCTATTCAATAGGGTTAAAGTTTGAATAAAATAGAATAAACATTTTGACTAGTAGAGCTATTATTGCAGGTTCTTTAAATATCATATTAATTTATGATTTTGTTTTTGTGTAAAATTTTATTTTTATCGTAGTTAACTAGTTTGAGCATTATTGGATACGGATTTCAAAGTTGTACGGAATGGACTATTGTGGGAAATGGTACAGCATACTAGTGGCAAATTAGCCACAAAATCATTTTTTGCAATTTGAAAGTCATCATTTTAAAATTTATTTGCCTATTTTTAACGAACTTGTCCAATTTTTCTTAAAACCGAACCTACAAATCTAATAGATAAACACGTACCCAAACTTATTTTATCGCAGAGAGATGAAAAATAACACAAAGGTAATTCCATAGCGAAAAGCCTAGATTTTATGATAGAGGCTGATAACACTCTATCTTTATATATAAATATTGACCTAGACTTGTGAGATAATATTTAATCAAACGCGTTTCAACGACAAAGTCGTCATCCTCAGTGATACATGAACTTCAGTAACTAAACTATAACTCATATATAGTTATAGTTTAGTTATTGTAGCTCATGTATCACTGAGGATAGCGACTTTGTCGTTGAAACTCGTTTGACTAATCAAATGTAATTTTTTGTGACATCTTGTGTTCAAGTTTTATTCTAACTCTATCTTTAAATAACCGTATTTCTGAAATTTGTTATTGTAGAGTAATAGAAACAAAAACAAATTGAAGATAATATTATAAGTTAAAAAAAAAATAAATTGCATGTATTTTTCTCAATAATCAATAGTTATCAAGATATTTGCGAAACCCCCCTGTTTTGACCTTTAAAATCGTGCCATTGATGCCTCAGATCAAAGGGTTCTTATAATGTGAGCCTTAGACAAACTCTATGCAAATTTTCATTGACTAAGAAATTTTTCCCTTTGAACTATTTTTACTTTACTATACACGTTTACGTAATAAATTCGTTAATATATATAATTTTTAATTTGGGAATAATAATGTAGCTTCAATGTAATTAAGAAATTCACTCATTTTATGAACGTTTGACTGTCGGCCATTACGTTTGTACAGTATTTATAGGCGTACGTTAACTTTTCTTTAACATATTAAGAAACTTTTCTCTTATCGTCAGAATCAATCATATTTAAGCTAAACAAGCGATTATCAAAGAATCAGATAAACGGAAATAAACCTATGAAAAATTATATTGCGAATTGCGCTGTTTGGAGGCTGGGCTCGTATTGGATGATTGCGACCTCGCTTTGGTTTCTATGGTAACGGAATCGATAACAGGGCTGCTGGGCTGGACCCCTGCTACGTCTTTACTAGGCTAATGTTGAAGAGTAACCTTGCTTGTTGGTTATGTGAAATAACAAATACATATTTAATTTATTTAATAATTAATCCGGTATTATGGTAATTGTTACTGATGATTGTTTACTTTTATATACTAATATAGAGAAAGTTATTTGATTGGACAAAAAAGTGATGTCGATCTTTTCTTGTAATGTCCGTGTTGAGATTCTCTAAGCCCCAAAAAAGTGTTTCGTAGAGTAGACCTATAATTATATTTCGTCTTAAATTTCTCGACAGCCCAAACTAGTGGACATATTTTGATTAAATTGGGTTTATTTGGCATACTTTGTAATTTTGGACATATTCTGACTATATCTAGAGAATCCTCTCTCCCAATTTTTAGGTTAGTTGTGTTAAGATTAGTTGTTAAGTAAATTATATAAAATATCAAATATAATTTGTATTCTACGTCTCAAGACAATTCACGGAAGGCAGCCTATTGTTGTGAAATATATCAAAAAGTGTCAAAATAGTGACTTTAGACAAAATATAGCAAGGTATATAAACCCACCATGACCTAAAAAGGGGGATGTGATAGCCGGAGCCCCTGGTCGTCAATTGACCAAGAACATTGTTCGGAACTGTCAACGGAATTCATTAGAATCAGTTTTGGGAATTACGGTCAAAAACATGGTATCTGGTACTTTCAGAAATAGAGCTGTGCAATACGACACTGCATTATTAAATGAATTTAATATGAGATAAAAGAAAATAGACTCATTTGAATTTTTGAATATTTCACAATAATATTCAGCTTGGTCTATCTTGGGACTAATTGATATAATATTGCTTAGATTTATATAGAAACTGAACCACTGATTAGTTTAGTATTTTATTCAACTATTAATCGCTTTATCTTTGATAAATATCTCTCACTTCTTATACTGAATGGTACACATTTTGTTTGAACTCAAAATTAGGTCTTAGATCCTAACAAATCGTGGATCGGTCGCATCTAGGTAAGAATAAATGCTAACAGTTACCATAAGACCAAAGCTCAAAATGAGTGTCTGTAAACTTAGACTTTTTTTACAGACACCTACATACACCTGATCATACACCTACATACACCTACACATACATGATCCTACACCTACATACTGGCGATAGGTAAAGAGAAATCATTTTGTCAAACATAGGACCTGTTCCTAGGTAATGTCGGACTCATATTAAGTAAAAAACCTCCTCTTTCTCTAAGTATACAAACTTCATCTCAGAACCACTTTGGCTCATTACAGTAAAGACACTCGTGTCAGACAATCAATCAATCTGAAACAAACAAAACATTAAGGTTAGGTTATGTTAGGCCAACACAGTATGGCCTCCTTGAAATCTTGACTTAGCATAGTATGATAATTAATAATGAAAGGCAAAATTTTCCAACTTGACTTACTGACTGTTGACGACTTGAAAACGGCCGTCAGAAAGTGCTTTCTCGAAAAACAATATGAAAGAAAATGTCTTAAAGAACACTAAACAAACCGAACTCCAAGCCGAGTAGTTAATAGAGGACAACATACAGACATTAAAAAGTTAGTTATGAAGTTTTTTAAATTTTTAATTACATGAGAATATTATCAGGATATTGCGTCAGAATTGCATTATTCAATTCAGTCATTTGGTTTTTGTGTATCTACATAATTGTAACAGTCGAAAACCCGTTAGTAAATAGCAAGAAGTACAGTGTCTGATATCAAATATTCAAACAAAATTTAATTTTTTTAAACATAATATAGAAATTTAAAAAATACTGTATAATAAAGGGAAATTTACTCATAAACATTCAAGTTATCGTTTATAGAATCCCAAATTTTAAATTGTCAATATTAAGAAAAACACTACGTAGTGATTGAAACCAACCAATCATCGTAATGACTTTCTGTTATGAATTACAAAGTTTATTCCATATTTGCCTTTGCATACATGGGTCTAAAACTTAAAGTATGGTTATCAGAAAGAAGGTTTTAGTTCTGGAACTCTGTTTTCTGGGCAATGCAACATAGTTCTTCTCTTTCACTCTATATAACTCTGTGGTAGTTACACTTTGAATAATGAAGTGTACTATGTTCAGTTTTGTTACAAGTCAAAACAAAGCCTAGAGATCGATAACAATAATTTCATGGGAATTGAATGATAACAAAATGAATCTTTAGACGACTCACAATGTTTTGACATTTTGGACCAATAATCAGTCAAACACGATGTCCAAATTGGATCTCGAGTAATCTCATGAGTGACGCAGTTTTATTAAATATAAACACTATAGAACGTATTCAGAACTTTCCTTAGTGAAAAATAATTGAATTGCTCAATTATAAATTGCTGATGTCAGTCAAAATTGCATTTCAGATATCAAATTATGTTTCTAAAGTGCGTTCATAAATGATTTAGTGATAAGGTTTAACGTCATCAGCCAGTGACGACACGATAACAATTGCCATTGACGTTGTAATAGTAGTGCAGTCATAATAGGTCGTCATCGCGGTTCTTAGTGAACATAAAAATATAATAAAGACAGGAGAATATAATAATAAGAGTGTTATTTTTATAAAATTGACAATAACATTGAAAAAGGAAAAGATTAATATGTTAATATAGTGCAAAGAAGTTTTGTAAAGAAGCCTATATGTGAATGGTAATAATTAAAAAAATGGATAATCTTTCCATATGTCATATGTATTTTTCAAGGCTCCTTCGTATAATGAAGACAAAAGTCATTTAATTACAATTATTGATTATTAAAATGTGTAATCATTTTTCTATATGTACACAATTACCAATACTTAATTTAACTATTTACAATAAGTCTTTAATACATTCTCTGATCATTTGCATTTCTTTAATCCTTCAGACATTTTAAAATTAATCATAATCAATTTAGTAACTGTCTCACATGATTATTATTTTTCTTAAATTCAATATAAGCTAAAAATGCAATAAAACTTTATAAATTCAAGTTTATCTTGCTTTTTTTAACCGTTAAAATAAAGAGAGAATAAAATTTCTCATTTTTTGGTTTCCACTTGTTTAAAGCGATAACATATATTTTATCAAAATCGTTTCACATATTTGAGAAAATCAAATTTTGTTATTTTATTTTTTTTCACGACACCTACTATAAAATTTAAAAACACAGTGCTTATTGTTCCAGTCTTTAAAGAAATTTAAAATAGGATAAGCCTACATACAAAATATAAAAACTCGTCTTTTTATTGAGCCTCCAGAGTTGCCAACATACGTACAGATATTTTGGAAAAAAAATTTTTTTCCAAGTCAATGGACTTCAAAATGATTGTTTCCACTAAACTCTTGTACTTTGTTTTTATCAATTCAATGTTATATGATAAAGTGAAATATTCCAAAACGTCAAGAACAGTTGAATAGACTTACTTTGGGTGAGTTACTTATTTAGAATTTCTGCGTTAAAGAAGGTTTTGGAAAGCGAATATATATGAGAAAGCTCAGATATAGTTGTTAAAGTCTGCTTCTAGTTATGTATATTTGATATTTGTATATTATATATATAATATATACACTTAGTAGTATACTGTGTCCACAACAGCGTTTATTAATCTTGAGAGTCAGCGTTTCCTCAAGCATGATCGTAATAACAAGAATAACAATCACAGTACTAGCTATTTGCTGTCGCACACCCTTTAGTTGCTCCAGATATCGTTATCTTCTTTTGTGTGTCTGCGTGATAAATAAATCATTCATTGAATACATGCCATTATACAATCACTGACAATTATCTGCACTCTGTGTATTGTCCTGTAATTAATTGTTAAATGTACTGCAAATGTGATTGCCAATGAATTACTCATTTTAGCGATAAACTTTCAAGACGGAAATTAAATTAATTTGAATATACAATAGTGGTGATAAATTAATTATTTAACATTAGTTTTATACACCAGGTTTTGGTGCAATGATGCAACCAAAAACCTCAAAGTTAACAATTTGAGAACAACTGTTAAGAATGATTTAGTTGTTGCTAATACTGTATCAATATATAAAAGAGTAGTTTTATAAAACATATTATCTATCTAAAATATGATATTTTCAACGAATATTAGTGGTATTCTATATAGATTATTTTGTGATATAAATTAATCTAACTATGAATATTGCCTCCATTTGCGTTGCTCGTGCTGAATTAATGTGTATAATATTTCTCCTCTCTTAATATACAATACGTAACCACACCCTCCCACCCCACATTTGCTGACTACTTACTGATTCATTAAAATTCACAGCACAAAACAGTCCACTCGTAATGCAAAGAACGTTTTCTGAAATTTGAAATCGTTCACAGTTCTCGAGAAAAATTAATAGGAAAGATTACCTCACATTTATGCTAATTAACGTGGATTTAAAGACCTTGAAGAGAGAGGGGATGGTATACTACAGTGTTTTGTGATAAAACTGCCAAACGTTGATAAGAGATATTAAAATACAAAATAATTTATTTAGCTTTTTTATAACATTTATAGAGCGTCTCTGTGAAATATATTATTGTATTTAAATATCTGAGAAATAAGTTGAAGTATTCAACTAAAATAATTATTATCAGCCATTTTTTTAGCTGTTCGTTTAGATTTCGCACGCATGCGTAGTAGTAGTCTAGCCTAATGTTTACTTAGAGTTTTCCAGCCCTTGGAAATGAAACTAGGACTATTTTGTACAACGGCCGTCCCGCAAAGTTGCTAGTATTTCACAAATCTCCCGTGCCCTGGTGTTGCGTTGGTGTCAATTCGGTTATTTCATTTCACTTCGGTAGAGCCTTAACTGTATACACATTGGACTAATGAATATGTGGTAGCAGATAACTCCCAGAAAAACGCGACGCCATAAGCCGAGCTTGTACCCTCATAACCTTGGGACGGTTCAATAGTCGGAACTACAGTGAAAGATGTTTTGCAAACTGAACCACATTATTCCCCATCTAGGTTGTAATAAAGTGTTTGGTTTATTTGTAAAAATAATAATTTCCACACAAACATTAAATTTTGTGATGTAGTAAATGGAATTTTTCACGATTAAAGTAGTAATTATTTGAAAACCTCACATTTATATTTCCCAGAAGAACTTTTATCATTCCATTATCTGCTCAGGCAGTCGCTTGCAGTTATGACTCTGCTCAAAGCTGGTTTCTATACAAAACGTTATTGTCACCATCTTCGTTTTAATCTACGTTTCCCGCGTTCTTCCAGAAGATAATTTGTGGAGAGCCAGTGTATATGGTTGAATTTGTTCATCAATAGTTTCAAGTATTTGCAAGAAAATAGTAAGTCTTATTTATGAGCTAATATGAAAACTAACACTCCAGACGCAAAGAGTACAAATAAATTGTAGGGTCTCAACGGAAAATTTTTCCATATTAGAAAGATTATGTTAAAAGAAAATAATATGGAGTTTTATACTCACCATTCCATTATTGGGGCAAACACTCACAATAAAATATATTATGTAAATACAATCACTGAATAGAATCCCACTTTCATTACATACTTATGAAAACAGTGATACTTGAATAACAGAAATAAGTTAGAAAACAAATAATGTTAAATTGATGGTACTTACTTTTGTTGTGAAAATATTGTTTTGCAGGATCAAAAATATGCAATACTAATCACGTGAGTAATACTACCATTGACACCAAGGTCGTTATCAATGTTGCCAAATATTGGATATCATAGTATTGTTTCTAAAAATGGGTTAAATATAGCACCTCACAACGCACACACATTTTAAATATCATTATCAACATACAATTAAAAATTCCCACAATTTGGGCCTACTACTGTTTTAAACCAAATTCATAGAGCCAGTTTCATCTAAACTTCATTATTCCATGGGACATTTACCTCCCATTAAAGTTCAATTTTTTTGAAATATTTTTATCACTCCTCAAGAAACTGCTTGAAAATCTGTTTTAACCATTTTTAATCACTCCTTACCAAAACCTAACTTATACTGAAGACACCTTACTTGTATAAACGTTTTTAAAACAGTTGCTTTTTGTTAATATTTTTAAAACTAGCTGGCTATTTAAAAAAATATTTGGCAAGAATTTTAGTGAATTTTGTATTTGTGAAAGAAAATAGGGTAATTCTTGTTTTTTATCCTCTGAATCAATTCCCGATGTTTATAGGCACAACCATAGTAAAAATACTTCCTCTGATTCCAACTTTCTGCATATTATGTGACTGCCACCATGATTCCAATTGCGAAGTGTGAGTTTACTAAGTCATAATTTATCACTTTTTAATATTAAGAAATTTTAAATTGCGACTAAGGTTAGGTTAGGTTAGGTTAGGTTAGGTTAGGTTAGGTTAGGTTAGGTTAGGTTAGGTTAGGTTATTGTATGGATTGTTATTGTATGATCAATGTATATTTCAGATTTCAGCGAAGCACATTACAAATTGTTATTATAAAACTTGTTATTTTTTTCATTTTATACAATTATAGAAATAAATTCGTAAAAAGGACTGGAATATATTAACTTTTACCGATGTACGTTACAAACCTGCGGAAGTCTTCACCTCCCAAATGGTTGAACAATTTCATGACGTTTTCACTGATCTCATTCTTTTGTAGTCTAGTTGTGCTACAATTTTTGCAAATGTAACAACTATGCAATTTTAGTATAGTAGCCATCAAAATAGTCGAAAATTAGAATTTTCACAATTTCATAATTTAATATGGCGCCCCTAATGTTCCACTCAGTGATGTTAATTGTTATAAACTCACTTTCCCCATGTTTTGTTACTACTATTGGTCTAACTTCAAAAGTTAAAATGGCGACTTGGTGATGTGTACAATTTAATAACAAGGTGGTTGTAGTCAAATAAGCTGATTCGCATACAATCTTAAAAGAAATGCACCCCTATCACGTTATCGTGTCAGATGCGTTATCGTGTCTTTAAATAATATTATTCCAACTTCTCAAGGGATTTAAAGGAAGAAAATATACATTAAAATTCATTAAAACAATGTAGGAGCACTTATTTTCTCACATATTAATAATATAGAGAAAACTCTACGATGGCTCAAAAATACAACACAGGGAAATATCCAATTTCAAATCACTTGAGTTTATAAAAGTAGTTTTAGAAATGATACCAGTTTATCTCTAGTGCGTGAACTGATTTTGAAAAAAATTGATATGTGGGCGTATTTAGGCCTAAGGGTTTTGGTAACAAAACGTTTGGGGTAGTGTACTTGCCAAAAGAACAAAATACAAAATTTCAATTTATTTCCAATCAGCTCTAACATTTTTAATCAGATTCTACTATTGCTTGAACGAATCAAATAAATGTGGTTAGAAGTCATTTCCCCTAAATTATTGGTTCGGAAGCTATTGGAAAAAGGTAAAAATTCACACAGTTCAAAAAAAAACTTAAGAAAAACAGTTCAGGAATTAATTAGTAACAAACTGTCAATTTGATCTACATTACGTACCAAAACATTATTTTATTTTCATACTACTTGGTTTTGTTTATCAGGGTATGAGAATGTTTTTTTATATATTTTTCACAGTTTTATCAATTCTCAAGATATTTAAGAGAAATGAGTTTTATGTGTATGTTTATTTATTTGTTCTTTGAGCAACAATTGAAATTAGCGTTTTAAAACTACAGTATGTAAACAAAATCTCTTATTTGTAATTGTTAATTAATTATTAAAAGAAAGTTCCATTAAGACCGAATCTTTAAACACACAATTATTGAGTGACAAGGTTGCTGTGCGTTCACTGACAATAATGCCGCTCACAAAATATCTTCGCTCCCACTTTCTGTAGTCAGCACTTTCATTGTTCGTGGGTTTATGTTCACATTTACCTCGCATCAACTCTTCCCCTCTCTTTTCTTTACTTGGCACATACCGAACCGTTTTATGTCGAAAAACCACCCCTGATTCTACACTTTATAAATTCCCATATAAATAAATCTTTACACTTGTATCGCAGTTTACATCTCTGATCGTCCGTCAGTGTAACTAGTAAATTCGACTATACATTTTTACTGAAAAGAACTAATTACAAAACAACTTAATTGTAATAATAATAATAATAAAGATTTTAATGAAACGGGATACATATTTGTCTTTTACCCCTCTGAGTAAACCTCTATTAAAAAGACGGTTTTGGTTGTCCTGAAAAGAGCTTCGAAATCGGATGCAAAACTATACAATCCAATGAAGAGATTAATTAAAACATCAAAAACTACAATAAAATCAGTCAACCAGTGACATCCCCAATTTGTTTTATGTATTTTACGTTAAAAATTTATGAAACGAAAAGTTATAATTTAGTTAATGTTGGTTTAAGATAAAATTCATAGAAATAAATTCAACGGATTTCCAAAACTGAGGAGAAACGAGATAGTTTTATTTAAGCCATTCTATAAAACTATAAATAGTGTGCATGGTTAGCGCATATTGCTCACCTAGCCAGGGGCTCCGTGATGTCACCTGGTATATCCAGAATTTCACTATTTACTAACATTATTAAAGTACATTTTAAGACACAAAGTATGTGGTTGCCAAATTGTATCACCTAAAAATAGACTTCTTAGTCGTTTTAAGGTTGTATAAATAGGAAAAACATAATTTTTAATACTGTAGTACAAATTTTCAACAGAAGAAACATTGCCCGAAAATGCATTTACTCGATCTAAAGTAGAACAATAACAAAAGTTAATTTACCCCTAATTTATGTAACGTGATTATATAAATCAAAATAATCCTTTTTTGGAAAAGCATCCTTAAACCCTTTCCTTCGGATTTTTTTAAACAAAAAGAACAACAGATGGTTGGTAATTTAAATTGCAAAGTCATTTATATTTATTATTAATATTACCAGACAACTTACAGATAAAACTCAAAATTAATACTTCCTTTTACTGCAAATTATTTGAAATTTTTCAAATAAAAGTGTAAAAGTCAAAATTGCTACAAAGTCGTATTATTGCTAACATTTTAGCTGGGCAATGAAATTGAAGGATTTGATATTTGTTCATAAACAAAAATCAACAAAGCCAACGAGATGTATGTTTTAAGTTTATTTATCTATATTCATTGTTTTGCCTTAGAAATACTTTATTTAATTAATTACCATATCTTATTTCAAGTCTAGAGTAGTTCTTTATATTATAGTAATGGCTACATGTTTCGCTGCCATTGTAACCCAATATAATTCGGCATGTAAACATGTGGCCAAAATACCGGGAACAAAACCATTTTTAACTTTAACGAGTTAAACAAATTTAACTTATTTAAAAAAAGATAAAAAAACTTCTTTTATTTTATTTTTTTTCAAAATCAACACTCCTGTTAGAAATTTACAGGATTCCAAGGCCGGAAGTTTGAGTTTAATCCGACATCAGTAATTAAATTGACAGAAAATTAGTCTAAATAATAAATCCTACAATAAAAAAATAGATAACCTTATCCTAAACATAAAAGAAAAAAACTTGAGCAGTATTATTTCAAAATACAGTTAGAACATATAATTAAATTTAAATTAACAACAACAACAAACTTGATTCTTTTCAATTTATTAACCATCGAACAATAAATAATTAATAACCCATTAACAACAGGTTAATCATATATCTCAATTAGTCAAAAAATGAAATTCAATGAAGGAGCAAAACGATCCTGAACATTCTCACCCAACCAAAGATAGTTTCTTAATAACTTACAACATTGTTCTGATGAAGTTGTCAGTTGAATGTTATCTTAATTGACGTATTTTCTAGTTTATAATTACTACTTAAAATATTTGTAAATATCTTTTTACAGTTTTGAGAGTTTTGTTTCAAAATTTTAGTTTTTCACTAGACTATAACCCTAAAAGATTTATCAAATTCTATGTAATGTTAATATTTTTCTTAGTACTTTTTTTTTCATTTCATTTTAGATTGTGTTCGATACTTAATTTTGTCTATTAAAGTAAAGTTTTGTTTTTGAAAATTTATATTTTGTAAGAGCTAAATATTAAAGGTAAAAAACACACTTCCATGGTAAGTTTTTGCCTTCTATCCTATAAACTAAATTTCGATCTGCAATAATTCTAGTAGTAATGTACACAGTACTTTACAGATGTATTATAATTTTGCTCTAAATTCTGTTCATGTACCTTTAGGTACAATAAATACTTCAGTTTACAATACAGAGCTTCAATCTATATACTGCACGATAAGTTGGTCACAGAGATGAAAGATACAGAAATAATACATATTATAATAGTGAAGGAAGCAGGGTGGAATAGATCCTCCTCATGACGTCACACAGAACCTCCGTATCAAACTCGTTCACAGCGATAGCACACTATTTCTAGTTTCCCCTTGCTATAACTAGTCTATTTGGGCTGGTACATACTTTGGGAATTTTTATTATTATTGGGCCTGGATAACATATTTGTCCAACTGTTACATAAAATAATCAAGAACATTTTGTCAGAGAAATAATAATAATAATTAAGTCTTTATTATACACATTTTTAAAAATTATAATATATACAACATCCCAAAAATTAACAATAAAAAAAGTTATATTAAAAAAATAAAGAAAACCAAATAATCTTAGTACTGTAATATTTATTTACAAAATAAGACGTTAACATTATATTTTATGATACAGCTACAGCTTGTCTACATACAGAAAGAAAAAAACTATTGCTTAATCACAATTTTACTTCTTTAAATAACTTAATAATTAAACTCGTTAATAAAATTGTATTTCTAAAAATATACGTACCAATTATAACCATTTAAATACTCTGTGAGTTTATCTGTAAAGTTGTTCTTACAGATATATTTTATTATATAACCACTCAGTAATGGACAAACAGCTAGCAGATGACCATCGTCTTTTTCCACTCTCATATTACAAAGCTAATACAACCTAGAACTACTGCTATAAGAGTAGTTTGCTTAGATAAATCAATACAGATAAAATCAAGACAAGAAAGCCGCACTTCTTAAATAATCAAAATTCTCTTCTAAGCCTAAAATATAACCTGTTGTCATGGAAATCAGTTATATATACTAAGTGATTTTCCTAAACTTACTACCTCTATTATTTAAAAGACGGAAAAAGATATGCCAAACCAGTTCTCGGGGGAGTTATTCACCTTTAAGGGGAACTATAGAAAACCTTTTTTAATAATCCAAAACCCCCTCTCCCACCACATCTATCTAAAAAGTATATAATGGACATGGCTTGTGATTTGTCAATCTAAAGCCCTTTAAAAACCATGAATTCCCTGGTACTTCTATAAAAATACCACTATTGTACTATGAAAATAATTATGTAAATATTTGTGTGTGTGTGTTCTTTGTGTATAGTGTTTGTAATGAAATATTATCCAATGATAGTAAAATTGGAACAAACAACAATTTAGGTAACTCTACAATATTTTTTCGTATCACCTTTCCTACATTTTTAAAGTACATTCCAAACTTCTAATTCAAACAATTAAGACAAATATTATTTCCTGTACTATCCCAACAATAAATTATTAAGGTTGTCAGAACAGGTACAGTAATTTTATTTTTGCGAGAAAGTTTTATTCCAATTAGTTAAGGATAAGAAGAAAGTTTTCCGCAGTGTCATAAAATTAAGTTATCTTTATAAAGTACTATTTTCATAGTGGGGTATTCTATTTTTATAAAATCCTAGAAATAACTCTCAAAATACCATATTTGAGCGTAGCGAGCGAATGCGTTGTTCGAATTTTATTTTAAGTCCAGAGACATTCATGGTTTTAAAAAAACTTTAATTTGAGGTATCAAGAGCCATATGTGTTTATTACATATTTTTCATATTGGGTGGTGGGAGAAGTTTTGGATTTTTACAAAAGGTTTTCTGAAGTTTCCTTCAAGCTGAATAACTGCCACGAGAACAGATTTTGCATATTTCTTTCCGTCTTTAAATAATAGATGTGGTAATTTTTTTTAAAAATCACCATATATATATATATACATTTACACTAACTCTTTAGCACAGCTATTAACACAATATGATACAAATTTCACGGACGTCACTTATAATATGTATTTACCTACACCAACTCTTCACGGTTTTTGTTACAGCGGGACATTTAGTAACACATGAGTCTATATGATATAAATTTAATTCATATATAAGAGAAAATTATTTAGATGAAATAAAAATGTACTACTTTATGTAGTAAACTTAATTGCTTCTAATATATATCTTAGAAATTCATTTTAGTGGTGCATATACATTAGCAAGCACACTAATTGTTATGAGTTTGCACGCGAACACATCTTGAAAATACATTGCTACAATTTTAAGCACAATTGTAGAGTGAAAAGGAAATTACAAAATTATTTGGAAGGTGTAATAACTTTGGATGCATTTATTCTATGTATTTTTGTACAATTACAGAACTTATAGAGGAAATAAATTAAACTTTTCATTCCGAGTTTTCTCACTGAACCGTCAGGTGTAAAAACAATTCACAGAAACTTTATGGATGCAATTTTTTCCTGTATACTACTAAAAATGTTATACAATTAAAATTCATTTGCACTTGATAGTTAAAATTTGCTCATTAAAAGATTTTCTTACAAACAGTTAAATTTTCATTTAGAACTGAACGAGATTATGTCTGTACAAAAAATAAATGTTTAGACGTTATAAATGGAACACTCAACTCAAGCGGATTATTCATAAAATAAAACCCTTACCAGAGAACACTAACAAGATATAATTAAAGACGACGAAAGGAGAATTCGTTACAATGAAACTTAATCAGATTAAAATTAAAGTTTAAGTGAAAGGCCTTTGTGAAATGACATTAAGCTACTATGAGACTCCACGGAAGCCATTAGTAACTGGAAGCGTCCAATTAAACGATATAAATTAATCGAATTGGCAGAGCACAAGATTTAGGATTGGTTATATTTTGGTGCAATAAATTGTATTTTTTATTGTTGAGATATCAATCAACCCATAAATAGAGTTGAGTCAATCTGTGGCAGCTTGTCGAGTTAAGCTAGCTTATAGCATATTACTACTCCATAAATTAAAAAATCTGGGGGTGTGCAACTCTTACTAAGTGGACGGTGTAAAAATAAAACGTACTTATTTAATAATTTTAAAAGACAGACGAACGGACAGACTGTCTTTTTATATTGATTTATTTAATCCATTTATAATAATTTGAGAATGAAAGAGTTACTCATCCGTGTAACGCCGGAATTTGTCACATTTCCCCACGCTCCACTGGAAAAAAATATATAATGTGCCATTAGAAGCTTTACTTTAAAAAACTCTTTATACAGCTAATACGCATTAACGAATTCCTATTTTGTGTGTTTAAACGGAGATCATTTAAAATTTCGTTGACTTTTTTTTATATATATTAAATGAATACTTAATTCACTCAATTAAATTTCCGAATACTATAGCTAGATTTTTTAATTTTTAATGTTATGTTTTAAACAATTTTTTTTAGTAATAACTATTTTATTTGTATTGTAGAAAACTCATCTTAAGCATCTTTGGGTTTTAATGCTGCTTTTATGGTCTGGTAGACTTTGAAAATCAGCTGCCATTTTTAAATTCACCACTCTATTTTTATATGGGACAAACTTCTCCACCAATTTGTAAAAGCGAAACTATTATTAATTTCAAAGAAAGAAACTTCGGCCTCTGTAACTTCTAAAGCGTTTACATTAAAGCATGACCGCTCACTATATATATATATATATACACGTATAATTAAATAAAATGGAACCAAATTAGGCCCTAAGGTATAAAAAATGTGGTTTTGTAAAAAAAAAAAAAAAAGATGAGTCTCAGGTCACTTTTTTAGGGGTAAAAACAAATGTGTTTCGCTATTATCTCGTACAGTATGCATTTTACGAAAATATGTTTAATATTACTTTTTATGATCATCAAAGTCCAAATATTTGAGTTTTTTTACTCGTTTCGAGGCGAATAAAATTGACCCAGTTCTGTTTTTTTTATTTTATTTTTTTTTTTTATTTTTATTTTATTTATTTATTTATTTTTTAAGTTGGCCCTGAAACTGCCCAATGTAGCGCACACGACTTTTAGGGTCTATATTTTTTAATAAATTATGAATAATCTTTGTATCAAACATTGCAAAAACATCTATTAAAAACTAATAAATTGTCATTATTTTGTGTACTTATTTTTTGATCAATCATGAAGATTGACTAATAATTTATGATTGCAATAAGAAAAATACATTCGTAGAATCAAAAATATCAAATTTATCTCTTTATGAATAATATTATTATTTGTCCCAAATATCAATTGGACATTAGTTTTTCTTTGTACTTTATAAAAAAATATGTTTCTTGTTATTTTGTACTTATATGACTAAATATAGTCAAAAAATATTGTTTCTTTTCACAAAAGTTGGTATTTTACAATTAATTAAATTGTACATTTAAAAAAATATGTATCTGTCTTTTAATTCAAAATTGTTTCGCAACGCTTTATTGGGATTTTTTACCTTAAAGTATGTTTGATTTAAACTATTATAACTTTGTCAGTGCCACTTTGTGATTAAACATTTAGTGCATTATTTTACATAGACTGAAATTGTAAATACTTGGCTTGTGAATAACACATTAACATGAAAGGACTGGAGTTTGCTTTTCCTATTTGCTTATAAATAATAGTTTATAATAGGTACTATATATCTATTTCTTTATTGATTTTGAACTTGGTATTAGGGTACGGCCTAACTGTAGAAAAGGAGTCACTATAAATAAGCGATTACATAAAACATCTCATGAAAAGAATAACAATTTTTAAATGCATTTTAAGGGTTATTATAGCAACAATTACTGTTATTTTTTCTTTCTAATTTTGGTTTTTATATTTTTTCATGATATTTTTAATCTGATTCCCTTATTTTTTGTAGTGGATTAACACTTTTGTGCATTATTTAGTGGAGATTTTAAAGCTGCCAGAATGAGCTACGTTATAGAACAACGTTATAGGATTATAGGATGGCCCTTTTGGCAAAACGTTATTCTTGAAAAATCATTTCAAAAATTAAAATTCGAAGGTCATTTTAAAACTTACACGCTGATTTTTCTGTTTAAAAAACTTGTCTAACGCTATTTTTAATGGAGTCTATACGTCCTATTTAAACAAATTTGGTAATTAGATCCGTTGAAAAATAAATAGTCTTAGAAGTCGACGTTTCCATGACAGAGATTTCAACTGTTTTATTTTAAAAATTATCATTATTATTTATCGACGTTAGTTTTCTACTAAGCATCAAACACAGCTTTCTGTAAAAGGTGACCCTTTTGGTATTTGCGTATAAGATCCGGTCTCAGGTCTTATGGGAAGGAATAGTGTATATACAGGCAATTTTATGATGCAGTATCCATAAGGGAAGACCTTCTTAGCCCGTAGACAAAGATGCCATATGTTCTCTCTGTTATACTTCCTTTTTCAAGCTTATTTCAGTTTCGAGTAGATAGGAGCAGAGTATGTAACGCAAATCCCCCTCCCACATAACAAATTCACTAACCAGGTATTTGTAAAGTAACTTTATCCTTTATACCTTGGACTGTGCTCTACCAACTAGTTCCCTCCACCAAACCTGGATTTCTGCATTCATTTCCAACTAGCTCTTTAATATCACTTTTCTCGGACCCTTAATATACAGAAATATTTTTTAATAAAACTTGAGTACTACCTCATGCCTTATTTTCACCCTTAAACTAATGGATATAATTGGTGGAAAATGCCCCACTTACTTTTTTTGCAATTTTCCCAATAGCGATTTAAGATCAAGTAAAGTTCGTGCCCGATACCTCGTAATGTTTTATACAGTTTACAAATTTTAGCCGCCATCTTAGATATGAACCAACTTTTTTAATTTTGTCGTGTAATACATGATTATGCATTGATTTCCAAAGGTGATTTGAGTGGCATACTGTCTTTTCATGTCCAGCTATTCATGAAGAAAATGTGAAATTTGACTTTATATAAATATTGCCAAAGACATGATACTGCACAAACGTCAATATTTATTCCAGTAGTTTAAACATATTTAATTATTTACACCATTAAAGTTGTTATCGATTAATATATGTCAAATAAATATTAAAAGTGGGTAATTTTGAGAAGTGGGTAATTTTTGATTATATGCAATATAATGGTGAAAACAGTTTAAAACATCGAGTGTTTTAAAAATCATATTTAACATATTGAATATAGTTTTTCTTCAATGGCTGGAGATAAAAGATAGATATTAAAATATCATTTAATATAAGTCATATAAATATTAAAATTGGGTAATTTTGAGGTTAAGTATGCATTATAATGTTGAAAAATTCTTTAAATCATTATAAAAGTGTTTAAAAAATCATATTTAACAAATTGGAGATAGTTTTTCTTGAATAGCTGGAGATAAAACATAGATATTTAAATTATATGATTAAAAGCAACTATTTAAAAATAAGGCTTAATGGTGCACAATCAAACCATTTAAGGAAACTGTTTACGCAAGCGAGGAGCAAATTGAATTCCCAGTTCGGGCTGTAGATACGATACGGAACATCCTCTGATTTTTTATGGATTTCATTTAAAAATAGGCCGGAAATGAGGGTTAGTTGTTGTGATTTTAATGTCGTACACAATTTTTACCGTGGTTAAGTCCAACGTGCAAGTATTTTGACATTCAAATTTGCAAGAAAAGTCAGAAATAAAATTTGACTTATATCGTTCGTGTGTTATATTCATAAATCTCTGCACTTCGTGACTAATGACATCGTGGACAAATATGTTTCACTAAACTTCCGATTTCTACTGAAAAACAGATTTCATAATTAATTCTTGATATAAACATCTGTCTTATTGACTTTTATAATTTTATTTCAGCACCCACACGAACGATAGTAAGCGTTATAAAACATTCATTTAGTTTTATATTTTTATGTGTATTAAAAAAAATAAAGTCCGAATTTTTTACGCGCTAGATTTATTCTATCTTTAACGTTTCGAAATGTTTAGGATCATCTGCAATTTGGGAGAAGAAACATTCTATTAAATTCACTGCATTACTAATTTCGTTGCCTGATTTAATAAAACCTCAGAAAATTTCACACATCTAAAATATATGAGACAAATAACCTAGACTGACCTTTAATATAACATTGAAAAATACTGATATTTTGTTAATGAAATCGTAAAAAATAACATTTCGTGGTGTTCGCTCTAGCGTATATTATTGAGTTAGATATTGGAATCTTTCGAAATGAAATGCTCACATTCTGATATAAAAATTGAAAATTAAAATCTATTTCTATAATGACTAATCACACAGCGAGGTTCATGTACAAAAAATACATTTTTCTAATTACATACATATAGAGTTCAATGAATTTCCAAGAACTGTTGCAGGTAGACTGTTACCCTGGACAAGCTACGTCCGGGACAGACCCGCCCTGCCTTGCATCCAGAACACAAGAAACACCTGGATACTGGGAGCAAGTAATAAAGGCACTTAATTATTAAATCATTCAGTACAAAGTGGGCAGTGATTGATTAATAGATAATTGAAAATATATTAGTTACGTTGTTTTATTTGGGTTTCCCAATATTTTAATAAAAACTAATTTTAACAAATGCGACGACTTGCGTCCTATTCTATTTTTGTATTCTTATAATCTATATATAAAACAAACATTCACTTGATTTCTTTATGAAAGTTTTATATTTTGAATTTTTTTAACATTAAAAACCCACTTCAAAAAATAAATCTAGAGTTATTCTTCTCTATTTTGAAGTATATATACAAGGAAAATGAAGACACAAGTGTATTTTTATTTCAAAATTCTGTTCCTTTTTTTATTCATACTTTTTTCCTATATTTGCTTAGAATTTTGTTATTGACGAACGAAGCTGTCAGTCAATAAGAAAGTTATGGTGTCTCACTCAAGAAAAATGAGATGGTATACCACTCTCTGCTCCTATCTCAGTCAATGCACCACGAGCTTGCACCCCTCGTCTCCGTCTTTTGGTTTAGGTATTGGGTGTACTTTAGAAAACAGTGGTTCCCAAACGTTTCTAAAACGGGACCACCTTTTTTCAAACATTATGTTGGCAACCCGCCCTCTTCGTCCCATACAGTGTCGCAGGAGAAGAGGTTTGATTTTTTAAGATTAAACTGAATGATGAAGATATTTAGCTGTGATTCGGAAGACTTAACTAAGCTTATAGGAAGAGTTAACTAAGTACTATTGACAAATTCTAACAACGTTTTTGCAGACATACAAGTCAGTTTGCGCAATTTAAAACAAAAGCTCTGGGACTATTTCCCCCCCCCCCCAAACAGTTATGACGATTACAGATGGATGTTGAATCCGTTTTTAGACAATTACTTCTCCATGCTGGGATTCCAACAAACATCAAAGAAAAACGTATTTAAATATCATGTGATGGAATGTTGAAGCTAGATTCTTTCTCCAGAATCTAGATCAGTTTTGGAACAAAAGGGAACCCGATCTGGGGAATGAACCTTTTAAGTGTTTTTATTTACAACATCGTATTTATACGAGTTTTTTGTCTATGATTGTTATCGAAACAAAAGTGAGAATAATAATTAAATTACCTTTGGTTTCCGCCAGGTGACTTCTTTTTATATACACTTACGCGTTTCGAAGCGTACGCTCCATCTTCAGAGTTGTCCTAGGACATTGATGTGATACGCATCGCAAGTGTCGCGATATCATAAGCGATGTATTAATTTATAAACATATATATGTAGTGTCCGTGTGTTTTTTATGTGTTATTTTAATGTATAACGACCTCAATCGAGTGAAAAAGTAATAGAACTCTGAAGATGGAGCGTACGCATCGAAACGCGTAAGTGTATATAAAAAGAAGTCACCTGGCGGAAACCAAAGGTAATTTAATTATTATATAAATAAGTGACTTGGATACTATCAACATGATTCTTAAAAGTGAGAAATCGCATCAAACTTAAAAATGATCTCATTGTGTTTGTATCGAATACAGAGCTACATTTGAGAAGGTAGTTTCTGAAAAACAAACTATAGGATGATTTGCAATAATTTTTTTAAACTTTGTAATTTGTTTTTTATAATAGTTAATGTTTTTATTTTTGTTCCACAAGGCGGAAGTGTAAAAATGAGTATGTTCCTGATTTTATGACATATACTTTGTTAAGTAGTTAAGGTTAGGTTTAAGACGGAAATAACTGAGTTACTAATGGATTTTAGCTTAATTTTAGAATCCCCCCTCACCCCCAATAACTTCTGCGTTAGAGTAATAGAAAATTACATACATGAAAAAATGAGAAAATCCGATTATTTATAAAATTAAATCTAAATAGAACAATTCGTTGTAAAGTGTTATCGCGTGCTGGGCGGAAATGAGCTATCATTGATAAAACTATCTTCTCCTTTCCATTAATACTTTAAAATATGTAGCTTATTATTTTCACATTAGCCTATATAAATACTCATGACACCTTAATATTTATATTTTTCTTCATCTCATTCTAATTGTAAAAAGAAAGACATGTGAATAAATAAACGGTGCAAATCATTCCACTAACTATTTCACATAATCACATTCAAAACAAAAACGTAATAGTAAAGTGTATCACTACTTTTAAAAGGAGAAAAAGAAGTAAGTTTCTTTATTATAGAGTGTTTCCTGTGTTTTTGTTACAGAGATAAATCTGTAAAAAAGATGATTCCTTTACAAGTTTTTATTATTTTTTTTTAATATGTATCTTTGAAGATAGTATATATTTAAATATAGGATATTATATATTTAATATATAATAGTTGTTTACTGGGCCATTAACTTCCGGAGCGCAAATATTGTTTGATTTAAATTAAATTTTTAATAACAACGGTCAAGTTTCATTTCCGTTTTTGCCAGTTATTCCTGAACTGTACTCTCTACTTTGATCATTAATCTTAAAATTTCACAAAAATTTGATTAAAATCAGTAGATCCTATTATAAGAAATTATTATTATTTTTAAACAGCTACATGGACGATGATAAAAGAGGTTTGTTTTTAACAGGAATTTCTGAAGAGATGGCGACCAATAAGTTTGATTCGTGTCCTTTAAAGTTTCATAAAAAAACTTTTGTTAAAATGCTTTTTAAGATATTTTGAACTTACGACAGGTACCAGTAAATTTTGAGCTATTGAACTTTTTTTTTAATTCTTGAGAAATTGCCAAAATATGTCCATACAAAATTTTATTAAAATTAGTCCACTCCTTTGAGACGTAACACTGTTCAGACGGTATACAGGAATCATTCAATAAATTCTTTTACTGTGCTCAATCAAACAAAAATATATAAATATTTGCGAAATAACTCGATTTTGATTTTTGATCAATTACATTGCATTTTCTGTTCTACATGTGTTAGAAAGTAATACAGTATAGACAACACATTTGTATACAATTTCTAGGAATCAGTGTTTAATTATTTAAATCAATCAACTTGAAATTTATTAAGATTTCTTTAACTCTGTAATCTTTGTTACAAATTTATTTTATTGACAACACCAATATATACATTTAAATAAATCCTTCCTTTATGTCTACACATTGAAGATACGATAAGCGAATAATATTAATTATGCATATCTATTGTTAACATTTTATATATTAGCGGGAAAAAACATACTTCCAAAATAATTTTTCCTTAAGTCAACTTTACAGTCTTCCCTTTCAATATATTTCCAGCAAGTCTTCCTTTAGTCTTGAGAAGTTGGGTTATTGACTCAAGTTCTTTGAAACTCCAACATTTACTTCATCAACTTGTCCCTCCGCTGAGAAGCTCTATAATATCGATAAGAAAAGCCTTATGAACTTTCTTCTAATTATATCTAATAGTCCAGTCGTATTAAATAACATTAACATATATTTTTATTTATGATTTCCACATGGGTTCGAGTCATTAATCTCCACAGTTTACTAAAATTGAAACAAATTTGTGTAGCTGATTTTGAGAAATTACGTACTTTCTATAACATTCCCATGACCAATCTTTTTATTTTTTACCGATATTTCCCGAATTCTTATAATTTTAGCTTAATACTATACTTAAAAGTTTGTTAAGTAAATTTCTTTGTCTTTTTTCCAAAAATGGGTTTTAATTCTACTTTTAAGCGAATGTCAACTTTAAATAGATAACTTTATTTTCAATTTTGTTTTCCTAATTTTAGTAGCCACTTTTATGTAGCTTAATAATGTTTGTTATGATATAATATAATCAGGAACTTTATAACATTGATGGAAGGGGGATAATGAGGCTGTATGTACTTGCTTATTTCATTAAAGTTTTTCTATCGGTCGGCCTTGTGTTCTTCATAAAGTAAACATTACATTTAAAATACCTTGAGCCGTTATTATAAATGTGAAATCAATCTGATACCATTAGGCACATCTTGATATTTGTTGTAAAATTCGTTAGAAATATAAAGAAAAATATT
The DNA here is from genome assembly GCA_963513935.1 of Aphrophora alni. NCBI lineage: Eukaryota > Metazoa > Arthropoda > Insecta > Hemiptera > Aphrophoridae > Aphrophora > Aphrophora alni. The sequence continues at coordinate 55,756,133 of OY740771.1, forward strand.
AAATAAAATAATTCACAAGAGTAAATAAAATATACTATTTTAAAATAAAGTTTATTACCTTTGTTTCCGTCAAGTGGCCTCTTTTTTACAATCGTGACGCGTTTCGGGACTTTTATCCCATCTTCAGACACAGGCATATTAATTTAAATTATTCGACTGAGGTCGCCAAACACTAAAATTATCCATAAAAACACACACAAAACACACATATCACATTAAAAGTCCTATTTGGTGTACACCTTCTGGCTACCAGACGTCAACTGACCATTTGTTATCTCGCGCACTCCGAACCTGTTCTTACCGCGGGCTTCTTGAATTCTTATCGCCGTGTCGTACAAGGTATTTGAGTCGAAATTTAGTTGGTCGTTCAATAACGCGTCACGATTGTAAAAAAGAGGTCACTTGACGAAAACAAAGGTAAGAAACTTTATTTTAAAATAATAGTGACTTGGATACTGAGAATGAATTCATTAAAATATACTAGGTCAGTTATAAATGAAAATCGAGGAGGTTAGTAATATATTATTGTTTACAATAATTATGTAAATACTAAGTTTTACGTATATAATTTTTTTCCCCTTTAATCGAGTTTTCCCAGTTATTTTCTTGTGGGAGGGAAGGAGGTGTAGAAGAGTTTCTGAACATAAACACTATTCAACTAGACCACCAAGATTTACCTTCACAGTAGAGAGTTCTTATTTGTCTGTTATATTAGACGAAATAAAATGTCCTCATTCACTACCTATTTGTGTTTTTATTCATATGAATAAACCTTCTCCAGTTTCAAAAGTTACAAAAAAGTTAAAATAATTATTGTTTACATAACAGTGACCCAGATTTGTTCCTGAGATTTATTCTAACTTACATAGGCCTATAACTTGGATGAATGACATTGTCAATTAGAATAAAATATAAACAATAGTCGAATTGTTTACGCTTCTAACTAATTGAGCCATAGGCACCAGTGGTTACTATGAATACTAAAACACAATACATGTATCAAGCCACCTATAAAGTATTTAACTTTTAACATTCTTAAGGGGACTGGGATGACCTTTGGGGTCAAAATGTTCAATTTTTGGTTTTTTATATTTTTGCATTCTCTGTATTTTTCTGTTTATTTATATATAAAAATTATTTCGTTTGATAAAAAAATAACAAAGTTATTACTATTTTAGTGAGACCGTGCAGAGTTTATTTTAACGTTAAATGTAAGGCCTGGCTCTCCCTTGTAACACTTCACTGCTTATAGTGCTTGAATTCTAACAGTTCAACTATTTAGTGCTCTGCTGCTAAAGAGGTTTGCATGGAAACTATGCAAAACGCAGTTACAGAATGTGTAGAGGAAAATAACGGTGACACGGACATAACAGCCATCTTCGATGGATCGTGGCAGCGACGCGGACACGTTAGTCTAAATGGTTATGTTACAGCTATAGCAGCTAACACTGGAAAAGTTGTGGATGTTAGAATATTTTCTAAATATTGTAGGTGTAAGGGAAGGTTGGAAAATAAACAAATATTTGGGCTGAGTATTTTCATCTGGCCTCATCTAATGAAAACCCGATGCACAATCTTTGCTCCACTGGGCCTGACAGTTGGTGCAAATATAATAAGGCCAAACACAACAATGAACAGTACAACCATGACAATCACAGACATTTCCCCACAGTCATTATGGAGAAAATAAAGCCAATTTTCAGGGATCTGGCCAACCCACAGCTGCTCAAAAGGTGTCTGCATGGTGGCACTCAAAACCCGTGCGAGAGTGTGAACAGTATGATTTAGACCAGATTACCGAAGGCAAATTTTGTGATGAGAAGTACCCTTGAAGTAGGAGTTTATGAAGGCATATCCACCTTTAATAATGGCAATATTACTAGGTGTAGACTATTGGAAAAACTGGGAATCAAGCCTGGCATAAACTGCATCAAAGTTATGAGAGCTCTTGATGAAAAGCGAATCGCAGAAGCCGAAAAAGATATAGAAGAGATACAAAAAAAGTGTTGTCAGAAGCAGCAGTTAGCTAAAAGGAAGCTGGAGGATGATTTTGAGGCACAAGAAGGTGCAGATCGCCCAAGCTATTCAGCAGGAATGTATTAAGGGACTTGTGTATTTATATTTTCTATATATTTACAGTGGTAGTATTTTAGTCGCGATTCCTGAAAAACCACGTTTTTTTCCACATATGTTCCTTTTTTTCAAAAACCAATAGAAATATCTACACAAACCTTTTTTTGTTTTGTTGCTTACACTATTGCATACATTTTAAGTTGATTATATGTGTTAAAAACTTTTTTTAACACATTATTAAATTTTTTTGAAAAAATAAAAACGCGTAAAATTTAGTGTATTTTTTAAAAAAGTGTATTAAAATTTAAAAAAAGATTTTTTATTTGTTTTCAACTTATTTTGCAGAAAAAAGTGTAATCTTTCAAGCAAAACAAAAAGCAAGTCTCTAACATTAATGGTTGCCAAGCAACAGGTACATAAAGTTAATAAATTTAACATTGCGAGCATAGGGACATCCCAGTCCCCTTAATATGGTTGGTATTTTGTTCACTTATACTGTATCTGTGGTTACATCTTGGTCTGTATTGTTAGTCACGGCGCGTGACAAGAATAAACTACATTGGATTTACAAGAATGATTTTTTGAGTGTATTAATAATTCCAAAGAGCCAAGTCTGCTATTCACCAGTTACATAGGTTTTGAAGTTCATGATAACATTCGGTTTTATTATTGCTGTACCGCTTATCTTAAACTCCGTCTAACTATATAACTTTTGTCCTTGATAATAGTCTTCATTCAATCCAGTAATTACAGTGTTTTCAACAGCATATCTTTATTTCAATTTGTGCGAAATATAAAAAGTAAAGAAAAAAGGAGTGCAGTTTTAATGGAGCAGTTTTAAAAAAAGTGAAACCCCACAGCATAGGAAGGACGTAGGTTTACTTAACGATATGTGGTAAGAGAAGACCTGACTGTCTTGTGACGTCGTTCTATTGTTTATTACCATCAGGGACTCACTATAGTGAGTACAGGCGTTGCAATCTAACTGGATTTACATCTTTTTCAATATAGTTTTGGATTAGATCCCTCCCTTTCATCTTTTCTATGTGGTTTTACTTGATCAACTCTTGTTCTGTTCTGACCCTGACGCTACTCCGAGTCTCTATTTCTTTTTTAAGGCTACGAAGATCGAGAAGTTGCCTTTAAAACAACAGAAAAAAAAGTTTGTTTTTTAATTCATGATTAAAGATACACGACGTCACAGTCATGTTTTAGACAAAGTCAACATCAATGTATTATTCCGAACACAAAAATCAATGTGGGATTTTTGTGCATGAAACATTCTTGGCCTCAACTTTACGGATTTGACAGTAAATCATTCGGAAAACTTTGTAAATGGTGCTCATACTCAGGGTCCAGTTAATGTGGCTACCAGCCAAGCGTCAAAATAAGAAAGTGCGGAATTCATAAATATGGAAATGTTCCACTCTTATCTCCGCCAGTAGCAACAAATAGAAGACAATTTTACCTTACAAATTGTAAACACAAAAATTTCCAGTTCGACAAATTAGATTAGGTCAGGTTTTGCAGTTTTTGATTTGATGTTGAGAATATTATTTTTCTATATTTTGTTGTGAGGGTAGGTGATGGCTTAATAAACTTACTTCAAAGTCTTCTATACATACCTAAACAATCATTTTGGTCATATTTCTAGTTAATTTAAGTTTGTGGTGGAAGAACCCAAAAGATCATGAAGATCTTTGCGCATTATATTCAGCATGGCATGCATGTATTTAAAATTTGTATTTCACTTTGAACATGCTAGATTTAAATTGACACTTTGAAATGTAGTATTTACACAATAAATAAATATAACATTAGTTTGGAAACGTTCAAACAAACAAAATTAGAAAGAATTAGGTAACACAAATTAAACGTTTCTAGTATATTAACCAGAAAAACAACCTTTAAGTTTGGTAAAATTAATGGCCAAATTTGAATCAAATTGTTGTGAAAAATCAATAGACTAATGGAAAACAATGTTCTTGTGCAAAGATTCGATTAAAATTTCCCTTAATTTTGTTAATACTTAGAATATACAGTATTCCCGAAGATTGATACCTTTTGATTTCAACCTGTAGCAATGGGGATCAGGAAAACGGTTGTTAAAAAATGTTGTGTTACGTGAAAATCTTTGTCCATACGAAAATTGAGCATTACAATTTTTGTATAAAGCTCTTTAATTTTGGACAAGTGATACATCACATTTTAAATTTATATACACAAGAGACCGTAATGTGGAAAACATTTGAAAGAAAAGAGGCGAGTCACACAACATTACAAGGATTTCCAGAAATTTACTTTACATATCACCAAAATTTCGTAAAAAAAATAATTGTCAAAAGATTTGTTATATACTTAATTAGTTTATGAATTAAGAATTTTAATCTGTTATTAAACTCGATACAATGTAAACATAAAAGAAAAATTTAAATTGTTATTTTAATAATTAATTAATATTTATATGTTCTTATACGTAACTGAGTTTATGTGTATTTATGTGTACGTTCATACATGTGGAGGAATGGGTTGTGCGGCGTTAGATCAATGATTTGTAAAATTATTAGAAGAGTGTAAGAAAGTAAATTTACACTTGGTAACAGCCAACCGCAATGCCTTGCTGCCAATTATCGAGGTAAAGTTTGCCTGCGCAAAGATTACAGTTTCCAAGCAGCGATTCGCCTCCCCAAGTTGACCCCTGGGGAAGTGGGGAAGCCCTTGTTTACCTATCGCAGGCTTAACGTTCCCCAAACATCAACACAGACGTTCCCTTCAGCTTCTAACAACATTTCTCGGAATAAGAGGAATTCTTGATTTATTGTTGAACAAGTGTCAAGTGCACGTCTTGTTGTAAATTGCATGCTGATTGTACCTAACTTTGAAATAGCTGAGAGAATATTAGTATTGAGTTTTTTAATGGTATACACATTTAATATTTACATTTAACCCCGCTTAAATTTTTAAGATTTTTAACTTGGATTAGATTGATTTCAAGTTTTTTTCTAATTATCTACAATCGGAATATATAAAAGGAAATACTACCGTTAAAAAAATCTATTCTTTGCAAACAACTTGAAATATGTTATATGTAATTTTAATTTTCAAAGCGGTAAAGTGCAGCATTAAAAAAATATATATATTTAAAAAAAATTAGAAATTCCATTTTCGATATCTACTGAATCATTATAATTTTTTTTTAATATTAACTCCATTTTTATCAGTATCGCTTTTGTCATTTACATTAAAATACGGATAAGTTGATACTTTTATCGCTCAATTTAAATCATTCCAACTCATTTCATGACAACAAGTGGAATTTTTGAAAATATAAAATCTTTGTAATATATAAATACGGCTAATATAATTTATATTGCACCTTATATTCCCTCTTTCTGTATTTTTTTTCCGTTTCAATAGACAGAATGGGTAAAGTGAGTATAGTTGCGCAAAATTATGTTTACTTTTTTGTTTTAATAATCTTGTAGTTTGTATCCCACAATTATCACTTTTAAATTTACATCCCTTAGAAATTCAAAATGATGATAAGTATATTAATTATACTTTTAATTTTTATTATGTATTGATTTTAATAAAACTCAGTTTTTTAAAAGTCACTCAAGTAGAAATTAGCTTAGTTAAAATAATAATTGATTGTTAATATTATTCATTGGTGTAATCAGACATTTGCCACCATTTGGGAATTTAAAAACTAATACACGAAGTTTTTAAAGTATAAATCAACATTAGTTATTAAATGATAAATCTAAAACTACTAACGTAAGAAAGAAACAAATGTTTAAATCAAGGTCTGAGAAGTCAAAATAACCAAGACAAAATACAAACGTGACTAGAGAAAACTTCAAGTTTCAGGACTACTGTACAGAAAGAACGGCAAACAGCTGGCTGATAGTGGGTTGGATAAAAAGGAAATGATCACCTGACAGTTTATTGTTTTTTCATGTTTTCACTTGATAACGTGAGTTTATTTATACTCTCGAAAAGTTATGTGTTACTTTTTTATATACACAAATGTCTGATTAAATAATATCTCATTGTGAATATAGCTACCAAGATTGTTTATTTAAATTAATTTACCTTGATTTCTGTTCGTCTACAATTTTCTTTATTATCTGCTTAAATTACCGGTTTGAACAAATAAGTACTGTCATCATCAGATTATTTATACACTTAAACACACACACACACACACACACACACACACACACACACACACACACACACACACAAACACACACCCCACACACACACATATATATATACCAATACCATATATGTGATATATATATATATATATATATATATATATATATATATGATTTAAACCTAGTACATAGACTATATATACATATATTTGTTTTTTAAGTGTATAATTCTGATGACAGTACTTATCTGTTGAAACCGGTAATTTAAGTAGATAATATAGAAGATTGTAGACGGGCAGAAATCAAGGTAATTTAATTTAAATAATATCTTTAACTAATATTTCAAAAAGAGTTTAGAAAGATACTATTTTTAATACCAGAAAGTACGATTCTCTGTTCTTGGTAGCTCTTTAAAGTAATAACTTAAATTTGTTTTGGTTCATAGATTTTACTTTGTCGTACGGATTTTCATTACAACTTGAATATGATGTATGATCACTGATCAGGGTTGTTTGACTACGAATTAAATTCTTTATTTCCCACCCGGAGGCAGTTTTGTGATAGGTATCTGTCGGTAGAGAAACTGGGAACAGATAAAGTCGAGCAACGTTCTCTCGTAGCCACGAGCTCAAAAGGGGGAGAGAGGGAGTTGTTATTGAACACGGATATAAATTAGATTTTTTAAATCGCCGAAGAAGTGTGCATTGTCGTTGTGTAACAATGGTTTTAAACTTTAAAGCGTAAGCGTGCATCTGTCGGGAACAAAGGGGTGAGCGGTTGGTCCCGTGAGACTACCCCTGGGGATGGGGTTAAATGGAAGTGGTCAACGTACATCCCCAGCGAACATTTCGGTAGTCAAAAGCATTAAAATTGATCAAACGCTCTATTATTTATAACACAAATTGTTATAAGTTCAATAGGATCTATTGTATCTTGTATGATAATGGATTTGGCATTTGCCTTTATTCTTAATACACGTTCAACTCATACGGCAAAGCTAGTGTTGGGAAGTATGTACAAATTGGTCGCTAAAACTTACTAAACACCAAATTAATATTAAATTAAATTACTTTTTAAATTGTTTTCGTTGTAGAGCATCCAATTGATTTTAAATAATCCATCCATCGGATTTGTTAACGGGATATTTTGTTAGGGACTAAATTGTTAAAAGGATTTTTCACTCAGGTGGTTTCAAAATAGCTGTTTTATATTTTCAACTGTGCAGTGCAATTCAGAAAGAAGATCTAAAACAATTCAAACAAACGTATTACAAACTGCAAAAGATTTTAATTCTCACATTAAAAATAACTAAGTCAAAGATCCGGATACAGTTAAACATCACTTGTCAAATACATATAAATAGAGATCAATTAGTTTATATTATAATTATAAAAATACGAGAAAAACAACAAATTGACTTATCTCAAAATTTACCTTACTTGTTTGATATTTTGCCTCTTTCGAAATACAGTGGTAGCTTTTTGAGCCTAGTTTCAAATCTCATCACCACATGATTACCTGTAAAAAGCCCAGACGATGTCTTTAAGGTCGTTAACTAACAAGCAGTTAGTTTGAGGTCGTTAATATTTTAACAAAGAGTCCTAACGGCACCTCCTGGCCTGTTGGACAAAAAAAAAATCTTTAACACCCCGGCTACCAGAAACTCCCTTACAGCATCTCTAGGGCTATTGACCAAAAATCCCCTTTAGAACCCAGTAAGCAGATAAGCTATTACGGCACTTTTAAGTCGGTTGACCAATAAGCATCTTTAGCTCTCCGACTATCAGAAAAGCGTATCTCTACACAGGTTGATGAAAGGGTACTTCCAGCTCCTCAAATGGTGGAAAAGTTATAATGGCACCTCTTGCACAATATATAGTTGTCCAAAAAGCACTTATTTACCTTGTCTGATATAGAAAGCTTTAGGTAGTACTTCTAGGTCGGTTGACCAAAAATTACCTCAGTTGACAGGAAAAGTTCTGAAGACTTCTCTATGCCGGTTGTCCATAAAGCACCACTGGCACTTCGGTTAACATAAAAAGGCCTGACACTACTTCTAAGCAAGTTGACATAAAAACACCTCTTACATTACAGATAGCAGAAATTAATCCTGGCGGCACTCTAGGCCAGCTGCCCAAAAAGCCTCCAATGTAATTTCTTCTGAGTATTTACAATAGCTCCCGAGATTCAATCTCAAAACGGTCTCACTTACATAACATCATAAGATATAAGGCAGCTTAAAATACGCTTGTTATTCTTATTACATTATACTTAGGCACTAATTAAATTTAAAACCACATAATGTCAATAATCCCCTCAACAACCATAAAAATCAATGATCTCATTTCAAATAACTAAAAACAAAATTTCGATTTTATCAAAATAAAATTTTAACATTATGTTGACATTTTTCTAATTCGAATTTTCAATTTCGGTACCTTCAATTTTAGAACGTGGCAATAATAAAATTTAAAAAGACTCTTTTCATCTGAAATATTACTCCAAGATTTTAAAAATTGTATCTCTTTAGAACCCGACAAAACGAATATACCCGACCAAAGGCACATTGATTTATGTCATTAATCTTGGTATTTCAAAACAGTTTTATCGAAATCACTTCGCTTTATTTTGAGATATTCCACCTTCTTCGTGTGATTCGTTTTTCTTTTTGATCTATAATGTCAAACATTAAATTTTCTGATGATAATAATCTATACTTTTACTCTTTGGTCTCGTTTATTCGAGTGTGGGAATGTATGTCAAATATTTATCCACCATTTATTTGCTTTGATTGACTTTTAGTACAATGTAAACAAAATCATTAAACAAATATTTACCTTCCGCCGACGAGTAAAGGATATTTGTGATTGTTTTTATTATTTATTTCATTCGGAAACTTCATAATGGATTTTTTAAGAAAGTCAAACATATTGAATTAAATTGATTGATTTATGAACATTACTTACAATTCAGAAATGTAACAAATATTAGATTATCTTTCTTTAATATATGTCAAAGAGATTGAAATCTAACGTAACAATCACCGTATCCTTCAAACTATTTGTCCGATCATCATATTTCTTTTACACATAATAAGGTTTCGATATCATGTCAGTTGTGACTAAATAAGATATTTAATTTTTAACCTGAGTCAAAAATTTTGATTAACCAAACATTTTAAATACCTAAGTGTATACGAACTTATAAATCAGCTGCCTGTTTCGTGAAAATGTAAAACATTACCACATTATTTAGCATAACAAACAATTTAATCAGAGTTATAATTATAATAACTAAACAATAAATGTGTAGTTATATTAATTAATCAGACATACGAAAGAATAATATCATGACATAGAGGTTTGTCGCATAGAGGTTTGTTGTTATGTTTTTCTCTTTTAAGTGTCAAATTATCCCAAAACTTTCTCACAAGAAGTGGACAAGAGTTCGTTAGATGATTTCACCTATCTGAATGTTAATCTGCATTTTATAACTTAATTTATGATTTGTGTATAATTAAATAACAATTTCGAAACTATGACTATTAACTAAAAAACTTCGATCCAGTCTGTCTTTTGACAGAAAAGTAATTCATAATTAACAATTTTTTTAAAAAACAATAAAATTAGAGAAACTAATTCGGATATTTAATTGTTAAAAAAATTAACAGAATTACCAAAATTTTGCAACATTTATTTTTAATTGAGATTGGACGTGTTTATTTTGAAATGGAACTCATCACGAGAAAATTCACAATGGCGTCTGAGATGAAGCTACCGAGCAGAATGATCACTTTGTTAATAAAGACGTTGGGAGGAACATAGGAATGAGATCTAGGATTATATTTACAATCTTATGAATAAATAATATAGAGTAGATCAAAGATCAAAGGAAAAATATATGGAGATGGAGTTTACTTTAATATAAATGTTCGTTATTTCTTTACTAAAAACTCATCAGTGCGATTTAATAATTACTTTATTATTTTGAAAACTATTAAAATTTCAGTACAATACAATTCAGATATCACTTGTACAGATTTTTAGATATGAAATACTTTTTAAAACAACAACTTCTAAACCAAATTTTTAGGTAAATAGAGGCCGGAACGTTTATTTAAATGTTTACATTTGTGACTTTAAAGGTTACATTTAAACAAATTGTAAATTGAAATAGTTACACGATTAAGAAAATTGAAATTTTGAGTTTTGATCTTTTGGTAGCTACTTTGAAATTTTTAATGATAATAAAATTAAAAACATGGCCTGTGATATGCTTTATGCCCATTAATTATTTTTACAATCTGATCATGCGTTTAGAATCTAGCTTATTGCACATATTTTTTGTAACATTTTATTGGTGTCAGGGTTCTACGAACAGGGCATACCAGTAAAAATCTCGAAGTTAATTGTTTTGTAATCACGAAAAATTTACATATTACGTATTTTTAAGAAGTTAAATTTACTACCGAAGTCTGATATGAAAGTGAGTTATTGTTTATTATTTTCATTGTTAGTGTGGAAGTATCTGAGTGAAATTATTTAAGAAAGGAAAACTATTTTAAATATTGAACAAAATTACTTAGTATTATGGCGATGTATAAATTGATGTAGTGTTTTGTAGGGTTCTCAGAGTTTAGAATCTGTAGAAACACGTTTAGATCATTTTCGGAATTATGACCATGTCTCGGTGAATCGTTCTTATGAACGATCACAAGTAAGACTAAGTTACCAGGTTGATTCAAAAAATTTGATACTGTTTGCTCTCCAATAAAATTAATTAGGTTTGCAAAATAACCGTAAGTGTTGTAGGTGTACATTTTATACAGAGAAAATGTGATCTAGGTTTTATCTCAAGAAGGGATGGTCGAAATATTCAAAATGGGTAAGCCTGTGTGTTCAAGAGTTAAAATCCGCTGCAGATGTTCAGTTAACACCAACTATATATTTTTAGTGGTAAGTCAGTAACATATATTTTTATATACGAGTATTTATGTGTTTTAGATCATTGGGTTGAAATGTGACATTGATTTGTTCGGGGTCTCCATTTTCTATATGAATCGAAAATAAACCAAAATTATGTAAAGTGTATATTGGTCGATATTGATGAACTCGTAATAAAGATGTATTTAGAGGCACTTGATTTTGAAGTTTTGGATTTTGCATAACTGAAAAATCATGTACTTTTCCACATCAATTCGTTTGCTAATGGTTTTTGTTTAATTTCTCCTTTCTATAAAAGATTGTTATTGAAGTTAAAAAAATATAATAATGTGCCAAAATTAAATTTTGGGGAGAACAGTTTTATTATTGTAATTTACAGTAATGACATGATGAATTTGGCTGATTTTTAATCTGAAGTCCCTTGCCATGAAATAATTAAAGGTCTTGTTTTTCATTACTTCTGCACAATATTTTATTCTGTTACAAGGAGTGTGCATGGATGGTTTGTTGCTAAAAAATAGTGTGTATGCAATGTACGTATATGCTGATTTTTGTAGTTCTCCTGTTTTTGTGTTATTTTTTATTGAGTAACCACTTGTGTTGTTGTGGTTGTTTTAAAGTAACTCTGTATTCATATTTTAGATTTAAATGTATAGTTCGATGTGTAATTTAACAGTATATTATAGCTTTTTTCTAAATAGTCATCACCTTCATTTCATGGGAACCCATAAACAACTATTAGTTTCTTATGCTTTTGGAACTGAGTGGCAAATTTGTTGATAATATGTTGTAATAAAGTTGAGTTTGAATGTTTGGCCAGGGCCTGATGGCTGCGTCTGAATCTGAAAGATTTTTTTTTTTTTTTTACAATATTCGTTGAAGAAAAGGTTCTATAGAGAGGTTCCAAAAAATTGCCGACATTTATTGACGTGATTTACACTTTATTGTCCTGAGAATAAAGGATATCATGCTCTAGATTTTGGACATGCTTCAGTGTTTGTGAATGATACAACTGTGAAAATTGGTCTACTTAGTAGATTTAGTGAATAGTATTAAGTAAACAACGACAAAAATCTGATCATGATGGACTGTTATCTGACCCCCCCCCCATTTTCATTTAGTTATAAGCTAACTAATAATAATTGTGTTATCTTTGAAAATTCAAATTTGTTTATTGACTAATATGCAGTATTTCTGTGTCAGTTATTTTCTTTTCCCAAAAAACTGCTACGAGTCATTATTTATTTATAAGTCATTATATTATTTATTGATCATTTTAAACATTTTTATATGCCTGCTGTTTTATCATTTATTCGTTTTACAGTATATTAAGGTTTGTAAAAGAGACCTCCCATCTATTGATGTTAATTTGACAGCAACTGGGATTAATCCAAGGGCTTGGATCAGTACTAAATTAACTTTGTCTGTATTTTGGAGTCGTGTTATCAGTAATTCTCCAGAGTATGAAAATTTTTTATGTAGAGTTTAAAATTTGTTTGGAACTCCCGCATTTTAAATCTGCGAATCTCTTTAGAATTGTAAATTTACTTGTAGCTTCTGTTACATGTTTTGAATGTGCATTCCATCTCAATTTATTGTAAACAAATAACTCGTAGATTGTTAATATATCCTTAGATTTTGATATTGGAACATTTTTGTATCGTAGTGTAAAATTGTTATATTTCCAAACTAGTAGCTGGTGGCCAATTGATTTTATCATCTGTACTCAAGTACTCGGACTACTCTGGTAAATAATTGAAGAAAATACTAAATAAGCTAAGGCTTAAGAATTGAGATACATATAGTTTGTTTGTTGAAATGCAGCGATGAAAAAAAAATTAAGCATTTTTGAATGATAAGTTAATGTTTCTTTCGTTTCAAAATGTTTCTGGTTTTAAAGTCATTTGGTAAAGATGGATTGTTCAAATAGTTCATGAACATGTTCATTGATATGGTTTAATTGGAGGTTTGCCATCATTTGTGTATATGAAAACTAATACACGACGTTTCGAGAGTATAAATCAACTTCGTTATCAAGTGTAAAAACTAGAACATAAAAGAGAAAAACACAACATAGCCCAGTAGCCTACGAGCACGTTTACCCCGATAACACTTTCTCTTGGCTTCATCCCTTTACAATCAGTTGCTCGCCGTCCTTTGTGTAGTGTAGGCCTGTGTGTTGTAGTTTTTTGATCAAGTTTGTATTAAGCCTTAGCTTTAACTGCGCAGGCCTAGTTTAGGTTTGGGTTCTTTTCTCAAATTATATATTTAATTTTAGTTTTCAACATGGACTTAGGGTACGTGTTCTAGTTATACACTTGATAACAGAGTTGATTTATACTTTCGAACCTTTGTGTCTTTGTTTTCATACACAAATGATGGAAAATGTCCGATTAAACCAAACTTGTCAATGGTTTCACTATTTTTTTTAAATACACTTTTTTCAACTGTGTTGTCGAAGCATGATTTTTTGAGAATATTTAGTTCTTTTATAAATAGTGCTGATGTTAATTAGATAGTGTGTTACTCAATTATGCATAACTCATCGCCAATAGATATGTATCTGTAGTAACAGATATTCAAGGACTTCATGTGGAACCAGATAGACTAATGTGCATGTTCTAAACACTCCATATGTTGTGCGCATGGTGGATGTATTGCTCATTCATGCAGAACTTATCGTCTTGGAAGTTTACATGCAATGCTGAAGTGTTTAGAACATCTACTGACACATGGACACGACATCAGTTTGTATTTTACAAATAGAGTCAAATTTGCTAGGATTTATAAACTAGAAAAAATTTTGCAGGTGCTGTCAAATGTTTAAACAAAGGTCAAGATATTGAAGTTATTTTAAAATCTGAAACTAATTGCATCCTGTACAAAGCTTCTATTTATGAATGTCACTTTAATTTTTAGAAATCATGTTTTTGATCAAAACCGTAGTGATAGTTACCCGTGTCTGAATGATTGGGTCACAATGGTTGAACTTTGAGCATTAAAAAAGTTTACCTAAAGGTGAAATTTTGGCTCGTTAACCATCCAATAAATTTGGGTGGATATCCTAAAAATAATTTGTTGCTACTAATTCCCACGAGTCATCAACCAGAGTTTAAAAATGTAAAATATATTTTTGTAAATGCAAAACAGGCTGTGGTTTAATTAATAATAGAGGTTGCAAGAAATCCGGGCTTCCTCTACTCTAGCATGATCACAATGCAGCAGAGTTTATTTAGTTTAAATTGTTTAGCAACAACAGTAATTGAAGAAAACGAAGTTGAATTAGAGTAAGAAAATGGTTCATGTAAATGAAATTTTAAAATTTGCAGTATGTATTAGACAACAAATATTTTGTATAGTCATATTTTTTGTAATTTTTATATTTATCCACCTTGTTTTAATAATTCACCATATTGACTTTGTTAAAATTTCTAATTAAAATTATTAGTCAACAAACCTTACACCTTCTGGATCAATTCTCTTTAGTACTTTAGCAAAAGAAATAAATTATTTCAATTTAAATAACAGCTTGGAAGAAAAAGACTTACTATTTTTTAGTGTTAGCGTGATTTTAATTTAGATAATTAAATTGTTTTAATCTGTACATTAAAATTGTTTTAAACCCATAGTGTTCAGGAAAAAAGCTATACGGTTTTCACTTACATTTAAAAAACAAAACGATTCAACAACACATCAAACGGAATATGTCTCACAAAAGTCAACAAAAACACAAACAACATTTTTTATCATCGACACGAAAAATTAACCATTAAAAGACCTAGGAGAGACTAAGATAAACATTAATGAAAATTTAACCGAAGTCGATCTTACAGCGGCTACAAGATTACTTCAAAAATACATACATATTTTTGCACGTTGGGCGGAAGATCTACAAGAAGCAAACATGCCTGTATACAGGATCAAAATGAAAAACGACATCTCAATTGTAATACCTTATCGTTTAAGCCTAACCGAAAGACTGTTCTTTAGACAAACATGTCGATGAACTCAAAAAGGCAAAATGCAAAAGTAACAAAACGCATTCGTAGCACTAAAACGCATTTCTTGTGATAAAACCTGGAAACCAATTGAAAATGGTAGTTGATTATTGCAAATTAAATGAAAACATGGAACCGGGCAGTTTTCCGTTGCCCAGAGCCGAAACTATTTGTGACACTTTGGGCACTGCAAATTATTTCTCTGGACATAAATCAATTTTACAACAACCCATAGCTCAAGAATATAGACAATACACAGCCTTCGTAACACACAAGGGACTACTATTTCAATACACCAAATTGCTTATGGGCGGGCATGAGAAACTCATCAAATTCTTTTCAAAGAAGTATGAACAGATTAATTGCAGGTTTACTATATCAAGGAATGATTACATATGTGGACGACCTAGTGTTATAAAGGTCAACATTTGAGACTCACTAGAATTTTTTTTGAAGATTATATTCAACAAATTTAAAACTGAAAATTTCGAAATGCCATTTTTTAATACCAATATAGATGTTTTGCGAAACCTACAACGACAAAAGACGTAGGAGCTTTATTTATTCTGGGAGCAGATTTTTACGGTAGAAATTTTTTACACAATTTCAGTGATATTACAAGACCACTTACGGACTTAACGAAAAAGGAAAACGTGGAAAATTAAAATGGACAGAGCAAGAACAGACAGGTTTCCTAGAATTAAAAACCGCTCTTAGCCAACAATAAAAACAACACCACTAGTCTTAGCCACCAGTCTTTTGCGAAAACAGGGACACAGTAATTCATGCGACGCGAGCAGACACGGAATTGGTGGTGTATTATCACAATATCAAGACGATGGAAGACTTAAACTAATTGCCTACGTCAGTAGACGACTGACAGATACAGAAGGAATATGGACCGTCTCTGAAATTGAACTACTCAGTTCAAAAAACGACCTTTTATTTATGGCAGACATTTGATCGTATTTATGCCAGCCTACAATATTATAAAATATAAAAACTTTAAATTCAACATTAAATTGACTCGCGATGAAATTAATAGATTATGAATTTTTGTAATAAAATATAAACCTGGCACCATGAGAGTTAACATAAAACTTTACAATACAAGACGAATATCTATTTAATATCAAATAAGCAATACTATACCCAACGAATGCTGAAAAGACACAACTCCGAGCCTCGAGGTCATATAACTTGTATGATAACGTTCTCTACTTTAAACAATTCATTAAAGGGCAAACTCAACAACTTATAGCTGTACCAAAATCATTAGCGGAAAATATTTTACAAGCATACCACAATTCTCTGACAGTGGATGGACACGCCGGAATATCTAAAACTCTTTCAAAAATTAAATTAAAATACTGGAACACGATGTCAGCAGACGTTATAAAATATATTAAATACATGTCAAACTATGAAAACCTCTAGACAAAAAACCAAAAGGATTTTTACAACCAATAACAGCCTACGAAAAACCATTTACGATGCTAACTTTTCACTATTAGACCCATTAACCTAAATCAAACAAAAATATATATATCCTGGAAGCTACAGAAAACACGACGAAATTCGCTATTGTAAAAACAACTGTAAGAGCTGACGGACAAACTACAGCAAAATTCTTTTTAAATGACATACTACCCACATATTATGGTGCGCCAAGTAACGTACAAACAGACAGGGGAACGCATTTTGTAGTCGAATTCTTAAACCAATTGTACAAAGCTTTAGGGATAAGACAACAAACTTATACAGCCTATAGGCCGCAAAGTCAGGGAATTACTGAAAGATACAACGCAACGTTAGTCAACGAAAACTAGAATGATTGGAACAAATATGTAAAATTAGAGACTAGCATTAAATTCATAGATTAAGCTTTACTTCCAATCATATCAGACCATGACACATTAGCAGGGCTTAAGGTAAGAAGAGATTTGTTATAACTTTTAGAACGGACACAAAACAAACAATGCGAACGGAGAAACACACGTGAAATTTTGCGTAGGAGACCTAGTGTTGATAAAGGATTCCATAAAACCAAACAAATTGGCACAAGAATACTCCGGATCCTATAGAATAACACAAAAGTCACACCTCTCAATTACGAAATAGAGATGTACCATATGGAAGATTATGACCATACATTATAAATCTGGCACTGATAAAAAAAATAGTTTAACCAAATTAAGTTAAGCAACTTTATTTAAGCTAGAAGACACAATGTAGTATCTATAAGTTATAATTAATAAGGATATAGTAAGGGCTAAAAATAAGGTTTACATCAGATATAATTTCAAAAATGTTTTCTCTAACATTCAAACAAGGCAGAGTAAAGTTAATATTAAAATGTTTCAAGTTCAATCTTAATATAATATGATATAAAATAAATGACTAATGTTTACACATGACGCTTACTCAGCTCCAGACGATTAAGGTCAATAACAATAATTAATACTTTAAACTAAGTTTGTTCCAGAAAATCTTTAAAGTTTTTTAAACACATAGTCTCAAACCAAGACTTTACCAACAACAGTAACCACAGATCACCAAGGGAAATTTTTTCAATCAGAGACATCTTTCATTGACGTTACGGCACTGCGACAGACGTCCTCGCGACAAATGAAGAAACTGTCAACAACCACTTGAACAACATGCAACAACCACTTGAACAACATGCAACAACTGATCAAGGACGACCGCACAGCATTTGGTGACGTCAGCTGCATCACTAGAGGCATATACGAAGAATATATCAGCGGTATTCCAGTCAGCACACGAAGCCTTGGAAAACTTCCAAAACAATATAGATAAAATCACTACCTTAAATAATGAAAAATTGTATCAAACTTTTATTAACTATGTATTAAGACAACAAGAACAATATTTTATAATGTGCAATTTGCTATGTTAGATACAAACTGTATTAACCACGTATCAAACATACAACCAATATTTCCTACCCATTACTTCCTGCTCTATAATTCCACAACCTGTGACTTCCACCATCAACATACCATTAAACTCGAAGAACCATACATAAACGTTAATGAGAGAATTATCATCGCCACGGATGGAACATCACTCAGAACACGGAGGTGTGTTTCTTACCACGACAGCGGATATCGGGGTCGATATCTGAAGGGTGCGCCGCACGACTTCTCAATGGAGGTGATCTACTCAGCGTAGTCCAGAGATGCACATTCCACTCCACTCTAAGTAATGGTCAATCCATAGTAAAGAAAATCACAGGAGACCTATTCACTATAACCAACCCTACATCCCAAACCCATTTAAGATGTAATATGACACCCTTCCCCAAAAATGGCCCGACAGGATGATTACAACATCACTAGGATATTTATTATTAGGCATATAGGCATTTACTTTAACCATTGCAATTATTTATTTAGGATTAAAAACGTACGTAATGAAGTAATAAAACAAATAACACCGCCAAGACATTTTCATCAACTTTGAAACAATGTCGAGAACGACGTTAGTCAGATGGAAGGTGTTGTTAAGAATTATTGTAAAATCTATCAATTATAATTTTTTTTTAAGTCAATACACAGAATCTATTATTGAGAAATATATCAGAAAGTATTGCAATAGCTGACTCTAGACAAAATTCATAGTTCGTTAACCTGGCAAGGTTTATAAATCTGCCATTACCAAGAGCATTGATCAGAACTATCAGGGAGCTTCAACAGAATCAGCAGAGAGAACATTACGGCCTACAACACGGTAGCCAGTACTTACTGGAATAGAATTGAAAACAAAAAACCGATGTTGTATTCCTAAATGAATTTAATTTAAAAAAGTAGATTAATTTGAAGTTTATAATATTTCTCAATAATATTCAGCTTGCTCTATCTTGGGACTAGTAGATATAGTTTACAATAAACGGGATTAGATATCAATAATGCATTTCTTAGAAATACTTTATTTAATTTCATTTAATTTATTTCTTGGAAATATTTTGATTAATACAAAATAACTGAACCACTGATTGCTATTTAGACTGAACCACTGACTTTTCTTTCATTTAACCATAAATTGCTCTATCTAAAATAAATAATTTTCATATTATTAAAAATAATAATATAATAATATATATATATATATATTATTATTTATATATATATATATATATATATATATATATATATATATAGAATATCATTTGAACCCAAAATTAATCATTAGAGACATCTAATCCCTAATATAAGGAAAGACAATCATTATTTTAAGTTAGAAATACTATATATATATATATATATATATATATACATATATATATATATATATTTCCCAAATATATATAGTATATAAGTTTGGAAAAATCTAATTAATTTTATGAGAAAATCAAATAACAAAATTGTATATTTTAATAATAACTAAAAACACAATAATTGATTTTATAAACGCAAAACGCTCTTTCAGATAAAAAAAAAATGTTATACCAGATCCAGAACACAATGTACTGTTTGAATCGTCAAGTCTCTTAAAATCTGTGATATAAAAATAAGTCACATCATAATCAATACTAATGAGAGACATCCAGAAAGTGTACTCGTGAAAGCCTTTCTGTCAAGGTTTGGATATTGTTTTAAAAAGCATGGGATGAAATGAGATCTGTGAAATGTTTGTTTCGAAACAGACAAATTCACTGTAAAATTTAGACGATAAATGACAATAACGAGAATCACGACCAATCTAAATTTGTCGTAGTTATATACTGATATAAATTTAAAGTTTTAATTAAAAAGCAACAATTTTGTAAGTTTACAAAACTTAAAGTTTTTACTAGATCTAAAACAATGTATTGATGAAAGTTTTTTAACTTGTATTTCAGTGTTACTTGTGAACTCCTGGCGGTAATAATTACGAAATTTTCAAATATTTTTAGATACACTTACCCAGTAGTTTATTAAATATATGTAATGCTGTTGTTTTTTTTTCCATAAAAATATTATGAACCGGACAAAAAATGTAATATTTCCCTAAGTTTTACAATGTTGAACTACTGTCCACAACAGCCATTACACTTCGTATCTTGTTTCGCTGCTGACCAAAGTAACTTTAATATATATAAACATTGTGAAATCATTTCTGTGTAGCATTCACGAATATACTTTTCAATTGTTTTTCTGTAGTAATAATTATGGTGGAATCTTATAATATCGCAGATTTTAAGAGACTTTGTGTTTTCATCAAAACATTGTGTTTTGGATCTAGTGAAAACATTACACTATAAAAAAATATACAAATTTAATTCTTTTTATTTAAAACTGTTTAATTTATCTCAGTGCCATAATAAAAATAATCAATATTTGTATTTTATTATTCTCCCAATTTCAATTTATCGTCTTAATTGCTCACAATCTGCCACTTCTTCAGTCTGGTTCTATTTAAGTTTAAAGAGAATTTCAAGGAGTATTTGCTTGTTTCAAAACAAAACTTTGACAGACCCCATTCCTTACCATAAACTCGCGGTACACCACATTTCAAGCGTACGTTAAGTTTCTAAGTTCAGTAGATGAAAAGTTGCTGCGGTCAGGGTTTCAAGTCAACAGTCTTGACCAGTTAAGCTTTGCTACTAACCATTGGTAATTAACTTAATTTTGTTCGAAGGTATTTCCAAAATTTTTGAACGCAATATTAAAGACAAATATAAAAATAATTTTAGATAATATTAGTTCAATTTAGTTAGATATAACTTTCCCTGATCTTTAATAATTACTACTAAAATCATAACAATTAATAGAATAATAATTTATATATAACACAGTCAATTATAATACGTATGAAGCAGATTAAAATTATATCAGGTGTGATTTGAAGATTAATGCATTTCTAATAAACAAATATACAGTTCTAAATAAACTGTAACAACATTATACAGAATGACGATGGACCAAAATAACTTCTATGCAACTTTTAGTAGAAATTTATACTTTATTTCTTTTTATATATATATATATATATATATATATATATATATATATATATATATATAAAGTAGGAAGCAGATAACTTTAAATTGACTATTCAATGTTACGTTTTCCCTGCATCCTCTTCACTCATACCGACCGAACTCCTAGACAAATTCTAAGGATATTATGAAACTATGTACAGTACAAGTTTTGGCGTTTCAGTTATAATATTGGTCTGTAAATATAGTTAGGGATGTCTTGGTGACTTATTTTAGTTGTTATTGTGTACGGTGGAGGATTCCCGTTGAAATTTCAAGGGATTTTAATTTTAGCCAGGTGTATCGAGACTTATTTTAAACTCTGTATAATTGAACTTTGATTACTGTAGTGTAAAGTTGGTCGTGTTGGCTTACTCTGACTGATTGACTATCTCGTTGACACAATATGTAACGAAATATTAAAATCTTTTAATCTTACATGAAGAACTCTATGTAAGTGCTTACTTGCCGAAGCTGTTATCTTCAACAGACACTGTACGGTTATTTGTATACACTTTAAAAAAGATTTTTAATTCTATTGAAGTCCAATTATTTATTCTTCAAAAGGTTTTGTCCGATTTTGAAAAACCTTTATTATTTAATTTTTTTAAATGGTCTTTATAAGTCAATTTAGTTCTACCACAGACATCCAAAATAAAATTACATTTTACAAATTTATATTTATTGACTAAATCAACAGTTATAAATTTATAATCCCAATGTTGATTGGGAGGGGTGGAGATTATTAAGTTAAAAACCAATTTTGAATGCCGAGTTTACCTAAATACAACCACGATAGGAATCCGAGAGAAGCGGTTCTCTTCTTCATAAAATGTAGATTTTTTTCTCGAGTAATTAATATTTTTTGTGGAGATTAAATAGAAATATAATTTTTTTCTGTAGATCTTGAAGTTTAAAATGTGATTTTTGGAATTAGGGATATCGGTTGGTCATCAAATCTATCTATTTGTTCACCGAATCATAGCCTAAACAGTTAGATTGTTTTGCTTGATATTTGGTGTTTATTCAAATTTACATTAATCACAAATTGATCTCCAACTTTTAATGTGTGTTCAAAATTTAGTTGTATATCCAGTTAAAAAACATAAAATTATATCATTTTTCTATATGTAACAAATTTTGTTAAAATATATCCCCAAGGATCCAAATGTAACTAACTTGATTTAATCTTCTAAAAGACACTGATTCAGAAATTCTACATAACGTGAAAAGAACTATGGACACCGTTCATAGAGTAAAATATATAAAAATGTGTACACTACATTACGTACAGTTCTACTAAAAAGTACAATACACTCTATTTGATTTCGATTAATGGTTCAGTAAGTTTATGACCCCAACCAACGTGTCAGACAGATGATAGTAATCTACCGTTGTTAAACATATTTCCTAACGTCATTTTAACATATTTGGTAAAAACAATATATTTCATTTTGCATCCAAATTTTAGCAAATTATTTTAGACGAGTTTGACACATTTGAACTTTTTAGACTGCGTACTTCATTTAAAACGTGTCAAGATTATATTTTCCGATTAAGAATTATTAGAGAGTTCGATGCGAGTACATTTTTATTTTGATAATTTTTTTTTTTTTTTTTGGCAATGAGAGTGTGAGAAAATATTTCCTGTATTTCTTCCCAGTTTCTAAGTACATATAATTTTACTAATATTTGTTTCACGTTTAGTTGGCAGTTTGTATGCATTAAGGCTGCGTTATTTAACAAACCTCGAATAAAATAAACACAACAGGTAAATATAACATATAAAAGTGTACGTATTCTGAAAGTAAAAAAACTTATACAATAATAACAAATATATGTATACTAAAACTTTCTCCTTTAAAGTTATCTACATAAAATTCATATGACGACCTCACTATGGCTAGTAATGCAGAAACTTCCACTTGCTACACAATCAATTCATATCTTATCTTGCCAACCAAACGTGAAACAGGGTTTCAAATTTTATATCCTCTCTTTCACTTACCTAATATTCGAAGTATATATAAGTCTGGTAATTTTTACTTTAACTTTTGACTTAACTTTTCATGACTTCAGGAAACCCAAAAAGTTATTTTTGACATGCTTCCGTCCATCGTTGTTTGTGCTGTCTGTACTACGCACGATAAAGGCCACTAAAATTAAGAGAGGAACAGCATGAAACTTGATAAAGGGGACCATGTGCTCCGTATTGAAATTCAAAAAGATCAAATTAAAAATGGCAAAATCAACTTATAACACACTAGATTAGATACAAATTACAGATTTCAATTCTGCATTTAATGGTATCAAAGGAAATAACGACGTTAACGAAAAAAATAATTTCTATTGTTGACCTCCCATGAAAATGTGATATTCGTATAGTTATGAGATAAGGTTGATCTAATCACCGACCCGAGCTTAGCGAGTGAGGACTCCTTCACTTCAAGGTCAGCCAGGGACGAGAGCAGCGTTGAGACTTTTTATTATATACACATCTACGAAGCTCGTTGGGGCGTAGTCAACATCAAAAAAATAATAGTGATATACACAATGAAGGTTGAGCTAACCTGTCACAACTTTATAAACTAACTCTTAAAGACCTCTTGATCTACCAGGACAATTTAACATTATAAAGCACAAGAAACCAACTTATGACCACTACGTTTAGAGAATCTGTTTGTATTATGGTGCGGCTGCGTAAGGTTAATTAGGTTAGGTTAGGTTAGGTTACGTTAGGTTAGGCTGAATTTGTTTTTTACGCTTTACTCGCACACTGTATTGATTCACTATCGTGAGTCTCAAAGTTGCGTAATTATAACACCATAATTAATAAATTTATGATAAATTTTATATAAATTTGTTATTTGGATCAAATATTGATCATTTTGGCCATAAAACAACTTGTTACATTAATTTAGAAACCAATATAAATTTGCTATTTGGATCAAACGTTGACCATCTTTTGCTATAGATCGAATAACTTGTTATATTAATATAGAAGCAAATATAAATTCGCTTTTTCGATCAAACATTGATCATTTTAAAATATAATTGTGTATTTGTTTAAGGATTAGGACATGTCGCCCCTATAATTAGATCTGTTGGTTATATATATATATATATATATATATATATATATATATATATATATATATATATATACATATATTGTTGCAATGAATATATATTTTTTAGTTTACGTTAATTTTAATTTAAAATTTCCAATATAACAATTATTCTCTTATGTAACACTGATCCTCCTCATTCATAACAAAAATTCTGTAGTTATAATTAAAAAATCCAATTGAACGAAATCGACAATATAATGACAATATTATGGCTTAAAAAATATTCTATACAAATACATGACAAATTTCATTTAATGTAGTAATGAAGTAAAAGTGGGAAATAAACACTTGGGCCGTTTTTAAAACTCAGTTTCAGAATTAAAATAAAAACAAATAATTCCTACCGTAAGCCCATTTTTGTGCCTCTTAGTGTTATGTCTGTTTGAACGTTGTTTGCTTATAAGACAATCTGTGCAATATTTATTTATATATTTCTTTTTTAATTATAAGTTGTGTGTTTAATAATTAATGAGTAAATTTATAAGCATAACATTGTACGAATTTCCACCCTCTCTTTCATCAAGGATAATGAGAGGCAGAAAACAGTAGACTGGGAGCTGGGGGGTGCAGCATCCTCGTTGAATGGGGTGAGCCGGGTTCCAGACAGCATGTCTCCCGAACACAACGTTGAACAGCCATCGACAGATCCTTGATGATCCGGAGGTCGATAAACGCACCGCTGCAGTATAATACGAGCTCTGACAAAGGGAACAGCGTTCAATTCTATTAAACATTCAATCGGTTGACTCCTGTAGCATTATCTAATAAAACGTTTGTATTAACACTGCAAATCCATAAATATATTGTTTTAAATTAAATATATCTATCTTCAGGTTTATATTAAAATAATTCATATTTTTACTTTTATGGTATTCATTAAGGAAAAATAGAATCATTTAACAAGACAAGATTGTAATTTAAAAAATTATTAGTGAGGACATTTTTCAATGTTAAAACCAACTACAAAATCGTGTTTAAATTCTAAAGAAAGCTGAGCTTCATTAATAACTATATATAATCAAATAGTTGAAGTTAAGGGTGACATTTACAATTTTTAAGAGATGATAGTTGAAAATAAACTTCTCAAATTTTTAACTTATTAATTCGATTTATCTGATAGATTGAGGATGATTTTGTTGAGTTAAATTTGTTGATTGGAATCTTAATTTAATCTTTATATAAAAAAATAAATATTTTCACACCATATTTAGAGTATTTACTCATACCAAAATAATAAAATGTTTTAATATTTAATATCTAAATGATTATATATCTAAATACTTAGTCTATATCAATGATTACAAGACAGATGTATACTTTAAGAATCAAGGATGCTGTTTTGTATTAATGTACACCAAAACTAGGCACTAAATTGTATTCAGAGCCCTAAAAATATTGCAAAATCAAATTTCGCTATAAACAGTAAAATTATTTAAAAAATTTGAATATTTTGGCTAAATTTAAATTGTTAAATAATGCAAATAGATTTTTGTATCACCACTGTATTAAAATCGCATCGTTGTTATGTTTAACGTAAAATAACCATGTTTAAACTATTGAATTTTTAACTTATATTTAAACCAACATTGGTTTTTAAAAACTGTGTAAACAAATACATTTTTTTAAATATCAAAAGTCAAAAATTTAGTAGTGTACAACTAAACTATTTAAGGAAGAGAATATCTCAAATCCGATGAAAATATTTAACTTCTATTTTAAACCAACAAATTGACTTTTTAACATAAACTAGTACTATATAGAAAGTAATCTGTGACCAATTTTTATGGATACCCGTTTCCAGTTTGTGTTCAAAACAATATGTAAAATCGGCCGTTGGGGTTGTAATAAAAGACATAATTTCTTAAAATTGCCTCTACTAATTTCGTTTAAATTCTAGTGAAATGTAAATATTAACCACCGAAATCAGTGTACAAATGTTAGGTTAAAAATATTAAGGTTCATGAATAAATGACGAAAAATAAAATGAACCTTGACTGCTATCATATATCAAATACGATTTAAGCAGAGGACGCGTTTAAGCTACTACCGAAGCAAGCTTATAGTCTATTTAAACACTTTAATATTGTTGTCAAAGACGGGTTGTTTTTAAATTTTTCACTGACTCCTGAATTTTTGGTGATGAATAGTTTTGATGTGCTAATATTTAATTTGGGGGATGGGTGAGGGAGAATGTTTGTGCAATGTTTGCGCACCATTCATTTATTTTCTTACATAAATATAGTATAGAGAAAGTTATGTGTTTGGTAAAATAAATCACAAAATTTTTATTCTTCGTTTTCAGGTCCTCTAAGTCCAAAAAAGTGCTTTTTGGAATTATTTCTATTAGTTGTCTGTCCAGTGCTCCAACGTGAACAGTCCAGCCCAAACTCGTGAACAGAATTTAATCAAATTTGGAATGTGGGGATATGAAATTTACCCATATTTTAGATCTTTTTTTAATTGTTTGATAACTGAAAATTTAGCTGCTATAAAGAAAAAACACAAAATGACTATTTTTTTTCAAAATCAGCTGTAACCATAAATTTTCCTCAAGGGTAGCTTCGATAGACTCTGACAAAACGTTAAAACATTTCCAAATATTCCAGTCCGGTAGTTATTATTAGAATCCAGAAATCAGCTTGGGAATATAAAAGAATTCTTAAAATCTGCTTAACTGATTTTGTGTTAATTTTAGTGGAATGTAAAGCTTAATAACCCAAACCCTAAGTCAAAATCGCAAGTAAAAAATAAATAACACGCTGTAAAAAAATTGGAAAACATAAAAATGAACCCATCATTAAAAGGTTGATCGTGTAATCAAATTCAATTTATGCTGAGGATGCATTTATGCTACAACTGAAGTGCTGTGAGTGAATATATTATTTTTTACAGACGAAGTTCATAGTTAGTTGTCTCATAGAAATATCGAAATCTAAAAAAATAAGTAACAAACATTTTATAAACTACATAATTTAGATTTATGTTACACATAACTTGAAGATCAACCAAAGCGATTTCAAAATGTACATATTAAAAGTTATAATCTTTGATCACGCTTTTCAAAATAAACGTAAAATTCGGAACAAAATATGGATAACCTTTCGTTTCATACAATTCAAGAAAATTTTCTTTTATATCATGTATCGATTTAAAATTGCTTTAGTTGTCACCATGAAGTCAGATTTTTTATTTTTAGTATTCAAACTCAGATAAATTTTTGTTTATCCTATCACAAATTTTGTGAAAAAAAAGGAGACCTTTCTGTACCTGTTTTCTCCGTATAAGAAAGAAATGGGATTTTTGTATGTTGTATTGATAACTTAATCTATTTCCATTCGTATAAAATTCTGAATAAATATTTGTCACCTTTGCTTTTCGAATTTTATTTATCCAGTATAAGGTTAAATGCCAATCTCCATTTTTGACCATTTCATCGTCTCAGGAAACAGAAAAAGTGATTTTCCGTCCGTCCGTCGTCGTTATCATTGTTGTCTGTACGAAAGCAAGATATTAAGATAGAAACATGAAATTTGGTATAGGGGATTATAGTGTGCCCTCATGTATAACCCTATTGAAATTCAAAAAATCTAATTAAAAATCTCAAAATTGTGGCCAATCTTTATTAGATTTTTTAATTTATTTTTTATATCTTTTGTGTTATCAACTTATAACACACTATTTTAGATACAAAATTTCAGAATTCAATTCTGAATGTAATGTTACCAATCTCACTACCATGATAAATAACAAAATTAATGTCAAAAATGTAAAAACAATTATAATATTTGTTGTTTGTTATAGTATACAAAAGAGGTTGGTAAACATTTCGAATGTCTCAACTCTTTGTTTCAGTTTTATTTGAATTATTTCAAGACAAACGAATTTAAGTTTGTAGTGTCTTTCCGTTTTGCGTTTCATATCAATGAGATGAGTTTGATTGCCAAACTATAAATCCTCGGAACTCAGCTTTCCCGTTCCGTTTTCAGTTGAACGCATCAAAACTGAATCAATAGCTTTACAATCGGACGTTTCATTAGTTTTGTAATTACGGTTGTATTTTATGTTCCTGTTTGAGTCTGTTATAAGGTGAGTTTGATTGCCAAACTATAAATCCTCGGAACTAAGCTTTCCCGTTCCGTTTTCAGTTGAACGCAACAAAACTGAATCAAAAGCTTTACAATCGGACATTTCATTCGTTTTGTAATTACGGTTGTATTTATGTTCCTGTTTGAGTCTGTTATAAGGTGAGTTTGATTGCCAAACTATAAATTCTCGGAACTAAGCTTTCCCGTTCCGTTTTCAGTTGAACGGATCAAAACTGAATCAATAACTTTACAATCAGACATTTCATTAGTTTTGTAAGTGCAGTTGTATTTTATGTTCTGCTTTCAGTTGAATGTCCCGCACACTCTTGTAACGTCTAAATTATCCACATTACAGATTAATTTTAACATTTCTAAAAAGGGTCGTCTGTCATATGCTGCGATCTAGTTTTCAAGCTCTGAAGACAGCGTAATCCGACTTTTAACCTTGCTTCCGACCTTCACTTGACTTCAAGGACAGAGTCGAAAGCAAAGATGAATCATATTTTACCACTTTTATTTACGTACAGTATGTAACGTTATTTCATGAACAACTTATTTTTTGGGGTCTGGTTTTCTAAAGGTTAAAAATTTCAAACAAAATTGTTACTTTTTTTTCTTTTAGACCAATACCAAAATAAATTATTAAAACCGACGTACTATGTTCGTACGTGTGTACAATTATCATAATTTTGTAGAAATGACCAAGGTTCTTTAAAACCTAACCATATAGGGAGGGGGGGTTTCTTATTTTAAATAATGTAGTTTATACAAATGTTTTTATAATTGTGAGTTATTATATATTTATTTATTTATCTACTAATCTTGTAAACATAAGTTAATTTTATCTTATGAAATAACAATATCCTCCAGTTTTCTTCTTTAAAAATTATAAATCCTTTATTATATTAAATTTTATTATATATAAATCCATGTTCTTTGGACAAAATTTTAATTTTTATTAACAGTGTACAATAATTTGTCAGTAGAATATATCAATAAATTCTTGAATCGCTGCGATGATACGACTAATCAAGATAAATGCTTAATTTAGTATAAAGGTTAATTTGAAATCTTAGAAAATTTGATAAATTAATTAAGAAAATTGAATTTATACAAATAGTAACAATTACATTTAAGATAAAACTATAAGCTTATATCAATAAAAATGTATCAAATTATTTAAGCTCTATAATTGTTGAAAGTACTATCAATAGCAAATTGTATAGAGCTACTTTTCTAGGGAACAAGAAACTTCAATTCAAAATGAAATTTTTCCATAAGATGTTTGATTTTTTAACATACAGTAATGTGATTATGTAAAAAATATTAGTAAAAGTCAAAATTTAGTTAATTTTTTAAAACTGAAAACTAATATAATAAATAATAAATATACGTAAGCACTAGTAGATACAAGTAATAAATATGAACAATGAAACTTTCGTTCTTACTCGTCTCTTACATTTATAATGTAACATTTGATCTTTAGAGATAGTCGACAATTTTGTGATAGCATTTAAGGCGTTAAGAAATGAAACTATATAATAAAGCTAATAGATGTCAATACCATAACAGATTATAAAGATAAAATTTCAACTATTGTGTTTCAGATAAACAATCAATCCTTGTAGACATCTTCTTTCAAACTTTCCTGTAATCCTTCTGTCCAAGATGTAAATGGTGACTTACAGAGAGACACTCTTTAGGAAGTGTTTTGACAGAGAGGAGCATCTAATAAACTAAATTTCTTGTATTTCGAAACAAACCTGGGTTTTGAATCGTGAACTCTACTGATGACATTGTTCAGTAGGTTTTCCCTCGGGTGACTCGATGAAACCTTAGGAGAAAGTTAAACTGATATTATGGAGGGTGGAAGTTGTCCTATTTACCAAACCGTAAGCAGAACTCTCATGAAAGTATTCTTGGTTACATCAATGTGAATGAGTGGAGAATTACGAATCAGAAGAGTTTAGGAAGTGTCCCGATCTGTTGATCATACACCCTGCAGAGAAAATGAAAGATATCGTATTCCGTATAAGCTGAAGATTAGATATTACTGTAAAAGCAATACATATACTTCTGTAACGGTACAGGCAGGATATCTGCCAGTGTGATGTATTTCAGTGTGTCCAACAGGTTTTTATTTCTTTGATTGGCAATAAGCACAATCACGACGTTTCATCAATTGACGAATTTCATTTTACCCCTTTTTATCAATTGGAATATGTTAACTATAAATGTCAAAAATAATTTTATTCAACTCTTTAAGAATTTTATAAATATCATTTACACACTCCAACATTAAGAAAATACATCTGGAAAAAAAATAAGCTTTATAATTCCTTTTTGAAAACACTCTGTATGAATATACTTAGGTGGTGATTTTGCCTCTTTTATTGGATATACACAGTATATAAAATCATGAGTGTAAAGAGTAGACTTACTGAAACACATGTCATTATCCACAATGTGTGTCATGATTTCTAGAAGTGCGGCAGAGTTGCATTGAGCGGTAGTGTAGTAATCCTACAAGTATAAAACAAATTTGTAAAGTACGTTGAGCCTTGAGTCCCAGTAAGTCTGCATTAATTCCCCCCCCCCTCCTACATTAACATCTGCGTACAACGGCATGAGATCCAAAACAAAGTATCCTCAAATTCGGACATATTAACGATTTTAAGAGGTTGATAATATAATCCGAATTGGATCCTAAAACCAAGCATCTAAGTTCTACAAACATATATTTAGGCTTATCTAGGTTTTGCTGGTCAGAACTACACTTAGCCGTATTCGTTGACTTAATATTCCTTGACTCCCCCACTATTTTCGTTTAAATAATCGTTACGAAAAAGAATATAACCTTGCAAGAAGACTTCGGCTGAAACACTTTTAGGTGAAAGGCACGACTTAGAAACAAGTATTGGATTCAAATTTTGATCTGAAAATATTTCGTAAAATTGTTCAAAGAGACTCTGTATTTACGTGAGCAATATTGACAAAATTAAGGCGAGGAGAAACTAACTGCAAAAGAGTCCGTTGGACATTTCCACGGACATCTGTTTCAGCTACATTACTACCCAGCATTTTAAATACTGTATTTAGTTATCACGCTGACTCATACAACTGTCCCTAATTATACAGACAAAAAACATAAAACTAACTATAATGAAGAAACAATTAATATAAGTGAGACAGAGAGAGAGATTGAATATCGGTTTCCAGTTCGGCAAAAATTTGTGGTTGAAAAGTGGAGGAATTCCTTTGCTTCTCCACTTAAATTTTTGAAAAAAACCAAAGAATATGAATAAAAAGAATTTCTGATATTTGAAATTGAATCATTCCTAACTAGTGGTTATCACTCTATGACTCACTACCAGATATGAGCATTTCTCAGCAATTGAACTAATCATTATGGTACACAATAGGATATACGAAAGCTCTCATTAGAAGTCAATTCACAAAAACTTAAGTCTGACATCGATTAGTTTGGACTGTCATGAAAGTGGAAATTGTATAATTATCATCCTTCCACAATTTTTAAAACATTTAAAGTATGTTCAATTATCATTGGGTCGTAAATAATTGTAAATTGAAAAGGTATTGCACTCTAAAAGTAGAGACTTGGATTTAACAATGAACTTATGGAATATTATCGTTTCTTGCTTAGTGCATATCGAGCGACATCATTGGCGTAGGAACAACTATTTTTGTAATTAATCGCTGCGATTTATAGCTTACAAATCTAATGAGATATTTCTACTTCATTACTAGAACCTGAATCAAAGAAAAATGTATGTTTTTAATCAGTATCCTCACTGTCGTTTTAGTTTTAATAGTTGCCTTAATATGTTGACTGAAATTTTCAAGTTATTTAATGAACAAAATTAAAACTAAGTAAAGATAGTATAGCTTTTGTTGTCCAGAGGTGATACATTAGGCTTTCGTATTAGACTCGTAGTTAGTGTTCACCTGGGTCTTTGATTCAACTACCAAGTAGCCAGAAGAATGTGCGTAAGTTATGTTTACTATGTGTTGGTAATTCCAAAGAAAGTTGCATGGATTGGTAACAATAAGAAAGAGTTTAATCAAACGAAAAATGCTGACAATGACGTCAATAATATTTCATAACTTCTTTTATTATATTTTCCTCAAAGCCTTTCTAAACAATTTTGATTTTTTTTCGCAACTTATGGTGTAAACGTCCATTATTCAAAAGTTCAATGTTGGAGACATAACATGGCAATTCTTTGATAGATGTAAATAAAATTATTATACTGCGAACTAGAATGGAATGTAGAAGAACATAATTATTATTGAAGGGTTGTTGTCCCATGATGTCTACGCTAATGATAATACTATTATAATTACCGTTAGACTCAGGATAAGGTATCGACGTATGATATTTAATACAAAGCATAACAATAGACAATTTATAACCATTAGAAATTTCTAATCTACTGTGAATCGACCAGAAACTAATTTGAATCTTATAATATACGAGGCGGTATCGAAATAAGGAGTGACAATTCATGGACAGTTTAATCAAAATTAAAAAATTAATCTTTGAAATCAGTCGTTCACAAAGTCAAATTAAAATTCAGGAGTGCTTGGCATAAGAACATAGAACGCATCAACATTATGAAACTTGGTTAAAATAGACGAAGGGTAAAATAGAAGACAAAGTTATAATTGTAAAACTAAGTTCCCAAAGATTCAAGAGTTGTAATTACTATTTTCACAACTAAAAAATTACCAAAGTTAAATTTAACGATTTATAGTTTTTTTTAAATATCTTAAAGTCAGTAAAGAAGATATTGTAACGCACCGCAAACAAAAGAAAATAACTAACACGAGTCTTACAAATCTATATAACATGGCAATATCTAACCAAAAGTAAATATTTCCAGTAAAAATAACTAGAGGTCATAAAGTTAAATAATAAACATAAGATAGGAAAATGTTTGTTGAATAAACCAGGAAAATTATTAAGATATTGTAGTCATTCAGGTATTAGTAGTCAAGAGTTTGGAATGAAACAATGGTGTAAGACAATATCTGTCCTCTACCAGACATAATGTAGTCATTCAGTTGCTAGTAGTCCGTAGTTTGGAATGACAATGCTTTGAGACAATATCTGTCCTATAACAGAGATATAGTAGTCATTCAGGTGTTAGTAGTCCGTAGTTTGGAATGAAAAAATGCTTCGAGACAATATCCGTCCTCTATCAGACATAATGTAGTCATGCAGGCATTCAGGTGTTAGTAGTCCTTAGTTTGGAATGAAACAATGCTTTGAGACAATATCCGTCCTCTATCAGACATAATGTAGCCATTCAGGTTTTAGTAGTCCGTAGTTTGGAATGAAACAATGCTTTGAGACAATATCCGTCCTCTATCAGACATAATGTAGTCATGCAGGTATTCAGGTGTTAGTAGTCCTTAGTTTGGAATGAAACAATGCTTTGAGACAATATCCGTCCTCTATCAGACATAATGTAGTCATTCAGGTGTTAGTAGTCCGTAGTTTGGAATGAAACAATGCTTTGAGACAATATCCGTCCTCTATCAGACATAATGTAGTCATGCAGGCATTCAGGTGTTAGTAGTCCTTAGTTTGGAATGAAACAATGCTTTGAGACAATATCCGTCCTCTATCAGACATAATGTAGCCATTCAGGTTTTAGTAGTCCGTAGTTTGGAATGAAACAATTCTTTAAGACAATATCCGTCATCAATCAGACATAATGTAGTCATTCAGGTTTTAGTAGTACGTAGTTTGGAAAAAACAATTCTTTCAGACAATATCCGTTCTCAATCAGACAAAATGTAGCCTTTCAGGTTTTAGTAGTCGGTAGTGTGGAATGAAATTATACTTTGAGACAAAATCCGTCCTCAATCAGACATAATGTAGCCATTCAGGTTTTAGTAGTCCGTAGTTTGGAATGAAACAATGCTTTGAGACAATATCCGTCCTCTATCAGACATAATGTAGTCATTCAGGTGTTAATAGTCCGTAGTTTGTAATGAAACAATGCTTTGAGACAATATCCGTCCTCTATCAGACATAATGTAGTCATTCAGGTGTTAATAGTCCGTAGTTTTTAATGAAACAATTCTTTAAGACAATATCCGTCATCAATCAGACATAATGTAGTTATTCAGGTTTTAGTAGTACGTAGTTTGGAAAAAACAATTCTTTCAGACAATATCCGTAATCAATCAGACATAATGTAGTCATTCAGGTGTTAGTAGTCCGTAGTTTGGAATGAAACAATGCTTTGAGACAATATCCGTCCTCTATCAGACATAATGTAGTCATGCAGGCATTCAGGTGTTAGTAGTCCTTAGTTTGGAATGAAACAATGCTTTGAGACAATATCCGTCCTCTATCAGACATAATGTAGCAATTCAGGTTTTAGTAGTCCGTAGTTTGGAATGAAACAATTCTTTAAGACAATATCCGTCATCAATCAGACATAATGTAGTCATTCAGGTTTTAGTAGTACGTAGTTTGGAAAAAACAATTCTTTCAGACAATATCCGTTCTCAATCAGACAAAATGTAGCCTTTCAGGTTTTAGTAGTCGGTAGTGTGGAATGAAATTGTACTTTGAGACAAAATCCGTCCTCAATCAGACATAATGTAGCCATTCAGGTTTTAGTAGTCCGTAGTTTGGAATGAAACAATGCTTTGAGACAATATCCGTCCTCTATCAGACATAATGTAGTCATTCAGGTGTTAATAGTCCGTAGTTTGTAATGAAACAATGCTTTGAGACAATATCCGTCCTCTATCAGACATAATGTAGTCATTCAGGTGTTAATAGTCCGTAGTTTGGAATGAAACAATTCTTTAAGACAATATCCGTCATCAATCAGACATAATGTAGTTATTCAGGTTTTAATAGTACGTAGTTTGGAAAAAACAATTCTTTCAGACAATATCCGTAATCAATCAGACATAATGTAGCCATTCAGGTTTTAGTAGTCCGTAGTTTGGAATGAAACAATGCTTTGAGACAATATCCGTCCTCTATAAGATATATTGTAATCATTCAGGTGTAGTAGTCCGTAGTTTGGAATGAAACAATGCTTTGAGACAATATCCGTCCTCTACCAGACATAATGTAGCCATTCAGGTTTTAGTAGTCCGTAGTTTGGAATGAAACAATGCTTTGAGACAATATCCGTCCTCTATCAGACATATTGTAATCATTCAGGTTTTAGTAGTCCGTAGTTTGGAATGAAACAATTCTTTAAGACAATATCCGTCATCAATCAGACATAATGTAGTTATTCAGGTTTTAGTAGTACGTAGTTTGGAAAAAACAATTCTTTCAGACAATATCCGTAATCAATCAGACATAATGTAGCCATTCAGGTTTTAGTAGTCCGTAGTTTGGAATGAAACAATGCTTTGAGACAATATCCGTCCTCTATAAGATATATTGTAATCATTCAGGTGTAGTAGTCCGTAGTTTGGAATGAAACAATGCTTTGAGACAATATCCGTCCTCTATCAGACATAATGTAGTCATTCAGGTGTTAATAGTCCGTAGTTTGTAATGAAATATACTTTGAGACAATCAAAGTCCTCTATCAGACATAATGTAGTCATTCAGGTTTTAGTAGTCCGTAGTTTGGAATGAAACAATGCTTTGAGACAATATCCGTCCTCTATCAGACATAATGTAGTCATTCAGGTGTTAATAGTCCGTAGTTTGTAATGAAACAATGCTTTGAGACAATATCCGTCCTCTATCAGACATAATGTAGTCATTCAGGTGTTAGTAGTCCGTAGTTTGGAATGAAACAATGCTTTGAGACAATATCCGTCCTCAATCAGACATAATGTAGCCATTCAGGTTTTAGTAGTCCGTAGTTTGGAAAAAACAATTCTTTAAGACAATATCCGTCATCAATCAGACATAATGTAGTTATTCAGGTTTTAGTAGTCCGTAGTTTGGAATGAAACAATTCTTTAAGACAATATCCGTCATCAATCAGACATAATGTAGTTATTCAGGTTTTAGTAGTACGTAGTTTGGAAAAAACAATTCTTTCAGACAATATCCGTAATCAATCAGACATAATGTAGCCATTCAGGTTTTAGTAGTCCGTAGTTTGGAATGAAACAATGCTTTGAGACAATATTCGTCCTCTATCAGATATATTGTAATCATTCAGGTGTAGTAGTCCGTAGTTTGGAATGAAACAATGCTTTGAGACAATATCCGTCCTCTATCAGACATAATGTAGTCATTCAGGTGTTAATAGTCCGTAGTTTGTAATGAAATATACTTTGAGACAATCAAAGTCCTCTATCAGACATAATGTAGTCATTCAGGTTTTAGTAGTCCGTAGTTTGTATGAAACAATGCTTTGAGACAATATCCGTCCTCTATCAGACATAATGTAGTCATTCAGGTGTTAATAGTCCGTAGTTTGTAATGAAACAATGCTTTGAGACAATATCCGTCCTCTATCAGACATATTGTAGTCATTCAGGTGTTAATAGTCCGTAGTTTGTAATGAAACAATGCTTTGAGACAATATCCGTCCTCTATCAGACATAATGTAGTCATTCAGGTGTTAATAGTCCGTAGTTTGTAATGAAACAATGCTTTGAGACAATATCCGTCCTCTATTATATATAATGTAGTCATTCAGGTGTTAATAGTCCGTAGTTTGTAATGAAATATACTTTGAGACAATCAAAGTCCTCTATCAGACATAATGTAGTCATTCAGGTTTTAGTAGTCCGTAGTTTGTATGAAACAATGCTTTGAGACAATATCCGTCCTCTATCAGACATAATGTAGTCATTCAGGTGTTAATAGTCCGTAGTTTGTAATGAAACAATGCTTTGAGACAATATCCGTCCTCTATCAGACATAATGTAGTCATTCAGGTGTTAATAGTCCGTAGTTTGTAATGAAACAATGCTTTGAGACAATATCCGTCCTCTATTATATATAATGTAGTCATTCAGGTGTTAATAGTCCGTAGTTTGTAATGAAATATACTTTGAGACAATCAAAGTCCTCTATCAGACATAATGTAGTCATTCAGGTTTTAGTAGTCCGTAGTTTGAATGAAACAATGCTTTGAGACAATATCCGTCCTCTATCAGACATTTAGGCCAAAGCTCTTTAGCTTTTCTTCTAGGGGATGTTGACATAACTAATAGCATTCTGTTTAATTTCCTTCTCCAACAATGATATATTACCACCCCTCACGTCTCCTCCCTCATATTTCACCCTACGTCCAAAATTACAACACGAAGTTAGGTTTATTTCATATATACATATAAATCACTTGTATTTCTCCGTAAATTATATAACATTTCCACTATATTTAAAATTAAAATAACGTTTAACAACATTATCCGAATTATGAGTAGAACAACTGGGGAAGTTCTAAGAAGATTTGAGTTTCTTAGAAAATCGTCAGACAGTTAAATATCAAACAAACATAATGCCGAAGTAATCTTTTGAGACGTATTATTTTTACCATTATATTATGTTCAAAACACTAATATCTCATTTTATAAAAATTTAATTTCGCCATTTTTAATTTGAATAAATAACTTCTTACTAAGCCATCCTTGGAAGAAATAATATAATGCAAAATACAAACTGATAATGCAAAAATAATATAATGTCAAAACTGATTTTGGTCAAGATCGTTGAACGTCAATTTACCTTTACAACAACTAAAATCAACGATTGCGAAACTGACAAAATTAAAAGTTCACAGAAGCTTTGAAAATATTGAACTTAGAGTTATTTATAAAATTAAGCAAACGAACTATGAATACCGATAAGAAGTTTATATGTATGTTATTACCACAAATTTTATAACGGCTGTCAAACTTCATCTCTGGTATTGTCGAAATTCAAATAAATAATTTTATCTACCTATTTGAAATATTGTAAGTTACATTTACATATTCTTGTCAATATCAGTTCAATATTGTATAAATTATATTTCTTATGTCTCAAAAACTTAAACCCCAGAGATCGAATAATAAACCTTACCTCAGTCACAGATTAATTTAATACAGATAAATTTTTAAACTGTACAAGTTTTAAATGAATGCAACTCTTAACTCTAACAAGAAAAGTTATGGATACAATAATTTGATACAATTTTAAAATGTATTAATTTAGTTGTTTGTAAACATTGGAAAAAAGACCAAAGCGCGTTCTGGGCTATGTAAAATATCCAGAAAGGAAAATTTCGCATTATGGTCTTTTTAAAACAGTCATAACCCGCTGTAGATTTTGAAAAACTAACATAATATTAAATTCATGTAAGAGCTAATTTTAATCAACGAATATACTCTTTAAGTGAAACAACAACTACAACGGCTTCTATACAATAACCACAACAATTGTGTCCAATACGCTACACAATACATGCTTCTATATGTAAAAATATTTGCATTTAAACTGAATATAAATTAATACTTTATTCCTGACTTATCGGAAATTTTGTAGTTTAACTGCATGCAAACCAAATTACATTCTGTAAACCTTAATATCTCTTGTCAATGGTTCTTCTTGATAAATTTTATGTAGACTTGCAGTCCGCTCTTGGCATTCACCGCGTGCCTTATGATATCAAAACACATCAAGGCCTACAGTGAACACGAGGAGCAAAACAGTGTTTCTTCTTTCTTCAGGTTCAAATTAAAACAATATTATAACCAACGTTAGTTATATAACTAGAACTCGTACACTTAAGTAATTTTACAAAATGTATTTTTTAAATACATTGCTTTATCGTAAATTCTCTATCGGTGGCTGCAATCAGATTTCATATACTCATTTTGACAACAAAGATTTATTTTCAATTATTTACTAAAATAATAATTACATTTACGTGTTCACACTTAACATAAAATGATTTAGTTACAAAATATCTTCTTAATATTGAATTAAATATATTAAATTTGATAATTAATTAAGATTTTTCCATTATTGTAAAAAAATAAATAATATGGTTAATAAATATTACTAATACAACACTATAATGCAGATTTGTTCTATAATCAGAGATTTAACAGAAATCATGTCTAGGTTAATTTATAACCATTTTAATAAAATTATGGTAAGGTTTTCAATGGACAAGAGCGGTTTGGCTGCCTAAACTAAACTGTTATGTTATTCAATTCATAAAGTAACTCTGCTTTTACGTTATCACCTACAGCTCTAGATTAAATCTAAATTTTAAACATTTATCCTCAGTTTCAAACCTAGGGATTTATTTTATAACTGTACCATATATGTTTAAATAATATTTTTTTAATGCTTAATGAAGTCAAACAAGTGTTACAAATAAAATCTCAAACAAATTTGACCTTATAACAGTCAAATGTAACAAAATAACTAATAGAAAGAAGTGAAATTCAATCTTAACATATTAAACCGTTATGATACAATAAGAAAAAGTGAATGTGGTAGGACTAATAAATGATTTTGTTTGTTAACAAGTATTTGAAAAATGAACTATTGAACGTTTAACTTAATGTCCTCTCCAGAATAGTCAATTTGTGAAAGAGACCCCCGATCTATCGTGTAAATTAGATTCGTGTAAGACAAATAGAATTCAACTTTTTTAAATGTGTCATAGTCACATACAGCTATGTAACTGAAGACCTTCCAATCATTACAACCCCTTCACGGATATAATTCGTAGGGGTTGATTTTATAGAGGTATAATACCTCTATATTTGATTTTTTATGAGATTTTTGAAAGACCCAACAATAATTCCAATGGTGCTCTTCATCTATTTTTCTTAGACATAAAGGACATTGTATAAAGTCCTGGTTTGATCTATTTCTGGAATATAGATTCATAATGAGGTTGTCTTATCAAACTGGCCAAATCAAAAAGGAAAAATTCAGGACCGTTTTAAGAGGCTGTTGAGCTTTAAGCTTGGCTACCTCGATACTGTAATTGAGAAAATTTTGAAAATATTTGGCTTTGATCCATTCCATAATTATCTGAAGAAGTGTAGCCTATGGATAGTTTTAATAATTGTCCTGCTATCATGCAAAATGTGGGTTCTCGTGTTCCATGTACTACTTACTCCCTTCAGATAAAACTTCCAAAAAAGCATTTACAACAAGTTACAATCTCAATATATATTTTTGGAGTATTATTAGAGCACTTTAGAGAGACGTTGAAAACACTTTTTACGTCGTTTTTAAAATCAACAACTTTTGTTATTTATAAAAGTTTATATTATAGTTTCATTGTTGTTTTTAGGTTAGTGCGGTAATATCTTCTAGCTATTGTTCGGATTGTAGATATGTATTATATAGTTATTGTTATAGTAATTGTGGCTTATTTAATATTAATTATCTATAAATATTTTTGATTAACATAAATTTACATTTTATTATTTTAAGATATTAAAATAAATATATAAATGTAAAATGGTGAGTATAAATTTAAGAGCGACATTTTTAAGCTAGTGAGTGTCTAGAATCAAAATTTCATGAAGTGAAAATACCACTTATCATTTAAGAGTTAATTACGGTTAGAGAGTAATTTTTTAAAAACAAAAATAATATAGATTTTAAGATTCAATATATAAATGCACTTGGCTCTAATATTTTAAAAGTTCTATTTATAACAAACCTTTATTTATTTATGTGTATGTGTGCATGTGATAGTGTCTTTGAGAGACGATTTCTTATTGTGTTTATTTTATCCTATTATTTAATCACACAAATTTATTAACTGTGTTAACTGTTCAATAACATTTCCTAGTTTTGTATAGTATTATCTTATTTAACTTAACCACAAATCCCCTAACTTTTCCCGTTTTATTCTTCTCGCTAATGTTTCTAACATTTTACTATTATTAATATATTTAATTACATTAGACAATTATGCAATAGCTATTCTTAATATCCTGACAGTTCATAACTTGAAAAACAATTTAGGTGCTCAATATTTTGTATATACAGTTTACTTAAAAGTTAATTAAAATAAATAAACTAAAATACGTGAAAAATAAGTTAATTGATCGTTGAGTATTATAAATAATACATTCATATTGAAATAAATCTTAAGTTATCTTATACCTCTGATATCTATGGTTTAATTAAACAATTTTATTCCCTAAAGACACAGTAATAGTTACAATATTATATTCTAACCAACTAGTAAAATACAAATTTATTGTATAAAGTTTGCGATATAAATAACGTATAATGTATTAAACGACACATTAGAATGGTTTATTATAGATTTACATTAGAATTTGACACCATTAACGTTTCCTCATTTTATATTTCATTTTTATGTTGTATAACTTGATTTTATGTACATCAACAGCTAATCTGTCTATTTATCACTAATATAGACATTAATGTTTAAACTTTGCATATTTATTATTTATGAATTAATTTAATGATCACCACTTGTTTAATAAAATTTAAATAAATAAAAACTACAGTAAAATATATTTAAAATAGGGTATACAAATTTATTACAACTATTCAGACTTAAACTAAACTTAAATTATAAAAACATAATTTAAACTTATTACGTTATTTTACGTAAAAACCATTGTTTTTTCAACTAATACAATTAATTGCTTTAAACATTTAATATTTATTTAATTTGATAACCTTTTCAAAATTGAAATTACCCTCTTATTAAACTATAATTTCAGTGACAGTTTCCATCGAATACCACATTTTCTTTATCTGCAATAAATATAGTTACCAGTATTTTGATATATATATATCATTATCAGTATTATTATCAAACATTACATTCCAAGAGATGCATGGTATTCTGGTTCCTAATTATTTTCAAACCTAAGTCAATGATGAAAATTATTAATTGATTATTGAGTTTAATCTATGCTTCATTTTATAACATTTATATTAAACGTCACACTATTTTGTGTTTACTGTATTCAGTTTACACGAGCTTTGCATTATTTAAGTAATGTGCACACCTAGGAATATTCTGTAGTGACAATAGGAATTATCCTTCACATTCCAATAACTTTATTCATAGTCAAACGTGTTTTAGTAAAATTTGATATTTCAAGGTTAAAAAAGTAAATAAATTACATTCCTATAATTCGGGTGTTTGTATAAAGTTTCATCCAAATTGTATTAAAAAGGATATTTTATCGAATATATAAAATAGGGTTTTTGAAAAATAATGTACCAAAATAGTGCGGTATCATAATAAGTAAATACGCATTCAGTTTTTATTATGAACCTTTTCAGAATATTTTTTTATTATTGGACGAACAAAATAATTTGCACAAACATCTACATTTGCTATCACACATTCAATTTTTCATTTCCTTTTTAATGTCTAAAGAATTTCAAACCGTCTAAAAAAAAAAAAATAGAAAAACAACAGATAACTAGAAAAAATAATAATCTCTCTCTATTATCACTATATTGTATTCAATATATTATAGTTAAAAAGAAGAAGAAAGCAAATCAGAAAGTTAAATCTAAATCAAAGCAATAAAACTTATAGAATTCAAGTCTTTAAAAGTTTTAAATTACTTCCGCCTAGGCTGTCATTTCCCGCTTTTATCATATCTCAACTCAACAATCAATGCTTTTTGTCACTTGTATTAATATATAATTTATAGTCTAAAGTTTCTATTTACTAGTTCAGAGATATTCTATTTATTTATTCATACCTATGCTATTCTCGGATTTCCAGGTAATTATGGTTTCATGGAATAACAGTTCACATTTTTACAAATATTTATTTTTAATTAAATTTACTTATTTATGATTTGACGCTTAAATTGTAAATGTTATAAATACATTAATTGTATTGCCAGTATAAAAGTACGTTTTGAGGAAAGATAATGGAAAAAGAGATTTTCGTGTTCACAAATATAAAAATTATTGTTCTGAAACACAACTAAACGTGTTTAATTTAAAATAAATATATTCAATTTAATTACGTAATGAAACACTGGATTATAATCAAACTTGATGTGTGTTGTGGATGGTATTCACTTATGAAGTTAATGAATTTCTATTAAATTTTCGGTTGAGAAGGAATTAGACTCATCAAAGTTAATAACCTTATATTTTCCCATTTCAGTACCAGTTAATTAAGCAGTGGACTGTATTGTGCAATCAATAGTAACTAACTTGAAAACTGCTATGACTCAAATATTTCTATTCTTTCAAGAAAACCTCTATAATACGAAGAATGAACAGAACTCATCTCGAAGTCTTAGCGTGTTACTCTACAACCGTTAAAAATAATATATAAATATCTATTGTGGATCAAGAAACATGTTACAAACTGCACAGTTACACTTCTT
The DNA here is from genome assembly GCA_963513935.1 of Aphrophora alni. Classification (NCBI taxonomy): domain Eukaryota; kingdom Metazoa; phylum Arthropoda; class Insecta; order Hemiptera; family Aphrophoridae; genus Aphrophora; species Aphrophora alni. The sequence continues at coordinate 55,799,842 of OY740771.1, forward strand.
TGTCGTCTGCCCCAGGCATTTTCTGTTATTAATACTATATTTATTTCTTATAGTCTGTACAATTTAAAAAAATCAAAAGTGTTATAAATCCGAAACAAAATCTCTAGAATCCAAATTTCATACAATAACATTTTTGTCACTTGAAAATCTCTATAAGACCAAACCTCCGTAACTCAACTAGTTTGTCCCTTCCCTTGAATTATATTGTTGGAAAAACAAATTCATCCTTTCTTTTTTATCAATATTCACAACAAAACGATCGTAACGCTTTACTTGAGGATCATTTTAAACGATTCATTCGCTTTGAGTGTTGTTCTACCACAATAAATAATATGAAAAACTGACTATGTATATTTTATTTACAATATATTATTTCCTAAATTTTTAATCCAGTAGTGTAAATATTTTGTAAAATCTTTCTTCCAAATTTCTCAAATTTGTGTGAACCAAATAATGGAGGAATTACAAATAGGTTACTTCAAAATTATATATGGATAAGTACCAAAAATTAACTTCTTAGTGTATGAATTGTAAAATTTAAAATTACTCGTATTAATTGAAACTAATTCTTTTTTATTACCTTCAAGATTGTATTTATGACAATCAACAACTATTCTAAATAGGCAAATTTGTTCATTAATATACTTTAGATATTTATTAAGTTCGTAACATATATTTCAATATAACGACTAAAATTAAAAAATATTACACATTTTCATTTTGGGAAATATACCTCCCTCTTCCTCCACTGTACTAATCTTCCTTTCCTACTTACATAAACCAAGATTTTACCACGTTTTTATTACGTGTCTGAGAATCCGATCTCTCTTTCTCAAACTCCATCTTTTTAAATGAATATATCATTATTATTAAAATTATTTATATTTTGTGAAATATTTTACTAAAATTATATATGTGTTCGAATTTTACGACCCATGTTGAATTTTGAACTTTGTTCTGTATTTAGCCATGGACAATTTTAATATGACTTATTTGTGTTATATCTCTATTATTTGGTTCAATAAAATAAAAATGTTAGAAACGAATAATTAAAAAATATATATATAAACCGTGCTTAGTACTTTGTGGTTTAAAGATATGTTAATATTAATATTGTAATATAATATATTTATTTTATAATTCTAAGCTAATTTTAATACAATTTTTAATCATCAAGAATGTTTTTTTCTACATCAAGAATATGATATTTACCCCCACCCCCACCCCCAATGATCCCAATCATCATTTTAATAAACTATAAGGCAAGGAAGTAATAAAGCTACCGAGGCTAACAGATCGACTTAATTATAATTGTGTCTCCCATATACTTCTCGTATCCAGAAGTTAATAAACCTAAGATTAAATTTCCGTTTTATTTACTCAGTATATGTAGCATAAATAATACAAAATTTCATTAAAAATAAACATTTTATGTCATATTTTTGACTGATTATAATGGTTCATGATTAAAAGAAAATCTTTGATCTACCATCCTTTTAAACATAACAAATATTTAGTGATTTGTGCATATCTTGTGTAACCATATACAAGTTATTGATAATTATAAAGTTCAAGTAAAATTTCAAAATGGTAACAATTTTGAGGTTCTATCACCCATCTCATGATTAATAAATTCAGTTAATATTTTAAATTTTAACTCTATTCGATAAAAATGACAGAATTATCTGTACAAAATAATACAAAAATACAGTTATCGATCAATTTTAACAAACGAAATTGACATTAAAACAGTTATGTCATTCACACATATATAAGCAGCTTTTTCATTATGCTTTTACCATCTAAATTAATGATATCACAACCCAAAATTAACAATCAAAGCTTATTATTATAACCGTGTTTGTGTAATATTAATAATATATGTTATTAAAAATGTAGAAGAGGAAAAATTAAATGTTAACAATTTATTTGCCATATATAACTTACGTATCTTAAAATAATATCTTTTCTTTTTGCAGGATATATTCTAACTATTTCATCAAATAAAATAGGAGAATATTGTCTTATATTCAATAGAGATATTGTTAAAATGTCTGTGTTTCTAAATGATATTTTCTTAAGGATGGTTTTATCGATTTTTAAGTTAGAGAAACTAATTTCTCCTGTGCCAATAACTACTGGTTACACTTGAGAGATTTTTTAAGTCATTGTTAGACCTTTACAAATCTATTTTTGCAAATAAGATTTTATATACTATAATTGGCGTATGAACGAATTTCATGTTATTGTCAACTTCTAGTGAGTGGAACTCACAGATTCAAAACGACTACAGTTGTGCTGCTTTACTTCCCTTCTTGACTCCTCCTGTGTTTATTTGGAATTTTTTGTCAGTTTTTCATTTTATAGTAATAACGTAACACGATATAATTCAAAGGGGTTTTCACAATCAGAAACAACTCACAGATTCAAAACGACTACAGTTGTGCTGCTTTACTTTCCTCCTTGACTTCCTCCTGTGTTTCTTTGACAGTTTTTTACTTTATAGTAACAACGTAAGACGATATAATTGAATGGGTTTCCACAATCAGAAACAACTGAAGATTCAATGTGAACTGTCAGTGCACCAGTCATACCTGGTGGTTCAACACCCCGCCACCTCCACCCTCCCCCTTCTGTTCTCAGCGTCCCCTACCTAGCGCCTTGGTCACGTGTCCTATTAGCTCCCTCTAGTTACGGTTCTGACGCATACTCCAGTCCTTTCCCCGACAGATTTGTTGTCCCCAGCTCTACTGCCAGACACTTCCCGTATGTCAAATCTTCACTTCTAGAGGTTGTAATTGTTCGTACGATTGTACTATCATTGAACACAACTTGATTCTTTAATTATTACAGTTGGTACTTTAATAATTATGTAGTGGTAAATTTTGACACATAAAGTGTTTATTGTTGAATTAAATTAATTGTGAGATCTCAATATATTTGTACAGTACTGCGTGAGTTTCGAAGAACCCTAGTTGTATCCCAAGCCCTTTTTAATGTTGTTTTGGGTTAGATCACTCTCCTTTATCTTTCCTATCTTGTCTCTATTGACTACCGAGAAGTTTTTTGCCTTTACATAACAAAGGAAAAGATACACGAACTGTTATACTTATAGTTAATTCCCTTTGAATAAATGATGCACACACTTCGACAATCACATTGCAAAAAAAAACACAACACTCTAACTATTAAATTGTTAAAATGGGTTATATTTTGAATTGTAAAAAATTACTGCAGTTATGAATATTATTGGATTTTATATGACTCCTGAAGATTAATTGTTTTTATTTTCATTTTAATACATGAGTTCGGATTATAAACTTTTAAATTTTCCTAATTTTGTATGAAGATCTTCAAAACTGGTTTTAAGAAACATTTAAAGGCGATGTTTATTTGTTTGTTATTTTACTCTCAAATCATAATTTTTGTACATATAATGACTAATGCGTTTTGTTATGAGCTTTAAGGTTATATTTTGGGCGCAATTGAAGATAATTTTGTTTTGCGTTCCTACCTTAAATTTTGAACTGCTAGGAAAATGTATATTTACAAAGATTTCTATTTTTTGCAAATAAACCTTTGTGAATAAAAACCCTAGGTACTAATTTTGATTAAAATTAATCCATCCTTCCGGTCAGAACTCCGTCGTTAAAAGATGAAAATACATACAGATGTTGTGTATCACTTTTTTGGTGTCGTAGCAACACAAAATAATATGATCACGAAACCCATCGTGCGTTTTCCAACACAATGTTTTTTCTATATAGGGATGACGAAAGTGAAAACACTAAGTATTGCTAACTATCCTACTCGAATATCTTTGAAATTATCCATAAAATACAAAGAAAACCGGATTTTATTTCTTTTTTATAAGTACATTGGGGAAAACATAAAATAACAATTATTATGTTTATATCTGTCTCAAAAATGCCAAATAGTATTAATATATTTCATAATGTGTTTTTGTATGAGTTATTTCAAACAGTAAAACATAATGTTTTCATATTGACTGGTATGTAATTTTACTATAGGATTTTTAACAGCTGTAAAAACATTTAAAGATTTTTTTTTTTTTAATACAGTTTTTCAACGAAATATTGAGAAAGCCCAAAATTTTTATGAATGAGCGTAACCACATTTGCATACATACAATTGATAATTAATTGTTACATAGACAGTATGTATAAGGCCTTAACAAAAAGATATTTTATTGTTACATGAAATAAATATAAAACATGACGTGATATTAATTCCAAAATTCCTGATGTAGCAACATGTCTCGAGCATTAGTAGTTTAAATAAACGGTCACAAGTAGGCCTATTGGATTATTTTTCTCATCCACGCATATACAATATACAATATACAAATACATAACCTAACCAAGCAAAACATATTCCTCGTAATTTATTTAAAAAATTTTTTTCAGGAACAAAAATATTAATAATTCAAGGACAACGTCTAAGAATGTCGTAATATCTCAAAATTTGTCCAAACGATTTCTATTTGATGTAAAGCGAAACTAAAATTTTGCTTGGATTTATTAGAGCGGCATTTAAACAAAAATTTGTTAAATATTTCAACCCCATTTTGAGAAAGTATAATTCTATGTTTTAATTTATTGAAAAGTGCCATCGAATTTCAAGTTATCCAAAACATGAAGAAAACAAATCTTTGAAGATTGCCCGAAATATTCCCCAAAATAGTTATGAAAATCTATAAACTTATTTGGGTTGTCGGGATTTTACAGTAAACCGAAAGACAGACATCATTTCTATAACGACTGTTTTGAACTTTGGTATTTACCCAAACAATTAAATACTGTTTGTAGATCCACTACGCAACATTCCCTAAACTACATACGTTTGAGTACAAAAAATCTATAAAGTTAGTAAACAAATTTATTTAGTTTATCAATAATAATAGGAAATACCAATTTTATTAAAATAACAAATAAAGCAGCATTTTTAGTTTATTATGCGTATGTATTTTTGAGCTTAAACTGTTAATTTGTTTAAATTAGTTATTTCAGGTTTGATAAAATCAAAATTAGGGTTGCATTGTGTGTAACTAGACCACTGTATAAAGAAGTTAATGCATGAGGGATGGAAGTCTAGTCAGTCGTTTTAGATATAAAGACGATATATTTGGACTTCCTGTCATTCTTTGATTTGTTATGCAATTTAATCATAAGGATTTATATAAAATTTTTAAATCTACGTTTTTATTTGTTATCATTATTACTGCCTGGAATAGTTTATACCTGTTGTACACTATGCATACAATTTTAAACGATAATAGTTTTTTTTCTATTTAATAATTTCTGAGGTCACGCGGATTAAAAAGTTGTAGATGGTTATGACTATGGTATCGCTGTAGCTAATTTTCGTATGAGTGAAATCTGCTACTTCACTACATTACACAACATTTTAAAACGAGTGATTGCTTCACAAATAATGCAGTCCTTAGCCCACTTTGAGGTTATGCGGTGTATTGAGGATTAATACATAACTATTAGCAAGGCGGTGGCGTGGCAGTGGCAGTACCAAGCAGCGACGTGATCAATATAGCCGCCCTAACATGGCTTCTACTTCTTCTTCTTCACGCCATTCCTAGACACCAGCAACACGGTTTAATTCTGTCTAGATATTTATATTGCCAAGTGCGTACCTAGTACAAATAACAAGTCAATAACCTTCTGGTTTAAATGAAGTAATAAATGCTTAAAGCTATTTATACTAAGAGGGAAAATAATCTTCTAAACTTGTCAAAGTATATTGCTTCACAATTTTTGGCTTCACATTTATTGAGTAACCGTTGTGCCAATATATTATATAATATAAATAAAATGTCCTCTTTTTCTAAATGATCTTCGGATTTCATGAGTTTCAGGAATTTCTAAAAATTATCATCTTATAAGTGTAAAAAGTGATAACTACTACATAACCCAGATACAGATTTAGTTTACAGAAAATCGGCAAATGTAACATATCAGCCAATTTAAATAATTCTTTTAAGTAATTCAATTTAGAGTACAAAACTAAATTAATTTAACATTAGTTTACGGATTTCATGAGTTTCAGGAATTTCTAAAAAGTATCATCTTATAAGTGTAAAAAGTGATAACTACTACATAACCAAGATACAGATTTAGTTTACAGATAATCGGCAAATGTAACATATCAGCCAATTTAAATCATTCGTTTAAGTAATTCAATTTAGAGTACAAAACTAAATTAATTTAACATTTTAGTTTACATTAAAATTTTAGTTTATACTTTTAATTTTTCTTGTAATGGTACTAACCCCAAATCTATACGCTGTAAATTATCGATGTTATTAACAAAATTGTAATTTGGAATTATTATCTTCCCAAAAATATATGTTGACTTGTACATATTTGTTTGGTTACGAGGACAGATAGGGACGCGTCGACTATAAGAGGAAACCTGTTTGATATTCAAAGGTACGATGTTCTTTAGGATTAGAGTTATCATGTTTACTATTCCAGCTTAATTATCGTATTTCATACCACGTTATGTCTAATGTATACGAACTATCATACTTATAAATATACAACTAACTTATATCTAGAAAACATAATACGTTTATATATTATGTCTTAAATAAAACCAAACTATGTACTTTTCATTCAGTAGTTTATAAAATAACTCAATTAGAAACAAACTGAAATAAACTAACACATTGCTTAAATAACTTTACTTCTATAGTTTATTTAAACGTTCAAACATGTCAAATATATATTTGAAGGCACTTGTTAAACTTACAAACCATAACATTTCGAATTTCCAAAAATTATTATTTTAAATATGCTTAGCTGAAATTAATAAATTTAAAAGAGTGGATAAAGTATTGATTACATTCGAATCCAACTTCAATTCTAAATTATTCTTCAATAAGAAAGATTTAATCAATTAAATACATTTAGTTTTAACCGATGCCTCAAAATACTTGTTATAACAAAAGTAGAACGTAGGTATATTTAAAAAAAAATTAATGTGCAAACAATTATCAATAGGTAAACAATTAAACTATTTTTCATTTTTAAAGAAATATAACTTAAACAATACTTAATAAAACACGGCCATATTGAATTTAACTAAAAACCACATTTTTTTCTCAAAACTAATAAAATTAATACAGTTATATTGTATTAGATCAAATTAAAGTCAACTTCATGTTCACTCAATCACAACACGATGTGTATTATTTAGTTGTGTTCGTTAAAAGTCGTAAAATTTCTATTTCACATTTACCTTCAATTTTTCAAACTTTTCTGACTAACAATGTTGTATAAATGTTTGAAAACCTGATGTTTTTTAATTATTTTGGTAGATGTAACAATAGTTTCAATAGATAAAAAAAATACATAAACATATCTTTTTATATAAATATGTGACGTATCAAAACGTGTTATAGGGACGGTCACCTTACACAGTCTCAGGAGTAGGTTTGTTATGAAGGTTTCTGCACTAGCAATATTACTTGTACAATTTCGTTTGAAACAGTTATTTACAACTGTACGTAACACTACTATAGATAAATTTAAGGATATCTTCTAAGTTTTAACTTGCTCCGAACATAGATAAATATTGAGCTTGACTTGTGAGATAATATTAAATAGAAAAAAACTTGAACATAAGAATCTGACAAAAATTACGTTTACTTAATGAAACACTTTTGAACGACAAAGTCGCCACCCTCAGTGATACATGAGCTACAATGACAAAACTATTGTATATACAATCAGACAGATCTTCACCTTTAATACACTAATATATTTCCATTTTAAACAAAACAGGGTTTTATATAGGCCTAATTTATTCTTTCGTATGAAAGAATATGTCATTACATTTTTTTTTTATTTATCAAAAGAATTAGCCATTTTAGCGATGCTTACTATTTATAGTTAACTTGTTTAGTTACTATTTACACACATTTTAACATTGTAATAAACCCACAAAAAAGATTGTCATGTATAAAATTGTTTAGAATTCGATTAAAGGCATAACTCAACTATTGTTTTATTATTTGATTTTTACACGAATCTAAAAAATCTCATCTTATTCCATTAAGTTATTAGAAGCGTATAATATGTTTGAAGAGTATTGTAATACTCTAGTGTAAAAGTGTTAATATAAATATAATTATATTATTGTAACTTTTTTGAATCATTCAAATTAAGTTTTTTTTTTATAAGTGTACACTACATTTAAATTTTTAAATACTGTAAATAAATCTAACCTAAGCTCAACAAGGTAAATCGCTTTTAACTATTCAATGCCATTTAGAAAGTTTTCCTATTTGTTGTCGTAAACAAGTTCCAACATAAAACCGAATCATGCTATCGCATGCCATCCAATGACCTAAATACGTAGGCCAAGTTTTATTGTGAATAAATCTTATTTTCAGATATTTATGAAATGTGTAGCAAGAACGGATCAATGAACTGAGGCATGACGTCATGACAGGCGAGGGGGTGGCTGAGGGTGCGTTTAGCTATTGTAATGTTAAGTAACATACAGTGGCATTGTATCTGGAGACAAGGAAACAACATCAGGGGGTGTTAATGCTCATGGGAGGGGGGAGGAAATCATTTGGTCCATTGTCTGATTCATTTCCATAATAGTCAGTTAAAAAAATGCAGCTGGTAATGCTGAATGGCGTGGGTGGGGATGTTTAAAATCAGTTTTTTAAACATAAAGTATATTATTATTTTTAAGGTACTGTCTCCAAAAGAGATAAATGACATGCTTAATTATTTTTTTACGTCCACAGAGCAAGTCCATAGTCCGTTACATTACTTCCCACTCTTATACCAAACTGGTTGACTAGGTTTTTTTGGTTTATTCACGGTCCAACTAAACCTGCCTGAGTAACTGCACAGTAGTAAAAATATATATTTAGTTAAAAGCCTGACAGATTCGATTTTATAAAAATTATACAGTTTTTTTTAATGTTGTTCTTAATAAAAAAAATATTATAATTGGCGTTAAATATACAATATGGGTCATGTATTACTAAAATAATACTAATAATATGAATATTTAAAATGATCGTGGCTCGTCATAAATATCTCATTTAGCTATAACTTTTGGAAGAGAGTTTACCGTAGTAAAGCAAGCTCTCAGTTAGATAATTACAGCAACGCGATGAGATTAAGAATGTTTGAATTAGTTTTTCTATTAGTATTAATTTATTATACTTTAAGTCAAATAAACTCATTGCTCCCAGCCAAATATTTCTTATGACTTTAAACAACATTTATGCTGACGCATCTTGAAAAGGATGTAAGGATTTTTACGATTAACTCACCATCGACCATAGGAATATTTTACGTTTTATCAAATTTGAACCTAAAGGCATATACAAACTTACGAACACGAAGAAGAAAATTTTTTGTACTTAGTAAAAAATATCAACCTAAAACCAAATTTTATAGAAAATTTAGATTTAAATATACGAGTATACAATTTAAATAACACAAATTTAGCTTAATAACAAGGAGAAAACCAGTCTTCAACACTCTTTAAGCTAATCATTCAGATAATGAAAAATATCTCACCACTTTTTGAATGGTTCTCGACATTTTAGCCCTTTGGAATACATGAAGACTGTTTTTTAAAATTATTTTTTCTGTTGTGGTACTTATATTGCGAATTTCAAAAATTTGAAGGTCAATTGTTATCAATTATAAAAGATGTATAAGTTATAAACTGGATTAGGGTCCAATGAATTTTTTTTTTTTGAGAAAATTATGTAATAGAAAAAAGGGATTAGCCTACACATTAACGGTGGACTGAATAACTTATCATTTACGTATTTAGTGAGATATGTATTCTGTATAAAAAATAGCTTTTGGGGTGGGGGTGAAGGAAATAACACGACAATTTTTGAAAAATGTTTTTGTATAAAAACTCATCATCATTATATATATTATATTTCAACAACTGATTTGGAATTTAACATCTATTTTTAGATATTTAGTTTTCAATCCATCAATAATTCCAAATAAACCCAACACGTAAAGTTATTTTTATCACTCATAAAATATATGTATTATGACGTAGACTTCGATTTTCTTGACTTTTTTACATAATTGGAGCGTTACGAGCAGAACATAACCCTTTTACCATGTTCTGAGAAAATGGTTATAAACAATATATTGAAATTTTAGCATAAATTTGAGTTTTTAAATTATCTAACATCTGAAAAAGGTGTTTTTACAAAATATCTACCTGTACCAGTACGTTTATTTATTTGAGTTCTTTTTTATTTATTTATTTATTTTTTTTTTTTTCAGAAACCATGTACTTATTTCGGTCCGATTTGATATCTGGAGAATTTCGCTTATAATTTCGCTTATAAAGATAATTTATCGAAAATGAAAATTTGGTTTTATCTGCCATAAAAACAAAACATAAATATATTTTCTCCATATTTTTATAGATTTTTATATATAATGTGACTAATACGTTAAAAATATATAGTAAATTCTGGAGTTTAAATTATTAGACAACAATATAAATATTTCCATGAGTTCTGGTCAAAAGGTAAGGTTAAATACCCAAACCTACAAAACTGAATGTCTTCGAATTGGTTGAAATAAAAGTGTGGAAAGAGTTTATAAAGTAGTAAAACTAACATTGATTGTATACTAACAGTAATGTAATTAACTCACGTAAGAGTTACATTGACTACAAAAACGTACTTGAACTATTACATACTCGCCAGTTATGAACTGATCTAGAAAAGTGTTAAGCGTTGCCTTAAAAGATGACTAAAATTTTAATCGAATATACTCGTATGTACTGTATATGACTAATTGTGGCTTAAATATGAAACAAATTCTAGCGATTGCCGTGTAAGATAGGGCCGGTAGTGAAGGAAGTGACGTAACAGTGCAGATAACACGGCCAATCCAAACACGCAGTGTTAATCGATAACACAGCCTGCTTTATTTCAAACTACCAACTTTATGCTTCTGTAGGCCTACACATATGGCTTTGTTACTTTACTTTCCCTTTTTCTTGGTAATATAGTTGTACAAAAGATTAGTTGTAATAGTAATAAATAGTGAGGTTTTTTTAATTTTCCTTATATCTTCATCAATTTTCTGCCTCTTTAATCACCAGTTTTGAAAAAAAATCTTAAATGTTTCATTTATTTATACAACTCGCTATTGAGTAGCCGCCATTATAAAACTGTTAATCGGACAATATTCCTAAACGAAAGGACTATAGAAAAAACACTTTTTTTTAGAGCAGTTAACAAATTTTGGACTATAGAAGACAAACATAACATAAAATATACACATTTAATTCTCACTAAATTATAATTTTCTTAGTTTCTAGAGTTTTGGGTCTGTTATTGAATCGATTTTAACAATTCTTAGTTTTCGTATAGGTTTTAAGAGTGTTGAACTCGAATGAATAATTTTTTTTTTTATTTTGTAGGAATTTTTTTAATAAGCTCAGCTAATAGAATATTTTTCAAAAACTTCTTTAGTTAATAAGCAATATATCTTTATTTTCGTTTAGGGGAAAAAAGTCATTTGTTATGAACCTATAGGATTTCATTAACGAAATATTGTTTATAACTTGTACGTAGGGTGTGAAAAACTAAAATTTAAACTCGTACTTAAAGAAGTTATTACAATTGGAATTAATTCATTTTGAAAAACACACTGTACTTCAATCAATTTTTTGCATGAAAAATATAAACATTGCACTTATTATATATAATTATCGTATGTAAAGTAAAAGTTGTATATATAGAGGCATTTACTATTATCTTTTTTACCTTTAACTTTAATAATTGCTGAAAAGTATTGAATTTATTACCTTTATAATTGGATAAAAAAATAACCTTATACAAATCCATAACATAATATAAACATTAATGGTATGACGTTTTAAAATAACTTTATCCTGCATTTACTAGAAGAATGTTCCCAAATTTTAAAATTATAATAAGCAAGAGTTTTTTATTTTATCATTTAAAAGGAGAGCTTTTATAAAACCTTATTATTAAAGGCTTTAAGATTGGTCGAATCATTTTCATGGTGCTTTAGTGCTACATTACTCGAACTGCTACATTAGCTGAACTTAAAATCACAAAATCTTGTCTGTTTGCCTAACTCAATTGAGATATTTTTATTTTCAGCTTAAGAAACTCACAAATTCAATATATTAAACATTTTGTGCAGGCGTGTATTATTATTGTATACATTTTAATGTTTATAGTTTATATAGCCGCGTATATTAGCAGTTAACATTGTTTGATAGGATAACTTCTATCACTTAGCAGAACTCTTTCAATTATCAATGAGATTTGCTCTACAATCAAACATACTTATGCAGCTCATTCAAGGTGGAAAACGTATCTGTTAGACAAAATCATATACCTTTTTATATATCATTTGTGTATTTTGTTCCACGTCAACACAAGCATTAAAACACCATGTAATTTTGGAGAGAGATATTTTATAAAAATTAAAGTTATGAATAAACTAAAATGATACAATTTGTAAATTTTACCACTTCCAATTTCAGTTAGTTTCAAACATCCTCCAATTTTAGTCAGTCTCAAATTCAAATTTCAATATTTGTTTCTCAACGACAGGCACGTTACATTAACTTTCGCCCATGTTTTCAACACATAATTAAAAATTTTTATAAGTTTTTATTTGAATTGAACTATACAGAGATAAGGATTTCCAGACAGATTCAACACTCATAAAAATAATATAAAACGCGTGAACATATTACGTGAATAATAATGACTGGAATATTATATGCTATGTGTCATTTTGAAGTTAAATGAATGTGAATATAACATCCGTTTAATTAAAAAGACAATAAATTAAATTAATTTGTTTCTAAATAGTAAAGAATTTAGTTTTCTTTGAAACTATATAGTGCCGACAATTTAGGATAATATATAAACAAATCGGATAAGATATATATAATACACTGTTTTAAAATTCGAGATCAAGTGCAATTATTTTAAGAAGTTATTGTTAATTATTATGATAACCTATGTCGAAAACTGTGATGGAGTTTGCGAAATTATCAGAAGTAGTTCTATCTAAAACAAACAACTTTCAGCTGTTTAGATAAGCTCCTGGTAGTTTGATAACAGATTGGTGGTGTTGGCTTAATCTGCAGGTGGTAACTGTGTTTGTATTCCCAATAGAATTTCATTGTTGCTATTTAATTCAGTATTAGTATTGAGGAGAAGAAAAAAGTATTGTTTTGACAGAAGAGTTAATTTTAAAATTGTTCATTTGTTTGTCATTGTTTACTACTCTAGACCAAGCTGGTGATTACAATTTTATTCAAAATTTGGAAAAGAAGGTTTTTTGATACTGAATATTTACCATTAAATGATTTTATGTTTGAGATACCTGTGTTGAACTCCTACAATTAACTTTATTAACAAAATTGACCAAACTTTAGATTTCAAAGGAATGCATCCTTTTATTTTATTTTACTTTATTTTACAACTGAACTTTATAATTTGTAGAGTTCTAAGCCTATTACATTCGTAATATATTTTCGATTTGATTACGATAATGTTTAAGATTTTATTTGACAAAATATATTTCAAGTCGTATTTTTGGTGAAGGCTATGTCTACCGTTTTCTTGATCAATTAAATATTAATTTATGTCCAGAGAATAAAAAGTTGTACTTCAGTTTTCAAAATAAATGGGTAGTCATTTTACAATTAATTGTGCACTCTTTCTATAAAAAGGAGAATTATAAGTCAAATTCGCGGGAGTTTAAATAAACACTAGAAAACTAAGTTAAATATAATATTCCAAGTAAAAATGAACTGAATTTTATGGCTTTCATTTTTATTTTAAGTCACCGATAAAATCGAAATCTTGGATCTGAATAACACTATTGTTAACAATGCATTTAAATAGTTATAATAAGATATAATTTATCAAATTCATAAATATGACTTCGCAGTGTAGGCTACAATGGCTAACAAAATAACGGGAATAGTGAAATCCATTTGAAAAGCGGTAAGTAAATAAAACAAATTATTCTCCCATTGTTTAGTTATCAGTTCATTTTTTAGAAACGTTTTACTCTAGTATTTATGGTATTATATAGCGAGAACACAGTGTGTTAGAATTCAAACTTAAATAATTAAACCAATCAAGCTAAATGTAATTCATTTACAATGCTTTTTAGACAGTTGTTGAAAAGTTATCTTTTGAAACCCATTGTTGCAAAACACTGATTTTAGAATAAGTCTGATTTTCTATTATTTTCATATTAAGTATGAGCACCACAGACTACAGTAACGATATTTTTTTATTATAATCTAGATACAAAAATAAAATATAACTAAAAATATTTCAAAATTTGAAGTACATTTTTTGAAAATCTGTAATGTATATTAGAAATCTGTAAGTAAAATAATAAATGTTCTCACAATCATTGTTCATATAGTTTTCATAAAATTTCAAATATGAAAGTTTAAAAAATTTCATTTGAGCTTTTGTATACTTTAACTTTATAAATAATGTTTAAAGAAAATCTCTCAATCAACAATTTACGTTAGAGTAATTTATTATACGCATGCGTAAATAGCACTCTTCTAAAGAAGTTTTTGTTAAAACAACAACTTCTAAGTTAACTTTTAACTTAAACTTAAATACATAAATTATTTGACGTTGACTAGAATGGTCCTTACTATATAAAAAAGGTTAAATCTTGATTTAAATAAACCTGTGGTAATAATAATTGTTTACGTCATGTGATTTAAGATGAATTGGAAAAAGAAACATTGTGTCTGCTACTAGAAAATATGAAGCTACTCCTTCAACAATTGAGTGTATGCAATGGTGTTGCTACACTACTGTAATGCGTTGCCTAGTCTGAGCAATCAGAACCATAAATACCCAAGAAATTGATATAAAACGTTGGACTGTTTACTAAGAATTAAAATTAATTGTGTTAATATCTTTTTATTTTAACTTTACAAATCTTAAATCGTATTTTCAAAAAGAAGTAATAATAATAGGAACTTCAACGTCTCGGCGAAAACAGAAAAGGTGCTTAGGAAAACAAATATTGTGTTTTATTAATTACATAATCCTTTACTCTCAAAATTATCAACAAATATGCATAACATTTACTTAATCTATATTATTAAAATGTTATTATAAGCATTGGAATAATTAAAAAAACAAACAACGAACAAAAGTTATTCAAAATTGAATGTTCGACACCCCCTCACATAAACACACACTTGGCTTATACGTACATGGTATTTTTACACAAGATGGATAAATTTCATGATAAATGACGGAATAATAATATTTGTTAGAAGTTAATGTTTACTTGCCGAAGAATAAAGTTGTTTATTAAGGAAAGTTTGTTTGTCAATACCGTGTGTTTATAATCTTCTTTTTTTTTTTAATGGTAGCGATTTATGTTGTCCCGTAAGAAATAAATAGACAGATTAAGTTCATAATGAATATATAATACAATATATATCACAATGTACTGTATCATGTTTGAACACCAAATATCCAATCATAAAGCATATACAACACGTGTGCTTTGTCAGTCCACTGAACTTCACAGGCTCAGAGGACGGTGTTGTGTAGCCTAGTATTTTGTGATAGGACCAGATTTTTCAAAGGTATTCTCGATGATTCAATATTTCTTGAACTCTTGTATCAAGATGGGGGCATAGAGTTGAACAATTATTTTGTAGCTTTACTGTATTTTTCTCTAGATTTATATTTTATCTAATTGTTCCGGTGTTTTTTGATCTAATCTCAAAAACCAAATACTTTTAACATAACATTGCTGTGTAAAACATTAAAAAAATATCTTTAAAATTTAATAAAGAAACACGAATTGCTCTAATCTACTTGTAACAATTTAGATCCCCATTTGTATTGTTGTTTATCTATAAATGAAAACTACATTTGCCATATAAAGTTTAAACCACTCAAAAACTGTATCAGAACCTGTTTGGTAGGTCTTTATGGAACAGAAGTAAATGTTATCTACTATTAATGAAATTTAATTTTCCTTGAATTGTGCAGTCATTCATCAAAGCTCATGATGATAGCTTAAAAATGATTTCCCCTTCTAAGAATTTACCAAATTTTGTTAAAAGTTACATTTAGCCTATTTAGGATTATACATTTTTGACTTTATTTAAACTTACATGGTAACGATGATGTACAATAAGTAATTTGTATTTATTATCTTAAAACTGTAACATATGTAACTTTTACAATATAAAAATTTTTCTCTTTTTTAAATTAAAAATTTTTTTAATAAAAATTTTTCCTATTAAACGAATGTAAATATAATATAAATAATTATTTCAGCAGTTGCATATGTAGGCAGTAAATTTTATTTACCTATCGTTAACTTGCCTTCGTACTCCACAATAAATACTTAACCAAGTCGATTGCACTAAACTCCAAGTTGGTAACAGACTAAGTCAAATCCGCACGATACGTGCAAACAATCTGCTCCCCCCCACACTTTGTTGATTTTAAGTTAAAATTTGCAAACTAAAGTTTTTGTAAAACTCCCTCAGAACGGTCTATATCACCAAAACTGTCTAAAATAAATAGCTTTTAATGGAAATTCCTCTTTCCCATCCCCGCTCTCGTACTCAATGGTAAAAATAAATTAAATACGTGACTGACTAAAATTTGACGCCCTCTTTAGGGATTCTCCGCCAATGGGCGTACAGCTCAGCTGAGCATGCGTACAAGATTCTGTTAATGGACCAATGGAAGGAGGTCATCTTGTTTTATCTCAATTTTTCTCCGTATGTGCTTGTAATTACTTTTATATTTGATTTCCAATGAAATACATTAATTGGAATTGAGCTAATTATGATTCTTTTTACTTCAGCTCACTCCGTCCTTTTCTTTTACACACATGCCAACATTCCACGGTCTTAAATTTAGGGTGGTAATCAATTTGACACTCGTCGTAAGTGGAAATCCCAGTTACAACTTGCTGATTAAACCAAATGAATTAACAAATTGACAAAATATGTTTAAATACTGTTTCTAAGATAACGTATATTAGTTAGGTTAGGTTACTATTTAACATAAAAACATCATAGTACTGTGAAGCAAAACACAATAATTGGATTTATCAATGTATACAAAATAAATTACTGTATATTAAAACTGTCTACACATTTTTGATTTGTATTTGTTTATCCAATCAGATGAAAAGTTTTTCTGATCACAATACATCTATATATTTATTAATATGAGTTGTGTTGATACTTTAAACGGGTACAATTCATGGTTATGAAATGTCTCCGTTTAAACTAATAAACAAAACTCATTAATTTATATTTTAGGTTTAAATTATTTGTTTTTACGAAAGTTGGAAAAGACGGAAGAAATACGTGCATGAGATTAATGCGATGTCCGTGGAATAAAGACCTAAAATATAAATTAATCTTGTAAGGAGTCAGCTGAGACTTCATATCCTAAATTCTTGTTTAAATACCCATCATTTTATAAATTCTATTTTTACCGGATCGCCTTTTGGGTGTTCACCATATGAACACTCTTCGGATATTGGGAGCATGAAAGGGACAATAGACCTTCAACAAAGACCTCCTGTTGTAAGGGATCAAACCACTCCAGGATAATGAAGGTCATCAAAAGTCGTATATTAAGAAGTGAGTATTTAAAAATGGATGCGAAATATGTTCTGAGCAAAACCAAACATTTCTGTATAGTTCAAAACAAACATTGTATTTAAGAAACTGAACTTATAATCCATCTTTGAAACAGATAAATTACATAATCAGAATTGTTTTAAGGAACATAGAACTGAGAAGAGTGTATAAATATCGTTTGTGTATTAAACGGAATTTGTGTTTTAGAACCAATAATTTCAGAAAATCTCCACACAACTGTTTTATTTTTCCTAAATTTAAAAGTGAGCTATTAGTTTAGACTTTACTCCCTCAGGGTTGGGATCATGCAATTAATATGATCATGTGTCATCATTGTGTGGGGAAATTGAAGTTGGCCGAATGAGTCATTGCAGACTAACTTCATAGTTTATTTCCTTCCAGTTACGATTGATAAATATAACCAATAGGAAAGGCTACAGTACCTAATGTTAATATACATAGTAATAAAGTCGTCTTATTTGGTAACATTACGTAATTAAACAGATTTGTTTGTTTATTAAATGAACTAAAATTATAACAAAGTAGTATGTCTCAATGATTATATCAAGTCCAAACAATAAGTTGAAGAAATTTACAATTTTTTCCAAAGAATATTGCTTCAAATTCGGCCAATAAAAACAAATGTGGGAGTACTCTAAATGTTGGAAATAAAAATAATATCTGGATATAATTTTTGTTTTCATAAGTTATCCATATATTTTAGGGTTACCACTATTTTACTCTTGTCATATTTATCAATAAAATACGTTATTTAATACGTTTCTTGTTTGACAAAGAAGAATTAAAATCTTCAGACCCAAGAAAACGCCACTCTTTATGTAATTTGTTAATAAAAAATACTGGAAATAAGTCTTAAAGATTTTAAAAAAGGTATAATATACACAGAGCGTCTTGTCTTTACTACAAAAATAGAAGTTTTTAACAGCTGTGTATATTATATATTTAACCCATTAAGACTCGTTAGGCTGAGGAAAAATACATGTTGAGCAGAAAATGTAACTTCAAAGATCACACATACATCAATAACTTACTCTTAATTCCGACCTTCAAGAAGGTCGGATCCCCCAAACCATACTGCCCCGTTATGTTTTTATTGTTGTTATTTTTCATTAACAAGTACGTAATTTTTACAGTCAGTTTTGTTGTTATATTAAAAGTTTTTGTCATTTAATAATTTACAAAACTACAGATATTTTAGATCTCTATAGATATCGAAATTTGAGTAATCGTAGGACAAATTGATTTACTTACTTTTATGGCATTCGTACAATCTAAAAACAATTGCTTTCTAAATAAATAAAATGTTTTTTAAATCCAATTTTCTTTAATTAATTAAAATACTACCAAATCGTTAATAATAGCATTAACATCCCAAAAAACACAACATATTTTAAACAATACCAAACATCACGACTTATCATTAAAAGGTAAACTAATAAATTAAATTTTTGTTACCTATGATGAACCTTAATAGAAAATATTCACTATAAACCATAATCCCCGCAGAACCGGTAAAATAAATTTAAACCTCAATAAAGAAAAACTAAAGAAATAAGTTTGAAGTTGATCCACGGCACACGTCACAAGACACAAGCGTTAGAGTACGATCACTATGATTTCAATTCAGTCATACACGCGCTAACAAGGGGTGTTTTAATTATAATAATTGTACGGGGGACGTGCCAGCTGTTCTCAAAGCCGTGACGTCACTCGTCTAATCCCAATCGATTACCCTATTCGCGAGGGATTGTGGGTATTATTCAGTCGTACATCGTCTATTTCCTTGACCTTTTACAGAAAAAAACTTTTATGTATGAGTGTACATCAGATAGCGAATGAATCTACGCTATGCTACTTCACTTTATTATTACAGCTTACTATGATAGTAAACAATGAAACTATAATAGTATACAAACGTGAAATTCGTTTATAGTTTAAGGGGATGTAATATTAGGAGCAAAATAATATTAGTATTAAAAACAAAACAAATGGATTCTACAAAATAAATGAAGTTACAAATTAACTATAATATTAATTTTATAAAAATTAATAACAGATAAGTGGTTAATTTATTTTGTATTACAACAGTTATAAACAAAAATATTGTTAATAGTTTTTTACATTCTACTTTCTAAAGTAAACGATTCTTTCTAATTTTAAACTAAATGCAAGTAATTGTCTAAACACTTTGAACTTAACGTAATATTTCTTGTTTTCAAGTTACATTTACAAGTTAGCAACTAACAAACATTATTAAATTTATACAGACTGAGGGGAAAGTACTAAAAACTTTTTGCATCGATATTTATTATTTTTGTAATATGAGTAACAATTCTAATAACATTATGAATGATCAATATTTCATTGACACAACCAATCCAAAAGAAGACACAGCTGTATGAATTACTATATTGTCTAGTATCATATTTCAACTAATTTCAAATTTTCAAGCTATATAAAAGAATTACATTAGAAATTTAATTATAAAGGATACAAACAGACTAAATTAGAAACAATGCAGCCTAAAATCTATAACTGATGTTAAAACATATACATTATTAGTGTAATAGTTAAATTTGAACAAATTTATAATTACATTTCTGTCTAGCAATACAGCATACAGAAAACTATATAAATGTAAGGTATGTTGGGGTTACCTGAGAAGTACATCTATAGACTATTCTGCAGCGATGTCGTAGTTGGAGTGCGGGACGCCAAGGCGCCGGTTGGAGTGGACGTCGCGGCGCTACTACACGCATGCGCTCTTCTAACAACCCCTCCTATATGACCCTAGATACATGCGCGGTCCCACCTCCTCCCCCACCTAATTTTAAACAATCGATACATGCCCTGATTAATAATCGCATGCTTTTTATTAAAATTTACATACCGTATATGTGTGAGACTAACCATGGGGATGCATGCTAATTCGGTGATGAAAACGTTAAAGGGCTCGTAAAATATACATTGTTTAAGAAATAGATTTTATCTTTCAGCGTTGAATAAAGCTATGTAAACTTTATAAGATTCTTTGGCCTCAGTATGGGCTTGGCAAACCCGATGTAGTCTTGGGTTAGATGTCTATCTTTCATTTCTACTACCTGGTCTCTCTTTCTGATGCTATGAGAATATTGAAGGGCTAAGACTCTTTATTATTTTATTTTTTATAAGGCGATGATCACCGAGTTCATCTTTAAATATCGATAAAAAATGTTTATACGGTTCTGTTGTTTTTATTTATTATTTTTGATTTATTGAATTTTAACCTAAAACCATTGTAAAAAAGAAATATTCACAAGTTGTTAATAGTAACAATGTATTAGTAACAATAGTCAAGAGTAAGATATATATCTTTTTCCTTCTATCACTGAGAATAAATTTATTGGATCTGTTGGTATAAAGTAAACCGTGATTATTAGACCTAGAGGACCAAGTATCAGTAGCCTATTATGTCTAGCGGCGAGACGTTTTCTAGGGAAGGTGTTTTCTAGAACGGGTGTTCCCCAGGGTACTATACAACAACTGGGGTCGTTATTGAATCTATGTAAACGATATTGAGCTATATCAACTTTATGTTTACAGCTTCAATTTTTTTTTTTTTTTTTCATTAATACTCTTTCGTATGTTATGTTTAGTACTGATCTATACGCTAGTTATGAACATGAACAATCTTAAATTCATAACTATAACAATTCTGGAGATATATATTAAAACGTTTTTGTGTTCTTAGACTAAACAGTTTATTATTTCTGTTATTCTTGCAGGTGGGCCCAGTATACTGATGTGAGAGTACAATCTGGGAAGAGCCAGAAACCTAGCATATGGCTGTCCCGGGTAGGCAGGGGCCAGGAGTTGGTGTACCATCAGACAGACCGGGATTCTGGACAGGTGTCACACGGGTCTGCCTGCACTGGGATAAAACCACGCCCACCTAGTGTTGCTATCCTTGTTTCCTTTCTAACACGTGGGTCGAGTTCAAGAAGTTTATTATATCAAACTAAATACATAATTAATCTTTAAATAAATTTTCAAATTTGGGTTTGTTGTCATAAAAACATACATTTTACACCAAATTTAACTCAAATTTTAATTTTACTATTATTTATAGTTATTATAAGATTTTTCGGATAGTCTTACAAATTTAAGCAAATTATTCATTATAAAATATTTCAATTACTTGGTTACATTTTAATGTTGGTTTCACCTTTTAGGGACTATGTAAAAAAGCTTTACAATTTTAATCTTCGAGAAGGGTTAAAATTGCAGTTTTATTTCTGCCGCAAGATGAACGTTAGGGTCATTGAGTTTGTTACACTTCCACCATTAGCATATTTTAAGCGTTATCTTTTTATTACCTCTTACTCTTCAGCATTTTTTCAATCTCCTTTTCTCATTAATATATTTTGTTTTCGTCTTTTCTTACGGTAACAGGTCTTCATACAACTTCCTTTTTGTACATAAATGGTGTGTGGTAATGTCTAGGGGAATAGTACAAGACAGTTAATTTCTCTATAAAAAATCTAAACATTTACTATCTTAAAACGATTTCTATGAGGGATTTTTTTAAAACTTAATAGATAAAACAAGTTAATAGATTTTTAAAATATATTGAAATTTTATTAACATTTATATATTATGACGAAACAAAGATCGTCAAAACCATTAAAGAATCAATAATCATACATACATACAGTACATGTATACAAGATATTTTTATCGAAAGGCATGTTATTCATTTGATAAATAACTTGATAAACTCAAAAAATGTTGAAACATATCATACAATAATTGATCTGTTGCAATTTAAATAATCGTATTGTCATACAAGAATCAACAATTTAAAATAAAATATAACAATAGTGTACTCACTTGAAATACAAAATTTCTGAAACGATGACCAATATTAAAATATTTTATAGGTCTAAATTCTTCAAAACTGTGGAAACTTTTATAAAATTATATAGATAGATAAATAATTTTAGGAAAATAATATATACATATTTTATAGGAAAGAGGAACTTTTTTTTTTTTTAATGTTAAAATTACGGTATTGATGGCTAGGGGTAAATATATATTTGTGGTTGAAAATTCTCAACACGAATTTTAAAAAGGGTAGGTTATGTATTTAACTTTTACTTATTAAACTAAAGACTAACTAAAACTGATATTTAAAAAAAACACAATTGAACTAAACTATATAACCTACGACTAACCGAAATAAATATGGTGATTACACTATTGAAATGGTATTATTTCAACTAAAACTTACAAAATATGCATGAAGTTGATATTCTGGTCATAAAGTTATTGGATGGTGGATTTTTAATATTACTGATATAGATAACGGTATCTTTTGTGTATACACAAAGTTTTATGAGTATGGATCGACTATGGTTTTCAAGATAAAAAAAAAGAACATGATAAACCGTTGACGTTTTCCAGTTAAGTCGTAGTAAGGCGTGTTTATAAGGAATTTCTTTAGGGAGGGGATAAAAGGCGGTTCACTACAAGAAAACCGTTAGGTAACTACTTCGTCGGCACTGAACCACATTTCATTACTTGACTAAGTATAAACACAGTTCACCTTCATGGTAACTATTTCTGTTAGTGTACAATTATGTTGACTTGCTGTGTTTTCATTTTAGTTTTTTTAATCGCTCAGACCTAATTTTAGCTTTGGGTTCCTTTCTTAGGTTACTTGTTTCAGTTTTAGTTTCTAGGATAGTTCAAATAATATAACGTTTATACAACAAAAATCATTATCAAAAGACATATATAGAACTATTGATTTTTCTTTTAACTGAAATACACATTATTTATATATTATTAAAAAATTTGAAGCTTTTATTAAGTGGAAATCAAACAATATGTTATGAAAAATATAAAAACACCGTTATAATCCACAATGGTTGTTTATACATCTAGTTTCTACTTTACGGGTCATTGATGTGTTCACTCATCGATTGCTTGTAAAGGTGGAAAAACTATTGATGTTGTGTTAAAAATATCAATGTGGATTTTTCTCATAATCATATTAATAGGTGTGTAGTTGATCTGTGTTCTGAATAATCAACACAAAAAATAAAACATTATTTGCATCATTAAACATATTTATATATGCTGTGTAATTTAAAGGTACCCCACCAACTTCTTTACATCCTTCTCTGTAACATCATCCACGCCACTCTTCTTCCACTTGTTTGCCCTCTACGACACTCCCCTCTTTAATTTTAAATTACCTTTCATTTGTCGCTTACCTTGCATTCTGCCCTAACAATTTATCTCCCTTAGCAACGCGATGCTGAGACGCAGATTTTCAGCTTATCTTATGTTGAAACTTGTGAATTAAGTTCAGATACGCTGATGCTTTTGACAAATTTCCGCTGAAAATAGAAAGTAATAATCTCATGTTTTATTTTATATTGATTGTTTTAAGCGGATACATTTATGAAAACAGATTTGATGATAATCGATATGAACAGTTAAAATTAAAATTAGGCTTATTATACAAACTATAAGTTTTTGTTGTTCATTAATACTTATAATGAACAATTATCTTAAATTCATAACTATAACAATTCTGGAGATATAGTAAAAAGTTTTTTTTGTTCTTAGACTGAACAGTTTATTATTGCTGTTATTCTTGCAGGTGGAACCAGCATACTGATGTGAGAGTACAATCTGGGAAGTTTAAGTGGCATTCGATTTTATAAACTAGCGTTAAACTTCGTTCAATGTTTTGGTAGTTAGACTCAAACAATAAAGTTATTTTACATGTGAAGTATTTTAACAAATTTTATTTAAAAAAATATAACAAAAATATTATATAAAAAAAATTCATCACACAAACATTCCAATTTGATAAAAAATTCTGTCATGTTTTGTAATCTTCAACTTTCAAAATGTAGCGTTTTGAAGTGGATTTTTCGAAAGTTTCTTTTTAACTGTAAATAGATTTTTTTTTTTTTTTTTTTTTTTATACCTGTAACAGCTCATTTTGGTAAACCTAACACTCTATACATAATGACATCAAGGTCAAGCTCGCCAATGATTCGCAAATATCGTTAAACAAATTCTCATCTTATCACTACATTTTTTTTTTGCGATTTCTTTGTCAAGTTTGTTAACCAACAAGATGCTACAAACCGTTTTCAAATTGCGGCCATTTTGGGACGTTTCTCCTCTAAGAGTTTAATTTTAGTCCGATTTTTAACTGATATTTAAATATAATGCACAACTTAAGGGTGTATATTCGGAAATTAACTTGACACAAAATTCTTAAAATTAGTAATATTTTGCTAGTATTATATTTGTTTATCAGTAAGGAAAAATTCAACATGTTTTGAAATATTCCGTTGAGTTTCTGTAACCTGCCATATACTTCCTGCTGTATGGACGTGAGGTGTAATTTATTACATAAAGTGGTTGTTTCGAAGTAACCTAAACACAAGACGACAGGTCCTTGATTGATTACCCTCTGATGCAGCAGGTACAGTTCAAGATGTGTACGTGTTTAATAACAATCAAATTTAATACTTTTATGTACAATCCGGTTTAATAATAATGGAAGATTTGTAAAATTAAAAATATATACATGTTCTGAAACCAACATAAGGGTTCATTTTCACAATGTAGTGGTGCTCATTACAGGTGCACATTTGTACGTTGAAGCATATATTTTTTTATTGTTAAAATGTGGTCTTATAACAAAGAAAAACACAGCTGTTTCTTATTTTTTGATGATGTAAGTTACTTTTTTTTTTACATATACCCTATTTAAGTAATTTATTGTTAAAAAATATCTTTGAACAAAGCAAAGGGATTCTGAACCAATTTTGGAAGTTAATGACACTGAAACTGTCTGTACTGAGTGGGATAAAACCACTAACAAAAAAGCCGTTACTAAAATCCGTGATCAACCTGAGATAAAAGGTTCTGTATTAAACAAATAAACATCGTCGAGCAGTCAGTGTAAAAACCGAAGAAATTACACCGTTTGCCGCTGATAGCCAAAAGAAATCTCAACTAAAAGTATTACATGAAGCTGACACCTCTGGAAAACCCTTGCAGAGGCTGTAATTGTTGATTTGAATTTATGTCATTGGAAATTATATGGTTGACTAGAAATTCTCTTAATTTTTAAAAATATTACTACACGATGAAAGGAAATGAACTGGACTCCTATTGTTAGATGAAGCTTATTTTAAGTTAAGTTGTCTGTAGTTTAAAACTGTTACAGTTGTTTTTTATTATTTACAATACACCCTCTCCCTTTTACGAAATACAACTAAACAAGCGGGTACGACCGTTTTAGGTGGCTTGTACTGTAACCATGTCTTTGGTCCCATTTTTGTTCAATGGAACTGTCACTGCTGATATCTACAAGAAGAAGGTTTTCGTGAATATGGGGATAACGAAATTTTCTTCCAGGAGAATATTGCACCACCACTTGTGTTACTTGACGTTTACTAGAAAGTGGATTGGTCGTCAAGGTCCTATTATCTGGTGATCGACCAGCACAAAGCTCAGAGACATATATATATATATATATATATATATATATATATATATATATATATATATATTATGCATGTACTAATACTGACAACGAAGTAGGGTGTGCGATAAGGTCTAAAACAATTTGATCATATAAGTACCTAGTGTCTTGTATATCTTCTAAGTAGTCCATAATAATAATAAGTGTTCAAGAATAAAAGAATTTTGTTTTAAAAGCTAAAATAATTTATTTCGACTGTTAAACTGCATATTAGTACTAATCTATATAGATGCTCATTTCCAAAACAAAACGTTTGCATATCACTAGTATGCATTACGAGTATGTTTACATTTTTTAGACTTTTTTTATAAATTTGAATTTTCTAAGACAATTCATAATTTTGTGTGTCAAACCTGTTAAGATAAAATCCATATAAATAATTTGAGGATATCTATACAGTCCAAACGGCTAGACCGATTTTCATGCTGTGTTCACTAATATCTTTCTTTGTGTACCAAAAAACCATTATAATTTTCGTTTTAAACGAGAATAATCAAATGAAATTTCCAAAAGTTTTTACCTTCAAATACTTCCTTTCTCCGGTAAGAAATACACCGCCAAAAGTAAATATGATTATTTACCATTTGAAGGGAAAAAATGGTTTTCATTTTATGGGGAGTTAAAACAAGTCAACCAGGTAATAACTATATCAATCAAGGAAGAGATTTATGAAAATAGCATGATAATTGGTTCTGTCGTTTGAGTTGTATAGATTGTAGGTATTTTCATATTAGACATAAAGCTGTGCAAGAGATATTCAAATTGTAAATGCCTTTATGCGGATGCGTGGCAGAATTACACTAAATATTAGCTCTCCAGTGTCACTTCCTACTTAGCATTTCACCCCCTACCTATGCCAACAGTTTCATGTCTAATATTTACACCTGTACATCTGGAAGTCCATACACCCTTCTATTTACAGTATTTTTAATGCTCTTTCGTATAACTGAAAAGAAATGTTATCAGTTGAAATTTTAAATGTGGAATACAAACTTTGAATAGCTGTAACTAAAATGTCATCAGTTATCTTTGCAAATACCTCGTTTCAAAAGAGTTGGTTCATTGTCATATTTATTATAACTAACATGATATAATTTTATACACTTACGTCAATTATTTTTTAAACTACTCGCATTTCTCTTTCCAATAAAGAACCTTCAATTACAAACTGTAGTTTAGATTTTCTTTCAGCCGAGGAAGAGGTGTTTCAACTAAACCTACACAACCATTTCTCTATATATCGATGTACGAGTATTTCATTGGTATAATTTAGTGTCAGCTGTTACACGAAAAGGAAGCCATTAATGTTTTCACTTTATATAAACAGATAAATTGCTAGTGAAAAAGTCGATCGCTAAATTTTCGTTTTTACCCACTTCTGTGTTCAGAAGAGTGTTTAAAAAATAAATGTCCATGAGCTCTTATTTTTCAGAAACTGATGGACAGATTTTGTTACAATTGGTTTGTTTTCTCCTAATTATTATCATCTAAAGTATAATCACCTTAACTCAAGTTTTAGTGTTAGTTAACCATAAAAAAAGACGCAAATTAATTTTTTTTGAAATTGGCTCAATGAATTTAAATACATTTTGGTAAAATATGATTAAGATTATGATTAAAATTACGGTTAATAACCCAATCCAATCAAACTGCAATTACAATAAAATAGACTTTTGTAAAAATTTCAAAATAAAATAAATCTTGACCACAGTAATTGAAAACTCCATAGTATGATAAAAGCAATGTATTATTTAGAAAGTAGTAATGGTTGTATTTACAGAAATTTGTTGAGAAAAAATGTAAAATCTTAACGCAACATTTACTCTTTGAGAGAGAAAGAGAGAATGAGAGAGAGAATGAGAGAGAGAGAGAGAGAGAGAGAGAGAGAGAGAGAGAGAGAGAGAGAGAGAGAGAGAGAGAGAGAGAGAGAGAGAGAGAGAGAGAGAGAGAGAGAGAGAGAAAGAGAGAGAGAGAGAACTTCGTATGTATACTCCTGACAAAACGTTGGCCATTACAATATTTATATTATGCGATATAATAATGAGGTATTCTCACCTGAGTACACACACTGTTGTAAATTAAAGTACAGCATGTTTCACAGCATCCTCGGGGACAACATAAACATCAACTTGCACTTTGTCATAAACATATAAACTGAAACATACATACTAGTGGTTCTGTGAACAGTAGAACTGATGTTTTAATACGTTCAGTAAATAGTTCTTGTAAACCTAGCCCACGAAGTGAGAGGTAACAATAATCACAGACCAAGAGGTAGGCCTAAATAAAACAACAGCTATTGTACACTTAAACAAGACACCTCATAGAGGTTTTAAGTTAAATGCTTTATTTGTGGTTTGTTCTTTGTATTATGATTGTAACGATAGTCACTGTAAATATATAGTAATCATCGATGCATAGAATCATGTAATGGAAAAACTAATTTTGAGCCTCTACATTGTTGGTGGCAGGTGTGCCAATCAGTGGGAAGCATAAAAATCCGAGTTACTCTAATTGACATTGATGCATATACAATAAAATCTGTGTAATAGTACACTTCATTTGCAACTAAATTGACCATAATAAGCCTCATCATATTTCGCTTCGTTTCCGAAATATAAATGTTTCCCTGTATTTTAGGAAAAACGTGATTTTACGCTTAAAATCGATTTTATAATTTTATTTTTTACCTAGCAAGTAAAGTAACCCTATTTCCAAAAACTACCACTTCTTGTAAGCTTTCCAAACTAATTGCTAATTTACTTTTTCGTTCATAGAATTATTGCGTCCAGAAGGTCAAAAGTCGTTTTTAAATATGAAGTTATTTTAAATTTTGATTTTTTTTTATGCGACACTCAACAGTAATCAGTTATAATATTTTTACATTTTTTTAAAATAAATTAATACTCAGCAATGAAAGTAGATGGGTAATACCTCTTTTTAAGAAAAAAATAAAACGTCTACATTGTCAACATTAACCATTATCAAGGTTAGTGACCTTCAAATACACCGCATCTGGAAGCAGGACGTTCTGTATATTGCAGTACTCTTCCTCAGCTCTACGTGCGTTTCCATTACACAAACCATAAATATAATGCATGTTAGTATAGTCTCAATTTGTAAATAATTGAAGCATTATAAAAACTGAATTTAGAAAAGAACTCGAAAATAACACTAAAAAAACAAAAACCGTTGGAGCACTTTGACTGGGCGTAATGTAACAAAACTAAATGAATTTACGTATTAAGACAAGAAAGGTGTTTATCAGGTTTGGTAAAATAAACGTATAAAACCAATATTTAATTTACATTTCAGTCATAACATAATTTGACCTTGATAATGGTTATTCTGACAATGTTAACATTTAGTTTCTTTTGTAGAGAGTTATTACCAACCTACTTACATTGCTAAGTATCAATTTATAAAAAATATAATTGTAAAAATGTTATAATTGACCATTGTTGAGTGTCAATTAGGAACCAAAATCTAAAATACCTTTATATTTAATCACCACATTCTGAACGTAGTAATTATATGAATGAACAACTAAATTAGCAATTAGCTTATACCGTTGGAAAGCTTATGAAAAGTAGTAGTTTTTGTGAAGTTTGAGTACCAGAAGTGTAATCATTTGTTTGTAAAACAAATTTGAATTTTAACAAAGATTTCAAAACATTCGCCTTTTTTATGTTTAGGGGCTTGCAAATAATACATATTCTCAGTTTTAAAAAACCGTTGGGTCTATTTATAGGTAGTTTAATGTAGTTTTTGGAAATGAGGTCACTTCACTTGCTAGGTGTAAAATAAAATGAAAAAATAGATTTTTTTTTAACTGAAAAATCACGTTTTTCTTAAAAAATTATATCTTCCTAAACGAAACGAGATAGAATGGAGTCAATTTTGTTGCAAATAAAGTATACTATCACCCTGATTTTGTGGCACATTGTTCACTACTCACTCTGTATACAAGTTACGTATGGACGATTATTGTGGAAATTTTAGGAGACAAAACTGTAACTATGTATGTAAGTAATAACTTATTTAATATTTTTGTAGCACTTTCAAACTAGAAAGGTTTTTAATTTATAAAAATGAAACTCAAAAAGTTATTGAATAAGTTTTTAATTTTTTTCTTAGATAAAAACTTTCTTAAGAAGCAGTTCAAATGTAATTGGTCGTTTTTTCCCTTCTTACCTATATGTAGACATTCTCAATAAACTTTGTAATGTTGTTGACGAACATTATTTTGCTTGGTTTTGTGGGTGGGTGTGTGAATAACATAATGGAAATGTTTTCGTACAGTTTATTTTAATATAAAACTTCAATGCTAATAAAAAAAGTGAAGAAATTATCATATGATAATAAAATAAAGTAGGATATTTTCACTCTTGTTAAATAAAATATCTGTTTTAATGTAAAAGTAAACTCTAATCTTAACTCAAACTGTTTAAAACATTGTCATCCACCATTGTTTTGAACTTAATTCCACAATTACTTATTCTTTACAAGTACCGTTAAGCAGTTCTTAACATTGAAACTCTACTCACGTCCTACGACTAAAATTCGTTTTATAAAATACTTCCACTATACAGGTTTCATCGTACCAAGTTTTTCTCTCCCTTTTAATGAAGTTTTTTATTGTTGTAGTTGTAAGTAACTCATCTTGTGAGCTTTTAATGGACTTTGTGCGGAGTTGAACGCAATGTAATTTAATTTCTATGATAGTACGTGCTAAATCTGCATTGAAATAAAAGTTGACATAAAACAAGAAACTTTATTTAAATAACATCTTTTATTTCATATCTGGAAAAAACGGCGTCGGTCAACCAGATCTACCTTATACTGTTTGTAGCCTTAATCTTGATTTTCTTTAGATCTACCTCTACCGAAAACTGGAATATCGGTCTTTGATATTTATATTTACATTTCCATTATATGAGGGTTCGAAAATTATGGCAAAAGTTTAACAACTTTTGAAGAAATAATAGTAGAGAAACAAGATTTGACCTATTGGTCAAATTGGACCAATTTTATATACACAGCGAAATTGTACAATGTAGTATTGGTTTAGGTTCTTCCCTTTCATCTTTCCTATCAGCTCTCTCTTGACCAATTCTTATTCTCTTACGAACCTGACGTTATTAGAGTATTTGAACGCTAAATGTTACGCTCTTTTCATCTTGTTTTAAGACGATATTCACCTCGAGGTTTTTTGTCTTTGAACAAAGGGGGATACAAAAACAAAATATTTTTTTCTAAAAACGTTGGATCGAGATCTTAAATTTTGATAAAAATAACACTTACTAATCGCTGAAAAGAAGACAAGAAAATAATATAGCCGAAAGTTTCACAAAAGGTTATTAAAAACTATGTTACTTGATTTCGTATCCTAGAAAATTAATAATAGCAACTATTGTTTACATGTCATAATAGAAAAGAAATTGACGACTTCATGGTGAAGTTTTTTTTTTAAGAATGAAAAAGTGACTGACAACACTTTGTAATGTCAGGAGTTTATATATATATTTTTAATCCGGTTACTAAATTGTACACTTCCTATTCAACGGCGCGAGTCCACACTACAAGCCTCACCTCACCCTCCAAGTGTCTACCAAACAACCTATAGTGATACAAATGTTATTGAAATTGTAGAATTTTCATAACATAACCAAAACTAAGTTTCTAATGACGAAATTTGAAAGAATAAGTCACTCTGAAATATTAAATTTACTTTTAAAAGGCTGCAATTTTTGAAAATAGTTTATCTTTTTCAAGCTCTGATTTCACAAACAAAATTATCATTTTAGAAATTTCTAACATAATAGGTTGGATTTATCTAGTTATTAATACAACTTCATTCATTATAACCTTATGATTAGAAGCTTAGTTTTGTTCTCAGGCTCAAAAATCTACAATCATTGTACCAACTTTTGAAAGACACTATCTCCAAAACTGTTATACATTTTTAAAATATCAAAAATTAAATCACCTTAAAATGATATTTTATATAGAATCCTGCAATACAAAAATATAGGATTACATTTGATCTTTTAGACTCTGTGGGCCCGTTTGTGAAATGTATCTCTATGCAAAAAGGTAGAACAATTGACTAAATTGTGTGCCCTGTTTGTTTACTGTTATTCTTTCAAAAGTTATCAGAGTTTCCATACTATTCAAACCTTCGTATATAAATCATTGATAAACGATAATGGAAAATGGCGTCACTTGTACTTTGGCAGAATTCAGTTTATTTTCTTCTCAGCTGTCTTACTAAGCTGTGATGGTGGTGTCATTTATTAGTTCTGATTAAAACAGCTGTCATATAACATCTTTAGTTGGGACATTATGTCAGTTGCTACAAGGCGAATAACATATTTTTCATTAGTTTGGTCAAGTTTTAAGAAGAATTACATTTGATCAATCATTTTCAGTGTAGGATGGAGCTAACACCAATTTTTTTGTTAAAATTAACTTGTTATATTTTGTTTTTAAATAAAAATTCGCAATTAATTGTACCGTTAAGTTTATACTGTTGTTCAACGGTTCTTACTATATTATTATTTTTTCATACAAATGTTTTTCTTTGCAGCAGATATTAAGCAAATTTATACTGCATTTCTTATTAGCTAAAGCTCCATGAAATATTTAATAATTTTGAAGATTATTTGTAGGACAGATTATTTGTAACAGATTTTAACTGAAGAGCAGCCATTTTCCAGTAGGCTACTAACACAGGGACGGGCAGTTTGTAAAAAATTTTATGTATTTTAAATGGGAATACATATTGCCTCCACCAGTATCTAACACGAACTAGGATACTTAATGCGTCCACCAGTATCTTAAACACGAACTAGAATACGTATTGCCTTCACCAATATCGTAAGCACGAATTAGGATACTTAATGCCTTCACCAGTATCGTAAAAACGAACTAGAATACGTATTGCCTTCACCAATATCGTAAACATGAAATTGGATACTTAATGCCTTCACCAGTATCTTAAACACGAACTAGAATACGTATTGCCTTCACCAATATCGTAAGCACGAATTAGGATACTTAATACCTTCACCATTATCGTAAAAACGAACTAGAATACGTATTGCCTTCACCAATATCGTAAACATGAAATTGGATACTTAATGCCTTCACCAGTATCTTAAACACGAACTAGGATACTTAATGCCTTCACCAGTATCTTAAACACGAACTAGAATACTTAATGCCTTCACCAGTATCTTAAACACGAACTAGAATACTTAATGCCTTCACCAGTATCGTAAACACAAACTAGGATACTTAATGCCTTCACCAGTCTCTTAAACACGAACTAGGATACTTAATGCCT
Organism: Aphrophora alni; assembly: GCA_963513935.1. Taxonomy (NCBI): domain Eukaryota; kingdom Metazoa; phylum Arthropoda; class Insecta; order Hemiptera; family Aphrophoridae; genus Aphrophora; species Aphrophora alni. The sequence goes on from OY740771.1 coordinate 55,833,483, forward strand.
TCACCATTATCGTAAAAACTAACTAGAATACTTAATGCCTTCACCAGTATCTTAAACACGAACTAAAATACTTAATACCTTCACCAGTATCGTAAACACGAACTAGGATACGTATTGCCTTCACCAATATCGTAAACATGAAATTGGATACTTAATGCCTTCACCAGTATCTTAAACACGAACTAGGATACTTAATGCCTTCACCAGTATCTTAAACACGAACTAGAATACTTAATGCCTTCACCAGTATCTTAAACACGAACTAGAATACTTAATGCCTTCACCAGTATCGTAAACACAAACTAGGATCATTAATGCCTTCACCAGTCTCTTAAACACGAACTAGGATACTTAATGCCTTCACCATTATCGTAAAAACGAACTAGAATACTTAATGCCTTCACCAGTATCTTAAACACGAACTAGAATACTTAATACCTTCACCAGTATCGTAAACACGAACTAGGATACTTAATGCCTTCACCAGTATCGTAAACACGAACTAGGATACTTATTGCCTCCACCAGTATCTTAAACACGAACTAAGTAACTTAATGCCTCCACCAGTATCTTAAACACGAACTAGGATACTAAATGTCTTCACCAGTATTTTAAACATGAACTAGAATACTTAATGCCTCCACCATTATCTTAATTATAATATTATGTATTAAAAAGGACATTTCATTTATTTTTAAAATATTTATCTTGTAAAAAAGTTTTAGATTGATATTTTGTTTTACAAATTATTGTTAAAATTTAGTTTTTTCCTGAATTAATTAGTTAATAGTAAAACATTTATAAAAATCATCCAATACTAATTACTTTGAAAATATTAATTAGTTTTTGAATGATTGCTATTGATATAAGTGAATAGAAATATAAGAAAGCATGGTAGGTTGTAGATGAAAGTTAATTTGACATTAACAGAGGGAGACAACGCAAGGAGGGTGAAGCAAGCGGGAAGGAAATGGTGTGGAATGACGTAAACGGATTGTGGGGACGAGATCACAGAGAAGAACCCCAATGGAATAGCTTTCTTTGAAGAAGTTTACCTGTTAATAAGGGCATTCGAATTGGTACTATACAGCTTATGTGTGTTGCTAATGTTATTATTTTCTTTGTGTAAGAGTTTCTTTCTGTTGTATTGTCATTTTAGCACCCATAATCACTTTTTTTTTCTTTTCACAAACTGTAAAATATATGGGGAGAATCAGAAAACCTTAAAGTATAGGTTTTGCTCTTCAAAATGTAGGTTTGTCTCTTCATAATAAACGAAATATCAACTCGATTTGAGTTGTGCTTTTTTACCCATACTCGAACTCTCTGGGTGAGGTAATTTACCCATATCAGCTCTTGAATGAGGGTTGGAAACAAAACGAATAATTTTATAATTATTTAACTATTGAGTGGGATACACTTAACTAAAATAAAATATATAATCTTTAAACAAAATAATATATACATCTAGTGTCATTTGGAAGTTAAAACTGAGATCAAAATATGAGGGGAAATTAAAATAAACAGACTTGGTTTATTGACCAAGTAAAGCGAGATTATTAACAGATCCTTTCTCTAACTCACTCATTAAGCATTTCGTCTATCTGTTTACGAAGTTAACGTCACGTGCTTCTCGCAATCGGTATAAAATTTAAGAATAAGATTCTTCGTAAATCTGAAAATATTTTGTTGAGAACACTTCATTATTTTCAAGTAGACCTACTCTGTCCGTTGAGACTTAGTTAATACGAAAAGACATTTCTAGCTCCTAAATATTGCAAAAATCTAACATTATTTTTAAAGCAATTTGACTTAAGTTTAATTTTTTTATGGTTTAGAAAATGAATCAAAATCTTTACTGGAAAGTGGATCAGTTCTTAAATTTTAAATTGGTCAAAGAATTTTAAATAGCTTTTGTAGTAACTCATTTCGACTTAAATTTACAAATGGTGAAGTTTTAGCAAAATGTTTAACTAATATTAATGTTTACAAATTTTTTGTTCGAAAGTTGAAAAATTAATAACAAAATGTGCACTGTCACTGTTATTGGCGATTGGTAAGCCTTCCATGCCCAGTCAAGGCCTATCTCGATAGCATAAAGTGTGTGTAAATGCAGTGATATGATAAATATATTTAATAAGAAACTCAAGACCCAATATCATATAAAATAAACAAGTTAAATCGGTCCCCTCGTGGTACTTACCCCGCTTCATCATACAATGTAATACAAGTAACTTTGGTTACCCCTGGTGGGTCTCTTAGATGAATATTTCTCCTTATTGTTTAAAGGGGTAAAACCTCTTGGTCAACATCACCTAGTCATGGATGGGTGTAATCAGGATGAATAAAAAATCCCAGTTTAGTTAAATAACGTTTTAAACTTGAAAAGGTCGAAACTGAATCATTATAATTCTTTTTTTAGGACAATAATATTTTCTGTACATTCACCCCATCCCAAATCGGGTTTTAGAGGGAAACTCAAAATATTCTAATATAATCGAGTAATAAACAATTTCAATAAACATCATTTTAATGATCTTGTTTAATAGAAAATAACTACGTAAACTAGAGGTCGCACTTTTACGTACATCAATCAAAAATTTGCGGTCGGTCTGTGGCTCTGCTCGATCTCATAACTATAGGCCTACTAATATCACATCTTCTTGGGAGATCAGGGTTCGAAAAATCATCTTTGACAATAACTGTAATAGTAGAGAAGTTGTGTTGTTACCACTATATCCAGAATTCAGATCTGTTTTTGACAATTCTTGTCTTTCTGTGTTCCAATCACGTTCAATGGTCCAATCGTCCAACTGTCCAATCGGTGGCCAATCACACAGACAGACAAGCAGACATAAAAGAAAGTCTTCTAATCTACATTGGATTACCTTGTAGAGTTTATACCACAAGTTGATCACTTTTGTTGAGTTACACCCATTTGAAGTTAACACCCGTGTCATCTAACCAATTTTTGGCCAACAATTAAGTGATTCTATTCTTTCTATTTCTTTTGTAGTAGGTAACCTAATCTATATTTTGTACATTATAAAATTGTGACAATTATTCCAAATCGTTTTACTAGTGTTAATGTTCTCACAACGTTTATAGTCGCTTAAATGTAACAAGTACAATAATATATTAATGTGTTGATTGACTATCAAAGGTTTTATTAAAACATTCTTAATTTTGAAATCTTAAATACATTCTGTCTGAAATGTCATATTTTGTTTTAAATTTCATAAAATTACAAAAGTGTCAACAAATGTACAACGTTGTATATAAAATTTCCCGAAAAACTAGGGTACAAGTTTCTTACGTTTTGAAACTCAAAATGTCCACATATTTATTTTGTAACGAATTTATAGGTTGTGTGCAATTATAAGTGTGATTACCAAAACTTACTAAAAGCGCCTAGAGAACCGCCCTAAATTATGTTTGTTCTATATTAAAAGACTAAAAATTTTAAGGAATGAATGTTATAACAGTACTATTATTCTTAAACATACATAAGCTATTGTACTAGTGAATAAGGCTTTTACTAGGAAAACCTTTAGGCTTAACATCTATATAAATAGTAAAAGAGTCTAAATACACGTTTGATAGGTCAATATTATTTTGTATTATACGTTAAATAAGAGATAAGCTTTGAAAATCTGTAGAGTTATCAAAGCTTAAACTCTACATAAAAAAGTGCCTAAATATATGTTTAACTTATGAGACAGACAGTTCAAATATACATATAAAACAAAATTAAAGTTAGCCTGAAGCTCTACATTATAAGAAGAATAAGTATGGAAACTGATGCCCTAAAATTAAGTTAAAACCAGCACTTTTACTGTTATTAACTACAACTCGGCCTCTTGCCTCGATCAACCATTAATATTAATATTGTGGAGAAATGAAATATTTCGACAAAATAATACTTAATTGTAATATAAAAGTGTCTAATAAATACTCTACACTTGTATAAGACTCAAAATGACTTGTATAAAACAGTTTATAACTATACACTTGAAAGAAATGGTCCAAAGTAAACAAATTTAATTTCAAGGGAATCCCACAAATTAAAAAATATACCAATGGAAAAGTGGTTAAATGAAGTTAAATGGGTTATAAACTGTATATTCTGTAAACACAAAAATAGCTTCTACAAACGAAAAAACCTAAACAAAGATAAATGGGAACTGTATGTTCTTTAAACTCAATAATATTTTGTACAAAGGAATAGATCTAAATAAAGGTTATAACCTATATCTGGTATTCGGTAATAAAAAAATTAAAAAAAATAGGCCTAAATGAAGTTTAATGGGTCAGGTATATTCTGTAAGCCCAAACACAATTTGTTCACACGAATAGTCCTAAATGAAGGTTATATATATATAAATGTTCTTTAACGTCAAAAATAGCTTCTACAGTAATATGAGCCCAGTATTTTCAGTAAACCAACAATAAATGTGAAATGAAGATTGATATAAAAGAGTCTCTAAATATGGGATTCTGTTAATTTTTTGTGGGGGGTGACCCTGGGGTTAACCCCAAATTTGACATAATGTGTTGGAATAAGTTTTTGGTATAACCTAACACTCTAAGGTGAGGTGAGGTGATCGAATTTTAGGTTAAAAGTCAGCATTTTAATTGCTGATCATATTTAGGTTATAAGAACTCCAACTATCTTTCATGTCTGTTTGTCTGTGTGGACATGGGTAGACCACAGACATACAGACAGACGAAGACTGAAATTTTTATCTAATTTAGTTTTAATACACACGAGATATGAAAACAAACTGTTTAAAATGGCTACCAATTCGATTTTTCTGAATATTTTCAGTAGAGTTCTACATGAACACACTATATATAGTCCTGTACACCAAATTACATGTTCCTAACTTATTTTTGTGTTTTAGATAACAACTACAAAGACGAAGGATGGACGGCTTGTGGAAATTCACTTTTTCGGTTTTCTGAGACCATGTGAAGATCAGTCAAAAAACAGAGGTAAGTTATTTTACGATTATCAAACTTCCTATAAATACTGGGTAAGTAAAAAATTAAAAATTTGTGTATGTATACGAATATGTATTTTGTTTTAATAACATATTTTTAAACACCAAAAATAAACAGTTAAGACCCATTACAATGGCTAATTTTGATTCTTTGTAGATAAATGTTAAACGACTTGCATAGCTATCGAAAAAACACGAGTAGAAAAGGCTCGCGTAGCGAATAAGGTGAGAACCACAAAGTAGGGTTTAAAACGTTGAAGTTACACTGAACAATTCGGATGACTAAAGTGAGATGAATAATGTCTTATCATTGCGTAAGCTTAAACACTTCCTCTCTGATAACTACAAACCTCTATTTTCACACAATGTGGAAGAGGAAAGTTCACACTACCTCCCAACTGAGAATCACAACCTTTGTGGACAGTAGACCACACTCTTTGAATTTACAGTAGTACACATCCGAATGTAAAATTTCGCTATCGTAATTGTACGGGAATATAATCTGATGAATTACCTTACAACCACGGAGCGAGTTATCACACAAATAACTTTCTCTCCCTGGTGCTGTACTTACAGAACTGTAATTTTGGAACAATGGCTAGTCTTTCTTTGACATTTATCGAAGTCCATAAAATTGGAGTATGGTTCAACTCCACAGACTTTAAAACATTTATTTTGAATTGTATTTCTTACATCAAATAGGTACATATATGGAGTAAGACACATTGGATTGTTATAGTTTAAATTAAATGAGTTTTTATATAACTAGTAACTTTACATACAGTATACAATATTATAAGTAAATAGAAACGTAAAACATCTATCCATAACATAGACACATTTTTACATAATATTTTTACAGCTCCAAGTACTCTTTAACCGAATAAAATGCTCATTGAGCCATGTAACTCTGTAATTCTTTCTTAAATTCAACAATAGATTGTTCCTTTTTCAAAATTGTGGGAGTTTGTTGTACAATTTCAAGCCAGAGTAATGCACACCGCGTTCAAATAAAGTCTTTTTTTAAGAAAGGAAAATATTTCAAAGATGTACACCGATTTACTAATATCATTAAAATATTTTGACATAGATTTTGTAATTGTCGTATATATTAACTAATTATACAATTTTACAAATATATATAACTCATTTAACAGACTATCTAAAACACACATGTAAATCTCCAATTTTATAATGTAAGTAAAGTAAGTCATTTTTTTTTGTAATGTCTCATTGTTTACATTAACTTAAATTTATGACAACTTCTGGCCTTCAGTAACGGTGCACAACATAACTACCTGATAATTTGATTTAACTCTCGCCTACAACAACCTAATTTACCAATTATGGTGTAAAATGTGTCCAAACGACTATATTCGTCAATGTATCAGTCTATTGCACATTAGAATGAATAGAAATCTTTTGTCTGTACAAACAAAGTGGACCATAATATTAATTTCTATGAGTTATCATTTTTAATGGATCAACCAATATTACAATTAGAAATTGCACATAGAAAGATATTAAAATATAACCTGTTTTCTTAAATTTAAGAATTCAATAAGTCTTGTAAAAACACTAATTAAATATCGTATTTGAGAACATATATATTTATTATTGAATTATTATATTCAATATATATAATTATTATATTATATATATATATTATTGAATTATGATATATTTTTGTACGTACAGGCGTGTTAACGATTTTATTGTTACCGTACATTTTGAACACAGGAAAACTGTATGCTTAATAGCTCATGACGAATTGTATGCTTTAATATCAGAATACAATTATCCTCGTAATGTATTCTATACCTCACAAGCTTATACTGTAATTGAGTGAGTGACAGCAGGGAAATAGCGTTATTAGAATTCTCTTCTCGCTCTACTCACATAGCTGAGAATTTAACATAAAGGGCGTGGTTTTTCGGAAGGAACGACAATCGTTGCAAAAAATATTCACTGGAGTGTAGAAAAATATATTACATATTCTGTAACATTTAAATATTATTGAAAAGGTTTCATAGCAGGACTTGAGTGTTTATAAAAACATTGCTGACTATAGTTTAATAAACCCGGCTATAGTTTGATTAAATAGAGCTTTTAATTATTTTACCATTTTCCTTAATTGCACATTGAAAGAATGTTTTTAGTAACATTTTGTTAAAATTGTAATAAAAATAAGTTAAAACAATAAAGCGACATTATCATTACTAGGTGTCCAAATACAAGATGCACTGCACTTTCTAAAAGATGATTTATATGGTGAGGTCCATGTAATTATAACTAAATGACAAGTCTAAAACTCTTCTAATTTTAAAAAATAAATCAGATAACAATGATAAAAGTATAAAGTTGAAGGACGGAAACTAACCCCCTCAAAATATTCAAAATTGCAGAAAAACAAATAAAATACTCAGTTTATTCTGAATTCTTAAAGGCAACTTCAATTCTAAATATTTAGGAATTGTGAAAAGGCGACTCTTAAAACATTCATAATTTCATTAAGGCAACTAAATCAATGTAAATATTTAGAATTTTAGAACGATGATTCTATTACTCAAACACTCAAAAATAAGAGGATCACAATAGTAAGGATTACAAAAGTGGCACTAATTTACTTAAAACATGCAAGTTTTCAGATTTTCAACTTATCAAAATAATAAATATTGTATTAGGAAAACTAAACCACTCACAAGATTACAGAAGAACTAATCAAAACCTCGTCATATTCAGAATTGCAGAATGTCAACTAAGTATTACTTTATATTCACAATTGCAAAATGTATTTCAAGTTATTCAGGATTACAGTAGAGCGACTAAGAACTTCAAAATATTAAGAATTTCAATATGGCGACCAACTACCTTCACACATGATGGATTGCAGATTGGCAACAAAGTACCTCACACATTCTGAATAATTGTAAAAGAACGACGTCTACATATTCGGGAGTACAGATAAGTAACTCAAACATGCAGGATTACAGAAGGTCGACTAAGTGCTTCAAGATATTCAGAATTTCAAAAGGGCAACCAAAAACTATTTACATTCAGGAATAGAGAGTGACCAATATATGCCTTAACATATTTAGGATTTCAAATGACGACCAAGTATAAAGGCATTGCAGAAACATGTCTAAATAACTGAACATATTGAGGATTGCAGAAAGGCAACTAAGTATATCTATAGGGTGTCCCATAAGTAAAGTGCTAAACTCTGAGAAAAGGTTATATGGGTCAAAATAAAGAGAAAATCACGAATAATTTTTTTTCCAAAAACGCTTCGTTTATCATATATCCGTCATTTTGTATTTTTTACAAAACAATTGTTATCTTCAAATTTTTTCAACCGATCTTTATAAAACTCGGTAAGTATGTTTAAATAAAAGAGACCTACTGTAGAAAAAAAATTCAACTTGGCCCAATTTAAAATTTCAAAATGGCGGCCATTTTAAACTTTTAATCTAAAATGGCAGGAAAACGGTAAAAAATACAAAAATTTACTAAGAACAATTTTTCTTATAAAATTTTAATTCCAATCTGTCAACACCAAAAACATGATAATCGAACAAAACATAACCGAGATACATTGAAATGAGCATTACAAATATGGCTATGTATGCCGACTATTCAGGATTGCAAAATACAAACTAATTACCTCAACATATACAGAATTACAGAATAGCAACGAAGTACCACAAGAAATTCAGGTTTGTTGAAGAGTAACTTGGTAACTCAAACATGATATATGTAGAAGGGGAACTAATCACCTTAATATATTCAAAAATTTCAAAAGAGCAGACTATGTGCCCCAACATATTCAGAATAACAGAAGGGAAAATAAGAATTACAAATACAGGGTTACATTAATTACCTCAAACCTGAATGATTGCACAATGGTGACCAATGCTTCACCATATTCAGGATTACAGTAAGGTGATTAAGTACATTAACATAATCAGGATCGCAGAAGAGCGACAATATACATCAAAATATTTAGGAAGGCAACATATTCATGATTACAAAGTGGTTACTAAGTATTTCAACATATTCACAATACAAAACAATGACTAAGTAAGTAAGTCATCATTTTCAGGATTGCAGAATGACGCCTGAATGCCTTAAAATATTCAGCATTACAAAATTGTAACTAAGTTCCTCAATACATTCAGAATTGTTACAGTGCAACTACATATTCAAGTTTGCAGAAATTCAACAAAATTATTTAAAGCATACAGGATTGCACATGGTCTCTGATCTATTCAAAATAATAAAGATTTCAAAGGAAATCTATGTCTAGTTAAATACTTCAAACTATTCAGGATTGAATAAAACAACTATGTTAGTTAAAACAAGCAAAAGTTTAGAAGCAACTATGTTAGCCAAAACATGCAGGATTGCAGAATGTCAACGATACTATGGCAACCTGAATAATAGTAACTCAATTGTAATTAAACATTACAGAAAACCAACCTAATTTCTTTACATTTCAAACTTTTAAATGGCCACCATAATAGTAAAATAAAAATATGTTCAGAATGGTAATTAAGACAATAGAAAATTAACGGTTTGCTAAATGGCAAAATGTTTCTAAATCACTTAAGCTTACACTAACAAGTAATTAAACAAACCGCACAATATTTCATAATGACAACAAAGTTTTCAAACTTTACAAAATTTCAGATTGGTAACTATATTTCAGATCACGCTGAGTTTTAAACTACAGTAAGTCTGTTAAATAACCTATAGTTTTAAAATAGTAACTAGGTCGCTTAAACATAGCTATTATTATTAAAAAAACTTCAATCCTACCAACGTTTCAAACCGAAATATAAGTTGCTAAAACATACTGAGATTGCGACATGACGTCAAAGTGTTCAAGGCGGAGATAGTCTTACACAACGCAGAGTTACAGAATAACAACATTGAGCAGAGTTTCAAATATTAATTCTAAAAAAGAATGAGAAATGAACCTCATAATCGCACAGATCCTCATAAAATCAACTATATTTGTCGAATATAAATGGTCGTAGAATGGGCCAAGTTTCTAAACGGTGTGAACTTTCAAAACGTCGATGAAAATATACTGTACATAATCAAGTATACAAACGGCACAGATATTCAAAATAGCCACTAATTAATTCAAATACAGAAGGTGAAAAATATAAATGAAGGTTCCCAGAAGTGTAAAGTTTCTAAACAATAGCAGTGATGCGTAAACAGCATAAGAATACATAATGATACCGAAAGACGAAGAGTTTTAGAATAGTAATTTACGTTTTCCATTTACAAAAATGGAAAAGTGAGAACTAAAAAAGAGTTTGAACGACTAAGAGCTTCTTTAGAAGGAAAATCATTTCGCTAAAAAAGTCTAAGAGTTTGACTATGACAACCAAAATCTCAAGTAGCATAACTTGTAGGATTAAAAAATGGAAACAAACCTATAAAACTATACCAATACAAAATATACAAATAGTATCACTTTGTATTCCCAAATTGTCTTTTCTTATTTCACGACGTTCTTTTCTTCCTTTAAAAACAGAGCATAGTTGCCTTAATTTTGTCATGTATGTGAACAGTGAGCTTATCGAAATGTATTCGTTTAACTATCGAAAATAAAACTGAAAATTTTCTTCAGCATTTCTTTATTTAGAAGAAACTTCCTCTTCATCTAAAAAATGTATAATATTTTACCACAGAAACATTTTTGTATTACTCAGTTGACAAGATCAATGTATATGTTTCAAAGGAAAAACTACTACAATAATATGAGAATTAAGAAATTTTAATTAGTTTTAAAATAATAATGAGTTTTTATCTCTGTTCTGTTTTATCATACTTCATTCGTATGTATAAAATATATTCGCATATCTTTTTCATTTTAGTATATTTTATTGTTTTACCGTAAATAATAATAACGACTGTGAAAAGTCTTTCCTGCAGATATTCCAGAAAAAAATTGCTCATAAATAATGAACCTCGCCGCACAGATATGCCTTTCTATTTGTAAATTGATCAGCTTCTGCGAAAGCAGGGAGCCTGTGCCAAGAGATGATCGATCTGAGGCCGTGGCCGTCGTCATGGAAACGCCCCCACTCTGAAGCATGTAACTATGGTGACCAACTAATGTTACATTAATACGTTAATTCCTATTTCTCTTTAGAAATTACACACTTTCGGTTTCCTAAAATTTAAAACAAAGTATATGGCTATTATTTTCATGAGAATTATTTTACGGAATATGACCAATATCACCTTGTGAAAATCATTACTCACAGTATCTTTGCTTTTTCAAATAGATTTCAATCCTTTTAAATTCTCCTTAATTATTTCTCTAGTAACATACTGGTGAAAAGATAAGGTGTATAAAGAGCTGCATCGTTAAAGAAAAACTTTAATTCCTAATTTAGTTGTTGCTGTAAGTTCCGTTTTTTTTTTTTTTGTTTTTTTTTCAGTAACTTTAGTTACTCTCGTACGGTTTGAAGAAAGTTGTTATTTATTGCTCATAAAAACCAGTATAAAATGTATATAAATCTCAGAATGTATAACCAAACGACAATCCAATCATAAAATAAAATACTCTCCAATATAATGCATTTGAGTTTATTATACAAAAACAAACAATCTAAATGTTTATTTAAAAATTTAATTTTTACGAGATTTTCCTTCTACGTGATGAAACTAAAATTTTAAATATCAATGTTATGATTTTTTTTAAATCATTTTCAAATGAATACTGGTTACAAATTTAAATAAAGGAGTTATAAAAGAAAATTGTTCACCAAGTTAAAAAAATTATTCGAGGAACCTGTTTGACGTTAGCGAGTCTGTCACAACTTTTTAAATTCTACTCCTTAAAGGTTTATTAAATTTAATGGATATCTCACCAATCAAATGTTGTTGTTGTTGTTGTCCAATGGCTTTCTCTGGCTCACGCCATCTTTAATCTTGCTTCCCAGTAGAGACCCGGGAGGTCTTTTTCCCTCTGCTTCTTTTTATCCAGCTTTCTGCAGACCAAGAGATGGTCCTTGTTCATGACGGTGTCCGGGCTTTCACACAATGTGCAGTTGTCACAATCCGAAATCTTCATCCTCTTCAGGTGTTCATTCAGGCAGTCGTGTCCAGTTGTAAGTCGAAAAATTGCGACAGATGTCCTTCTCTGCAAGTCCTTGACTTTCTCATACAAGTCGAATACATCTTCATAGGACTTGTTCCTTATGTCCTCTTTGACCTTATTGGTGAACTGAAGATGAGATGCTATCAAATGTAAGAAAGAGAACTATACAGCTTATAAGGGACCACAATTTTTACTATTTCATATTTTTTTAAAGATATATAGATCTATTATATAAAGACTACGTTTTCAGATTCTTCTTTTTTTAATAATTTTCAATGCATCATGGTAACCATACAGCGTTAGATACATTTCGATTTCAAAACTCTCTGCTAGGGAACAAAGCTCCAGTAATGTTACCGTTAAGAGACAGATTTAAAATATTGTATTTGTAAATGTATTAGAGATTACTCGAGTATTAAATGTTATTTTACAAAATCTTAAATCTCTGAATATTTCTAAATAAGAATACTTGTTATACAGTTGATATTCTCACTTGAAAGGACAAGAATTTTTTTGGTATTTAAAATATTGTATTTGTAAATGTATGGGAGATTACTTGAGTATTAAATCTTATTTTACAAAATCTTAAATCTCTGAGTTTTTCCAAATCAGAATACTTGTTATACAGTTGATATTCTCACTTGAAAGGACAAGAATTGTTATTTTTATTTATAAATATTTGCAAATGTATTAGAGATTTCTCCAGTATTAAATCTTATTTTACGAAATTTCAAATCTTTGAGTCTTTCAAAATCAGAATACTTGTTATATACAGTTAGACTAATATTCTGACTTGGAAGTACATGAATTTTTTGTTGGTATATAAGTTTTTCTTCAGTATAGACCATACTATAAATAACTGCAGACTGACATACTGATCTAAGATAGGACCATTTAGATAAGAAGAAATAAAAAAAAAATTTAAACTATTTCAATTTATTTTTGTTACAATTGTTATATTTGGCATTGGTACTTTCCTTCTACATATTTTACCAACCTGTTATATAAGTAAGCAACATTAAGAAGGGTTTTGATTTTATAACTGGAGTATTCTTTAAAACGTCATGAAACCTTTACAATTATAGAAAATGAAACTGAGTAAGTATTCTGCAAGAGAAACGAATAGATACAAGTAACTAGAACACCAATTCACCAAAAAAACACCTAAAACGTTGATCTTATAACCATGAACGAGTGAAAAAATTCTCCTACATGGGTTCATAGATGATTCAAGATAATTCTACCACTATTAAAATTCTAGCCAGCATGCTCAGTGGAAACCATTGCTACTGTGCGTTTAGGAAACTAATAAAGCTAAAGCACTAAAGATAAAATCCAAGTTAAAAATATATATATATATATATATATATATATATATTCTTTTGATGTTTAAAGGCAAAACCCCTCTCTGTTATCATCGCATTATAAAAAAAAGGAAGAAAAGAAAGTAAAATAAAGGCCCTCCGGTCCTAGAGTGCTCAAATAGCGTCAGGGTAGGAAGAAGATAAGAATTAGTTAAGAGAGACCTTACAAGAAAGATGAAAGAGAGATCTAACCCAAGACTACATGAGAAAAGTACAGATCAATCCGAGATTGCATGACTAGGATTCCCCGGAATTATCTTACTCATTGTAAGTGAACCTCTAAGGGTTGTTGAGACGTTTGGCTATGAAACTTGGACTATAACAAAACGAGATGTGGACATCCAAATAAAAGTTCTAAGAAAGTTGTGCTGTTTTTACGTTTCGTTGTGTTCAGACAACTAGAATTTCTAAATAGTAAATTAACTATTTGACGTTGATATTGTACTTCATATTATTAAGTTGTGTCTTAAACTCTAAATCTGTCTCTTGCCTAGAATCTTATAAACTATCATTAACACAGTGTAGGTCAACTGGAATCATTTTATAATTTTAATTAATTATTAATGGCAAATGTTTGGCTTATTATAACAATATATTTATAATTACACTTTGCACATATAATGTCTGACAATGGAAAAGTTCAAACATAAATGAACGATTTAACCATTATTAAAGAAAACTACCTGGTTTGAAGTTAATATCCTAACATAAAATTAGAATTTCTGTTTATTCTGAATCTGTTGTTTGAGACCTCGGCCATTCTATTCAGACTGCCAAGTTATACAAGAATAAATAGGAACTACCAACAACCTTCTCGACTGCCGCTATTTTGAAATTTTTCCGCCCTTTCTAATAACAAATCATATTTAATCTAGCTGTATTTAATATTTTAATAACATTTAACTCCCGAGTATCGGTATTTTTTGCTGATTATTATTTAATTTTGAAATTTTACTGTTAAATTTGTGTTTTTTATAACTCTTTTATTTTTAATTGTAGAAAATGCTTTTGGAAATGAGTTGAAGTGAAACGTGTTAGGATCAATAGGTGTTTTCTAAACAAAAATCTTAACTTGAATTGAAAATAGATGTTTTAAAATCCATTTATCCTATTTTATGTGAAAAAAAAAGTTTTCAATTCCTTGATTATATCTATCAACTAAAACCAGATCTGATAAAAATGTTCAATAAATTTGCAGCAATCTGAAAGAAGTAATTTTTTCAAAGAATTGTTAAGTACAGATTTTCATTTTTTTTATATACACGCAGTATATAGAAAGTTTTGTAACGAGATGAAAAAAAAATCAATATTAGTTTTTTCATTAAAATATCACGCTTGAAGTTTACTGTAGATCCTGAAATAAAGTGGTTATGGGAATGTTGTATGCCTGTTTGTTTATCTACCATGCTTTTCCCTACAGGCTACACAAATAGATCAACTGTCATACAATTTGGTATGATCATGTTTATATAATAACTCAGGCAATTTTTTCTTCATCTTTTTTTCAATAATAATTCTATTCAGACAGCCTAAGACCAAAACAGAAAATTTTGAAGAAAAAAATCTGTTGTAACAAAATCAAATTTGGCTCAAATGTAGTCATTTTTTTTAATCGTATGGTTGTCTTTTTTAAAAAATGTCGTTCTTTGAGTCATTGAATCTGTCTATGAATATTGAAAAAAAAAATATTTCAGGCAATCGGCTACATCAAAATTTGGCAAAATGTATAGATGGCGAAAATAATCTCAAACTCTATAGTAAACTTTATTCAATTTACTCCAAACTTCGATCTAACTTTGTATTACAATAATTTATATATGCACGTGCGAGAAAATAATTTGTGTAATGTAGTGTATATTTTATTTTTAAATGTGTTGTATAAAGATTACAAATTTAGGTTTATGGAATTTTTCAATTTAGGCTACTAAAGATATTGAAATAATATTTTTAAATCATACAGTTTAATATGTTACAGCACTATTTTTATTATGGATAATTTGGTTTTTTAAACTACAATAATTGCTTTGTTTTCCAATTTAAATGGCTCGTTCACAGTTGATACGGTGTATCACGTGGGTGATCACTATTTTCCAGTGACTTTGGTTTTGACTTAAGGAACTATAAGAAATATACAAGAATCTATTTATTACGTACGTATAATACAGTTTTCTAAATAGAAATTTTGAATCTTCTCTTCCATTGTCTCAACAATACTTTACAAACATGATCTTCCCAGTCTAAATAATGTATTTTATGATATTAATAAATCATGGTTAAATATTATAAAATTTCTTTGTTTGGGCGTAATGTTTAGAATTTTCTTCTAATCTGTATATTATTACAGGATCTATAGACTTGAAATTTACCTTTCCTTAACAATTATGTAGTTAAGGAAATAACTTAAACTTTAAAATGTCATCTAACATTTTATTAACTTTACCATAAATCAGTGCACAAAGCAGGTTACAGGATGTGCCAAAAGTTAAAAACTTTATGGTATCCAATTATTTCAAGGCATTCACAACCTATTTTGAAGTAAAACTTAAATAAAATCTTTTTAGAGTCATTTTATTTTTACAGCAAATTAAGGGAAATCACAAAACGGTTAATTATTTTTAAATACATAATTTAATACTGATATTATGAATTCTAGTTTTATGACTTTATTATTCACATTGCCACAGCTTCATATACTTATTTTTTATTTTTGTATGAAGCATATTACCCGATGGTGAAAAGGAAGCATGGTTCCATTCACACTGCACGCAATAATATATAATTATATTATAATTTATCTTTCTAATAAATGATCCTTGAACTCAGTACAATCAATCATATATTATGTACATGGAGGAGTCAAACTACTGACTACCAACAAACCAGAAGGGTATTGTTTAATTCCTGTCCTTACATTATCAAACAATAAATTGGTATCATATTTTGTTTACCTTATTTTAACTTTTTTTTTTTAATATAATAAACCTTGCAAAACACTACATTAACTTTCACATACATCCATTTTTAAAACTACAACTAATATCAGTCGCCACTACTTTTAGGTGGAAACAATAAATGTAAGTACTTAAATTACTGAGCTTTTAAACTTGTGCCAAGATTTCCTCCAAATGGTAAATATTCGTTGATTTAAATAGATTTTTAATGTCGTCGTTCAAGTTTCATTTTCTCCAAAATATTCCAGAACAGTAACTTTCTTTCATTGGCTTCGCTCGTCAATATTTATAATTTTCTACAATTTAAATAAAGCCGGAAGATTGTACAAACCAGTCAAGGACAGAGTTTTTGTTTTGTTTTTTTTTATTTCTATAATTCGTCGTTTTTAGTTTGTTACTTGACCAATGTGTTTGGATCCTTAGAAGCTAAATTTCACAAAATATTATTTTAATTCCTTGAACAGATTTTTTATAATATTGTAACTAAACCCGAATTTAAGTTATCAAAATGTTAAACAATAACGCTTTTAATAAACATCATCGAAATACGGTGTTTGATGTATATATATATATATATATATATATATATTCCTGGTTAAAGATATGATTTTTAGTTATTGCGACAAGTTACAGTTTTGAATAGTTCTTGCATGTTGCAGATAAACCTTTTCATCACCGAAGAAACAGTATAACAAATTTTGGCTTAAAACTTAACATATGGTATCCTAAAATAAACTGAGTTGTAATAAATTTATTAGTTTTTTCAAAGGTAAAAAATAAAAAATAATATAAATAATATGAATATAATAAAAATATCAATGAATTTTTTACCAAAAACTTTCTCGGTCTAATTAGATTTAGTAATGTATTTAGTTCTAAAACACAAATATTAAGCCAATTATTTTAAATAAATAAAAAACATCAAGCAAATAGCCATAGCCAACGGTTACAAAAGCTTCATGATCGACATGCTTGTTAAAAAACATAAAAATATAAAACAACGTAACAAAGAGGGGAAAATATTTTATATATCATCAGCATTACATGTTCAACTTAGGAGTCTGAACACATTGATACCAAAATGGAGATCGTCTAACAAGCTGATCCACAAAAACCTTTCCTTCATTCCTTGTATTTTAATTATTTTCATAAAACAAATGAAGTTATTTTGTGTATTGTTTACTTGATTTTTGTTTATGTATAAGAAATTTATTGAATACTAAACTCGTAATCAAAAATTGATTTTGTTGACTTTATCTTTTTTGATATACAATTTTATGTCAAGCCTGTTCAAACACTTTTGATTACATTCTTAAAGCTTCGAGCCTTCGTGTTTCTTGTTTGTCACAAAACTTCATGATGTAATACGTACTTTGTTTACAACGATGGCAATTTTAATAAAACGTTCCTGATACTTTATATACTTTTGTTTTTATCTTAGATTTAAATAAGAATTATGTGGCATGAACATGATTGTATTATTTAACACTCTACTTTCGCTGATCATAAAATTCCAGTAGTATTTATATTAATTCTCTTTATGTCCTCGCATATTTAACAACACTCAAACCCCTTTAATTATTGTTGAACTTCAAATAAAACATTATTGCACTCAGTAAAATACCAAAACGGAAGCAATAACTCACAATATGTATTTTGTTATAAACTGCTCTACTTCTTATGTGAAAAATGGTTTTAAATAGCTTTGTTTTAAAATTCGAAAGGTCACCATTTTGGAATGGATTACAGAATTACACTCGAACACAAGATCTCACAAAAATTACGTTTACTTAATCAAACGTGTTTCAACGATAAAGTCATCACCTCAGTGATACTTGAGCTACAATAACTAAACACACCTAACTTATAATTTAGTTATTGTAGCTCATATATCTCCGAGGATGGCGACTTTGTCGTTGAAATGCGTTTCATTTAGTAAACGTAGTTTTTGTGAGATCTTATGTTCGAGTGTAATTCTATCTAATATTATGTCACAAGTCAAGCTCAATATTTATTTATTACAGAATTCCATTAATTTTCATGTTTTTCTGCTGCACAATACTTCTAAAGTGATGGTATTGTACTGCTCCTCTATCATTTAAAGTATATTAGTTGATCCCCACTGCTCTCCAAAGAAAGTTAGTTAAAAACATTTTATTACAAAAAGTAGAATATATTCAAAAAAATTGCAAATTTAAACATGTATTCCAATTATTTAAAAAATATATAGCGTAGACCTGCGACTTCCTGGCCACACTGTATAAATTTCTACTACCATATATTTATTTAGCACATAATTTAAATTCCTAAGTTTGGTAATATAAATACTTACATAAGCATGCAAATTATGTATAAATTATAATGGTTAATTGTATTTATTATAATACACAGGGAAATTTATTACATACAACATCAAGGTTTTTATTCTATTTTTCCTGCTATGATTATGAATTTCCTTCTCTTTTTTTTTATTACGTGATTTATTTTCGATCTTCATTGTTTTAAACATAAACTTACGTTTATTATTATAACTTTTTCCCCTTCTCTTTTATTACAATTTTTATTAAGCCCACTTTTATACTAGTTTAGAATTAAAATTTAATGCCTATTGTACCTTCTCTATTTTTCTACATTATATAACTTCTTCGTCCTTTTCCTAAATAGTCAATATTTTATTGCCTCACATACAGGTGATTTTCTAAAAGTTTTATAATAAGTTAAAAAGTCAATATAAATAAATATTGAGCTTGACTTGTGAGATAATTTTAGATTTTATTCAAATTTGTAAAGTATGTATTTTTGATTTGTATCCCAGTCACTTTTAAAATTGGTTGATAACTAAATATTTTCAGACTACATACCATAAGACTAAAACAAAAATATGTGCATAAAATACCCAAAATAACACTGAAGGGTACGTCGTGGTATTTTCTAAATTACCTTCAAAAAATTTTATTTTACGTATTCGTTTAGATTAAGCCTTTACTTTTCACTCAAATTTTATTGATTAAATTTAACTCTAATATTTTGAGATTTTTATATTTTCTTGAGTCAATTCCGTGGTTCAATTTTACATTTTTACCCATTACACACAAACCGGTATTTCTTTTAAAGATAATAAATAATACGTTTTGATTGGACTGCAATTAAACCAAAACATTATCACAAACGTTGAAACAGATTTTGAGAAAGTAGAAATTTGTTAGTTTTATAACCGGTACCTCAAGTTTTACCTTATCAAAATATATATGAAACTAGTAAATTCAGGCCACGTGCCAAATTTGATAAAAATACTTTGGCCTTTACAGAGAACAGTCCAAAAACCACATTTCGATTCAGAGCACCTAAAAATGAATTTTTCAACAAAAAACTCAACATCAACTTTTATTTTATAAATGATATCATATTACAGCAAATTGTAATTGTAATAGGTTTATAAAATGTGTGTTGTTACATTCCTGTTTTGAAAGAAACCCCTCAGTGTAAAAACAAATAAGAAGTTAGTCGTTGTTTGCCGACACGACAGGGGGGGGGGGCTACCTCTCGCTGAGCGTCTCCCTCATCATAAACAAACAGAAAACTTATCATTTCAACAACAAGTATTTTATGACTTCACGTTTTGTCATACGAAAATAATTCATCTCAATAAGTCAAAGCTGAAGAGAATATCACAGCTATTCTTTAATATCTGTGAGTTATCATATAAATCTTGTATAACTGTTTTACAGAAATTAGATATAGACTTAGAATACAGAGAGGTTTGCCTCTTGAGTAATCTAGTTCTGTAAAATTAATAGTTATTTCATGATATATTTATTAGTAAGAGAATTTTCATAGTTGCAGGTTTTTATTGTATTTCATTATTATTATTTTAAAATTTTAATATTAGTTGCTGAATTGTGATCTGTTTGTTAATTTATAAATAATAAGAAATTAGGCTACCTTACTGTAGAATTTTTGTTGTAAATGCTTTAAAAAATATAATAATAAATAAGTAACTATTTTTCTGAAGAATAAAATAAATATTAATAATGAAAATAATGCAATGGCGTTAAAATTAATCGATTGTAAAATATTTGTAGAAAATGAATGAAAAAGTGTTTTTGCAAATGGAATTTCTGCTTGTACCTTTTTTACAAATATATTTATAAGACTTATTTTTTTATACTGGTTAGATAAACAATGGAGTAGATTTTTAAAATATAGAAAAACATTAAAAAACATATATTATTATCTGTATATTTCGATTAAACTAAGGTTTTCTTCAGCTACAGAGGTATAAAAGATGCAACAATGAAGTACACATTATATTCTTCCACTATATCTTTTATTCCTAGTCGCTGGAGATAATCTTTATTTGATCGAAATATAAACATTTTTTCTAGGCTATTAAGTTATTTTCCCTATGACTTTTTTTAGTTGTATGTACGTATATCTATATTCATTTATCAGAAACCATTGGAGCTATTTTATTTCAAATTACTATATACAAATTGATAGTTTAAACGAAAATATTATTATTGTGAGTATACACGCAAGGTGCGAACAAAACAAAAGATACATTATATTGTAATACTTAACTACAATAAACATATATGATTATATTTTATTTAATTGTTCCCAATCAGGTGGCTAAAACGTACAAAAGATCTTCTTCCCTTCTTTTCCACTTTGAACTTGAAAGGAATAGAATGCGAAATTTGACAACTTGTCTCTAATGCAAAGTATAGGGACGCAAACCGTTGGACCAAATTTCATTTAAATAAAACTGCAATTTGGGAATGATAGACTAAATCTTTTTCGCCTTTAAACAAAAATAAAACATATTTCTAACATTATATCAAATATTTAAATTGAAGAAATTCCTGTTGGAATTTTCTTTTTTAATTAAAAATACATCTTAGGTATATTTAAACGGAACTCTATCTTCACACAAAATGTATCTTTAGAAAAATTTACATTAATATATATTACACAATTTATCTGTTTTTTTTTTTGTTTTTTTTTTTACAGTAAATCATTTGCTATCTAAATGACAAAATCTATTTGACAATACAACAAATTTAGATTATATTTTCAAAACTTGATGAATTTTAAGGGCACAAAATATTGCCAGTTACGATTTCTCCCCCATTCATCCCATCTATGGTTTTAAAGAAAGAAAATTAATTAATTTTTAAATTTCATAATAGTTATAACTGTGGTTTTAAAACTCAGTCTTTGCGTATTGACTGTAAAATCAATTTAGAAGCTGGAAACATACAAGTTGAATTCCTTTCATTTGTTTTCAAATCCTGTTTTCAATTATAAAATAAATTAGATTTACTTACAAGTTTATCGTCATCCTTTTTGAACAGTCAGTCGTCATTTTCAGACTTATCTGAAAGACCTCCATATTATTGCCTCCAGCAGATGTGCATACGAAAAGTTTTCGTAATTAGTTTTCTTTTATCATTCCGTGTCCCCAAATTTTTAATCTGGATTACATTAAATCTTGCACACTATCATATTTTATTTACTCCATCATATTTGTTTATCCCTTTCCCTTGACGAAATACAAGTAGAAGTGAGTTTACAAACAGCATGGATTTCATTATTAGTTTACAAAGACATCTAATTCATATTTAAAACAATTATATCTTTATCTTGTATCTTAAATTTTTCAAGCACGGATTTGGAATGTTCATTTCAGGATTTGTATCACTTTACGTCACCTAAAAGCCAGGGCATGTTTTCTTCTCAACGTTTACAAATTATCAGTTAATTAAAATTTGTCCTTGTTTTAAATTTTAGGAAATATAAATCTAGATTTTTCATTAATGATTGTTTGTAACAACGCTTTGTTAGTAGTAGTTCTATGAACAGTATACCAGATCCGACTTCAGTTTATATTTAGTGATTTATATTGTAACAAGAAAGTTATATCAAGTTTTAGAAGAACTAATAGAGAAATAATAAATAGTGTTGCTTACGTAAATAATAATTAATTTGTGATTTTTGTAACTTTATAAAACTACAAATATTTTAATTGACATAAATAAAAACACCAAAAAAAGTAATAAATAAAAGAGTAGTTTATTTTTTAGTCAGCTATATCTTCCTGTTGTATAGTTTTAGAAAATACTGCAGCTTCATTTGAAAGTTTATTTTACTGCTCGTTATGCTTCGTTCAGTCTATTTAATACTTCCGAACAATGCACTGGATTTCTATATTCTTAGCACCTGCGTCCTTGACTTGGAACAGTGCTGTAACGTTTTAAATGACGGTCATTTTATAACGGAAAAGGTATAAAGTAGTTTATTTTTTGGTCAGCTATATCTTCCTTGTGTATAGTTTTGTAAATACTGCAGCTTCATTTGAAAGTTTATTTACTACTGCTCGTTATTCTTCGTTCAGTCTATTTAATAATTCCGAACAATGCACTGGATTGCTATATTCTGAGCACCTGCGTTCTTGGCTTGGAACAGTGTTGTAACGGTTTAAATGGCGGTCATTTAAAAATGGAAAACATCACCTTGTACAACATATATCTTTCTATAGCTGCAAAGAACCTTAGTCATAAATATCGTAACGATTGGAAACCGCGTTTGGCCATTATTGCTTAACAAAGATACAAACGTGCAGTCGAATTACAAAATGGCCGAAATTAAATAGAATTTCGCTTTGCTCCATCAATTATTTTTATTAATTTGAAAAACTCCAGCTGCTACCCTTTGATATTATTATTATTCTTTAATCCGAAAGGAGAAGACCATGATGTGCCAGCCTTGTTGGCAATGTCATTGCTCTAATTGGTAATCACTAAAAGTACGTCACTCGTATATATCACAACATAACCTAACGTCAGTTAACGGGGAAAGTAAGTATTCATAAATGTAAATAGTTAATGGAACAAATTAAAACACTCTTGTAAACTTCTTATAATTTGATAAATATACCACACTCTAAAATATTACAATTGAGTTTTTGTTCTCTGTTTGAAGTTATTTGTTAATGATGGAAGTTCAATTTTATTATTATACATTAGTTTAATAATATGAGTTTTATCATACTATAATACATGAGTTTTTATATTTCAAATGTTACTAATTTCTTTTAATTTAAATGTTTTATAGTTATCAGTTACTTTATTACTTGATACAATAAATAATAAAATCAAATATAACGGTTAAACTAATTTTAAGTAAACATTTTTACTCCACTTGTGCTCATTATTTTCAAAATTATTTACTAAAATTTCGAAAGGAATGATGTCAGTTTGTCCTTTTGAAAATGAGCTTGATCATGTTTTAAGCAGAACAACAAACTCTGTAGCCAATTCAATATGTGAATCAGTAAACAGATAGATAACCTCAAATATTTACCTTAAAGAGTTGGCAGTAGTTCAAACAGCTGATGACAAACTTTACAGTGGTCGGTAAAGCTTTTAACCACGATGTTTACAATCATGTGGTGCCGTCACTTGGTAACAAATTTGAATGTCACGTTACAAAGTCGGTAGTCTAAATCACTAATTACGGGGTAACAATACTAAGTGAGTGTAACATAATATCTATTAAGAGTTCGACAAATAAAATAGAAATAAAAAACTTATTTGTATATAAATGGGTTGCAATAAAAATCCATTTATTTACGTCATCTTTGCTTTTATTATGGACGAAAATTATAGAAAATGGTGGAGCTCTTCACGTTTTTAAAAATGTATTGGCCGTATAGAATTTTTTTTTTTAACATTTAAGTGTGGGACCTCAAATATTGGGCATTGCACAATTAGTTGAAAGTAAACTATTGTAAAACTACAAAAACATTAATTCAGTCGTTTGATTTCCGGGACGTAGGGATGACAACTAACAGTGTATGTACCGGATGGTTAAAAAGTGTCCTCAATATATTTTGTCAGCATATCGATTTGAAATCAAACGTAGTTTAAACCGGATCTTTCATACTGTGTTTTATGATCTTTGAAATTAATGCCGCTCATCATGATCAGCCATTTTGGATTTGAGGCAGTTGATGTGACACATGATTAAAGATTGTTTTTCGGCTCTAAGTTTTGTGGTATAGTCTTCTCATATAACTGTCTCCTATCTCTAACTATTCACGAAAAACTATCTGAAATGTGATTTTTAAAATACTGCCGAAGGCGCATTTAATATTTTACACTAAAGTGATACATGATACTGTATGACACTTTGATGATCATCCTAATAATGAAATCTGTATTTCCTTATACAAACTGTTTCAAAACATTTAGATATTATTTGTTTTTAAGATGAAATATAATTTTCCAAACTTATCAACTTGAATAAATAAAAGTAGATAATTATAAACAGATTCCACCATTAAGATGTACATAAAAATCTTATCATGTGTCACAAATAATTTAAAGCAATAACTGTGTAAAAACAAAAACAAATTTAAAAAGGAATTATAAGGATCGATTTAATAA
The DNA here is from genome assembly GCA_963513935.1 of Aphrophora alni. Classification (NCBI taxonomy): domain Eukaryota; kingdom Metazoa; phylum Arthropoda; class Insecta; order Hemiptera; family Aphrophoridae; genus Aphrophora; species Aphrophora alni. The sequence goes on from OY740771.1 coordinate 55,858,374, forward strand.
CAAAAGATTTCATTCCAGTAATAAGATTTCATTCCATTATATTGGAAGACATAATTATTTTTAATAGTCTTGAAGTCTGTTCACATTTATTGCAAGGGTTGAAACATAAAAGTAAACTGCTGTTTTGATTCTTTTCAGACTTTAATAACTCCAACAACATCAATCGACTTAAAAAATATAAAACTCTATGAAAATCCTTCGATTTTACTCGAGCACTTAGGTTCCTAACTATAAATGAAAAGGGGATTTTTTTATGAAATACTCCCCTCCCCAATTTTATGAAATTGGGAAATGAATCAGCTCCCAATTTTCGGGGGGGGGGGGAATTGGAACTGGACACAGTACACGTTCTACATTAAAAACGTATGGTGCCTGTAGATCCGCTAGGCAGTTTGTGCTATCATTCGACTATGGTTCACTTTTCTCGGAAACTATTAAACCTATTTCAATCAAACTTGTCTTATACATTTTCCCCCCTATAGTAAACGTCATAAGTGAGACAAACATTTAAAAATTCCTTTAAAACGTGTCAAAATGACCAAACTTTAACTTGTGTTTTGCCACTAAACTATCAAATATATTAACTTCTCCACTAACTGAAATCACATTTCACCATTGAAATAATCTATGAGATCATGCTAAAAAAAATAACGTTTTGTATCCAATAATACCATTGGATCTACGACAATAAATATGGAATTTATAGCTAAGAAACGGAATTTTAACCACATAAACTACAAATTATAACTCAACTAACTAACATTACGCACAAGATCTATGCGTTTGTTTTGATAAATGATGTAAACATAACCTCAAAATCAGCTAATAAATGTGTACTAGCTGAAAAGGTAAAGTCATTAGTTGGAATCGTTGCAAATATGTGTAAAAAGGTAAAACATATCCGGATAGTTATTATGGACCATTAACATTGCGTTTATGGAGATATATTTAAAACTAAATTAACATCCCGCAGTATATTTACGGAGTCCTATGGATGTAGAACCTCTTCTTATAACAATCATTTTTATTCATCTTGGCGTAGATTTGTCATTTTAACAATTAGGCCATTGACGTTTTCTATTTATAGATATAATATTTTGGCATGAAGCTCTATAACATGGCCATGCAAGAAGAATAACGATGCCCGTCATTATACACCATGTTTCTTTCAAATTTAAAAAAATTATTAAACTTCACATCAATACAAAAAACGTTACCAATTTGTTCTTGAATTTATACCCAATATTTTTTAGTCTCGTAGGCCTATTTAATCTCTTGTATTTGAAATTATCTCAAAAATTTAATTTTTCTTTTAAATTTTGTGATCCGAAAATGGTAAGTGTGATTTTTCTTTCAAAAATATTCTAATGAGTTTGTATTATTCGTTTTCAAAATTACGTTATTTTAATTTTTTTTCGGCATTACGAACTTTACTCGTGACCCAAGCTACGTGGAGAGTTTTCTATTTTTAAAGTTATTGTTCCACAAACAATACCAAATCTCAGTTCTTAATTTTTAAGATTATTTCTGATTATCTTTATGTCTTTAAAACAATTTCGAAAAATTATTTTACATTGTAGAGTACAATTCTTTTGAACAAATGTTGTTTTTAGTAAAGTCATAATATTAGGTTACAACTTCCCAGAACTATTCAAAATAGTTTTGAAGTAAATAACAGTATATGGCAAACGCTTCCTCCAAACCTATGCTTCTAGGTACGTGCCGCGCCACAATGTGGATCCTGGCAATGAACAAGACTAATTTTGATTCTTAATCAAGTCTTGCACCAGATTGTCCCCTCCCCTTTCCATGCGTTTGATAATATTTGCACATTCTCTGAACACAGGACTCCCGGAGGGGTTTTAGAACGTGACAGAGTGGACACATTAAGGGTGTAATCTACCCCCTAGACACTTGGCTACCTGCAAGCACGCTTCCTTTTCAAATCAATACAGCACCCTACCATCCTCAACCAATGCAACAAAAGTTTTTTGTCTTCAAGTGTCTCCTTTTCAGACACAAATTCGTCCTCGAAACGTTGAACACATATGTGTGGGATGCAACTGCAAGTGTTGATGTGCGAAATAAGTCAATTCATACAAATTTAATTTTTTGGTATGCATTTTTATTGTTGTCTGATAAATTCACCAAACTGAAAACTGAGTTTAAAATAACAGAGGCACATTTTAATAACAACACTGTATTTAAATGTACAGGCTTTTCTAATTTAATTGAAATAGCCTTATTTGTAAACGATTTTTTTCTGAAAAACTCATTGTTGCCGTCCTTCAAAAAATAAAATTGGATGTTATTGGTCAAAAACTGGAAAAAGTTCATAAGAATGTTATAAATAAAGACTATGACAGAAAACAAATTGAAAAATAAATAAGTAAAGGATAGGGGTGATTTTTTAGAGAAAGGAAGTTGTGAGTTATTTTATAAATGTAGGCCTAATTTGTCACAGAAAGTTTTAACTACAAGATATTTATTTATTAAATAACTTGTAGAAACTTTTGTATTGCTCAGAATTACAAATAATTATTTTCTGACTACTTATCAATTTAATAAAAATATACTTTTATTCTAAATGGGTAAAAAATATTAATTGATAAATATTACCAATGAATGTTAAGTTATGAATTAAATTAGGGGTACTAGGTGTTAATTAGAAGTGTAGATTAGAGATACAAACATAAAACCCTACAACGAAAGAACTTTTAGAATAAATCAATCAAGAATATATTAATCAGACTTGCGTAAGAAATAAATTGTACAATAATTTTCAAACTGCGCCTTAAAAAGTATAGCTAATATTAAACTTTATACAAAATAGCCCACAAATTTAGTCAACATTTTGAATTTATTTATATTTTTATTTACTCGGTAGCCTCACGTAACCAAATGTCAAATTAGGACCTATCTCTTCAGAATACAATCATAATATTAGTATAATTAAAAATAGTGATAATTTTGAGGCAAAACAAAATTTTCAACAGTGAATAAGTTTGAGAAACTCTGATTGTAAGTTCCTGAGGTAACACGAGACTATTAAATTTTACTCCACCATATTATCGTCCTCAATAATTATGTTATTTGGCCAAAATTAAATAGTTCTATCAAATAACCATAGACAATGTAAACAAGTTTAACTAGGGGTTGAAGGTTATTATCAATAACGCCACGTTGAAATTTAAACACCTCCCTTTATAATTAGAAAATAAAAGTTATAGAACATTGATAATAAATAATATTAAGTTTGACTTGTGAGATAATATTAGAGAGAATAAAACTCGAGCACAAGATCTCACTAACTATAACTATAACTCACTAATAGTTTAGTTATTGTAGCTCATGTATTATTGAGGATGGCAACTTAGTCGTTGAAAAGCGTTTGATTAACTAAACGTAATAATTTTTGTAAGATCTTGTGTTCAAGTTTTATTCTATCTAACACTAATAATAACTCTTCTTAAAAGAAAATGTAAGTATTGAGTTATTTTAAAAGAGAAAAATAGAAAAAAAAATCGATAAAACAAATAATCAAAACCATAACCAATTCTTTTATTCTAATATTTCAATTTATTATATGTTTAAGTTCTCTTTTAAGTGCAACACATTTGTATAATGTATCTAAACTTTTAGTGTAAAATATAAAATCAAATAATATCACTAACAAAACGTAATAACTTTCATTAAAAGTCTGAAATATTTTTGAAAACAATGTTTTTCGTTCATCTTTATAAGTTAAAAGAAATAGCCAGGCTATAATTATCTCATAGACTTCGTACAATTTGCAGCCTACGCCAACTCAATCTAATCGAGATGGAGAAGGGGGTGGTGCGACTGTTGCAATTGGTCTAAAGAAATAATACAATTACATAACTTTGGATTTGGCTCCCCTAAGGAACTGTGTACGTGATGAAATTTGATAATTTATATTGATTTTACTGGACCAAAGTTCTTCCCATAACTCGTCTGAGATAATGAAATTAGATATTTTGCAATTACTTCAATTTCTTATTTGATTTCGTTCTCTTTCACTTTCGTTCTTAAGATGTAGTAGTGTTAAATATACAGTCACAGTTTCTATTTTCTATTCAGTTATATATTTATTATACAAAACATAAGGTCTGTAAGTAGAGGTATATAATACACAAATTTCGATAACAATATTTAATTGTTTCTAAAGATGGAAGAATTAGAAAATACTGTCTGTCAGAATTTTTACGTAGCTGATTATTATGCTTGTTGTCATATTCTAGTTCTTGCAGTCCATAGACATCGCAATAAAATCTGGTTTGTTAATTATTGCACTTTCAAAATTGCGATAATTCTATTAAATATATTTGAACCACAGCTGATCTGAGCACGAACCAAGGTGTTGCGGCTGTCTCGAGGGTGTACAGCATCAGAACGAAACTAATTAACTCGGCTATCTATAATGTTATCACTTTCTTATCAAAATGTTAAGATAAACTTCGTCAATACATAATTAGGCGGGAATTTGTCAGAAAAATCCAAACTATCATTCAAAATTATATACTAAATGATATGTATATACAAACAGAAATATTTCTTTTTTTTTCATTATATGTTAGAAAACTTTTCTATTTTTAATAGAGACCCCTAGCACTCGAATACCGTTAGGATCGTATGAGAACAAGATTTCTTCAAAAGAGACCTGATAGGAAAGATAAAGAGAGAGAGTTCCAACCCGAGACTACATAAAAAAAAGTGTTGATCCAAATAGGTACTTCATGATTGCCATGTAGGCCTACTCACTAAGTTTTTTATTTTTAGTTAACAACGTTTTATTGGTTTTCAGATAATTATAAATTGGAGTTTTCTTCAAAAATGTACCTTTATATAGGTGTGTATAAAATTAAAACTTATGTTCGAGTAAACTTTTAAGTAGTTTCACTCGATTTTCCATCGTTTTATCTCTGTGGTAGTGTGGACCCTTATTTTTAAATTACTGTTCAGATGATAAAAAAAAACCCATAATTAATAATACTCTTAGTCTTTCCCTCTTCAAAAATTTTCTCCAAAATAATCAAACCATATTCATTAAATTGCATGTGTTATATTTGCTTGTAATTCCAGAACGGTTTGATGACATCTTCGTGATTTAAATTTCAAAATGTTGGCAAATTAATTTCAATTACTGAATCTAAACTGATTCTTAAACCTAAACAAACAAAATTAACTTTTTCTGATAAGAATAACTTAATGATCAGCTAGGCTTACAGAAATAGTTGTTCAAATTGTAATTATTCAGTAAATATATAAAATTATTCCGGCATTACTAGTCTAAAAACCGTATATATACGCAGTGTAGGCTATGAACTTTTGAGAAGGCCTAATTCAGACTTTATAGCCATTTGGTGACTGAGGTTATACCTTTTCTTATACAATACTTTCATTAAACACAATTTGTTTTAATTGAACGAAGCTAGATATATTCGATCATTTGGTATTTAATTTGTTTGTGTATTTTTTACACAGTTAGATACTATCAAACGCGGCTAGCAATCGGTATGAAATATAGGAATAAAGTTTTGGCAACTACGCCGAACGATATACGCGCAATATTTTTGTTTTTAAATAGTACTTTCTGTTTTAACATGGCTGTCATTCAAAAACAGAGAGCCTACTGCATGTTTAGACTGGGTATCCAGCAATTGTTACAAATATCTGTATAAACAAGGCATAACGACCAGTCGCAAAAAAGAAGATAAACTATATTTATTTCAATTGCTTGTCAACAGGATATATTTTAACCCGACTAAAAAATAAAACATAACCTCATTTACTAGTTTTTGTTATGTTTTCATTTTTACAAATTAAAATCTTTTAATAAAGTTTAAACTACACCAATAAATTATTATTTGCATAACAATTATTACACTGTTTTCTCTTCTGAAATGTGAAATAACTTTAATGTAACTTGTATATACGCACCAATGAATTAGAGAAATTAGAAACAATATTAGAATCTTTTACACTTCCAATCACCAACCACAGAGCCCATCAATGAGGGGGGGGGGTTAAGTTTTGTTTTTATATAAGGCTGCCAGTATTCCAGAGTTTTATATATATTGATGGCTACAGCAAATATGTACTACAACTGTGAAATAAAACTGATTGAGTGTCAAATCACTATTACAAGACAGGAATAAAACACTCATAAAGCATTTAAATTGTATTACTTGCATTTCTCATTTTGAGTAGTGTTTTGTTCAAATGTATAACAGCTGTGTATTTACTGTTACTTAGATGAGAAGTTTACTTCTTTGCAAGAATTGCCTATTTTGGATTTATTTAATATATTAAGAGTGCCCCAAAAATATTTCTGTTGAAATCTTAAAATCTATTATTATTTTTTATCATCACAATACTTTGCTCATATTTCGGATGTGTGAGTAAATAACAAAAGCACGTACAGTACTAAGGACTTGTAATAAGTGACGTGAAAGAGCTGTTTTTATTTTCCGCAATGTTGAGCTAGGGGCACTGGACTGCGTATAAACTGAGGAGGTAAGGACGTCATTTTATGTTGCGAAGGGGGAGTGTAAGAAACTCTTACGATGGCAGTAAGTCACTGCTACAACACTCATATTTTTATAACTTACTATAGAAATGTTAGACTTTCGCTTCCTTATATGTGTTCTGCAAGGTGGTTATTGAGCATCGAAAATAGTTGAAGACAATAAAACAAGAGGAAATACGTTCAAATAATAATTATGGAGAAATGTTACGTTTTATTTTAAACTTATATATATTACTTTGATTAAGAACCGTAAACACACTAAATTGTCAGATACCGAGTTCTGATTCAAAATATAAATCTATTTGCTTAATCTCACAAATCTTTGATTCTTGTGTGAATGAAGACGATCGTTTAGGTCTAAATTTATCAGTTTTAACATGGGTATGTTTCACATGTTACGTACATAACTTTTTAATTTGGCTAAGATTGTTACTTATTTCAACTTAATTGAAAATAATTTAATGTTTCTTTTAAAAAGTGAAACATACACATTGTTAAAACTGATATATTTAGACCTAAACGATCGTCTTCACTCATACAAGAATCAAAGATTTGTGAGATTAAACAAATGGATTTATATCTTGAATCAGAACTCGGTATCTGACAATTTAGTGTGTTAAAGTTCTTAATCAAAGTAATAGTTTTCCAACCATTTGAATAAAAATAGCAACATCTTCAATAATTTACACGAATTTCTAAAACAGAACAAACATTAATAACACACATTTGTTTATAAAAACTATGTAAAACACTTGACTCTTTTGTTCCAAAATGTTTTTGTTCCCCAAGTTTACTTTCATAATTTAATTGTAAAAATGTTAGATCTTTTAAGAATAATGAATTGAATATAAAATTCTCACAAAATAATGTTCAATCGGTAATAACGTTTCAACGACAACATCGCCTTCATCAGTAATAAATAAGCTACAACTAACAATTAACTAATTATATATGTTGTGGCTAACGTATCACTGAGGATGGCGACATTATCGTTGAAACGCGTTTGATCTATAAATATTATTTTATGATAGTGTGTTTTCTATTCATTAAACCTTCTAACAAGTCCAGTTCTATTTTTAAATATATAAATTATGGATAATTAAATTTATCACCAAATTATATGATAAATCAGAATAAACCTAAAATAAAGTAGTATAATTTGACTCCAAAAATGTGTAAATTTTATATTTTTAATATTATTTTATCACAATTTTATACTAGATTTTTTCAACATTTTTCTAGTAGCTTATCATTGTTTTTGTATAAAGTCGAGTTCACAGGACCTCGAACCACCGTCCGTTGACCTCCCGATTAACACCCTTCAATCGTAGCAACATTTGGAAGGGCATTATCAAGTAAATAATTTGGTTAGTTACAAAATTGATTCTCTCATTTCTGCCGATGCTGATTGGTCGACGGGTTCTGCAAAGATTGACCGACAGCAAAGCCGGTCTCTAATCAACAATTTACATTGCAAATTAGCCGAATTGCAAGGGAAATTCAACAAAGAGTTGAATAATTAATACATACGCAATGCAACTCTGTACGCACACTCACCCTTCTTTGTACGCACTTGTGAAAATCAATAAGGGTTGGATTTTGGCTCATGACGTCACAAGGTTACCATGACGACGGCTGGGATCGGGATGCTGAGCTCCAACGCCCGGGTCAACTATTCTTTACCAAATATTACAAACGCTTTACTCTGCTTTTTCCTTCCAGCAAAATAATTTATGTTAAGCAAACAGTGTGTTTTTCTTGTGCAGATGGTTTATTGTGTTTAACTAACGAAGTTAAACATCAATAAATTTAATAAGAAGTTTTAAAACAAACATTCTGAAACAAAAATAATCTTGGCAGCGCTGAAGTAAGTTAAACGAATTTCCTTAATGGATAAAAAACAATTGGTGTATATAATTCACGAACTAAAAACTTACTCAATTACCATGCTGCCACCATGATTGTTGTATATGATACTACTATTTACTAAAGAACGTTATTTTAATCAGTTTTATATATTCACTATTCAGATTCATAATATGAGAGTTCAAGGATCGATATTAAAAAAAAATTCTATAAATTTGTTATTTCTATCGTAAAAACTTGGGTAGGTGCAAAATCACAATCTGCTCAATTTTTAGACAATGTAAAACATTTTTGGTAAAAACTATTACAACACGAATTGAAGAATTGTGCACGACAACTTATTAATTAGATAAACAGATAATAGAAGTTTAGTAAAAGTCTGTGAAATCAAATTTCAATATTATAGATTTATTAGGTAGGGCTACTGGGGATGTGTAGGGGCCACTACATACAAAACTATCTAAACCTCAGTTTTGTCATTCAAAATGCATAAGAATTTCATCAATAGTTTTTTAAATGGCGGCCAACACCTATTTTAACAGTTACCTCTCAAGTAACAGTTACTGAAAAATGTTAATTAATTAATAAAGTTATATCTGGACGTAATGCTTGTAGCATCAAACATGCCAGCAGCTGATCCATCCCCAAGCATCACCCCTTATAAAAACTCCTCGGAGCTCCTTGGTAATAAACCCGGGGTCGAAGCTCCAGCCGGAATATCCTCCACTGTAACAGCTCTCATAACTAACTGTGACGTGCACTCACTTGATTCGCAGATGGGACGTGCCATAGACTGATGTGATTTTTGGCTTGGAGAAGCAACTGCGCCCATTGCATCCTTACTTCTTCCTCAGATCTTTTTCGACAGCATCCATTCATCGTGCCTTAAGGCTGCTTCTCACTCGGCGGCCAAACAGTCCCCCTGATCACCGCCCTTATACGCATATGAAGTAAAACTAAAACTATTTAAACGCGGTGTGAACTACTCTTATTGAAAGTTTTACAACAAACTACCATCATATTTGAAAAGGGCAAGATCTATAGTCGAGTTTGTCAGAATTACCTGGCTCAACGGGCATTTTATTTGGAACTGTAAAAATATGAAAAACCGTGTATTATTTATTCCAATGTTATGTTTATATTTATTTATAATATTGTACGTTAAGTGACTATATAAAATTGTGTTTAGTTTAAATTATGACAATCCTAATTTGTACTGCAGCCTTTCTGCATGTGTATACGTAATTGAGGCAATAAATGCAACAAAATTCCGTTTTACTTTAGTATTTTGATGTATATTAACAATGGCAGGTTATCGAAGAGTTCGTATACCGTAGCTTTTATTTTAATTTTAAAAAATATTATTATTCTTTTTTTTTATACCTAATTCAATTTCAATTCAAGCCTGGACCAATTATTCTTCTCAAAATATTTTGTTCAAACCTGTCTAGTTATTCGTAGTTTTTTTTTTCTAGCTCTCCGCGTCAAGCTCCCTTATGTAACATAAGGTCTGTATCAAGTTTTTTTTTTTAAGTAGGTTACTCTTTACTAACTTTTTTAAAGAAGAGGCACCATTCTACTCAAACGCTCCTTAGTCTCATTGGCTATATTATTTACAATAGACCCTATGTTCACTTTCAAACTTATTATCTCCAAAATCGAAGTGGGCTGGACGAGTCTTCTCTAATCTACTCATCACCAGCACTTTTGTCTTTTATTCAATAACAACCAGACCTATCCTCTTTGGTTTTTATTTAAATCCTCAAAGGTCTCCTTCACAAAGAGACAATGTCCTACTCGTTGTGACAACGTCGTCTTCATACCCCTTAATGTTAATGCTCTTGTTAATATTCTGCCCAGCTCAATCCAGCTTTTTTTTTTTGTTACACTTATAATTTATTGCTAAAAAATATAATTAACTCAACACCATAAACATATAATTATTACTAATTTCATAATAATCGGGCAGTGCAATTTTCTTTTATAAAGGGTGTGTTTATTTGGATTTCAAAGGTATAGGAGGATCAGTTACTTAGACATTTACGCCACTTTCAACAACTGTTTTAAATTTCGTGATGGCTCTTATCACCACTTAAATGATTTCATTCTCTGAGACATTGTTTACTCCTTTTCAAAAACTCCAAGTTTTTAAGTAATTATGAGTATTAGTTCTTGACAAAATTCATAACTATTTAGTTTTACCCCAGCCATACTTTGAAGCCCTACTTTCATCATTTCAGGAGCCGCTCATCCCATAACAAACTTAAAATGTTTTTATTTAGAGGACGACTTCTTTTTCTTGAGATATTACGTGGCAAAATTCTCGCATACAGACAGACATTATTCTGAATATGGTTTAATTGTCTTCCTAGTGGTTAAAATGCCAAAAAGCATGAAAACTCGATTTCGATATTTTAGTAGTCGTAACTGGAAAGTACAACTTCTAAGGGTCTCTGTTGGTAGGTTTGTATAAAGTATATTAATGAAGTATAATAGTTACAGTCTGCTAATGGACAACTGTGATACAATATTGTCCGACTATACATGCAGTTGCAATGCAATAACTATTTCAACCCCTAAAATTTAACCCTCTTCGCCCTCTTCAACAAGGGGAGCAATACAGGGGCGTATTTCGCCAAAAGCTATTCATAGATAGGGAAAATAGACATAGACTAAAATTGTACTTAGATGTTTTATTTAAGTAAAAGTAACACAAATTAAATTTGCTATCAATATGACGGCAAACCAGTTGATTCTTGAAACAGTGCAAAGACCCGGCGAATACAATAAATCTCTAAATAAACATTACTAGAATATTGAAATAAAACATACCAAGTGTTTCAAAGCAGAGATAACGATTTCATCAAATGTAAGACTTTTACAAATCTCATATCAAACATTTATAAACAATTTTAAAAAGTGGAACGTACACTCAAACCCCCAAAAATTATTCATATTTTCAGGTTTTAATAAATTCTTCATTCTCCGAAGGTAAATTGCCATCTAGATTGAAATCTGCTAAGGTTATTTAAAAAGGAAGACAAAGGGTATTAATAATTACAGACCTATTTCCATGCTCCCAGCATTGAGTAAAGTTATTGAAAACCTGTTTTTAATGCAGCTTTTTAAATATCTAGATAAATTTAATATCCTATGTTGTAGCCAATATAGTTTTCAAAAAGTAAAGTCCACGATCGATGCAGTAGTCTGTTAATGGACCTCTGGCTGAATGGTCTTAATAAAAAAAAAGAGAAGTTATGAGCAGTTTCTTGTACCTTTCTAAAGCTTTTGATTGTGTTGACTTCAATTTGTTACTTAAGAAATGCGAAAATATTTGTAGTAGAGAGATTCCATTACAATGGATAAACTCATATCTCTCCAATAGAACACAGCGTGTAAAATGTTGCAGGAAGGCAGTCTAGAGTGACTCAGCTGAGACAAGGGGTAAAGATCAGTTCTCGGCCCAGTATTATTTTTAATCTGTTTTAATGATTTGTCATCATCAGTATATGCCTATAGTGTAATTCAGTTTGCAGATCATACAACACTAAGTCTTGAAGCCGATTATGTTTAACAATTGGAGCAGAAAGCTTTTATACAAGTCAATGCTACTGGACAGTATTTTGCTGTAAACAATTTAGTAATCAATCCTTGTAAGACAAAGTACTTATATTTCAGAAAAATAACTTAAATAAGACACTAAGTGTCATGCTAGGTGATAGTATACTGACTTGAAGAAGTGCAATCAATAAAATGTTGGGTCTTCAAATTGATGACAAGTTGAACTGGTATGATAATATCAGCATTATTAGAGCTAAAATTAGCTCAGGTATATTTGTACTGAGAATTTTGAAGCTATACTGTGGTACATCGATACTTTTAACAGCCTATTATGGGCTATTGTATCGTTATTTGAACTATGGAATTCTTCTTCTTTGGGGAAACGCTTCAGCTCAGAAAGTGAAAAGAGTGTTTGTCTTGCAAAATAGCCATGAGGATTATTGCTAGACTAAAAAATAAACCAAAGTTGTAAAAACTATTTTAAGAAATTCGGAGTACTTCCGTGTATATAAATTCTTGAAGTGTTGCTTTTCTTTAAATTCAAGTGTGATAATTTCCAAAATATGGATATACACTACTATAGTACCAGGCAAGCTTGTTATTATCGTGCCAAATAGCACAGGTTAAATTTAAATTTATACAGTAAATTTCCCTCATAAGCTAGTACAAAGTTCATGAATAAACTTCCTAAAAACATTCAAATTTATCAAAATACAGGATTTTTGAAAACCGTCTTAGACAATTTCTATTGTCTGGATCCTTGTACTGGGTGGATGAGTTTATGCATCATTATCGAACTATTTCATGATGTATGTGATCACTTTTTCTTTTGGTATATGTTTTATCCAGACTGTACTGTAACTTATTTATGTGTAATGTGTCAATTATTGTACATTTCTCTATTTTTTAAGCTGCTTGCTGTTTTATTCCATTTTGTGATTTTTTTTAATATTGTCTCAATGAGTTGTAACGTGTGTATATATGACCTGTTTTATTCAAATACTATATGTCAAGAAAACTAATATTGAATAAAGAAATAAATTTAATGAACACAATACTGATTTACTGCTTATCTACCACGTTAAGTTGGGAGTTAAATATAGAATAATTTTAATATGAAAAAGAGGAAGGGACTATAGAAGAATTTAATTTTAAATAAATGTAATTCTTTTTAGCCATTTGAGAAAATTTTTAGTATAAACATAATAATTTTCAAAGGCGAAATAAAATTCAAAATAGTTTATCATTATATTTTAATAACGTGAATTTTATCCAGTACTTAACCAAATTCTACCTGTTGAAAGCAATTTAGTAGAAATATTAATTTTAATTGTGTTTCAAAATTTACCTGGACAAACATTTAACCAATACACCATTTGAGAAGATAAAAGTAGTCGGGGAAGCACTATATAGATTTGGAAATGAATAAAATTAAAAGAAGATACTGTCACCTTTTGTTAATCCCACCAAATTTGATTTCATTTGAGTAAATTTCACCATGTTATTGGATAAAATCAAGACATACCAATTTTATACATACCTAACCGGCTTTGATTAAGTTTATGTAGTACAATAGCTAAAACTTATTATAAGTTATACAAATTACACCAAAAACTTTAACAGTTCTACAAAGCGACTACATCACAATCCCAAGCCTAAGTTACATAAAAATATACACAATCTTCTACTATTTAGTCACAGTGTTGAGTTTACGGACTTTGCATGGATGTACCTCTTACAAGGTCATATGAAGATACAGCTTGTTTCGAAAAAGGAATAAAAATATTATCTCTAGGATACTGGGTTTAAATGACTCTATTTCGCACAATTTATCTTAACACCAAAACGCTCCTCCGATATGCAACCTACCAAATTTTTACTTAAATTTTATGGAAATAAGTAGAACATATTCTGAGACATTCGTCCTTCTAACACGTTGTATAATGTTCACTTTCAGTTTCTGACCTGTAAGTTTTTTACAACCACAACGTTGGTAACAAATTATTATCAAAATATTTATTACGATCTCAAAGAGGTACGTATAGTTCATTATTTTTATCATCAATAGGAACTATATTTTATTTTAAATTATTCCCATAATTGTTGTGGTAGTCGATTGAACCTCCTTAAAGGTCTTATTCAAGAAAGTAAATAAGACCTTTTCATTTCAAAAATATTCACCCTACAGCAGATTTCAGGTGTTCCTTGAATTGGGAATTTAGTACCTCCTAAGGGAACTTTTTTTAGGGCAAACTTAAATATTTGATACCATAATTTTTAGAATTTCCAATAGTATTTAAAACCATATCATTATAATTATGTTCCCACAATCTCTTGAATGCGCCTTTAAAAAATGTAATGTCGCCTTTTTCAAATTTGTAATGATTAAATGATCATGAAAACTAATCAATTACGAATCCTGTATTAATTTTTTTAATATCAAGATACTATTGATTTTGGAAACCATTCTTAAACATGTCAATTTGAACAAACTTTTTTTATAACAAAATTTGCAAACAAAATCATCAAATTGAATGTCTCTTGCCTTTTAGAAAGTGAAATGTTATGTTATTAATAAAATTAATGTAATAATAAATTTGTTTTTCTCATTCTAATCTGGTTATAGGTTAAATTTAATAATACAAGTGACTCTAACACAGATAGCCTATTTGAATAATTTAGAAGACATTAAACAGTTCTGGAAACAGGAACAGTGCTGCACTATATAAATAATTCCGGCATATCTCTCGGTCAGAAAGGGAATGTATTATTTATAATGTTCAACCTACTGTCACTTTCGGGATCTGGAAGCAGCTAAAAAACAATAGCGTTGTCAGATGAATTCAGATTCACCACCATTCAGTTTTGCATTGTTCCCCTTTTTTATTTATTTAAATATATATTCCAAAATGTAAGTGACAGTTCAACTTACTTTCATACATAAAAAGTGGATGTCCCATAAGTCATTACACTATACAAAAAATACTGTATTAGTTTATTTTGTACAATAGTTTGAGTTTGTAATGTTGGCAATGCTAGTAGTAATATCTCATTTAATCAGTAGAATATCTGAAAGTATGATATTCCAATGATTTCAACTGTTTTTATTGTAGAAGTTTAAAGATTATATCCAGCGTTTAGTTCATGGTTGGGCTCACTTATAGTAAGTAGGAGCGTAATTAACCAATCCCGAAGGCCATTGCTGGATCTACATATTTTTGAAATAGTGTTGGAATAAATCTTTCTCTCTTTTATCTGTCATCTTTCCTATCAGGTCTCTCTTGACTAACTCTTGTTTTCTTTCAACCCTGACTCTAGTTGAGTATTCGAGGGATAAGGGTCTTTATTTTATATTCATTTCTTCCTCTTTTCATGAGGGATGACGGCCGAGAGATTTCTCGCCCTTAAACAACACGGAGAAGACTAATAATGAAGATGATTTTGACAAGCAATTATAAATGTATAAGATAACGCCTAATCAGTTTTCTGGAGTGCCTTTTTTCAGACGTGCTTTGATGTATTCTCTCTTTTTGTAGATGTGAATATGTATAACTATATTTTTGGATTACTTCTAACCCAACCTTATAATTTAAAGATGTATTAAAGAGCCAGGGATATTTTATCGGTGAAGCCTATCATTCTTTCTACTTAATTAGATGAGGCCTAATTATATTCTACTTTTTGGTGAAACTGTTACTAGTAATAAGTAACGCATACACACACACACACTCACACACACACACACACACACACACACACACACACACACACACACACACACACACACACACACACACACACACACATAGACCAACATTTTATGATTTTTTGAGTTTGTTTATGGTTTAAAAACAAAAATTCAATAATTGGACATAGTAGCATATTTATAAATACTCGTAAATTCCCAGATAAAAGTAGATATAAAAGAGTTTTGAGATTTTTTGGCTTTTAAAAAACAATCGTGTTTTCTAGTGCACAAGTAAATCCTTGAATGAAGAGATTAAAATAAAATAGCGTAAAAATCGGCTCAGCTATTTTTTGGGTTATAGAGGTAAGCGTCGAGATAAGCGTCCTGATACCTTTCCTTTACGGATTTAATCTTAGATTGGTTTGAAATCTAATGTTAACCATTGTATGTTCAATATTTTAAATATAATCTACAAACTTTGAAAAAAGCCAAAATAATATGCTAACATTTCGCTATGCAAATACGTCTTCTTAATACCCCTCAGGGGCTAACCTATAATGAGTACGAGCGTGGCAATTCCGAAAGAGCCTATCTGGATCTACACCTTTTTTCATAAAGTCTTGAGTTTAGACCTTTCTCTCACATATTTCCTATCAGGTCTCTCTTGACCAATTCTTGTTCTTTTCCGACCCTGACGCTATTGCAGTATTTGTGTCTTTTTTTTATGTACATAAAAGACCGAGAGGTCTTTTGCCTTTAAACAACAAGAAAAAAGTTTTTCTTAGATTTTAATTGGTTTATTAACCAAGAATTTTCAAAAAAAACCTTCCATTTGTTTCAACTAATCACAGTTGAACATTTTTTTAATTCGTCTTTATATACCAATCCCTACTTTTTATCTTTCTAAACTGGAATTTTTCTTATCTTTAAACAAATTAATTAACCGAAACGAAATGGAACAAAATTAAATATTGATAAAGGAATAAATGGGAGGGGGCGGTAGTTTTAATAAAATCTATTTGGATTGATCCAGAGTAAACATCGGAAAGGGTTGAAGTGATATATTGGCTAACAAATAGCGGTCCATGGCAGAGTAATTGTGCAGGCCTTGGCAGAGGATGGGGTGGAGGGGGATGGCAGGGCTCACGATATGTAGAGAGTATTGATCTCGCAGCATCCCAGGTACTGTTCTATTCTCTAAACTGAAAATATATTCTACGGCGCATAAACTAGACATTTACCGTGAATTTATGTGGAGGATAATTATGTAATAATATGTCCGTAATAATAATAAATATCATCAGAATAAAGATGAAGATTTCGCTACTCCTAAATGAAACTAGCAATAATGTTATTTCACCACGAAATTCAATAGTAACACCAATTTCAACTATTATAATTTATTAGGTGTTGTAGTAAGTGGCACACCTGAATCCATTTCATTCGTTTTATTATAATTTTTTCAGACACAATAGTACAAACACAGATGCAAGATTGTGTTTTTTTTTGAAATTATCATAAGATGGTCTTATAATTAATTAATTTGGTTCTTAAAAGTCACTAAAAACGTAGGTTTACGCCTTAGCTTTCAATAATACTATAATATACAGTTTAATACATTATCTGAAAAACCATACTCGATTTCATGCCGCTTTAATTATGATTTACGCTTCACCTAAGTTTATTCTCATTACCGTAGTTTTTATTTTGTATTATATTAAATTGCATTCATTTCTTAAACAAACAAATTTTTAATTTATTTATTTACTTCAGCACATTTTGATTTAAGTCAAATCGCATTTTTATTGTTAAGATGTTTTACTGTACAACAATAACAATAACAATATACATTATATATATATATATATATATATATATATATAATATTACATAAAAGAGTTCAATATAATCTTTAAATTAACATCACATTACCATGAAAACATGAACTCCCACGATCATGTTTCATTAGTTGTGAGATCCGGATAGTCTAAAATAAAATAAAATGTATTTTTTAATTGTAGCAAACACGTAGTAAACAGTTCCAAATGAGAATGTTCAAAGTCAAAATGTTTTAATATAGTTATTTTAATGAAAGCTAACAACAAATCATGTTCAGATTAACAAAAATGGCAGAGAAAACAAAGTTTATTAACAGCTGTACCTACAAAAATCTACACTATCAATTTTAAAAATCAAAGATTGTTTTGTATGATCACTAAAAGTCTCGGCCATTATTTTCATTTAATCATTGCAATACAAAATCCAAACCTAGGAAACTTAATTTCCGTATAGACATTATAGTGTAATACCTTAGTTTACCCCTTTCTGTGGGGGTTGTAGACCTAATTCAAATATCTTAAATGAAATGGGGATTGTTTTACAGGTTATTTTAATGGTCTTGTTGAACAGTGAAAATATCCAATATATCTGATTTTAAAACAGAGATCTGATTCAATCACTATGGTAATTTATAATTTGAGAAATAAAATATTTTAATTAAAACTTTATATTTTTTTAGTTATTTATTTTATCTAATACAAATTTTTAAACATAAAACCTGGCATTTGTAGAACAATTATAGACAGGCCAAAGAGGAGATTTGTGAAACTTATTTTGTTCTTTGGTCTTATAAACGATACCTCACACGGATGTCTTTCATTACTCGCCTAATTTCTAGTATTTATCTGGATTAAAATGTTATGTTCATATGCAAAAAGTCAGAACTATCTTTATTTATTTTATATTTCCAACAGTGAACAAAAAAATCAAAATGATTATTAATACCATTATTACATTATATAAATTAAATAAATTTCCAATTGAAAAACAAAACGACTAATAGCAATTCTTCCTTAACCAAAGAACAAAATATGTATAGTATATACAAAAACTATATGACACCTATTAATGCTATAAAATATAATAACATTTAAAAAAATACACTAAATAATTGCCAGAAAACACTTATACTGTTCATTTTAGCACACGAACTGCTTAATTTGTATTGATAATACTAAATAAATATATTGATGTCTATTGTAGTTTATTATTCTTTAATAAAATAATATGCATCATGTTTCGTCACAACAATGATACATCTTCAGGTTGATGTAACATATAAAACAACAAATGCATATCAATAATAAATATAAGTTATAAAAATGTACATTGGTTGCGAGAAAATTTAGATAGAAGCTAGTTAATGAGTTTAATTTTTACCGATTTAACATACTGTGTGCATGTATATATATTTATTGCTTTTTCTATTCCTAACATAGTCTTCACTTTTGCTGATATACTCCATTTTCCTAACGGTATATATGTACTATGTACGATAAGGCAATGTTAGAAGTAGCAAAAGAATATACTCAAATCAATTATGTACATATTAACAGAAATTTATATTGGTATAATAAAATATAAAAACACGGTGTCCCAGGAGTAAAGAAAAATATTTAATGAAAAGGTGACATGAAAAGAAACAAAAAACTCCTTTTGACTTATGGCCAGAATTCCATGGTATTATGTCTGTCGGTCTGTATGTGTTTTTTTTTTAATTTGTAAATTTCAAAAATTACAAAAGATACAGACTTAATATTTGAATAAACATTTGTGTTGCGATCACTAAAAAATGAAAATTGTAGGTACTGTTAAACATTTCAAAATGGCGGCTGATAATAGTTTTTCCATTCTCAAAAACCATTAAATTTACAAGATACAAAAAATCTTTCTCTGTTGAAGAGAATAAAAAGTTTTTTTTTTTTTTTTTTTTTTTTAATTTGAGTATTTAAAATCTAACTGAGTTATAGATAATAAGCTAAAAACACAATTTCTTGGTAACTAACTAAAACAACCAGAATTACCTATCTTTAGGGTATTTTCAGCATCAATGGAGTATTTTATTAACATTAAATATTTTTATGTGGAACATTTTTTTCAATACATTTTCGAAAATTCCACTTCCACATTCCATACACTTTCTAGCTCTTTATCTCACATCATGGGTTGCTTGCCTTATTGAATCTTACCGATTTCTGACCAACTCGACAACATCTTGTATTGGACCAATCAACTAATCTAGAGTATATGACTTGACCTTGTAGACGTCACTTTTGTACCAAACTCCAGATACAAAATCTACTGGACTTTATCAAACCAGCTGTAGTTGATTCTTCATTCATACGGATTGAGCATCTCAAAATAGTCCAAAGAGTAGTAGTTTTGTATAAAAAAATGGTTACCTTTATAAATCATACATATTTAAAATCAATTTATTGATGCTGATAATACTCTAAAAACAGACAATCCTCAGTCTACTATTCAATGACAAAGAATTTATGTTTTTCGTTTATTACCCATAGCTCAGGTAGTTAGCATTTAAAATATAGAAAATACTTTTTAAACCATTTTGATTGTGGTTAAAAGAAGAAAATTTTGTGTTTCTAGTAATTAAGTTGTAAATTTAATGGTTTCTGAGATATGTGAATTTTAAAACTTTTGTCAGCCAACATTTTTAAATATTTAACAATGACGTATTGGTTTTTTTAAAAGTGTTCTCGGTACTATTAACAGGAATGTGAACCACTAGTTTGTAGTTTGTACCTTTTGCAGTTTTTAAAATATACAAATTTAAGAAAAAAAACACATATTTAAATTGAATACAAGTGCAGAGAAAGATGAATAGGCCTACTTTAGATGGGACATTTATATGGAGCACTGTAAATGCATTTATGTTTGTAAATCATTTGAATTATAGCTGTAAACTTAGTATATATATAATTAATTAATGAAGAAGTGTATAGCAAATGGTAAAAGAAATACGTATTAATTTTCGTTATGAAGTAAGCTAAACTCAATTTTTGGTATACCACCTGCAAAAATGCAACAAGTCGTTGCGAAGATTTCAAGAAATCTAGTTTAAATAGCTGATAACGTCCCTATTTCTTACGTAAAATTCAATCTCAATTCTTTATAATATATACATATTTAAAATGTCAACTTTAAAACAAATTGTCACCATTTTGAGTTTTTTTCGTTATCCGAAAACCAAATAAATATATATGTCAAACTTAATGCTTCAAAATACATAAATGTTTGTCTCGGAAGATTAAATAATATAATTGCTTATAACTTTGGTGCGACCTCAATTTCCAGTGAATATCCTTCCTTAAGTATTTTGAGGCAAATATAATCATTCGTGAAACTTCTATTTCATAACAAACTACAAATTGTACTCGTTCTTGAGATGTTGAATAACAATCACTTTTTATCCATCCTATTTTCACATCAACTCTTTTATGTATCTAAGTTCTACTCATTATGTGAAACAACACCCCCTCCCCACTACCACATCAAACTTCGAATCAATAACGTTAGACGGACACCCTTCAAAAATTTTAAACAGACAGTTATATATCATTCTGAATACTGTTGAAATTTGTTCCTGTAGATCGAAATTTTCAACAATCACAATATAAAGATACAACGCACTTTATACACCATCTTAAAGTTATGCTAATTGATGCTATTTCGTTTACTAAAAAAAAATGATAAATTGTTCATATTTTAACCGTGTATATAAATGATTGGTACGTTCTTAACTCCGATTAATGAATATAGAAATTATAATTGTTTATTTTATTGAAACAAATATTATGAAACTTAGTAGGTATCGCTCTGTTTTCTTTTCATTCCATATTTTCTCCTCTACTCTCCCTATCTCATATTATTATCATAGTAATATGTGTGAAGTAAAGATGTTGAAGTTCAAAATGGCGACCAATAAAAATTTCAAATAAGCCAATCGTTGACGCCCTATAATGACTTGATCTGTTACAACCAATATTTTTGGCTTCGGGGACATTTAAAAGACAGATTTACTTTGATTAAAGAAACTATTTGACTCAACAAGATAATTATATCTATTGATATCAAAACCTGCAATATACACTTTGATCAATTTTTCAATAGACTCAATAATTGTTTTCAGAACAAACCCCTGCATTTAAACAGGGTTAAATTAGTATATAAGTGATTCTTATTCTTTGCCTAATACCAATGACTAGATTTTGCAGGGTTTGAAACTAAAACATGGAAATTGCAGGTTTTGAAACTGACATAACTATTTAACTTAATAATTTTGAAATGGTTTAAAACTATTAAAGAATAAGAATCAATTTTTAGAAATGAAATTTAAATAACTTTCATCCTATTGACGTCGACACTTAAAATGCTAACCCATACATAGGATAATTTTATTAATAAATGAATGGGTCAAAACAGAATATAAACACAATAGATTGAGCAAAAATACTGTTATTGTTATTATTGTTTGTGACAATAGTCATAATAATCAAATATTTATTTTTCATACAACGTTCTTGATAATAAAATTAAACAACCATAGACTTCTTCTTGATCATTTTCACAAAGTTGTTCTTCTGGACCAAACACAGTTTGAATACAGTATTCTATAATACTTCTTTAAAGTACTGTATGTTTTCTATTTTCCTCAATGATTATTCAAAACGTGTTTGACAAAGTTTTTCTTAATCCTGAAATTTAGCTCTGCTAATTTTGTTAATAATACTTATATTACGATTAATTTGACTCATACTTTTCCCTTTTTGTCAAGTTCTTTTCAGTTCCCAAATTTGATTGATATGAGATTTCTCCTTGTACTAGTGTCTTTTTTTTAATTATTATTGTTATTTTTTGTAATTACGGCTCGTTTAACTGAGGAAATATGCCACTAATCACCTAACTCAATAACTTGACCATCATTTGCATCAATGGTCTTGTATTTTTGAGTCTTTTCAATTACTTCACGACGGTTAATATTTTCCCCCATTAAATCAAAAACCCTGCCCAGGGGAATAAATGAATGTCCCCTTATTGAAAATTTTAATTTCACCAGGGGGTGCAATTGAAGTAGAGGTTTTTTCTAAAGACATAGCATAAAATTTATTTTTTGAAACTACTATTGTGGTAAAACAAAATGCAAAGGTGGACCGATATTAAACAGCATTCACAAACATACTTAATTAATACTTAATACTTTAAGTATTAATTAATACTTAAATGTAATTGAAATAAAATAATATTCTCAGAATCCACACAATAACACAACAGCAATAGATTTATAAAATAAAACAAGATCACTGTCAACGTGACTATCATGTGGTAATCACGTAATCTCAGGCAAGCGCGTCTTTGGCTGATTTTATATTGTTGAGTTTGTTCCTAACACTGCCATGGAGATTGCTGGTTTTGATTATCAAATAGTTTTAATAAGAGAAGGAAATTATAGTTTTCTATACCAAACTGCAAATAGATTGATATAAATATAGGAAACGAATTCTATGCAATATAATTCTAATTTTTATGAAAAGTAGAGATTGCAGGATTACCAATAGACTAAATTGAACTCTTGGCAAACTACGAGCGTATAGAAAACTTAATGTGGTGAAGTATATACAATTGGCTAGATTGCTGTGATCAGGCCATCTCGTCAAGCTGGAGGAGAACAATATCTTCAAATATATGGCTTGAACTCGTATGGAAAAAGAGCAATTGGATGGCTAAAAGTAAAATGGGTCGACAGACTGAATGGAGAT
Organism: Aphrophora alni; assembly: GCA_963513935.1. Taxonomy (NCBI): domain Eukaryota; kingdom Metazoa; phylum Arthropoda; class Insecta; order Hemiptera; family Aphrophoridae; genus Aphrophora; species Aphrophora alni. The sequence goes on from OY740771.1 coordinate 55,881,655, forward strand.
GCCAAGGCGCTGTACATTGGGAGATGGTGAACTGCTGGGCGTATAGAGGAGTATATGAGAAGTCAAGTGAAACTGAATGCTATACAGTTTGTTTTAATAAAGATAGCGAAAAGTGTATGTATGGAATTGTGTTGTGTATATGTGAGATTGTATTTTTACTTAATATATTATTGAAGCAGTATATGAAAATATAGGCTCTAATGAAATCGAGACGAATACTCGGTGAAACAAATTTTCAAAATCGTACATCCATTATTAAATATTTGGAAAGAAATGAGTGACAATAATTATTAATCATTAGGTTTAGAAATTTTCAATATGATGTAGGCTACTGGAAGAAAACCAAAATTTTAATAGGAAATCCTAATATTCCCTTCTCTGGCAGCTCTCCCCAAAGCTGGTAACTAAAAAAAAAAAAAAAAATGAAAGTTATCATTTTAAGCGTATTTATAAATAGATTACATATAATTGAAATACAATAATTCCAGGATAAAATAAAGCAAAAGCTTAAAGTTTCAAATATTTTAATAATATAAATGAGCTACAATTGTTTCGCCTTGCGGCATCATCGGGCAACTGATAATTAACAGGTATAGACAACTATTAAAACATAAGTAACAGGAAACTGAAATACAATAGAGAAATCGGGAAAGGTAGGGGGATGACCTAGCAGGTAGATAAAGGTTGATGAACTATGTTACGGGTAGGTTTTAGAAGGGGTGACGAATTTAATACAATTTGGTCATTTAAGTTGAGAATAGGCCTAAGAGAAATAGATCTATTTATTTCTAAACATTCTAAATTATTTAATCTATTGCTTTTAATTTTTATATGTAAGAGTTTAACATTCAATTTCGGATCAAAACTATGACCTGAGTCCACAAGGTGGTTAGCAAAGTTAGAGTTTCTATAGCCATGTTTCCAGCTATTTACATGTTCTTTAATTCTAACTTTTATAGATCTACCTGATTGACCTATGTACTCAGAGTCACAATCTTGACAAGATATTTTATAAACTCCACTATTTTCTAACATTTCTTTTTTATCTTTATTATTGACCAACATTTTTTTTTTTATAACCATTGTTAATAACCAACGTGTTTTATTATTTCACTTTTTTTGATAATTCGTGTTTTCTTTATTATTCATAGATATTTAAAAACTTAAAAGGTATCTGGAACATTTGGATATTTTAAATATAATCAGAGTTTGAACAAAAAAGTGTTATTGAAATTATTTAAAATTATGTAATCTGCGTATCCATAAATAAATGTAATATTTTTGTTTCTACTTCTTCAATATGTGCAGGAGACGTTAGGTTCCCCTGTAATATTCAACGATACGCAAACACAAACAGATACACTTATGTACGGCAAACTGCATTCATCGCCTGCCTGTGAACGTTCCAGTGACTCAAATTAAATTCTGAAAAATAAAAATTCATTTTTATTTAACTTTTCTACCCAACAAATAGTCCATAATATATAAACCAAATACATATCCATAAACTTCCCAATTACATACATTCTATATACTGTACAACAATGTTTAATTTTGGTTAACAAGGCTGTATTACTTTTTATGGAATATATCGTTTAATGAATGTGTGTTGCCTTTAGTACATGTGGGTTTTGAAGTATGGATAAAATAACTTAAGGAAATAAATAAAAACAAAACACAATTTCTCTAGTACTCTGCAAGAAGTATTATTAACTTTACGGCTGTAACCAAGGTAACACAATAACTTTTAAAGGCGCTCTTCCACGAGCACACATTCTACTTTTCTCTTTATTTTCCTACTTCCCCTCCCAGAGCTAATGTTTTTAGAAAGGTTTCGCCTCGCTAGACAATATGGCTACAACGTGCCAACCTGTCTACGGAGCAGCAACTTGAGTCTCCACACCATGATTTTCCCTCGAAATGAAAAGAAAGATTTTATGAAGAAAAAGCATGAGGGTTTTGATTTACATTCTTATTATACTTTTACTGGATTTAATTTATCATTTCCACCATATAAATAGAAGATTCTTAACCCAAAATAGCGTATTTCATAATATTTTTTCTGATATATCTAAGATTTGAAATTATATTCTTCTTCGTGTTTAATTTAATATTTATCTTTAACATAATATTATTATATATATTTTATGTTATATTTTCTTCGTATTTAATAAAATATTCCTCTTCATATTTGAATTAATCTTACTTTTTATATGTATATTGCATTTATTATTCATCGATACTTGACATACTATTACTATTTAAGTTAAAAAATTTTCTCCTTTTTATTTGATTATACGACTATTTTTATTTAATATTATATTTACCTCTTCATTTGACTTTATATATATATATATATATATATATGATATAATATTTTCTTTACATTTTATTTTATATGTTAATACAAATTGTATTTGATATTATATTCCTCTTTATAAGTAATATTATATTTCTCTTTGTATTTTATATTAATTAATAATTGTTTGTGACATAAATTCCACTTTATACATGATATTATTCTTTATATGTATTCCATTTTTAACTCATAGTATTATATATCAATTTCTTCTTTATATTTTAAGTAATGTTTCTATTTATTTTTACAGTAATACTGTATTACTCTGTATAATTAAATTATATTTCTCTTTGTATTTGAAATAGTATTCCTCTTTGCATTTGATATCGTATTGTTTTGTGTTTTATATAATATTATTCTTTATATTTTATATTATATTAGAGGTTCTAAACTTATTTGATAATGATGGATTGTTCATATTAATAATATGGTTTAACCAGACATTTTTCATCATTTTTGTATCTAAAAACTAATACACGAAGTTTTGAGTGTATAAATCAAATCTCGTTATCTTACTCAAATGAGATTTAGAGAACATTAATCTAATTCCAATGTAAATAGTAAATATATATATATATATATATATATATATATATAATTATTTAAGAATTATAATAAGTAAAAAATTGTAAGTAAATTTTAAATAAGAAATAATAATAGTGATATATAAGTTATATATCGATAATATATGATTATATAGAGGGTAAAATAAATCCTAGTACGCCTGTTAACATTTAAACACCTTGAGACGTCAAAGAGAAACCTCCGCCGTACGTATTATGATACTTTTCTTGACTTATTACGGTGGTTATAAATTGTTCTCTACCGTTTTTAAAGAAATGCTGAGAGGAAAAACGTTATTTTTTTTAATGGTATCCTTTATCTTGTGACATGTAATGATAATATCTTCAAGATAAGGGGAAAGAACAATTTAAAAGAAACACAATGATACCTAGAAAAGTCTCTAAGACATGCCTAACCAACATTACAGCCCAAAATTATAACTAAAATGTTAAAACATGTACATTTTTTTAAATTAGGAAATGTTCTATCTTACCCATTTTATTGTAAATAAGTGCTCGAATTGTTGACCTTGAGTGGTTTGGCAGTGTGCTAGCCTTATGTAAAAACTGGAGACAGCATTCGAAATTGAGTCCATAGGAATTGAGCTGTCTGTAAAATTGTATGTATAGGTCGCAGACGTTACTTGACTTTGTTTGGTACATAAGGTTTTCATGTTACACCCATAAGAAATAGTCAAATAGATAGACCTTACTGGCCATTCCACAGCCCGTCTTCTTTAGATAACATTGTTCAGATAGTGTCGTACTTGACGCTCATAGTAAGATATTGCGCCATCTTGTTCCAACAAGCAAATGTTTCCGAATTCAAATTTCCCTCAACTATGAATGGTCCGACCAACTAGTTGTTAATCAATTCTGCACATACATTTAGTTTTGAAGGGTATTGTGTTTGAGCCTCGACATCCTACTGTGGTATTTCTCTGTCCAGTAACGACAATAGTATCTATTCACGAATCTGTGATTAGGACAATACTGTGACATGAACGTAGCCTCGTCACTAAAAATGATTCTATTTAGTAAAACATGTTCTGCGTCTAGCTTTACCAACCATGACTTTATAAAATTCAACCCTACGGTCAAAGTTACTTCACTACGCTCTTGTACTAGATGAAATTTAAAAGGTTTCAATATATTAACTTGAAGTAAGTTTGCGTACTCCAAAGTTGCTCTTCGAGTTCATAAGTGTGGATAAGTGTACTTCTAATATTTGTTTTCATCAATTGAAACGTGTCTCCCTGCCTTTGGTTTATTTTGTATGCTATGTGTTTGATAGAAAAGTTTGGTCGCTCCGCACTTTGTTATTGGATTAATGCAGTTTGGAAACTCATCAATAAATAAGTTTACAACCTCATTATATGATCCTGTACGTAACCTGTCATCATCAAAACTGTTAGCCTTTCAAACTCAGAAACTTCCATATTAAAACAAAAGGTAAGCTTGAAGCAAAACTTTAACATGGTAGCCTAAGTCATAAACAACTAATTAGGAGACAAGAGAAGGTCCAAAGTTGATATTTTAGAATCAGGCAGAAACACGTACATTAGTAATTCCAAAATATAAGATTCAGGTTACTGATAAGATAAAAACCTAATAATGTAATTTACTACACCTCTTTTATGTTGTTTTCTTAAAAAGAGCAAGTTACAAAATGCAGAAATCAAATAACTTTAAATTAGGCTTTTCAATTTAAAGTATTCCTTCCTCAAACCGAGTACGAGTACCGAGTACCGAGTACCGAGTCCGAGTACCGAGTTTATATGTACGAGTTTTGGCATTTCAGTTATAATTTTGTTTAGGGATGTTTTAGAGATTTTTTTCTAGGTGTGATTGTGTTTTTTTAAATAAAATTTTCCAATGATATGTCACAAGATAAAGGTTGCATTAAAAAATAATAATTTTGCCTTCTTTAAAATGAGAGGTACAAATTTTAACCACTATGAAAAAAATCAAAAAAAGTATCATAATAGGTACGGTAGAGGTTTCCCGTTGTTGTCTCCAGGGATTTAAATTGTAGCCATGTGTTTTACAATCTGTATATAATTATATATAAACAAATTTAATCAAAACCGGCCCATCAGTTTGGGCTGTTGCTCACTATACGGACACAGATATCTTTAAAAAACTTTTTATCTTTTTACGTAAATGGTCTGAAAATACTCAACTTTAATTTTTTCCCACCAATCATAAAACTTTCCTATTGTATATATGTGATAAGTATCCAGGTAAATATCAAATATATATATATATATATATATATATATATATACTTGCAAACATTGATCGTGATTTATTTCATTATCATAGTACTGTCTCAAAACATTGTCAAATACTTTGTTTATCATATTAGTGATCATTAATTTCAATAATTTGTACTTCTTTTGTGGTTAGAACACAATAAACAACGATGTTTCTAAATTACATTATATACTTTATAAATTTCCAAACATAATACTTTATTTTATCCAGTAGAGTGGAATAGAGGTATAAATAATTGAGTAGAAGAGTGGAAGGGGAGATGTTGAAAGAAGATGGAGAGAGATGAATAGTGAACATGGGAAGCTGTGCAGTAATTGACCGGAGCCAAGGGCTCAGATTTGGGGAAATCCCGGGAAAGTGGAGTTCTTGAGGTCGATTGAAGGTCATACAGACGAGTCAATTGCGGAACTGCTGCATTAAAATTATTTAACAATTAATTGTATTAGTGAAATTAACTTCCGTGATAAAACATTTCTTAGAAGAAAAAAAAATGCTTCTTTTTTGACTCTCTTCTTTGTTATTGAAGAAGCGTGGAGTGAATATTTCTATCGTTATGTATCGTTTTTAAAATAGTAACAGAGTTATGACGAATAGTCGATAATTTTGCATAATTTTATTTTTTTAATGTTTTTTATTTATCTAGCGATCCCTAGGCACTCAATTTGTGTAGATTTTATACTGAAGACAATTGAGACAATCTCCAATTAACACAAAAGGGAAAACTTCAAAAAATTAAAGCCTCATATATATATATATATATATATATATATATATATATATATATATATATATATATATATATATAGTTAAAAAATAACCCAACTTGACATACCAATATATAAATAAGGCCCTTTATAGGTGTAGTTAATATGAATTAAAAATAAAAATTCCTTTTCAAAGAAAATAAAAATAAATAATACTGATATTTTCCAGGTTAATTTTCCGTAATGAGTTACTACAAGGTGATGGGCTAAACTCTTGAAAGAGTAGGCGATAGGTGTTAGGTATCTATCCCGTTGGCATACACCCTTTTGGACCAATATCTGGTCTCGGTTCACCTTGGTAATTTGTCATTTCTTGTGTTTGTTTCTAGTTTTGCTGACTTGTGGTATTTCTGATCACTTTTAGTATCCTTAGCTCTGTCCTGTGGTTCCTAGTTTTGTTTCTAACATAGTCCTAGGATACTTTTCCATGTTTTATATATTCTAATTTTAATAATTGATAACTCACGAGACACTAATTTTTATATTCTTAGAAAGAATGCATAGGGTCTTATTAAATTATACCAATGATATGAACTATCCATCATTATTCAATAACTTTAAAAATAGAAAATAAAGAGATTTCTTAAAAGTTCTAAGTAAGTATTTTAGGATGTAATGACTAAACTATAGCAATAAAGTCATAACAACAAAAAATCGAAAGTTTTTAATACATTTACCATCCAAAAAATTGAAACGTCACTATTTTATTAATATTGTTGAATTGAAAATTATATTATTTATAAGTCTGGGAAAATAGAGTTTGTGAGGACATTGAAAGTCATTACAATCAATTGATTTGCATGACTGGTGTGGTAATATCCATTTAAATAAAGAATATTTCTCTATATTTAGGTTTTCTTCTTATTTAATTTCTATTCTTTTATATGTAATACAAACAAATTATATTTATAAAAGAATCAAATTAGCACTATTGTTTACTGTTAAAATTTGGTGGTCCTGAATAAAAAAGACCTGGTGGAGATAATTCTCCGTTGTTGCAGAGAAGATGAAAGCAAAGAGAGGTGGCAGTCCGAGTTAATTAATTACACATACAGAAATTCAGTCAATAAAAAAACAGTTGGCAATGAAGTCCTGTGAAATGGGCTCCAAATCCCCCCCGCTGGACTTTGCCCTATAGGAAATCTAAAGACGCAGGTGTTGTAAAATCATTCAAATCCTATCATCTCAGCTTGTGTATTCTTAACATGCCGATCAAAATCAAAAGAAAATAGTAAAAGTCTCCAGCGATATGTGGCCTCGACAATGATATGATGAACATGTCATACAGTGAGTGTGTTGAAGTAAATAAGCTCATTTCTTATTGGTTCAGATTTAATGTGCACTTAATAGTTTTAGACGGCAGTTGATCATTTTAAGAGAACAAATTTTGCGTAATATTAAAGTAGTGGTCATTATCTGGAAAACTACTGGAGATTTTAATATAATTTTCGTTCATATATTTATTGTGATTCAATAAAGTTTTCTTAATAAATGAAATAAGTAAGAAATAATACATAACTCTGTTTTAAATTAATAGGCGCAAAACAAGCAACCGACTTCCGGTTTGCACAGTTTTTCTCTACGCACTATTTTCTTTAAAATGAGGTACCACTCTATGGTGGTTACTTTTTTCTTTTTTTTTTAAGTTACCTCTCAAAAACTCAATTTTAGGAGTAGTGCTAAATTGTCTCATATGCTATAAACTCGCTTCTTTAATCATATAAAACACATTTATTAATATGGTTTAATCGGACATTTGCTAACAATTGTATATATTAATTGTTTCGCCATTTTGAGAGTACAAATCTACTCCTACTATCAAGTGAGAAAAACCTACATCGCACAATAAGTGAGAAACACCAACATATCCTAATAGCTTAGGTAGGAAACTAAAACTAAAACTATAAACTTAGGCCTTCTATGACACCTGGTTTAATTTAACAAAACTTAATTATCTTAAAATATCCAGAACGAGAGTCTTCACTAATGATGTCAACTTCAATTACCTCTCATAGAAAATAAAGAAATTGTAATTTCAGACTTTGAACTCTTAATTCTAATACTGTAAATCATAAAACAAATACTTGTTATTTAATGTCAAAGATAATTTTAAAATATTAAAACATTTTCCCCTTCGTACCAACTAGCTCTGTTTTCAGTTTGTAAATTCATTAACAACTATTCCACAGCTATTTTATAAGGGCTGTTGCCTAACTCACTCTTTCGGTTTGTAGCTAATAATAGTATTATTACTTTTTTAAATATTTATTACTTCATCACCTTGTGAGCAGGTTAGAGTAAAACCTGGAAACAAAGGAAATAGCTCTGGGGCGTTTCTAGATATAGAGGGTGCCTTCAGTAACAATCGATGATTAGAACTTTGGAGGATTATGAGGTGAACAATACTGTTGTAGGGTGGGTGTCTGCCATGCTGAACAGCAGGTTAATCCAGGCTACTCTGTAAGATGAAACCATCACGGTCAGGGCTAGGCGTGGATGTGCACAGGGAGGAGTTCTATCTCCCTTGTTATGAAACCTAGTAGTGGATAAGATCCTGAGGCGTCTAAACGAACAAGGATTCTACTCACAGGGATACGCTGATGATGTGGCCATCGTGGTAAGAGGCAGAGACATGAGAGTTGTTTGTGAACTCATGCGGGCTGCCTTTATCCAGATGGAAAGGTGGTGCCAGAAGGAACTGTGAATCCCGGAAAAACTACTCTCATTCCCTTTACAAGAAAAGGGAATTTGGGAGTGAGGTCGCTCCCTAAGCTCTTGGGCAGGAGGTAGCGCTGGAGAATCAGGTGAAGTATCTAGGTATTCTGCTGGATAACCTGGAACCCGCAAGTACAACGGTAACCAGAGCCAAGAGTCTTATGTTTGCGTGTAAGAGGGCTGTTGGAAAAAGATGAAGTCTGCAACCAATGGCGGTTATGTGGATATACACCATGATTATCAGACCACTAAACACCTCTGCAGCGGTGGTTTGGTGGACGAAGACGGTACAAGGTGGTGTTGGTGGTAGAATGGATGGTGTCCAAAGGGTGGCTTGTTTGGCCATCACGGGTCCCATGGGGTCTACACCAACAGTTACCTTGAATGCTCTACTGGATCTCCCTCTTTTAGGGGTTTATATTCAGAGACAGGCCAGGATGAGTGCATATAGACTGCAACAAACTGGTTCTTGAAGAAGGATATGGCCAGCGATTGGACACTGCAGGATCAATCAAGTGGTCAACAAGGAAGTATTAGACATGCCTTCAGATCACATGATACCTAATGTTTCATTAGATAAGCCATTCAAGACGAAAATCTTCTCTAGGGAAGAATGGGAGTCTGGAAAGAGGCTATAAAACGAGCAGGATATAGTCTGGTTTACAGATGGCTCGTAAACGGAGATGGGTACGAGTGGTGGTATAAATGGAATTAACCCAGAGAGCTCCACCGTACTGTGCCTAGGCAAGCATGCTACTGTTTTCCAAGCAGAAGTAGGCGCAATTTCTGAATGCATCAAGGAGAATCTAAGAATGGAATACAAAGGTAAGAACATTCTGATCTTCACGGACAATCAAGCTGAAATTAAGGCACTAAACACGACTAGAGTAAAGTCGTAGTTGGTATGGGACTCCATCTCATCATTGATAAAGCTTAGTCAGGTGAACACGGTCACTGTGGGCTGGGTTCCTGGTCATTCAGGTTTCGATGGAAATGAGAGAGCAGATGAATTAGCCAGGATATGTTCAGAATCCCCTTTCGTGGGCCCGGAGCCGGTGTTCGGGTTCTCCTATGGACATGCCAGAGCAGCGGTTGATACATGGATACGGGAGGGGATGAATAAGGCTTGGACAAATTCAACAACAAGTGGACTTGCAAAGAGGTTACTTAGACCAAACAAGAAACATGCTGAAAAACTTATCTCTCTTAGAAGGGATAACATGAGTTGGGTGGTAGGGCTATTAACGAGCCACTGTCAGCTCAGAAAACACCTCCATGGGATAGGGATTGCTGCAGAAAATATATGCAAGAAATGTGGTTTGGCTGTAGAGTCCGCAGAACACATTCTCTTAGAGTGTGAGGCGTTAGGACGAGCCAGGCTATACTCTCTAGGCCCTCCGGGGAAGGAGATGGAAACCATCCTAGAGAACCCGATAGGTAGCATCTGTTCTTTCATAAGGATGACAGGTATTACTGAGTGGGTGTAGGATGGAATTTGGGGCGGCAAAAGACCTTCAGGTTGACGTCGGTGAGGCCTCTGACGGAGGTCATCACAGCCCAAATATATATATATATATATATATATATATATTTATGAGTTTTTTCTAAAATTAAAAACAATTTCCCGATACTGCCCTAATTTATAACAAAAAGGATTAATTCTGGTAATAAAACACAAAATGAGTTTTTCTTCGTAAACACTTTTACCAAATAAGATTATTAAATGCTCCGAAAATATTTTTAATATTATAAATTGATAAAAGAGATCATTCTCTCATGTAAGCCTGTGACGCAACAATTTTCCAATGTACGTCTTACATTTTTTTCTCCACTGGGAATTTATCACCTCAGTAGAAAAGTCAATCTTTTACTAACTTCAATTAATTAACCTGCAAATTCTGTGCAGCTTTCAAAATTTAGCCCATTCGAAGAGAGCCGAAAACATAAAAAGATATTTATTAAATTATTCTTTTTTTCAATACTTAATCACTTAAAAGTAGGAATATTGTTTTTTCCGTTGTAGAATACAATGGATTTTCTGCAATGACAATGTGATCGGATATTCAGATCTAAATAAAGGAGATTATCTGTGGGATGTACTGTATGTAAACAAGTGGATCTGGCACATTGCCAAAGTGTCTGAAGCTGAATTATTTGTTGGCAACGAGGTAAGATGGAAACCCTGAAGTAAACGACCATGTAGGGAAATAAGAAACAGGCAAGGAACATTATCGAAACACACCAGTGACTGTAAGGATCCTGCAATTTATATAAGAACTTAGAAAACATTTGTCATTTGTATCCTCTAAAGGAGAATTTCCTTGTTGAATTTTGTTGTCGATTGGTTCGCATCTTTCGGAAGAACGAAATTGGATTCTTTTATTGTATATATCTAATAGATATGGATTTTTAACTATGGCAAATATGTTACTTTTATCCCAAATTTAATAATTGTAAAAAATACAACATAGTTGGAAAAAACCGAATAATGTCGATGATTATAATGTGGCCATTTTAAAATTAATTAATAGATTACATGGTCTACGAACTCGGTTTAGTAGTTTCCGAAAAAAAAATTTTTTAATAACTAGATATTCAGACGGACGGGCAGACAAACTTTACTCTTTATTCTTCTAGAATATGAATTCCTAAAGTCAAATTTCAAAAATTTAAGATAGATTTAAATATGATCAACTTTTTTTAAATAACATTTCAATGTGCAACATTTTTTTTTTAATACGCAGCTAATGAAATGAACATACAGCTGCGTCAATGTATACAGTCTTCCTCATGTATAGGCATGTAATGAAGACTACATTTACAAATTCAAAATGAAATCAAATTACAATATTTCGATTACTAGGGTTAACAACCTGTTTTGAATAATTTGTAGTCACGTTTAAAATTCCGCATCTTCATGATAGCCTTATATTTACCTAATTCCATACTCTGAGTCATAGGTTATATCCTGATATTTCTCCGTACAATTGTTTTCTGGAATGCTATAACAAAACATGATTTTTTTTTTCTTCAAACAATTCCCACACAATTGATGATTTGAATACGTCAATCGCATTATACATTAGGAATTAAAACCGTGCTATCTTCGAGAAGTTAGTTCGAGGTTTCAAGAAATGTGTGATGACTATTGAGGAATACTTTCAACATTCCTTGAAGATACGTGATCATTGTAAGTGATTGATATATTTTTGTGTGTTTTTTATAATCATCAATGCGCAAAGACTTTTGAATTTAATAGATTCAACAGTAATATAAAACCATATTAATTCGTTAAACTCTCTGGTTGGCTTGCCAACAACGACTATGAATTCTAATGGTAAATTTGAACTCAGAGCATTTAAACCTAGGATTGCACTTTAGACTGCTCACACCCCTGTAATGTAAATCTCTTGTCACTCGACTACCGATGTCATCTTAAATTAATTCCACAAATTTTCCCAACGTAATCCCCGTCAACTTGTTTTCCGTGAAGACTTTCAATCTACAGCATCTGAAATGAATTCTATGACCTCATCAAGGACTTTTTAACACTGAAAACTCCGAACCTATGTCACCTGAAATAAGTTCCACTACCTCATCTTGTATTTTATTCAATTCCATCACTTCAGCTCTACTCAACAAAGTTTTCCGTGAATAAACTCAGTAATAACAGCATCTGAAATAAATTCCAAGATATTATTTCCCTTCCCAGCAGATTCGCTCCCCTTCGTTCTCACGCTACGTTCAAAATACTCTCACGTAGCGTGGAAGTTGAAGGGGACAAATCTGCTCTCTCTTCTTACTGCGAGACTACACATTGATATCTAGACACCGGCATCAAAATATTCTTTCTATCACAAGGGAAATTGGCAAGACGTTTTCCTAATAGCAAAATTCTTATTTTAATTTATGTATTTATTGCCAATCTCTTCTGAAATAAAACGTCATCATTTATAGACTAAATTTCATTCACCTTCTCAACTCATAGAGGTTTTATTATCAATTTCAATTGTTCCTTGAATATAATATTTGACACTGCAAAACAAATTAAAATAATACGAAAACATATTGCTGTTTTTAAAGATACGTATTATATTATAGACCTAAAGTAGAAAATAATGAAACATTTATTTAAAAACTTGTTGTCTCTAAGTGATAGACGACAGCTTATATAAGAATTGTGTATAACTTACTATAGTACGTATAACTCGAACCTCCAGAGAGTAATTCCTATCTTGATTAGCAAAACAGGGAGCGAGCATGCACGAATAGCCTGACTTATCTCCTATCCAATCTCTAACATTATTTTTTATAGTTATAGAACTTCAGATTTGTAAAGTACATAGTGTCATGTGTTTTATTTTATAAGTAATCTTAGAAAATTAGTAGGCACCTCAACACAACTAATATACAAACTACTTTAAGTTTTATCACATAAATTGTGAACTTTTATTGGATTTATTTTCATTTTTACCATTTATTTTAATTGAGTACTTGTCAATTAATTTAGCTAGTTTACAAACTCGTTCAACAGTTGAACAGTTCAACAGTTGAACAGTTCAACAGTTCGTTCAACTCGTTCAACATTTATAGGTGGTCAATTTTGGAGCCAAATTTGGTACAGATCAGGTTAATAACAAAAAGTTTATAATGAAATTATTATTTTAATGGCGGCGGTTTTAATCTTACTCAGGAGAACTACGAAAACCTTGTTCCGGGTCAAACTTCCAAGTGTAAATGTAATTTAGTGAGAGAATGGAGTTTTTAAAAATTAAGTGAATTTACTACCTCCTTTATTATGAAATTATTTGAATAAATTAATACATAAAGTATATGACAGGTGATTCTTAATTGTGAATACTTAAGCTGTCAAAAGCATAAAGATTTTATATACTTTTGATGTGTTTGAAAGAGGGGAAGAGGCCGACAAAAGGGATTTATTGATGCAAAGTTGACGTGTGCGGCATGTCTACGAGAATAAACTTACTAAAACAGGGAAAACAATGTTCAACGATAGATTGTGTCGATGTAAAACAAAAGCAGCGAGGGGAAGAGAGAAGCTTTGAGATCTGGGGACTGCCCGGGCAGCATCCCCCCTCCCTTACTGCCCCCAAAGGTAATTTATGAGGCCTCACTACTGCATCATTTTGGTTCTATGGAAAGATAAAAAACTGTTTGTGTCGAGGGAAATTTCGTGCTCTATTTTGTTCCCGCATTCTTTGGTCATTCGTTTGATTGATGTATGAGTTCAGGTTAGGGATATCCCCGCTTTGTGTTTTCAAAGCCATGATATAAAAAACGTTATTGTTGTGTTACGCCAAAACCATTCGTAAATCATTTTTATAGAGTTATTATACAAATTTGAATAAATATACACCGTTATTTTTGCAGATTATTTGTTTGAATTCTGTTACTCCTTTTTACAATTTGGAGTTTTTACTAAATAAGTGTACATCAAATGAATGATCGTAGAGAGTTTTTTTTTATTTATTTTTTTCAAGAACCAAAGAACGTTTTCCATTCAACTGGATACTTAAGGGGTTTTATCTCTTAGATATACATGAAATAAAATTTAGTGTTGTATCTCTAAATTAAGACTTGATATATTAACAATACACAATGTTTCGATTGAAATTAATTAACTTGTAGCTCTTGAAGCTCATAAATAAGATACCCTTGGATGACCACCCAAAAATGGGGGTTCTGAAATTATTTAGCAATGAACTTGAAAGAAATTTCTGGTTGTTTATGAAAATTAGGTGAAATTATTTGACAATAATCAGAATTTACGATTTTAAACAAAATTATTTTTAAATGAAAAGACAAAAATAATAAATACAGATTTACTTTTTATTTTCTAATTAAGTGTTCGGGATAGTATTATTATGTTATCGAGTGTTCAATGGTTTTTGACGGTTTCAGCCCTTTTTTTATCATTTTAGGAATGAAGTCTGTAGGTGGCCTAACTGAATCAAATTGTTAAAGTTTCGTGTAGAGTGTGTATAATGATGAGATTTTTAACAAAATCGCTTTAAAAGTGTGTTTTTTATGAGCTCTATAAAAATTGTATGGACAGTCCGATTTTTATGAAATTGGTACGTGTTTATGTGTTTACATCCGTTGAGTTCAAATCCATAATATTGAATTTCTTTATTGATTAATTTTCATTATTTAAGGTTGTTAATTTGACATTGCGATAGTTTTATACTTTATCACATCTACATAATGTAAACAAAGTTATATGATGGATCAAAAATCTATAAAGGGGTTTGTCGCGGAAAGGTCCTTTTTGAGATCATCTGAGACTAAAAAAAGTAGTTATCGGAATTATGTCCGTTTGTCGTCTGTGCAGTCCTCGACAGCCTAAATTATAAGATGTTTGACATTTATTTATTTCTGTTTTCAATAACTTAAAATCTGGGGATAACTACTGTAAGATCAAAATTAAAAAATTCCAATTTCCTACAAACTACTAAAACTATGTTAATCCATTGTTATTATAATATAGCCTCTAAAAACCCAAACTAAACTTAATAGTTGCCATTTCTCCAAAAAATGCAGGTTAGAAGTTAATAATAATAATTCAATTTTAAATTGGCTATAAAGCACTAATAGGCTCGTTCTATTATTTTCATGGGTAATGGGTTTAATGAATTCGTTAAAATTTTTGGTGAAATGTAAAAATAAGTTTTCTTATCCAGTCAGCAAATTGCAGTTAAAATAAAACTCCAATCAAAAACAAACATGCACCTTGACCACCATTATTAAAAACTAAAATTCTCTCACGCTATCGACAGGTTTACGTATGTAACAAACTAAACTTTTTTCTCTTCTAAAAGTAGAATGACGAATCTTATTTTTGTTTTGTAGGTCGATGTGTTACTAAATACAATGATCTCGCACCGTTTATGGCTTATTACATAAGTAATTGGATGCGATAATACTTTTTTTTTTAATTTTTAAGTAAAATTGTTTGGGGGGGAAGGAAGAGGTTTTAACTGCATTATTTATTTTTTTAAGTAAAATTGTGGAGAATTTTTAGTTTTAACTAACTACCGATTCAAACACAGAAGTTCCACAGACTTGTTGTACTAACATTAAACATTGCAATTGTGTCTAGGTGCAACAATGAATAACACTCTAGTCTTGAGTACGATATATTAGAAAACCGGTATGAATCCAAGATAACTTTGATTTTAAAATGCATATTAAATTATAAAGTTCAAATTTTAAGACCACATGGGATAAATATATAATCTTAACTATTGCGCTTTTAAAATGCTCATTTCCATGATTTTTTGCAAAATATCATAACCCACTTTACTCATTATGGACCACAAATCTACCAACAAACATTATAACCTAGTTTTCGTGCCAAATTTATCTGAAAGCCAACTAAAATACAAACTATTATAACTTTTATTACGTCTCTTTATTGGATGAAAATTATAATTTTAGAGATAACTTTTATAATATATTAATGCAGACAAAATTCCTGGTATCGGTGTATTCAAATTGTTATAGTGCATACAATAAATAGTCTATTGTAAAACCTATAAGTGATAAGTTATTATGGAAATCTATTTATACTGCCGCCGTTATGAACTCTATTTTGTTTATCAAAACTTCCATTTATAAATAAAATGGGGGAGAGTTTCCAAAGAGAGATAACAATAGATAGGATTTCCAAAGATGATAATTATACCATAATATAATTATCACTTTTTGTGAAACAGTTTCATTACTCGTTGCCCTGCGCTCAGGAAAATAATATAGAGTAAAAAAAAATCAATTGTGCTAACAGTATTTTATTATTCATATTTATATTATATAAATTCATTAAAAAAATAATTTTTTACGTTATTTATTTTTCACCAACTTTACTAACCCATAAATAACCCTTCTATTCCTTTGCTAAACTTTTTTTTTTTTAGTTTTTACCATTTATTTTATTTTACGTTTTTCGTTTCCTACAATTAATTATGTTTAAGCAATAACCAACTTTCCATTTTTAGATGCGCATTTTCCTAACGAAATACTGATCACTTATCTAAAATTGTAGACTACATTTGCAATAAAATATTTTTGAAAAATAAGTTTTTGTTTTAGACTGTTTAAGATTTATTACATTTGTTATGTTTAAATTGACGGGGGAAAATGAAAACCCTCCAAAAATTACAAAAAAAAAAACTTTTTCGTGCGTGTAAAAAATATAAATGGACTTGTGAAAAAACACTTGTGAAACCTAACCTAACCTCAGTTACACATAGGCCGCAACAATTATTTTCAGCTTCAAAAAGTAAACAAACATGAGTAGTTAGGTTTTATCAAAATCGCATAAAGTAGTAATAAAATGTTGAAGTTGATGTACTTTGTATTATTATATTATAATTTTAGGTTAACCTTAATTGTGAAACTTAGTTTTTATGTTTTTTTTTAACGCTAAAATCAAGTTTAGCGTTAAAAAAAAAACATAAAAACTAAGTTTCATAATTGTAATGATAAATTCCAATTTAAAACTCCTATTTAAACAAATTTCAATTTATGTAAAACTGAATTTCAAAAATGTTAAATTTTAATACAAAAGGTCAAAATTCAATAAACGAGCGGTGAATGGCGATTATTAAAAAAGGCATGAAAATCTGTTTAATAGTTTGTTCAGGCGGTTGTACTACAGATTTAACATGCATACAACCTCTGGAAGACACTCATTGAGTTTTTTACGGACTTGTTTGGTAAATATCAAGTTTGGTTTTAAAATTGTAATTGGTTACTACAATCTCGTGAGAGCGGGAACAAAGGGTCCATTCAATTAAATTTAACCGCACATATTAAATGATCTATTCTAATATGGATATTCAAGAAGCTGCGAACTCCCATGTGGCATATTCTTTAATACTGTACCAGCCATAAAATATAACCCACCATTTCAACTTACCATTATTATCTTTATAAATACCAAAAGGCTTTCATATTTAACATAATTGTACAAATATATTTTAAAACTACAAGTATTTGTAACGAAAAAAATACAACAATGGTTTTACAAACTATAATCATATTATATGATTTTGTAATGTAAACATATAGCATAATCAATTTGAATTTTATCTAATATTCAGGTGATCGGAATTCTTGTCTGAGTATGAAATAGGCAGCTCCACCGAGTCGCAATGTCGAGTTGTTAAAATATTAGACGATCTAAGTCATAATAATTTTCAATATATTGTTAATGTTCTACAGCATTCTCCCAAACAACTGTCCTCAAACAATGGATGTCGTATGGGTTCTTGAGGATAGTATATATAATTACCAGGATGAAATCGACCTATGCAACCCTCTACAATCTTATAAATTTGTCTTTAAAACATGAAAACAGACAATTTAATATGCCATAATTTGTTCATAAACCTATCATTTATATGTAGGAAATAAGTATTATAAATTTTCAAATTTTATTACATATAAAAAAAAGACCACTGTTTAAAGCTGAAGTACTTGAAAACCTCTAATAATCGTAATGATTGTTTGTTTCTAAGTATTAAACATTGAAGTTTTCTAGAAAATATTGCATACATATGCTCTACATTAAAAATAAGTTCACCAAATGCAAGATTGTAAGTGTTTCCAAGTGACTGGGGTAAAATGGAACGCCCCCTAGTTCTGCTGTTTTGTCCCTGTGGGAAGTGTGCACTTAAGGAATTTGTTGTTAGGAATCTTTAGAACAATTTTGACATGATAAATTACATTTTATGACTGACATATATTGTTGCCACGTAACTGATAAATCTTTCCATTTGTAATAATTTAGAAATGATAATTGTGCAGGTTGCACTGCAAAGTTCATACACGTTTATCAGCCATAACTTTAGTTTAGATTTATAGTTATTGTCTGTTGCAAGTTTAAGCGTAATAAAAATATTTTTATGAGTTTTATAGACGACCTTTAAGACTTTATAAAATAAATTGAATTCTTATAATTTAATCGAAGTCCATTCTGAGCAGTTTATTGAATCTATTTGTTTATTTATAGTCTAAGATTAATTGCTTCGTTGTAAATTTTTTACATTGTTTGTTATATTAAAAATATTACGGAAGCAATTTCCAGAACTTTATACATTATTTCTTTTAGATAGCCTCTTTCAATAAATACACTGCTTAATTTATTTATATATTTTATTAAATCTTAATCATCAAATCGTTAATTTTTAGCACTAATGAAAAATTATTTGGCATATTTTATATACATAGCTTAGTAACATTTGTAATAAACATTATTGAAAAATTCGCAAAATATAAATTTTAGTTTTAATATACGTAAATAAACTAGTTTTTTTTTATGATAAAGTAAATTAATTTATCATTTTATTTTTGTATTTTATTATTTTATTTTATTATAATTTATTTTCTATTCACGTTTAAAATTATGTGCATTAACAGAAATGAAATATTTATTTGTATTGTACGTGTAAATTTTAATAATAATTTGTGTATTTAGAATCCGTTTGTGCCAAAACACAACAGTTTTAGATAATCAATAGTTTAAAATAAAAATGAATAATACTTTCATTATTATAGTTATGTTAAATATTATTATTACTAATTAATTTTTTACAAAAATAGACGTATTTTATTATATTTTATGATCATGTTTTCCTTATTTAATATTTGTTTCCTCCCATTTATTTGAATAAATACATAAATGAACTTGAATGATAAGATTCAATTTGCTTATTAACTTCACACTGAAATATTTGATTTTCTGTTGTGTTTTTGTGAAACTACTTTTATCTGGACTTATGAAGACTTGTTAAGTATTACGGAAGCTCCAGATCAATATTAAGTGATGTTGTTATTTTTAATTTAAATAAAGATTATTAACGAAGGTCTGAAAATGAAATTAATCAAAAACAGAAAATACGAAATATGAAAAGTGGGAATCTAATATTATGAATCAGTTAAGCGTACATATTCGGCTAATAATATTGTTAAAAAACTACACTTAAATAGTAAAACAGAACACGTTTTGTACTTGATTCAGATGAAAATTGTTTTAAGAAATTAAATCTTCAATAGTAATTTCAAGATTTACTGATGAAATTATATTTTCAATTAAAAATGAAAACTATAAAAAGTTATAACCAAATTACTTCAGGATGTCAATAAATAGTTATGAGAATAGCAAAATGTAATAAAATTAAGCATAAAATACTTTAAAATTAAGACTAGATCAATCAATAAATAAATACATGAACTATTGGGTTCATCCATTTGGACTGTATATATGATCAATCTGGACCTTTGTTTAAGTCTTGGCTATTTCAGAAACAAAACTTTTTTTTTCAAAATTTAAAATATCATCTACAAACTTTAAAAATAGGCAATATAATATATTAGCGTTTAGCAAATGACGCGTCTAAAGTTATAATACGTAAGTTTTTTAAATTTTTTACTCGATAATAACCCTAACAGTAGTAACGAAAAAACAAATAATAAGACATGTGTCTAATGGTATATCTTAATTTTAAATCGTTAACAATTGTTCTAAAATTGACAGTACTATATAAATAACAATTTTAGTGCAAATAAATATTAACACATTTGACTGAAATCCTTCAATAAATTAGATTTGTAATATGCAATAGACCTATATAACATACAACTGATATTTAACACACCACCTCTATCTTTCGGCAAAACTTGGAACTGATTAATTTCTAAGTTTTATTTGGAACACTAGGCGTCAGCACTGTACTGCAATCAGATGAAATACATTTTCCTGCAACTTTTCAAATCTTATTTTCAAATATTCCAACACAATCCAGATGTTAGACAAAGATAAAAATTGTTTTTATTAGATTAAGACATTGCTATCTAGAGTGAAAATAGAAATGTACATACAGGCGCTTCAACAGAAAATACAGCTGTACAATGACACAATACAGCTGTACAATGACACAGTACAGCTGCACAATGACACAATACAGCTGTGCAATGACACAATACAGCTGCACAATGACACAATGCAGCTGCACAATGACACAATACAGCTATTTTAATATATATATATATATATATATATATATATGAAGTTTAGTTTATTGTGTCTCTTGTACCTTACAAAGTTATAATCTTTTACTAGCCTGTTGTTTTGCTTTTTGTTGCTTCAGACTGTGAAGTTAGTTTACGTATGATAATTTTTTTGACGTTGTTTTATTTGTGTGATAACTAATCACAATTACTTCTCAGAATATTTGTATTTAGTAAAAAGATATCTTCAATTTCTGCTTGTTAAATATTTTCTATTATAATGGAGGGTCCAATATAGGCTTTTCCTTAGGACTTCCTACATTTCTCTTGTGCAATTTTGTTTGTGTCAGTTTTTGAAATTTTCTTTTCTTTTAACTAAGCTATTTAGAGTGTTGTATTATATTTTTATTTGTTGTGGTATGTTTTATTGTGAATTTTGTATTTGTTATAGTGTATAATCTTGCACATGAGAGATAAAAATAAACTATTATTATTATATATACATATTTATTTATTTTATTTTTTGGTAAATGTCTAATTTTTTTTTTTTTTTTTTTTTTTTTTTTTGTCACTAAGTTGCTACTAAGATTATAGGTTTTATCAAATGTATTGAGGGATACATATATCAACTTTTTGTTCACTAAAATTAATCATGCTGCAGATAAGAGCCCAAATGCGTGAGCAGACAAATACAAACTGACAGATATTTCAAGAACTTTTTTTTAACTAGCTCAATTTTTTAAACCCTTGAGTTTTTTTTTTTTTTTAGATGGAGTTAGAATAAAGTTAGTTCGATTTGTAAAGTTCACCATATAAAATAAAAAATCACAAAAATGTTCAAAAAACTACACGAACTATTACAAATGTTTCTTATATAGTATAAATTCAAATGAAATATTTTTCTAAGAACATTAATTGTCATATTTAAACATTTATATAGGAAAGCTGCGAATATTGTCTTTTTTTATTGTTGAATTTGAATGTAATACAATCATAAATTACTAGTATATTAAATTATGGCCGATTTAAATTCTAAAACTATAGAGTGTTCAACATTTTTAGTATTGTTGCTTTAAAATATCAGATTCATGTTACACAGATAAATTGTTAGCAGCAAGAAGATTATTTTTATGTATATACATAAAAGTATCTATCAAATTTGAGGTAAACATTCAAAAAGATGTTAAACTTGTGTGTAAACTAACTTTAAATATTCAATAATATGATAAACTGGAATTCTAAGTGTCATGTTTGTAAATATTCATCAATTTTAATTCAAAATAAGTGCTATTTTAAAAATTCAACAATAGACTAAGTTTGAAAATTATGTTTATTCAATTTCCAATAACATGACGAGTTTGAGTTTGTGTTTTATGAATAGTATTTAGGTTTTGTGCTATTCAAGGACATGCTGCCACTTCTCCATACTAAAACCTATAAAGAATTTGACTATCTCTAAGTAACAAAATAAATAGTTCTATTTTAAACATAATTATGAGATTTGTTCAAGCAATCTGTCGGCCATTATATTAGGTGGTATTTACAAAAGCAAGTAAACCAAACATTTTAAAATATTAATATTTAGTTACGGACTACAATTAACTTCTAAAGAACTTTTAGAAATATCACCAAAATTTTAACATTTTGCCCTTTCTTCCGTTAGGGACCTTGGAGTACCAAGATTTAAAAAATTAAATAACAAATAAATTAGCCTGTATTTTGAAACAAGCAACAAATTTTTACAAAATTAGAAAATTTTGCTGTCTTTAAAAACCGTCGCTTCATAGTTTGTGTAGTCTATACAATAAAAATGTGTTTAGTGTGATTTATAAATAGTGAAAAATTTGTCGAACTTAAATTCAAAGTATTTTATTTGTGAATATTTATTCAACTATGATTAAAGTTTGAAAGTTTTGTGTTTCAGATATTCATCACTATGGTAAATTTGAATTTTAAATTTAATGTACGTAGAAAAATCAATAATGTAGTAATATGCTATTTTAATTATTATATCTGTAAATATTCTATGAGGCAAATTTTATCCTATGTTTTACATTTGTAAATATTCAACAATATTGTAAATTTAAATTTACGTTTGTTGTAGGTTTGTAAACATCCAACAATTATAGAAACATTATGTTTAAGCATATTTAATCATCTTTCAAATATGTGTTCTTAAATGTCAAACAAATTAAATAATGTATCATTTGTAGTACCGGCAAACAAAGTTGAATATATAACCTAACTTTTCAGTAAATTCATGTGTAGGCGTGTGGAAATTTAGAATTGTGTTATTAAAAAGAGCTTCAGTATCACAAAGGCGAAATACTACCCTCAACCCTTGTTTTTACGAGGTGCAATATTCAAGCACTTGTATTAAACAAGGGAAATATCGACGAATTTCGATTAGCTGAGACATTTAAAGGGGGACACTCGTTGCTATGACAACGTTCTTTGTCTGCAGCCTCTGGGTCATACCCGGCCATCTGCCGGTTTTATGTCGCCATCTTGCGGTTTAATTTCACACTACT
Source organism: Aphrophora alni (assembly GCA_963513935.1). Taxonomy (NCBI): domain Eukaryota; kingdom Metazoa; phylum Arthropoda; class Insecta; order Hemiptera; family Aphrophoridae; genus Aphrophora; species Aphrophora alni. Next base: position 55,904,894 of record OY740771.1, read on the forward strand.
TCAACTGTAAAATATTCAAAGCGAATAACGTTGATTTTATAAACGTTATAATTTGCAATTCTTTTAATAATATTAACTGTGATAATGTTTTACTAAAGTAGTATATTTAAAATTAAAATAAAACCTTTTTCGTTAAAATTCAATTTAGTTGTTTAGATTTGCTGGTGTATACAAAACAGCTGATCACGATTTGTGGCGACATCTATCAACAGTGCAACCTTGTTTGGAATTTAGTGGCGTCCATAATCCTCGGATACATTGGAGGCTGGATTAAGTAAGAAAATAATTTTTAAATATTATATATTCATTCTGTATAAAGTGGTTACTATCATTAGGTTGCTGTCATTGTAATAATTGTAACCAGTCAATTGTTACTTAATTTTTTAGATATAACCTAATTTAAATAATACTATTTTATTTTATAAAAACATAATAGTAAAATATTACACTTTGAACATAATATTCAAATTATAAGATAGGATTTGTATTAATTTTACTAATTTTACTCAAATAAATATACTTAAAACTGAACTTATTCCTATGAACTGTTCAACTCTTTCTCTATTTTCGAAAATAGGACAACAGATGGTCCTAACCTAGTCCTTTTAAATGAAGCCAATCATTCATCAATACTCTCCGCCACACACACACACATTTGTTTTTATTTAATTCTGTATAAACATTTTTTCCTAAAGAAATTAATGGAAGGGAAAAGGTGGTACCTCAAATTTGTTCAATATCTCAATAATAATGGCAGTTACAGGTTCATATAAAAAAAAGGCATAATAAAAATGTATATGTTGTCATTTTTTCATTTCTAAGTTTTTACCCATGTTTTTCTTAAGAAAGGAAGGTAGGTATAGAAATTTCTTTCACCCACTTTACTGTGATTTTTGAATTTTATTTCTTTTAACGTTTTTTCTAGTTTAATAACAAGTATTCAAAAAATTGGGCTTTATATTTCACAATTAAAACAGCCGAAAGAAGAAAGAGATTTTCGTGACAATCTGTCCAAGTAAAAACTTTACAATCTGAGCATGTTCTGATTTGTTTAATTACTATTACAATTAGATCTTAGACAAGCCTGAAACAAAAGGTTACCATGTAACTGATTGCAAATTCAAAATGGTAACATTCTGCTTACAAATGGTAGCCTACATTAAAGAAAGTTATTTGGTTTTTACTATCAATATATTATCCGTTGTGTGTAGTAAGATTAAATTTAACATGCACACTTCAACTGCTCAGTTTTAAAACTAGACCTACATGATTACTTGTAATTTTTGTTTCTAGCAAATCATTTATTAAAATATTTCCACAATTTGGATTTTAATATACTTTAAGGTTTACGTTATTATTATATAACGTCGACCTTTATATTGTAATTAAAATTTATAAAATCATTCTACCTGTAAACTGCTATCATAGATTTATTTTTAATTTTGTGTACACCAATTTAAAGTAAAAGTAAAAAAACAATGACTATATTGTTATAAATTTATGAGAATGGATTTCTAGTGTATTCCTTATTATAACTGCAAATAGTAATTTTTTTCTGGGATTTTAGATCGGGAGAAGCAGTTTTATTACTGTGAGTGTGTTTTGGTTTTCAGCAAAGTGGACTGGACTAACACACCCACTAAGTCACCCTTTGTTTCTTGTACGAAGAAGACTCTTTGTGTATATATATTATGATATGTAATAAACCGGAACCGGAGTTCTATATGAAGTACTTATTGAAAATCGTTAAACTGAATATTTCAGCTTTAGTTTGGGTAATAAATTTAAAGACCTCTTATGTGTCTAACCACTGAAATATATTTAAAATCCGATAAGATAAATCGCCATTTTAAATTAATCGATTGGTGCCTAATACTCTAAACTGGGACCCAAAAAGTAAATTCCAATCGTAACTGGGGCATTCCTTTTTTCCAAAACGCAGATACATTTTAAACTGAGTGTATACAACTTTTATTTAGTATAAAGTTGTCATTATTTCATCTCAGTTTATCCAAACTAAAAAAATAATACAAATTGTAAAAGTATACTTTATTCATAATGTTTGGAAGCGCAACTACATCATTTGTTTCGTTCTAAATTAGAGTCAATTAAAAACAGTTGTTTTGGATTGTTTAACTTTAAATATTTTGCAAAATGTTGTTATTATTCTGAACCAATTCCCTAAGATAAAAATAACAAACTTAGCATACAGTAAGATTTTAATTTTGGACCTTGGACTACCAAAATCATGTGTATTTATGCGATGGTGAAAATTTGAAAATTTACAATTTTATTAATTCATGAACCGACTGAAATTATTGCCCGAGTTGTTTTAAAAACGCTTCAATTTACTCTAAATACAAGAGGCATGAAATCAAACATTTGTAAATTGCCTTCAGCTCGTGTATTGCAATTATTTGATTCCTTTACAATTTGTTTAACAAATTCTTTTGTGGAGCAAACATACTTACCACGCTAACAAAATACTTATAAAATTAATCAATTGTATTGGAAATAGTTTACGGCTGTAAATTCCCCGGCATCCAACAGATGAGAAGCTTGTAGTCTATACTAAACTTTGAAGGGTTTTGACCAGCGGTTTATTTATCTGCCTTCATGTTTATACATAACTGAAATTATTTTAAAATACTTATCATACAGCTCGAATATATTTTGGCATTTTTTGTGTGTCTGCTTGTTTGTCTGCCCTTGATCAAAGTATTAATATCAACAAGCTGCACAAAATCAGCTATGTAGGCCCTCATGAGCAATAATTATGGAAAAAGTATTTCAGACTTCCGCTATTGTAAAATTGTAATAGGCTACTTTTTAACCATATTCAACGAAAAGTAAAACCTAGTGTGTACATTCTGCATTTAACTAACATTTATTACGGATTTTTACGGAATTTAAGTTTTTTATTATTTTAATTTTCGGGACATAACCATGTTACTTATTTTTATCTTAGAAGTGTCGTTCAGTTTACATTAGATGCATATTTTCAAACTGTATTACTTAAGACAATTACACACACACACACACACACACACACATATATATATATATATATATATATATATATATATACATATATATATATATATATATATATATATATATATATATATATATATTTAAATATATATATATAAGGGAAAACAAGTAAAACATTGTTTTTGAAAAACTTGGATTTTTGAAAATCGTCAGGTATTTTAAAATTTAAAAACAGTAATTTATATTTAACAAACTATTTAAAAACCAATCCTCACACTACATTTGTTGACAAAAATTGTGACTTCTATAACGTTTACCAAAACCCAAAACACACACAAAGGCGCGCGCACACTCTCACTCACACGTGCCCGCGCGGAAACACATATATATAATATTTATATATAATGGCTGTTTTTTGTCTAAAGAGTTTTTACTGATTTTTTAAAACCAACTTAATAGATTTCACAACTTAATAGTTAAAAAAATTATTCACATATAAATTAAAGTTAGTATATTTTGAAGAAATCGAAAATCATCTTCAGCCATAACATGCGAAATATAAATTTTTACAAATATTATATATATATATATATATATATATATATTATATGCACAATGAGTCAAATAATGCTGCCAAATTATTTCTATGGTTAGGATCGGTAGCCATTTCGTAGTCTCAGGTATGGAATTTTGCTTGAGGAAGATTAAACTGTCTAGAATTTTTACATAAAAGATTCACTAATAAGGCTTTGATGTATTTGCTTACTAGTGGCAGAGACACAAATTACAAGTAATTCTTGGATTGTTTAAATCTTGATAAGAAATTATTCTTATAAAGAATGCATCTACCAATGAAATATACATAGTGTTTCTCATACTTGGCTAATTGGTTTTATATAGCAACTACTTATTTTGATGTAATTTATAGGTTATGTATTCCTTACTGACAATTCCCCAATTTCGTGTGGCAATGTTTCTAACATATTTTAACACAGTGTCTCTCTCTTAAATTTGAGTAATGAGGAGAATCCTCTGACAGTTAATTATAATAACCTGAAATCATCTATATCGTGACTTCAATTTATATAACATTACAGCTACATTCATATGTAATTAATTAAAAAACTGCACTTTATCGTGGTGTAACTTCTAAATCATTATGAGTAAAATACTTGTTAAAATGTTATTTTAAATGTTTATGAACATTAATTAATAAATGTACGTAACTTTTGAGAAAATTAAAATGGAAATACATTTAAAACCCAATAAATAGTTTGTTATAATAAATGTACAGTTATTGCTGTAAAGTCCACGAAAACCTAATGCTCTCTCTTCCCCGTGATATCCTGAACATAACCTACAATTTACACTCACTGAAAACCAAAAACCTGTTCTGAGAGGTATCATCCAGGTTGGTATATAGGTTTAATTTAGTTAGTAAAGTGATCTAGTTAAATGCAGAATTTAAGTCTACATAAAATGATCAAGTAGGACCTAGACTTAATAAGCAGTTTTTTGCAACAACAATAGCTTGAATTAGAATGTAGAATTTCATTTCAATCTTGTACTCATTTCTGTCATTAACCTGGAATGATCTCTGGTGATTTTTATTAATTAGATTTATAAGAAATATGGGTTGCAGATAAACAGACAGGCTACAAATGTTTAAAATTTCAAAGCACAATTTTGTTTGATAAAATCAGATGTGATAATATTTATTTTCATTTTACAAATTTTAAACTTGAAACTTTCATTAAGTTATATGTAAAAAGTTAGTTTTTTTTTTTTAACTTTTAAGTAAGTCATAAAGCTCTAAACATTTGTTGTTTTCTTTTAAAAGTGATAATAATTATGAACTACTACTCTGTTGATTAAGCAAATATTATGAAAAAGCAAATATTATGAAAAAGCATGAAAAAAATATTTATAATGATAAATTGCATCAAAAATTGTATAAATGAAATGCTCAGTAAAGGGTAAGGCCTAAATAAATGTAACAGATTTGGTTTGGTTAGGTTGAAGTAAAGTAGGAATTATCTTTAAAAATAAAATAAATATAAGCTTTTTACAAACGGGCAACAACAACAAATATGAAAATACAAATGTTGTGAATGACTAGGTAAAACAACAAACGTATTTTGAATAAATTTGGAAAATTTATTTTTTGGAAGCTTAAGATAAAAGTTTGTGTTATTGTTTATTCGAATTAAGTACCAATTCAATCATATTTATACAGGAATGGAAAGTGGGACCTACTACTCCAATGAATCAAATCAAGTACCAGGCAGAAGGACCCCTCTAGGAGCAGTAGGACTCAGTGGTTACTACTACCCTCCTGGTGGTGGGGGACCCCCTACTGATGAGAACACACCTGAAGCTAGCCCACATCATTCACATTCATCTCATAGGTAATCTAAACTCTTCTACAGCACTTTTATTGTATATTACAATTATCTTCACTTTATGTATGTAAACTATTGAAGACATATCAATAGTCTTTTTTAAATCACTTCAAAAAGTCAGTCTTTAAACCTGAACTCCTTGTTAAATACTAAACTTAGTATTCCGTTAAGTGAATTCTTATAGTCTAATAAGGGGAATAACTTACACATATTATATACTGTGAGGGATAGGAAAATCTAAAAGGAAAGAATAAGTTTTAAACTCTTAGCAAAACCAGATTTATTTTTGACATTGTTCAAAAGATATACATTTGAATCAGGGCAGTTTCAAACCTATAAGGTTTTTAAGAAATTTAACTAAATAAATGTACTGTTTCATTATCCTTAAAATTATTAAGGTTAATTGCTGTTTATAATTATATATATGTACTGAAGTATATATTATTATAAACAGCAATAACCTTTTCATTTTAGTACTTGAATAATTTATAACACTACTCACAAAAAAATTGTTATTAATATACTCATATTTATACTGTATGCTGTTGTAACCATATTTTAGGCAATAATGACCGAAATGGTTTTTCGCCTTAAAACACCCCCAAAAAAATTATAATATAACCATATTTATATGAAATTTTTCAGAAATTTGAACATAATTTTGTTATGTAGTGTGATTAATCAAATAAACTATTTCCAGATAGAAAGTCTCAACTAAGTGAAAGAATCATTTGTATTATTTCCCAGTTTTTAAATGTATAATAATAATCCTGAGTATCAACAGGCCTTCTAGATGACTTTTCAGTCAGATAATATATAGTCAACAGTTTGAATTCCCATTACCACAATTCAAGCTTGTTCACCCATAATTAATTGTAGTCCCCACATTATGATGTCAACAACGTAACTTTTTCAGGCTCTGCTAGGATTAAACTCGTGGTTTCCCACACACCAGGCAAGAGAATTATAGCTACTAAATCAACTGGGGTCTTATATAAAATTTAAATAAACTATATCTTACTTAAATTTAACAATTAAAATATAGAACATTTATTCAGGAAATAGCAGCATTTACGTTAGTGTTTGTAAACATTGATTAGTTTAAAGGTTTAGTAGCGCTCACTCAGAAAGAGTGTATATAGTTGAAAATACAAATATTACTATATTATACAGTAACAGTAACTTAAATTTGCAGTCTTACACTAAAAAGACTGTGAAAATGTCTGGAAAATAATAAAAGGTTTTTATGACTGTCTCGGAAGTAGCATATGTGATTTTAAAATTTTCATAACACCAAGTCAAGGCAAATATATAGTTGGATTAGTTGTTTTGAAATTGAATTGAAATTGCTTGTCGAACTAGCATTTGCCAAAAGAAAATTAATTTTACCATCTACTTTTCCTGTTACACATAGGGTACTGATTGTGAATTGCAAACAAAGTTTAGATGTCCCTTCATCATTCTCTAAGACTTTATCATTCTCAAATGATTTGGTGAGTTTGCTAGAAAAAAACAATTTGCTGCTTGTATGACTGAGAGTGAGATATTTATTTCACAAGTATTTCAAAGAAGAAATGTTGAAGGCACATTAATTAGACAATCTGGTGTGCTTTATTCTTCATTAAAGAGTGATTTACAGCTTTATAGAGCATCAGCAGCTGGCAAACAACTCACTGCTTCGTAGTCTTAATATGATGTTGATTGAAATTAGTTGAAGTTAGTCTTGAATACAATATTAGAGCAGAGAATATCCTGTTCTTAATTATTTGAGAGCTATAGAAGATCCTAAATAAAAATTGGTAAGGAGATGTGTTCCCAGCCAGATCCTCGTTATATGCTCTTGTTCTGTGATGGTCGTCCATATCAATATTACATTTATCATGCATATGTGGTTACTAGTCGCATGAGACAGAGGCTTGGGCTGATTTTCAATGAATTGAACTTTCCATAGATAATCACAAGTAGATCCTACACAGTCCACTGTCAGTAAGGTTTGTGTGAATATTACAACTGAGGATTATGACTTAGTCATTGAACCGTAATCTTGTATTTGTATTGCACAGTGTTTTTTTTTTTTTTTTTAAATTGTGTTTTCATTCATTTGGTTACAGGTAGAAAAATGAAATAGTACATAATATTATGCTTAGAACAAACCAAAAAATCTGTGTTTAGAGAAGACTAAAAGAGCGAGTAAAAATCAGACTAGAAAACAATAGCTGACTTTTCTTCAAGTGCTTAGCTTGTATATTCAGAATCTAGGTCTTTTAATTGTGGTTTGACCAGATGAAATATGAACAAGTGATGGTGCAGTAGTTACCCTAATTAATAGACCATGTGGATATTGAGATGGTACCTATACAGTCTTCTCAGAAATGTTCCCAGTCTCAACAAGGTTGCCACCCATACTTAAAGAATAGGCAGTTGACTTTCTTGTCAAATTTGAGAACCTTTTATTGTGGAAAAAGGCTTGGGTAGAGTTAGTGCTTACCTGTCCACAATGCCTAATAGTTGTTTACCAAGAATATGTCACAAACAGTCATTTGAAGTTACCAGTTGTGCCAGTTGTAGTTCCTTGTCGAGAGGTTTTGCGTACATGTGACAACTAAATAAAGATAATTTATTCAATGAAAATGTTGTCTCGATTTATTTATTTATTTGTGAAAATGAAATGTTTAGTGTGGAAAATTATATTTCTTTGATTTGACAGTCATTTGAAAAGCCAAGGTCTTAAAATAAGAGAGAAAACAATGTAAAGAATTTTAGGTTAGAATTTTAATTATTCCAAAACTAACATGTAATTCATTACATATTACACACAAGAATTAGTTAAACCAATTCATGTGCATTGAATTCAGGTAAACCAATTCAGGTGCATTATAACCTTTTCTTTTATATGTGCATTGATTGTGTTATAAATTTTGCATAAGACAATTTTATATAATATATTTTTGTTTTGCTAGTTATAATAGTTTTAAAATGATTCTTTTTCTATATGTAAATTGTAATATTATATATATGTTGGGCGCCATTTTGTAACATTTATTACAAAAACAAAAACAAAATAATAAAAAAGAAATACTCTTGAAGAGAGCATAGAAAATTTCTAATTGGGTCGTAAGTTCTTTAATATAATGTACTCTGGAGAATTTCAAATAAAAAATATATTATCCAATTTCTGAAATGTACATTTAATTATTAAGAAAAAAATATTATAGATTACACACAAGTTAAATATTTCCTGAAAAAAACATAAATACATAAATCATCACATTTTTTATAACATCATAAAATTATAATTTATCCATATTTTATTTTTGATTAATTTTGTGGTTGCATCCTATTTCAAAATAAAAATCTTATATATATATATATATATATATATATATATATATGAATGCAATATACTCAAAATTTACAATACTTTTACATTATCAAATTTCTTTTATTAATGACTTATTCTTTAAACATCAAATCCAATAAAATCTACTCGTGAATATTTTTTATTTACAGTTTATAATCATTATTTTTAAAAACACATTCTTCTCTTATTTGAAACCACGTGATATCTCTGCAAACATCCTATCCAAATGTCATTAGTAAACTCTATGTTTTATGAAACATAATTTGAGCATGTTATACCAAGCATGCTAAACACTGAAGATAAATTCTGTATCATACTTAAAATTTTCATTTTATTCAACCTATTTCTTTGTTCAAACCGCATGTCATCTTCTGAACTCACATTACATCTATTAAAAAAGTATCTTATTTAAAACATCCAATCTCTCTAAAAAGTAACTTATTCAGTTTTACGTTTCATTTCCGAGAAAATCACTTATTGTCTGATTTCTCCTTTATTCAAAAATACCTTATCAAAATCACATGATTTTTTCTCACAACGTCTTGTTCACTTTACTGTACACCTTTGTCTAATTTAATTCAACTTTTTTTCTTATCCCACCTTCACACACAACACACTGATGTCATATTTCTCATAGTTATATGCACTTCTACACTGTTGTCATATTTCTCTTGTATCTAATATTATATACGTTTTCTTATTATTAACATATTTTTTACAAATCTCACTGACTATTTAGTACTAATTACCTTCTTTATTTATTTGTATTCTTTATTTAACTGTATCTATTATTATTATTATTATTATTATTTTATTATATAACAGAATACATTTCCTAACCACTGCCTTGAGTCAAACTACTTCTCTGGTCAGACCAAGTTTACATAACCGTAAATGTACCGTATTACATAGTGTAGCAAAATTGATAATTATTTCAGTTTGTATATTTAGTTCAGTTTAGTTTTCATTTATATCAAATTTTTTAGTTATTGTGGGAAAAAGTTAATAAATAAACATGCAAATATTTTAAAAAAACAGGGACAAATAAATAATTAGTTACAAGAAAACAGTTTAAATTTATAAATTTAATATATTACTGTATTACTCCATAATTATATAAAATGTAGTTCTTTGGTTCTAAAGTGGAACACAATCATATTACAGTTCGTAATGGAAGGTACAGTATGTTCACTCTAAGACTTAGGAACTGTGTAAAAAAAAATATCTATTGAACGATAACTTTCTCGCACATTTCAATTGAAATTTTACTGAAGCAAAAATAGAAATTATTAAAGTTAGTAAATACTTGTATTCTATTAGAGGTGCAACTGTCTCGTAGACCTTAAGGTTAGACTCTACTTGAAGCATATATTTAGAAAATTGGATATATTACTAACTGTGATAAAGCAGTACATTGCATTTTCAACACATTGGTAAATTCCAATTTATGATTTTACTTTTAGATTACAGCAATCACAGTTACTTAGTGGAGTAAGTAACGTTGGCAGCGCTGGAAGTACATCAGGGAAGACAAAAAATCGTCAAGGCAAAGCTGTCCGTTTAAATATCAATGCTAGAGAACGCCGTAGAATGCATGATCTGAATGATGCCTTGGATGAACTTCGAAGCGTCATCCCTTATGCACACTCACCATCTGTTAGAAAGTTGTCGAAGATTGCAACTTTACTTTTGGCCAAGAACTATATCCTCATGCAGGCAAATGCTTTAGATGAACTACGTAGACTAATTGCTTATTTGCAGGTACTTGTATTAGCTATCATTTTTGCCTATATAGAACTTATTTCAAATTGTATAAGAAGGAGGTCAGGAAGATGGTAGAAGAGGGTATTAATTGGACGATTACTTTGTTTCTGTAATAAATTTCTTAATTTTGAAACACTCTTAATTTGTAGAAAACATTCTAAAGCTAAATAGCGTCTGTGCTGTATCTTTATACAGCAAATACTTACTTCACTATAAACCCAGAAAAAGACAAAATTAGATTTTTAACTAAAAACAGAAGATTCAAAAACATTCCACAATCTTTCTCACTCAGCTATCCCTATAACCAAATAAATACCAACCAAAATTATTTGTCACCAAAATGTTACCTCATTAGTTGTCAGTCAAAATATGTAATGAACAATGGATTTCATCTAAGGCCTAACTAAACTTCCTTGGCTTATGACGTGGTAAACACGTTTTTACTATAAATCATATTTGATTAAAATCATGCTATTAACGATGGCTGTCAAAGATTATTTTTGTTTTTACACCAATTATTCCTAACTGAAATATTTTTCTACTTGCAATTTTCCACACAGGTTAGAATTATTAATCTTCAGATGTTACTAAAATTTGATCAAAATTGGTAGAGTAAATTTTAAGAATTTATGTTTTTTTTCAACACCATAGCCGATTTGTTATGTTTTTTACCTATAACTCACTAATATTTTAAGAGAGCTGATGACCAATACGTTTGGGTCTTTAGAGGCTTAACTTTAGCAAAATTTTATATATATTTTTTTTAATTCTAGGTTACCACTCCTATGCCTTGCTCAGAACGCTTTGCTTTAAGAGCCTGCTTCCTTTCAGAAGTATGTAATTATTCTTTTCTTCCTTTGCTCCACATAGAGCAAACTAACTAATTGTTGAGTGACATCTGTCAGTTCATCTGTATGAACACAGGCAGGTACAGGATTATTCAGAAGGTGGACTTCTTTCATTTTTGAGAGTTTATGCTCTCGAATTAATATCGATGCCCTACTGCTATTGGCTAATCCAAGAGCTGGTACCCTTACAGCAATGACTGAGATGTTAGCTAAGACCTGTGAGGTCTCAGTTGGTTATGTTTTGTGGTCTTCTTTTTTGCAATATGGTTCTCACAAGAAGTTATAGAATCAGTTAGTCTACCCAGAGAGTTAGTCTGTATGGTCTGGTACTATCAGCGAGAGCCAGCTGAACAAAGGTTTTTTATGACATGTACAGGAGTACTTTCCCTCTCCTACTTTTCTATCAAAAACTTTTCCCTGGGCTAGGGACCTGTACAGCAAATTTATTTTTTTGGTTGACTTATAGTGCATATATGTATATAATATGTATATAGCATATTGACTTAATATCTAAATCTCTTCCTTAATAGTATATTGACTTAATATCTAAATCTCTTTCTTAAGTATTAGATAGAAAAAAAATCGAACACCAGATCTCACAAAAATTACGTTTATTGGTGAGATCTGGTGTTTGAGTTTTTTTCCATCTAATATTATCTCACAAGTCAAGCTCAATATTTATTTATCCGTATTGTAATTTTAAAAAAAAAAGAAACTAATTGGTTATTAAATTAAAATAGTATAACATGCATGAAGTTACAAACTTTTAATGTTGATACTTTCTAAATTTCATATTTATTATCATTCACTAAAATAATCATACATTTTTCAGTAATATTTATTAAATATGTAATTATAAAGTGAAATATTTTTCTTAACCTAGCTAAAGAACCCACATGATAATGCAGAAAACATTGACATTTTTTTTTTTTTAATTGTTTTCTGAAGTGTATTTTTAAGTAATATTTATTAACAAATTTAAGCAAATTTATTAACATGTGGAATATTTTTTTTAGGCACAAGGAACAATGACAATGCCTCCCGGTTTTGATCTTCAGTCAGCTGCTTTTACTGGTAAACATCCGCCCATGTCTCCTCCTCAAGAGCCGCCACTAACATGAAGTTCTATCTCAAATAGGTAGACAATAGAGACTGATAAACTGAGTAATAGTTCAGATAAAGTTTTTTAAATCAATGTGTGTGAGTGTATGCTTCTATAGAACTAAAGCAAGAGAAATCCAATTAAAATATGGCAATTTTGTTTTATGTAAAAGTTAAAGTAATTTACCATTTCATAATCACAACAATTTTTGTGTTTTTTTAATTTTATATCTTAATATTAACATTTATCTAAACAAGAAAAAATTCAAGAGTGTTTGCCTGAATGTTAATTTATATATATATATAATTATCTTAACAATAAGTTGATTAGTTTATAATTGTATTTATGATAATGAATGAACAGGAGACTGTATTTAACATAACATAATTTAATTTATGTTAAGAGTTTAGTTGAATGAGTTGTTTAGGAGATGTAAACAATAATAATTTGACAAGTATGTAAGTTAATACTCCATTTTTAATTTGGTGTAAATGGATAATCACTTTTTATTGTTTCTAAAACAAAACTAATTAAAATTTTATTGAGTGTTTTTAGTCAAAGGTAAACTGCAAAATAGCAGTTTGTGTATCCTAATGATACTAAATTATAGTATTGTGTGATTTAAAATATTTGAATTAACCTTTTGTATATTATAGAGTAATTTAATAATTTATATTAATACTATATGATTTTATACAATTATTATGTGATAAGATTTAATGATTTTAGATTTTTAATACAAACCATAATATAGAGCAACTTTTGAAAAATCAAAAATCATTCTTAACCCCCACTCCTCAAAAAAGAGAATTATGGTTACTACTGTTAAAGGGTAGCCTAAGTTAACTGCAGATTTTCTAGGAAAATAATATTTAAATTAATTATTATTAAACAACAACTTTGCATAGACAGGTGTCCCCATCATGAGTTGTCTGAACTGCAACATGCATGTCCCAAGTATAAAAGTAGATAATTGGTGACAGTGTTCATTTATTTATAAAAATATTACAATCTTTTTTAATGATATAGAATTATGAAGTGTTATTTAATAGCATACATTAAAACTCAGTTCTTCAATTTGAAGAGATTAATTATATATAATATATATATATATATATATATATATATATATATATATATATATATATATATTAGTTGAAGTTAAAGGAATGAAATCCTATAGAATGTTGTTGTTTTTTATCAGACAAATATGTCCAATAATATTTTAACATAATGTGTCTATTTTCAGTAATAACAGAATTCATTATTATTGTGAAATTGATTTTGTAAAAAAAAGAAAAGAGTACCTAAATAACCACACAAAAATTCTACTCCAGTCATAAAATACAGATAGTATTAAGGGGTGGATGATATAAGTTTTTTGCAGTAATCGTTATTATTTGAATAATCTGCTTGAAAAATGCTACTATTTTTAAGAAATAATAAAATAAAATTTAGATAAACATTATGAAGTTTAAGTTTAGATTTTGAATGGATAGGAGACACAGGCTTACCTTGGAAAGTGATTCTTGGTATTACCTAGTACTACACAAATAGAAAAACTCAATAAAACACTAAGGTTCTGAAATATTTTGTAAACACTGTTCACTTTCTCAATCATTAGAGAGAATTAAAAGAATTGTAAATTTTATCATTTGGATTAGACAGTACAGGCATTAAACAAGGACCACTTTCCAAGTTAAGCCTGTGTCTCCTATCCATACAAAATACAAAAATAATAGTCTATGTACACTATTAAATTCAATAAAATGCAAAGTAATTTATGTGACATACCTTACATTCTGTGGCAGTTCATGAGGGACGGCTCTGAAAAACTGTCCTCCCTGCAAATTAAAGTAAAAGAAGAAACAAAACATCTTAAAATTCATACAAATTTTCTCATAATTTATCGTATTTTTTAAAATTAAATTATTCGATTTTATATTAATGTATGCTGTGCTATACCACTTATTTTGAAAGAACCTGATGAGCTGTAACATTACTTTTAATATGGCCTAACATGTGTATGACACATTCTGTGTGTAAAATGACACCCTGTCCAACATTCTCTAGGATGATTGATCACAGAGACTTTATTCTCTATCATTCAATATAAGGTGGTTACCATAACAAACTTGGTGTTGCTGGAGTTGTCATAGGAGTCATTCCATATACAGGTAACGGTAGACATTTCAAAAATAAATAATAACAAAGGATGGGTAACTGCCTTGAAAATAGCACTTTCTTATTTTTAATGATTTCAATTTCTTTTCATTATAAAACAGCTTAATTAATATAGTGATTATTTGGTAGCCGCCAGAAAACATACAAAAAAGAGAAAAATATCTTATTTTGTTGCCTGAATTTCACTCAGTGGCATTGCCACTAACAAATCCATAGTTCAGTTAGAAGAGCACCCTACATTGAGTCTAAGTTGACCATATGTCAATAGAGTTAGTAAATGTTGAAATGCCAAATACCATAGTAAACAACCTATTTCCTTGCTACACAACATCCATAACTGAGCACCATATAGTTACCATAATAGAACCTAATATACTAATACAGTTTGTTTCAGTATTCTATTTACTAAACAAATATTCAACAATTGCCGTAAGCAAAGAAATCAAACTCATCCAATACGGTTGATAAGCTCCTCATTAAAGTTTATTATACAAAATCGTTAAAATGTTCTCTGATATTTTGTGCACCATTCTATCACTAATTTCAAAACTATTTTGGATGGTCTTGTAATTATAAATAAATAGATAACTAAAACTATAAACCATATTAAGCTAAGAATTAGATGTAACTAGTACATTTTAAAATTAAGAGTCATTTTTAATGACAGAAACTACTGTGTGGTGAATATTGTAAAATTAGGTTATAAGTTAAATATGTATAGGAGTTTCTCCATACTTGAAACGAGTGAGAATTCTAGTCATTTTAAAAATTAAGTCTATGTAACATATTTTGTATTGGTGTTAGTGTGTAGTGTTAATATTGAAAAGTACGTAAGTATAGGATCTCACAGTTGATCTCCAAATAACTTTAAGTTAAATATTAAAATAATTACTTATAAACTCTATTTACTTTACTTAGACTATTTTAGTATATTTATATTAAAGTCAAAAAAATTCCAATATTATATTTACTGAAATAAGAAGGCTCTTACAAATTGATTGGCTAAAAATACCTGTTGTAATACACCAAAAACACTAAGCTAATAAAATTTTATACATATATATATATATATATATATATTTTAATGTATAGTTTTAAATATTTTTTTCATCTTTGGAAAGTATATTAAACTTTCAGATTCCTAATATATTTTGTTATAATTTCATAATTTTTGAAAAATTAGAAACAGGTATTTCATTCATCAAAATGAAATTATTTCTGAGGAAATTTGTGTTCCTATGATGAAATCAATACTTAGATTTTTCAGTATTTCTATCCAATAACTTCAAATTATTTAAATAATTAAAAACTTATTAGAATAACTAAAATTGGAAGTATATGTTCATGAATAATGTTATTTCTATACAAAAAAATCCATAAATTGTAATTAGGTATAAATATACTTTGCAACATCAAGTTACATTAGAAAAGCAACTTCCAAAAACAAAAACCTATAACTGTGTCTGAATCGTAGCTATTTTATTTATGAAATAAAATCAGGTTTTTATGGTGTAACTACCTCAGTAATCATATATATTATATATTTAGATTAAGTATATTAAGCCTTATTGTGATCATTATAACTGGAAGAACGCCACAAGCAATAACTCAGTACGTCCAAGTATTTTGTGTCTTAGAAATCGTAGAACGTTTATTTATTTATTTATAATATATATATACACAATATACATTTTGAACTCAGTGCAGAGTTTGTTATACTTCAACTATCATTTCAAATATGCTGGTCAATTAATTTTAATTTAATTGAATTCTTTAAAGTTTATTTATAGTTCTTTTGGTAACTTTTTATTCATAATAAATTGTAAAAATCTTTTTAAAAAAAAATGTTTTACTGTATTTAAAAAGAAACTTTTCTTTAGTAATACAAAACTTATTTCACCTTATTTCTCAAAAATTAAAGAAAATCCCATTCCACCACGCTCTGATCTCATTTGTTCTAAAAATGTTATTGTATATTTTGTAATTTGATTCCACATTGGAACTTTCCCATTAAACTTGCTTTTATGAATATCCCAAATTGCTGGTGTTTGTATTAACCCTTTTAGTGCCAGACCAATTTTTTTAAAGTAGTGTCCTATTGTACCCTTTCATTTCCCTTCCATTTTTAACCTTAAGTGCTGGTCTATTTTTAGGATATTTGAAATAATATTTAGGCTTTAAAAATATCATATCTTGATATTATTTGTTATCAAAATTCTTAATCTTATTTTCTTAATATTAGTAATTAGTCACTTTTTAACAAATAGTAACATAAATACAAACTTAACTTCCCATGAAATTATATAAAATGTTAAAAAATAGTAACAGTTAACAAATAATTAGCAGAATAAAAACATATATACACACAAATAAATAGGCATGTTCCTCAAAAGCACAAATTTTGAAACATATTTGTTGACAAATAAAAAAGTTATATTTTTTTATAGATAACACAGTATACAGTCATTTCCACAATTTTTCTTCAGATACTGCAGTTTCTATACATATTATACTCACAAGAAATTAGACACCCTAAATGAAGTTCATAGATACCCTATGAATTAGTTCATAGGAAAGAAAAAATTTTACTGTTGCTATTTAATACAAAAATATTTGATTAATGTGTATTTCATATTTTGTTTAAATGTTGAAAAATCGGACACTGACACTTTATGTATAAAATGTCAAAGTTCGATTAATCAGATATTACTATTTTATGCTTCTTATTTCAACATCCTTGGAACTCAAAAAGGTTAAATAGGGTGTTGAATTGATGAACAGTGACTTCTTATTACTTAATTAATTATAGTGTCATTCATCCTAGAAGATGTAGCACCTAATCAGATTAGTGCTCATTGTACAATCAATATAGTACAACAAATTTATCGAATACTTCTTTGATATATGACTTAATTGTGGAAATTAATGCTTTCTAGTTACTTTATTTACCTTCCCACCAACTTTTCTCCTTGCTTACCATGTTTTGAACATTAAAACCCCCATTCTGTTATCCCTAAACCTAATTTCATTAAAATCTTTACAAAGAACAAAAATGTTTAAATATATGAAAATGTATTAAAGGAAAATATTATACAATTTATATAAAGAGACAGAAACATTTTTTTATATATTGTGTGTGTTCTAGACAAAAAGAGCTAATCAGTAATAAAATACAAACAATAAATATGAGTGCAAGACCGATAAGAAAAGAATGTTCAAACTTATGACAAGCCACAAAACTAATTAACTCTGCAAAGTTATGTTAGTTGAACTAGAGTTAAAGATGACATATAGGACAAATTCTCTTTCATCTTCGTAAACACGTATGGAGTACTTTTAGTTTTTACTGTCTAAGAGTTACAATAGTAAATTTTCAATTACATTGTAAACTAACTTATATGATGTTTGTTATTTCTTGGTTCTACTTTCTTACTTATACATATTATATAGCATGTATTATGATGGGGGGGGGGGAACTCAACCACCATATTTTTTTCTGAAGAAGTAGGAAATGTATTAAGCACTATTAGATAGAAACCTTCTGGTATACAGAATTGGTTCATCCAGATTACCCACTAACTCTAACCTCCTTTATCTTTTCATCTAGTAGTTCCTCTCATGAGTCCGCCTAAAAGCATTATTTCATGAGAGCATAGATTCAGCTGATGCTCCCTTCTTGTTTTTATAGTGTCCTTAAGTATTTTTCTTTTCTTTTTAAAATGGTACTCATGAGGTTCTCTTGCAACTAAATAGTAAATGGGTTGTATCATCTTAACCCTCCAATTCCCATTCATTCAAAAATTGAATTATTTAATAACTAACTACTATCATTTATGTTGTATTTATACCTATTATAACTCATGTTATTTTTGGCAAATTTTTTGTAAAGGGCTTTGTGGTATTTTTTGGGGTGTCACCTGTAGGTACACCGAGCAATAGGTGTAATCGGTGTAAGTCTGACACCAAGCAATAGGAGTAGGTAACATTGTGTAGTGATAGATGTAATTACTTTCTTATTTTGATTGAATATAATATTTATTGTATAATATCAGAGCTGATCATAAAAACAATTTTAATTATAAATAATTATTATAAAGTTAATGATAACAAAAATTACTAACATACAGATTATTACATTATAATATACTACCATTCTTATGATATAGGAGAAAACTTATTTACGATGTAAGTAATTTAAATTTTTAGATTAAATATAATGTTTAGGCTTATTTTATAATAACAGAACTATGAATAAAAACAATTTTAGTCATATACAACAAACAATAACATACAGATGATAATACAGTATTATGATATACGAGTACAACAATTCTTATAACATAGGTAGACATTTATTATGGTACAAATAATTTATTTTTAGTTTATTTTCTAGTGTGATAATCGTACCAACATTGAATGTGAAGACCAACATTGCACTTATTGCACATAATTCTTGTGCGCTTGGGCACTTAGCACACCTACGTTGAGAACAATTTTTTCTGACATGTTCGTCAACTTTAGCACTAAGCCGCACAGTCGGAGAGACTCTTTCTTGAAGGGGCGCTCCACAAGTCACACTTTTCTTTGGTGGATTTCCATACATTCCACAATAAGCCTGTACAATCGCCCTTCTAAACTGACAATACGTATACAACTCTCCACTAGCTGCTTTGAAAAGAAGCCATGCGTTTTGACAAGCCGAATCAAGTCCAAACGCAAAGAGAGGAAACCACCATTTTTTCCCTCTAAGACCTACCCTAAGGGAATCGACGTTTTGATCAAAACGTTCCACACCACACATGTACATGTTATATTTGCGTACTACGGATGGACATTGGACCTGAATTTTTGTTCGCTTGCCTTGCACAGACCCAACCCTGTCGACTTTTGTAAGAGGTAAAATACTGTGACAGTTAGACGCAAGAGTGACAATACTGTTGTCATGCCAACTAACAATAACAACGTCCTTAGTAGTTTGAAAAGAAAAAGTACCTCTTCTTTCTTTTTTCAAAACTTTGTGGGATTCAAGTGGGCATTTTTTCGTTCTATTTTCTCGGATGGTCCCAGTTCCTCCAGTTCCACATTCAGACAGTAATTCTAGTAGTTCTAAGCCAGTAAAAAAATTATCAAAATACAAATTGTATGGCCCCAGCTCCTTTGGAAGTCGTGATTCCATTTCCAAAACCACGGCTGCGCCTAGACCATGAATATCTTGGCGTGGCAATGGTATTGACTTGGCACCCTGGTAAGGTTCAAATGAAACAAGATAACCATTTCGTGTCGCAATTGACCACAATTTATAACCAAATCTTATCGGCTTTCCATGAATGTGTTGCTTGGTGCCATGCCGACCATAGTAAGGCACCATAGTTTCGTCTACTGATAAGTGACTCGAAAAACATTTTTGAAAATTATTTTTATAGTTTTCATTCAAAATATCAAAATAGTTTCTTACTTTTCCAAATTTATCATTTTGTGGAAAAGTCAAATTATTACATACATTTAAATATTACTGGATCTCAAAAAACCTATTTCGCCTCATACTTTGAGACACTAGCTCATTGTGTGTATCGGATTTGATCTCCCACAGCATACACATGTATTTAGGAGTAATATAACCCGTAAGTAAAAGAATTGATATATATACTTTTACTTCCTCCAGAGTAACGTTTAGATTATGGTTTCTCTGTAGGGCATACTCATTAGACATATCACAAATAAGCTGTATTACGTCATTTGTGAACATGAACTCAAAACACTCAAGTGGTGTAACATTTGACACATTGGTGTTATGGTAGATTGTTTCATCATTATCACCTTTGCCACTTTTGTTTATAAAAGTCTCAATACTTGAAGACCAATTGTATTTGGGCATTTGCTCCCTCCTTTTTTTAGCTTGAGGAGGAACTAAGGAATTAATTTGTTCTATGTTACCAATTGTCTCTGGAACATCTTTAATTGTATTTATCTCTACAGTTGACCGCAGCACTCGAGGAGGCAGGTGATCCATATCTGCTTCTGCTTCATCGCCACTGTCTTCCTCCGTTATTTCGCCATCATCAGGTGGAATGAGGACTATGTCATGAATATTAGCATCCTCTCCCAGAAGCTCTATTATTTCATGAAGTTCATACCTAAACACAAAACCCCACATTGGTTAGAATAATAAATACAACTAGATTGGTACTTTTAGAGGTAGCAGGTTTACTTCCGCCATTTTTTAGAAAGATTATACATTTACATAAATTACAAACGTATGTATGCAATGTCACAATCCCTGATAATATGTTTAGAACAGCACCACACCAAACTCTTCATAAATTACACAAAATAATATGGTTAGAACAGCATCACATTTCCTGAACCTGTAGGTGACACTGGGAATTAGGGAGTTAATCATACCTATAGTAAGAACATGGTGTTTATTATTTAAACCTATCCAAATATGCTCTGAAACACTTAAATCCTTTTACTTGAATAATGTAATACTTCACTTCTCCTTACTTCCTGTCTATCCATGTTATTGTCTGTGGAATGAGTCCCTCTCTATGCGTGTAGTCTGTTGAAAATTTATATATATCTTCTTTCCATGGCTAGTATATCTAGAGATGCAACACCAGTTAGAACCAAAGCTGTTTAAGATAGCGTCATCTGAAAAACCAATTATGTTCTTATCATTGAGCAAATAACCATGCCCAAAAAATCATCATATTGGATATTCCACAGAAATGGTCCAAAGAGGAAAAGTCATGGGGCTCCACATGACATGTTCTCCTCTATCCAGATATCATTCCCCCTTTAAATCAAACTATTATGTTGTTTATATAGTTTTCAACCATTTTCACTAGATACTTTGGCACATTCTTCTTGACCAAGAACAATTAATATCCTTCCATCTAACAAGATTCTGAAATTGAAGAAAATAGTGAAAGTAAAATTATATGAAGGCTATAATTTGTCATATTTTGAGACCAATAATTATGATCTGAGTTTGGACAAATATAGATCTGGAGATGATTACTTAATTAAATATACCTCGCAAAAATAAATGCAATAAACACTATCTTTCATTTGATGATAATGTAGTTGGATTACACATACTTAATCTTCTGAAAATGAGGGGAAATAAAAATAAATGAGGATGATAGGTTAATTAGCTTTGATTTTGAGAATCTTTTCAATAACATACCCTTTCAGGAAACTTTGAGTATATCTTAGTTACAATAACTAAATGTAGGTTCTTAGGTTACAATATCCTTAAAGAAAAAATGAACCTGCCTATAAATATTATTTTGGATCTCCTTAAATTATGCACCAAGTGTACTTATTTCTAATTAAATGATAAGATCTATTGCCAGGATGACTATATGGTAATGATTAGTCCATTAAGTAAAATTTTTACCAATATCTTTAAGGAAGAATTTAAGAAGAAGGACGTTGATTTTTCCAAGCTTAAACCAAAAATAAGCTAAGGTATGAGGATGACACTTTTGTTATATGACTTTATGATGACACTAAATTAAAACAGTTTTTTGAATTGCTTAATAATTCACTATTTATTTCATCTCCTTAACCATGGAAAACAAAGTCAATAATAAATTTCAATTTTTAGACGTATGCATTGAGATATGTAAGAACAGTCTTAACATATCAGTTTACACAAAAAAGAAAACACTGTTTTGTACCTAAATTATTTCTCTAACCATCCTAATACTGTTGAGGAAAGAATAGTTCATTCCTTACTTGACTGAACTAATAATATATTTTCTGATAAAGAGAGTCTAAATCAAGAACTAAATCATATTAAGGATGTCTTATTTACCAATGAATACCCTCCATTTAAAAGTAAAAAATGATGTCTAAAGGGAAAAAAAAATTCTAAAGACAATGACAAACCCTTATATATATACTACAAATTATTTTAAATAATGTTTAGTATTACATGTAAATATTATTGCTGTGTGTTTTGAAGTGATTATTCATGTCTGTGTCTATTTTAAACACAAAGGCCCCAGGATACAAATTTTATAAGGAAAGGCTAAAATCCTCATCCATACCATGCTAACATTAAAACAGTGTCTGCTCTATAACGTTAAAATATTTTCCATTATATATAAAACTTTAATTTTTGACTAATCAGGCCTAACTCTTTTGTTTTGAGCTCTTTCTTAATACCTTTAGTTTAGCTATTGTTACAATTGTTAACAGGCATTTTAATTTGTACACTTGTATTCGTTCTTTTAGTTTTTACGGTGTATAGAATAGTTTTTACGGTTTTTAAGTTATAGTCACTTGAGATTCCAACTGGTCCAGTGGTTAGTACTCTAGCTTCACGATTAAGAGGTTCTGGGTTCAGAGAGTCCCAATGGAGGCTCAAACTTTACAGAATTGATCCAGCTTCTTGAGGAAAATTGGGAAGCTACAAATAATAGCAAAGTCTGGTTAAGAAGGTTAGAATTACTTTGACGGGAATTCTGATGTGCTAACCACACATTACCCAGTTGAAAAGCTGTCTAGCAGGCCAAGGCTCTAACAGGCTGTTGCACATGAAGATTATCTAATTTAAGTTTTAGTTATAGTCACTTGATATTGAGAGTTGATTTATCCTTTTGAAAGATTGTGAATTGCTTTTTATACAAATAATATGGTAAATATGTGACTAAATAATAACAACAATTTGGTTCTCTATAATTCCTCACAAATATCTTTACCAATTATGTGTAAATAAACATCCAACTGTATTCTGCTGTATCTGTTGTACTGAAATGTATAGACATTATTTGAGTATTCGAAGTCTAGAATTACCCATTTTGTGCTCTTCTTTGTGTAGGTAATGATAGCTAAGAGGTTTTTGCCTTTAAACCACAAAAAAAAATATATATTTTTATTTAGTCTGATGGCATTATCATTAAACATAATATACGTAGTCTGAAAATCTTATCTATTATAGAATTGTTTGATCCATAGTTAAAAATGAACAGTAGTTATTCTTATTTGTATTATATAAGTGAGAAATTTCATCGGACGACTAAATTTATTGTTTCTTGTAATTCACTACTTAAGACTAATCTGTGATTCTTGTCTTCTATTGGGGCTTTCTGTTGTTTTATTTAGTGTTGTTTCTTCTATATCGGTGATCACCAAATGGTGGATCATGGTTTGCATCTGGACCGAAGATTAGTTTTTTTTATAGACTAATAAAGATAGCGATTTAATTTTAACAGTTCTTCTCCTAAACCTAATGGCCTAATTGTATGTAGACCACTGCAGCGGCAGATGTTTTCTGCTGTAGCAAAGCAGCCCTGGAGATGGAAATTTATAAATTTTCAGATAGAATTTTTTTAAAGATAAA
Organism: Aphrophora alni; assembly: GCA_963513935.1. NCBI lineage: Eukaryota > Metazoa > Arthropoda > Insecta > Hemiptera > Aphrophoridae > Aphrophora > Aphrophora alni. Next base: position 55,928,901 of record OY740771.1, read on the forward strand.
CGTAATCAAGCTAAAAAACTCATGAGTGTGAACAATTTTAGATTAAATATGTATATATAAGGAAATACCCAGAACTAAAAACTTTTACCCTAAAACTGTGTAAAGTATTTGGATTAACTTATAATATGTATGAAGTAGTGTTCTCCAAGATGGACTGCATAAAAAAACATGAACACAATTCTGGTTCTCTCAACAGAGGGTTACTACGTCCAAGGATATAATATGGACGATGTGGTGGTGCGGGATACAGTGGTAGATCTCATGAAAAGAGCTCTGTCGTTAGTAAAGGGATGGTGTTGCAAGGAAAATCAAAGGGTGAACACTAATAAGATGACATTGATCCCATTTATAAAGAAGGAGATCACTCCGGATTTCAGTGATATTAAACTTTCTGGGACATAAAATTCAAGCGCAGACGAGGAAAAATATCTAGGGGTGGTATTAGACACCAAACTAATCTAGAATTCACACTTGAGGCGGATTAGAAAAAGCCACAATTCGTTAATGGCAACAAGAAGGGCTGTAAGGAAAATCTGAAAACTAAGACCAGCAATGATGAGATACATCTATACTGGTATTATATTTCCTATGATGTGCTATGAGGCGGTAGCTTGGTATGTGGGACCGAGCGGAGACAGGCCAAAATCACTCTGACTAAGGTTCAGAGGAAGACATATCCATGCACTATTGGAGTCATGTCCACTAATAATGACCGCTAATGCCCGCTACAATAAAAATATTATTTGGGCTTTCACTCATTGACCTGTTTATAATGGCGGAAGCAACCTACTGGCTGAGGTGCAGTGGCATCTGGAGAAACTCACATATGGGGTATGCCAGAATTACAGAAAAGTCGGCCACCTGATTCTAAGTATGGGTACCGATTACAATAATTAGTAACAACTTTCATAAATCAAAAACAACTTATGTCACATTATTAATGGTTATAAATTCAAAACACCGTATTTCTGGTATTCTAAAATTTTGATATAGTTTAAGATGATATATTAAAACAAATATAATAATATACATTGTAACTTATAACAAAACCATGGAACAACAGATGCTGAGCAAATATTAATAAATAAGTACAATACAATTACTATTAATAGTATAATAACAACAATTACTTGCTGGCCACCTTGCCAATTTTCCATCAGCTCCATCTTCAACACCCTGAAGCAGGAAAATGTGGTCCTGATAATGAACAAGGGTAACCAATATTACATTCTTTAGAATGTGGTCCTGAGAATGAACAAGGGTAACCAATACTACATTCTTTAGAATGTGGTCCTGATAATGAACAAGGGTAACCAATACTACATTCTTTAGAATGTGGTCCTGAGAATGAACAAGGGTAACCAATACTACATTCTTTAGAATGTGGTCCTGATAATGAACAAGGGTAACCAATACTACATTCTTTAGAATGTGGTCCTGATAATGAACAAGGGTAACCAATACTACATTCTTTAGAATGTGGTCCTGAGAATGAACAAGGGTAACCAATACTACATTCTTTAGAATGTGGTCCTGATAATGAACAAGGGTAACCAATACTACATTCTTTAGAATGTGGTCCTGATAATGAACAAGGGTAACCAATACTACATTCTTTAGAATGTGGTCCTGAGAATGAACATGGGTAACCAATACTATATTTTGTATTCCTTATCTCTCCTTCATGTTGTACAAAACTTGGCTAAACTTGTCGAACTGCTCTCTGTCTTTTTGAAATGTATGTATACTTTGAATATAAAATGTGTTTGTCATATACAGGAATCTTGTTCTATAATTTGTTTATTATAAAATGTATATATTTCAGGAGGAGTTAAGAAAACCACTTAACCAAAATATGTATGTTTTGTGTATATATATAATATAAGTAAATAGATATATGTATTTCAGAAGTTTTTCAAGACCATTTATCATAATATGAGTGCATTTTCCCGAAATTCACGAACCTATAACAGAGTAAAATAAATATGTGTTTGTGCTTTTCTCACAAGCTGGCACCTGACAATTTAAAGTAAATTAACTTCTTGGATAAAGTAAATTCTTCCCAGTTAAAATTTAAAGTAAAAAAATAATTAATAAATAAATAAATTCAAGCCTTCAGTTTTAATTGAAAGGTGTTGAAATATATTATTACAAATGTAATTCTGAAAATGGAACAACCTAAACCAATTGAAGAAGTGATAAGATTTTTAGGTACGGGAATGTATTATTCAAAGTTTATTCCTAATGCATCCATCCTTACAGCTCCTCTGTAACAACTTCTTCTCAAAAATATAAAATTCTACTGGAATGGATAATGTAGTGAAGCTTTTCGAAGGCTAAAGCAAGAAATTACCAGCAATCAAGTACTTACTCCATTTGATTCTACCTTACCTGTTCAATTTGCTTCCGATGCCAGTCCTCAAGGTGTCAAGAAAGTTCTATCGCGTTCACATCAAGACTTTAAATCAAACAGAACAGAACTACTCACAATTGGACAGAGAAGCATTGGCAATAGTCTTTTCTGTTGGACACTTTCTTCAATATCTGTTTGGAAGATCTTTCAAATTAATAACGGATAATAACCAATTGAGTCAACACTACAGGGAGATAAATCTATCAATTCTGAAGTCAATCAAATATGTGACTTAGCAATTGAAGTAATTTCAACAATTGATCTAACTTATGACTCTATTTGAGAAGAAACTTAGAACGAAGATCATCTATCAAAAGTATTTAAAAAAATTACGGGAAGACAATTCTACAGATACAGAGTTCACTATAAATGGCAATATTGTATTCAGAGACCAACGTGTCAGCATTCCACCAAGCCTTCAAAATTTAGTTCTCCATGAACTTCATCATACACATATCAGATCAACGAAAATGAAGGAACTTGCTCGCCTCTATGTGTACTGGAAATCTATTGATAAAAATATCGAAAGCGTGGTCAGAGAATGTACCACTTGTTCCACGACAAGAAATAATCTACACAAAACACCTCTACATTCTTGAGAGGAACTAGAAAACAACTGGCAATGGATTCATATTGGTTATGCTGGACTCTACCAAAACAGTGATTTACTAGTTATCATAGATGCAAAGTCAAAATGGGCAGAAGTAGAAGTATGTACATCAGCACCAACTTCAACATCTCCAATTGAAATACTCCAGAATGTGTTTTCAATTACTGTATGGGTTTCTAGAAATAATGGTGTCTGATAATTCGACAATCTTTACTAGTGAAATATTTTAAAAGTTCTGTAAAGCTCTGTGGTATCCTTCAAAGTTTCATAGTTCCAGGTCACCCTGCGACAAATGGATTGGCCGAAAGGAATGTACAGACACTCAAACATAGACTAACCACAATGATGAAATAATTTTACACAATTAAACAAAAGATAAGAAAAATACTCTTCAGGTATTGAGCTTCACCTCTAGCTAATGGGAAGACACCTTCAGAACTCTTTTTGAAGAGACAGGTCCATATAAAGTTAGATGCTCTCCAACCAACCATCTTCAAAACGTCTTCTATACAAATAAACCAATGCAAGACAATATAAGGAAGAAGACCGAGTTCATGCACAGTACTATTCAAACAATAAATAAGACTCATTGGGAACCAGGAATAGTAATCAGGAAATACAAACTCTTACACTATCTGATAAAATTTGACAATGGGTACCTTTTTAACACCATATTGACCAATTAAGAAGAAATAATATTCTAATAAAGACAGTGGGTTTAACACCTACAATTCCAGATTCAGACAATACGTTTAAACAACAACAAGGATACATTCCAATGGAAGACATGGTAATAGTTCGCATTACTCAAGAAAATGTTAAAATCAATAACAAATCTCAAAATGAAACCAGTAAAGAATTTTAGGATCTATGCAGATCAATTAGAACACACCGCCTGCCTGAATTCTTAAAAGGCTTTGTACTATCTTATGTTTAAATTTAATTCATTTTCTTTCAAACCAACTTTTTCAATAACCGTGGGAGAAATATATGGTAGTATATTTACTTATATTTATTACCTCTTTGTATTATCTTATGTTTAAATGATTTGATGAAATAAAATAAGTACATGTATTATATACATCAATGAAGTTAGTTACAATAAATATACCAGTTTTGTTTAATATATTTATTGATTATCAATGGTACATGAATTTTATAATTTATTAGTATAAATCAATTAGTTATAGTGATGTAAATGACTCTGCACCTGTTCTTTCTGAATGTATTTTGTGCAATAAAAATGATATGATATGATATAATATATGATTATTACAAAATAGTTAGCTTTTATTATTATACATTCAATAAAAGGCCACAATAACCACCTAAGTAAAACGTGTACTAGAGTTTCTTCAGTGTTTTTTTTTTTTTTTTTTTTTTTTTTTCAACAGAATTTTACTCCTCCTAGAAAGTTACACTGGTTTATACCTGAATCTATTTCAAGTTTTATTAACCTGAGCTGCATATGTAAGTCTCCACAATCTTCTAAACCTAACTCCATCCAAACTTTCGTCGCATTTACTTTGATTAAATTCTTGATTTCAGTCAATGTCAAATTGATTAAGATAACATATATTTTAAGTATTAAGTGATGTAATCATGTATTTGGAAATATCTAATACGTTAAAACTATAACTATTGTATGAAATACCATGTGTCACCGTTCATACTACACACATTGTAGAAGTTTTTATCAGCATTCCTTGCATAACCTTGCTATGTTGACTAATTAGTATTACTCCACCAAAGAATGACTTATGTTTGTTTACAATTGCCTTAACTACTAAATTCACTAGTAACAAAAATAAACCTCTGTTAAGCCTCTATAAGTCTATTGCCATGTTGACTATCTTTTTATGAGGAAATGCAAGAAGAAAAAGAAAGAAAACAAACAAACAGACTCAATTTCCAAATCTCACCTATGCATGTCATAAATCACTCAATACACACAAAAATAGCTCACAAAAATTTTTCATTGTAAGCGTACAATTAATTAAATGTAAGACACACATGTTATACAAGTATCTGTAATTTTTAATAATGAAAACTAGAAAATTGGGTTGAAAAAGTAAAGAATATGTTTTTAAAAAATTAATTTATTGTACAGCTTCTTAAATAGTCACAAATTAACTTTTATATATAAATCAGAAAAAATTGCAATAAAACTCAACACAACTTTTAAAATCAGCAAAAACACAAATTAAATTTATAATACTAATTTACATAATAGTAAAAAAAACAAAGTATTTAGTAAAGACTTTTAGTATTTTTCTTGTTCATAAAGTAATAAATTTTTAGTAAAAACTAAAAGCACAGCCGATAAGATGTACCATTTGTTAGGATTTGATCATTAAACTGCCTGGGTTTTTTTTCTAAATATAAAACTATGGTTCAGTACTCAATTAACTTTTATTAACCTTCTCCTATCTTGTTACAATGCTATGATATGCTTACTATTACTGTTAATCCAGAATGACTCTAATTTCTGTGACTCACAGCTCTGATTCTATGTTATAATAATATGACTCTGAAATAATTACAAGAGTTATAAACGAAATTTGTTTACCCTGGTAGCAACTCTTGTGAATGCTTGTCTAAAGTCTTAATTTCCCTAGGAAGCTCTTACTCGCCAAGTCCATTTGGCTATCTTCAAAATTTCCTGCAACACCTTCCCTTGATCAAATTGCCCCACTGACCCTGTTTCCTCCCACCCAAGGGTTTATAAAATATATCATTATAGCATCAATGACATCAGCATTTCTTGCAAGTTAAGCAATTTCGTCAGTTTTCTATGTCAGTGACACACAATAATTGTTGTCATTCTGGCTTCTTAAAAAAAAACTTAGACTATATTTTTAACTAAATCTATCATAAAATTCGTGACACAAGGTTCAATATCTACTTTCTGTTTGTTAAGGACTCGTACAAATGCATGGTCTAGACAAGACTCAGAGATCTCAGTAACTCTAATAGGCTGATTAACTATGTATGGATTCTAAACCAAAACTAGATGTTTCTAGTTAAATATGCCTAATTGTAAGTTATGTTCCTTTGTTTCTACTTGTGTGCATCACACCACGTCTAAATTACACTTTTATTATTTATGTAGGCAAAAATACCAAAAAGACTAATTAATTTCATTTATTAGATTTAAAATAAGCATCTTTCGGTCAACTTGATTTTTTGGTTAACGTAATAAATTTGTAAAATTAGATCAAATGAAAACTAATTTAACGTTATTTAAATGTTCAAGAAGAATTTCGACTCATTCATTTAGTTAAAATGTCAAATTCTTATTATTTTGCTTCACCTCTAGGGTTTTCAATTAGCCATTTATTGTATAGACCTAATACTTGTATTCTAAACAAGTTATTAATAAAATAACAAATGCTTTATTTATATATAATTTTGAATCTATGCATTATTGTGATTTTAATTCTATTTTATCAATTCTCAAACGTACAACGTACTATATTTAGCAAATTTATCCTGTAGCAGTGTCTTCATTCCTGCTAGGTAGCAGCACTAATCTTATTTTTTCGTGGTCATAACTAGAACTTCGTACAAGAATCTAGGTTGCAGCAGACAACGATTTGGCCGGGTTTTGTGATTTAGTAAAAACGCTTTCACCAGTGACGTTGGCGAAAGGCAAATTCTTCCTTAATTTAATTTTTCTTCATCATTATGATTGCCTGTGGAAAGTTTTGAAGAAAAATAATCTGTATGAGGTGAGTACTGATAAAAGCTGTGTAAATTTATGTGCTGAAATTTATTGCAAGATAGAATAAAGGTGATAACTACATGTGACCTATTTGATGACATGTGGCTAATAAAATTGATAACGATAAACTTAAACTATTATTTTTGTTTAAATTTTAAATCGTAATATTCAAGATCGTATTGTAGTATTAATATATTTTATAAGATTATGTCTTAGATTCTATGCTAATAATTAACTCTGAAACTAGTGGTAAAATTCACAGTGTATCTTATGACTAATTTATAAATATATTTATATTATTATTTTTTTAAAAGTAATAATATATTATTTATTCAAATCATAAATTTCAGTTTTATCGTAGCCAACAATCCCACTTTTGGGTGCGTTATTAATTTTGCTACTCTTTTTCAAGATAATGAAGGTAAATCTTTCATGTACAGGATAAATTTGTTATAAATATAACTTTATACATTATCTCCATGATGTCCAAGTCCGTCAATTTACATATTGCAAAATCCAGTTGAAATCAATTATTCAAGTTTAATTTTCAAACATCCCCGTTTGTTGTCTACTTTTAGACAATATTTTATTTTGACTTTGTTCATTTCCTCCCACTCTCCACTCAATCGATGCATGGTTGCTATGGGAACGGTTGTCAAGTGAACCAACGAGGTTCATTAATGTCTTCTCTTTTCGCCCCACTTCCACTCTACGTTTAGCGTGCATTTGCTCTCCTCTCCAAATTTCCATTTCTATAGGTTTACGTATGATATTAGTAGATCAATAACAAACATCCGACCGCAAACGAACTCGAACGAATAATTACGAAGAGGAGAATTATATGAAAAGTTATTGTTCTACAAAAGTCATTTCAAATACAGTTAATAGTTATTATTAATTATTTTAAAATTTGAATGTACCGGTAACGTAAGTAATAACAAATTACAAATATCAAAGTTACTAATCAGTATTAACAGTTTAAAGTTTTCAGTTATTAATGAACTCTATTGATTTAAACGTAATAACTTACAAACGAGTATTAAATATAATATTAGTTATATTTAAATGACGTTCTTTTGTTATTCAATAACTTTGTTTATTACATTTATGTGATTTGTCGATATAACTCCCCCCCTCTCTCTCTCTCTGTGCTGTTTGTTTCTCTCTTTCTCTCCTAGTACCCCTCTCTTTTTCTCCCTGTCCGACTATCTTGCTCTCTCTCGGACTCCCTCCCGCTTTCTCTCTTGAGCGCTCTCTCTCATAACGAATATTCATTTTATTTTGTTTGTCTGGAAGCATGAGCAAGGCATTATGTTCTCTTCTTTTCCTTCTACGTCACACATTGTTTCCCGCCTTTTTCCCCAATAATTAGTTTAGTGAAGTAACCAGACTTATTGATCAACTTTATAGCAGTATTGTGTCGTTAAAAGTTTGTTTGATTTATTAATTTAACATTAATTATTTCAACTGGTTAACTTTTGAAGTGCTACTGATTGTGAATTATGGATTTTTGTGTTAGAAATCACTACAGTATTTTAAGATAGAGACACCAAAACGATTACACGACTGCTCTTGCTCATAAACGCACATTATACACGCAATCAAATTACAATCTAGCTTTATATGTTACATAGACCAACTCTTTCTTATCAATTGTCGATATTGTATTGTTAGATTTAAGATAATTGTATTAAAATTACTGTCTTTATTACTATGACTAATGTGCTTTGTGTAAAAAAGAATGACTACTTGTTGAGAAAGTATGATGGCTGCAATGATCATTTATTTATCTGTCTTGTACTCCTGTAGGATGCTTTCAATATTGCCTAACATGGTAAAGTTGAATCACGAAGTACTAATATTTTTCTTTCATTTATAGATGAATCACGGTTTTCCAAATATCCATTTTCAAGAACTCATTTGTTACACGAAGTTATTTACCAGAATGTATTGTTTTTTGAAAAATATATTGAAAATAACGATACATTCCGATAGTTTACTTTGCTTTACTGTTCGTAACAATTTTTTCGACCTCATTTTAAAACATGTTTTTGTTCACACAATTAGTAGCCTACCTACACAGCTACAAAATGCAGAGTAATACGTGGTTTGTCATACTTTTCAGACGTACATTTACAAGGTCATCTTCAATTTGTTCAGCGGAAATCAATATTCCATCATTTACATTCACAAAAGTCGACAAATCTTCATTTTCATTATTAAGAAGTTTGTCCCAGTCGTTGTACCTATTGTTGACATTTTTCTTCGCTCGGTTCTATGTGAAAATTCCAGAACCAAACTCAGATTTAAAATATATAAAGCACAGTATCCTCAAGGTAGAATGTGTCTGGAGTGGAGAGGAAAAAAGGGGCCCCCACACTTTGTGTGTTGCGTTTGATTTCAGCGGTAACAACCCAAATAAAAAAATATAGACCTCAAATGTTTCTGTGTAAAAGCGTACTCTATTTTAGTTTCTTTTATCGGTGCAAATAAGAATAAAATGTTTACAAAATAGTACAAAGTACCTTTAACTTTAGGAATTAAATGTTGCTAAGCAGTAATTTGTGTACCTAGTTTTCTTGGAATGGGTTGTAGGCTACCAGGGAAGCAAGTAGAAGGGAGGATAATCCTAGTCTGAGGCTACTGTAGTTAGCTATGGAGGTCTCACTTTCAGAGTAACAACATTTTGCAATTCTCATGGTATACCAATTTTAAGGTTTACTCTTCTATATTACACAGAAGAGAGCATCCTTTTATTCTTAGAGGATTACAAGGGCTGTTCGGAAAATAAGTTCCGTTTCTGTCTGTCGTGCGGAGGGTTTGGGAATAGTGGCGCTATCTATACAGCTGTGTAGCCTGCCTTGGCACGATTCTCGCCCCAATACTCTTGTCAACATCTCGCATTTTTTTAAGTACGTGATGATATTCGTTTTCTGTTGGAGTACAACTGCAAGGCAGTAGACATTCATCGCAAACTGTGAGCAGTCTATGGAAAGAACAGTATGAGCGATAGGATGTTAGAATAATAAATCAAATACAAAAAAAAATTTAACATACCACGTTTTTAACACGGACTAAAAAGTATGAAATAATTTTTCATAACCCTTCTACAATTTTGAGGGATTGTTAGTGGTTATGGATATATTTGGAATACTTGGAGAGAAAAACGTGGGGCGCAGGCAATCTATGATAGTTAAGGAGGAGTAAATAAATTAAATTACAGTGAATCTCATTTCCGATTCACTGAAATTAGCTGTGAATTCATCCGGATTGTCTATTTGTATTATTTACTGGCTGCGCCCCACGTTTCTCTCTCCAAGTATTTCAAATATATCCATAGCCACTAACAATCCTCCCTCAAAATTGTGAAGGGTCATGAAAAATTATTTTATACTTTGTGAAAGATTTCAATCGGTTTTGTATTTGTATATTTATATATTTTCTATTGATGAGACTCTGACAGGGGCATAATATATAGGAAATTCCCAATGCATTTCACATCCTGTTTAGGCCTACCTGCAAATGTCTGAAATTCAAAATATTACCTCTTAATGCCTTTAATAGTTCTATTAGTCTTGTAACTCAGAAAATACACACTTGAAACCGAAGTTCTGCTGTTACAACAACGCGAGAGAGCAGAAACGACAGTGCTGATGCTGTATACTGTACTACACTGCAGAATATTCAAAGCGCGCAAAGCAGACGCTGCTCTCGTCAAATATTGTTTAAACAATCTTGCAGACAAGGAACAGAATGAATATTGCATTGTTTTCCATCCTCGACCCATGTTTAAAATTTCAAGTCTATATCTCATTGGCCAATTTTTATTTGTTTAAACAACTATTGTTTAAACAAATGTAGAGACAAGAAACCAACTGAATATTGTATTGTCATCCAATTCTGACCTATGTTCAAAATTTCAGGTCTCTAGCTCAACGGGAAGTAATTTTCAACTCGATTGCAAAATTCCACCCTGACAGATAGACAGACAGATATTATGACGGAAACCGAACTAATAAAAACGTGGTAAAAAGGTGACGTTTGTTCCGGGATGGTTGGAATAGCTTTCACGACATAGAAAGAAGCAAAAAGACCATCATTGCGACAAATGAACTTGTAGAAAAAGTTGAACGAGAAAACCGGCGTTTCAAAATTACGGAATTATCGGACTTTTCCCTCGGATATCAGGAACAGTTTTGTAGGAAGTGATAATTGACAAACTAGGTGGCTACCAAAAGTTTTGTGGGCGCTGAATGCCTATACTTCTCACTGATGATCACAAAACCAAGAGGATGAGTATGGTGCTAACTTTCCTTTTGATTTACGATACGGGTTATCCTGTATAATTTTTCTCATAAGTCAAGCTCAACATTTAATATAAAACGAAATCCGTTGATGAAGTGGGGCCACATTAGCTCGCCGCAAAAACTTCTAAAGTAGCAGCAAAGATTTCTACAAGAAAACCCATGGTAAATCTCTTTAGCAACAGAAAAAGTGAAGGCCTACTCCTAGTAGATTTTATGAAACGTGGGCACCCAACTCTGCAGTTTACTGTGACACTTTAAGGAAGCTGAGAAGAGCCATTTAGAACAAACGATGTGGTACGTTGATTTCTGGCATTGTTTTTTTTTTATCATTATTTTTTTTAAACATGACACGCTTGTCCGCATATCGCCACAGGTACACAAGGTTTACAGGACAGTTTCAAATGGAAGTTGTTTGACCATCCTCTGTCAGCCACGATTTGGCTCCTAGTGATTATCATCTTTTTCCTAACATAAAAAAATTCTTAACATCACAGCTGATTGTAAAAAACGAGGAGTTGACATGTGTCATCGTATGGCTTATTTCACAGGCAGTGGAGTTCTTCGACGACGTTATTATCCAACGTGTTCAGTGATATGACAAGTGTCTTAATGTAGTTGGAATTTATGTGGAACAATAGGTAAGGGTTGTAGTTTTAATTTGGGTATAATAAAAAACCCTCTAATTATTTGCATTGTCTTTTTATGACAAAATATATCTTTCTTTCCGAACAGCACTCGTATAAGAATATATTGAACGAATTCTTTTCTATAGTTAGTTTTATAGCTTTACATAATGCTTTGGCCTAAGTGGAGTGGTGATTACAACTAAACATTGTGTAACCATGTAACAAGTAGCATGCGACAAGCGACTTCGTCTAATATACTGTTGATTGCTTCACTCAAAAAGTCCTACCGCATTGGTTATTCCTATTATACGAAAAGTTTTAACTTTGCGCCATGTATGAATAATTTTTCAGACTAGGCCTACTCTTCACACGGAAGCATGCGGGCGGGGGAGAGCTTCCTTAACAGCTCGTGAACATTTTGCATTAGAGCTCGTCTGAAAACATCTACTTATAGGGGAACCGCTTAGAAAAGAAGCGCGCGCCGGTTGTGTCTCGCGCAGGTAGAACTGTGGTGGGAGAGGGAGAGACCGAGTTAGGCCAGACATACCCGGCCACTGCTTCATTACGTAGGGCTTAATATTTTCTTTTTCAAACCTACTACAGTGCTAAAAAACTGTGAATGTTTATCGTTTATGTTCCTGACAACTAGAATTAGTAAATTTTAATATTTTACAAAGTAAAAAGACATTAATTATAGGTTTTTAATTCCTTTATATTATGGCAAAAATGTAACAATTTATCCCCACAACCGCTTCAATACCCTCCCCGCCATCTCCCCTACATGCGTGCGCGAGCCACTCTCAAGATGACGGTTCTGCGTAGGTTTCTTTCTGTCTGGTAGGCCTATAACACAGTGATCGCACTCCCATGCTCCCTTATAAAGATGCCCATTCACTAACTTACCGATGAAGCTGACAATATACGAGTACATCATCCGGACTATAGCATCCGTCAACGATATTTTTCTATCCAGATCGGAAAAAATGGCGCCAACGTGCGGCAGTCTCTTTTGTAGCAAGCCAGAGAATAAGCATTGTGCGTCATGTCGCATACTACTTACTTAATCCCCATTTAAGGATGTGTCTTTATAAATAAAAATAAACTGCACAACACATTTCACACTTACATAACCTCAAAACCAAATAACAACTTATTCATTACAAAAAATCTCAGTACAGTAGTTGTCAGTCAAAATGAATCATGGACGCAGTCTTTTATTTAAAAGGACCTAAACTTGCTTCGCTCGTGACATAAAAGCATCCTCCGTGGAAATCTTATTTGATTAGATTTGAGCTTTTATTGACGGCGGTCGAGATTTTATTTTGTTATTGCTAATTATTTTTGAACCATAGTATTTCTTTACTTACTGTTTTTAACACAGGTATGAGTCTTTAATTTTCACATTTCAATAAAATTTTATCGAAATTGGTAGACAGTTTTGAGAAATGACGTCTTTTATAACAACATATGGCTATTTTGGACTTTTTAGCAATAACTCACGAACTCGCATTTTTGGGGAATTTGCTATCAATAAATTTTCTTTGGATCCTTAGAGACTTCACTTAGAGCTGTTTTTGAGAAAAATGTAAATTTGAGTTTTTCCCTTAGGACAGTTAATCCCAAGTTTGAGTTATCAATGGAAAAAAGTCCCGAATTTGGCCAAAATATGGCCACAGCAAATTCGATTAAAATCCGTCCACGAGTTTGGGCTAAAGCAGTGCACAGATTACAGACAAACATCATTCCCAAAACTACTCTTTTGGTCTTAAAGGGCCTCAAAAATGGTATATCCGCAAAAAAAGTCTATCTTAAGTAAATGTGAAAAAGTAAAGTACAATTCTTTTTGTTTAAATTATTTTTGTATAAATTTTCATGAGGCAATCTTTTTATGTTATTCATGCTTTTGTTGCTTCTTGTATAGTCTGGCCAGTCTTGGATGGCGTGTATCGGATTCGTTCTCGCACGCGCAGTAACGGACCGCCAGACAATGGCTGGGCGAGCTACCTGTCACTCATAGCAAGACGCCTAGTATGATACTACGATTTTTTACAAATTTTAGAATAGTTTTGTTACGATTATCTTATCGGCATGTACGGGAAATTACAAGAAAAATAAGTCCAAACTTGACTACATTACTGTAAAGTAAGGAATACTTATAAATATAAAAACCTTCCTCTCTGCGTCTCGAAGCTTATTTAAAGCTTGTTTTCCTAAAGGCTGTATTAAAAGTTAAAAATATATATATATATTTGTGTTTTTGTAGGAGTTATTTTGTCAGAACAAAAACTATTTACAATATTTACTAAATCTTTTTAAAAGTCTATTTTCTAGTTTCACTTCTTTTTCAAAAGATTAGGCTGTTTATTCCAAGGGGGCACAGCCGATGTCCTTATCTTCGTCACCTGGTGCCAAGTTGATGATGAATTGTTCCATAGACGTCTCATCAAAGCCTTCACTCTCCCAGTTTTGTTCCATGATTTTTTCCATAAGTTCCACATATTTGACCCTCTTTTCTAGACATCTTTGTGCTTGAACGTTGTATTTCGTGTCTTGACATAGTCTTTCAGGTTTGACCACATCATTTCAATGGGGTTATAATGGCAGTGATATTGTGGTAGGCGGATGATATTGAAGTAGAGCCATTTGTCTGTATAACGTGTAGACTGTTTTGATTTCTTAAGTAGAAAATGAGAAATTTGTTTGTAAATTCATATTGACGCAGAGCAGTAGGCCGACTGAAACATGTTCTATACTATGTTACTTTCCATAACATTTGATATCTTGTTTTGTCTGGAAGACATTTATGTACTGAATCCGTCGTAACTGCAACGTAGCCTTTATATCTTCTGAAGGATAAACAACATCTACTAGAAGATGGCAGATCGTTAATCTGTTGATTGCATAGGCCTATACAAACGTCCACTGCTTTACCCACATATTGTTTCAAAAATAAAAAAATAAATCATACTTTTCTTTGCCCTTCTAACCAACCAATACTAGGTGCAAATTGTGTTTCATTTTATCTTTTGGTAAATATTTGGCCTTCCTTTAATTATTAACCAGTCTATTGGAAGATATGTGTGTTTAATCTACAACACAATCAACTTTTCAGTTTTATGGAATTCTAGACCAAAAAATGTGTTTAATTTTACTTGCCTTTCACATCTTACCCCTGTCTTTCAAAATTCTACAGATGATCGATTTATTTCCGATGAACTCGTTATATGTTTATTTCTCATTGTCAATGCGCAGTCACTAATTGAACTATTCACTCACTGACAGACAATTTAAACATTGCAGGACAAACCGCTTGAACATTTCTACTTGTATGATATCAGGAAACAATATTATTTACTTTGAATAAAATAATAAAGGTCAAAGGTAGAGGGGATATGGTACAGAAATATGTTAGAAGATGCATGATTGATTCAACTTATAGAGATTCTAAAAGTGATTAATCTCATTATAAATATTATTAAAGGAAAATGAGTTCTGTTTACTGTTATTATTTTTAAAGCGAAAAACTTCTCGATCATCATCGCCATATATAAGAAAGAATAAATAGAATATAGAATAAAGACCACTCTCATAACACCAAGATCGAAAGAGTTAGTCAAGAGAGAAATATAAAGAAAGGGATGTAACCCAGGACTACATAGGTCCCTCGAGATTACCAAGTCCGTACTCACTATAGGTGAACTCATGCGGGAAGTTCTGTTTATAGGATGTATTTTCACGTATAGAACTTTTTTAAGTAATTGGACAATATCTCTCCGTCCACCCATACAGAAACTGGCGCAAACATTTGACACAAATTTTGAGATCGAAACAGAGTTTTATAATGTTTGTCTACTGTAGTTAAAGGTAGATCGAAACTACCTTTAACTACAGTTTCATTTCAAAATAAATACAAGCCCAGCCGCAATCCTTTTTAAAATATAAATAATCCAATATAATTTTATTATTATTATTAGATCATAATTATGGCCGGAAATCGAAATTTTAATAACGTGTTACAAGGGACATTAACGTTAACGGTGAGAAGTTACAATGAAGATCTTAAGGTCCTTGTATTTGGTACACACCCCTTCCCTCCTCAAGACTAAGGGTGGAATGGCAGTACGTTTGTAAACCTTAGGACTTCATTGCAAAGAGTAACAATAACCATCACTACATCATGTAGTGACAATTTGTTGTTTGTACTGCCACTTATTACAGATTTGTTGAAGTGGAACTAATTAACCTTAAAAGACAGTTAACTGCCCCGTTTCTTTTGGTGGGAGATTTTAATGCTCACCATTATACATGGGGATTAAACACATACAGCCCTAAGGGTTTCACTGGATTAGATCCAATTTGGATTTGGTTCTTCTCAACTACGGTTCACCAACTCATCTAGCGACTTCACTTCTGCAGGTGGTTAGATACCGTTGACTTGTCCTCTAGTAGCACAAGCTTTGCGACTAAATTTGAGTGGTTTTTACAGTAGTTAAAACTTGCAGTAGTTTTCATGCTGTGAAACTACATTTTCTTACTTCTTCCCCTGTAATGATCACCTTCCCAGATGGATTTTGCGGAAAGTAAAATAGGAAATATTTGCTAACGAATTTGTATTTTTAATAATAATCGTCCTATGAATGAATCAGTAAAGTCTTTTACAGCAGCGTACAAATAGTTTCCAAAAACGTCGACGAGATTACTACATCCACCAGTTACCTGGTGCAACTATGAATGTAGTCACGCTCTTCATTGACATCGTAAGGAAGTTTAAACGAAGACCTACGTGTGAAAATCTTGAAAGATATAAAATTCTGAGAGCCAAAGCACACAGGGTGTGTAATAATAGTTGGAAGGAATCTTGAGCCCAGAATATTTGCACAGTATCGTGAAACACACCCACGTCAACGGTATGGAAAAAGTTACGTTTGTTTGTAGTCCTCCTCCTTCTTCCTTATTGGAACTTAAGTAACAAGACGGAAATTTAACTACAAATAATTATGATATTGCTAATGTTTTGGCTCATCATTTGTAACTTTTCATAAACTGCTGCTTACAGTGACTGAACCCTTAAACTTGCTATAAATAGACGAGTCTTTGTCGAGATTGACGGATTTCTGATGGAACATAGGAATCCACCAAAATGGCCATTTTGTCGAGGTGTTTTAACAGTTAGGTACATCTTAATTGATTTTGTTTTATAATCAGGTGTGCGTAGGACATTTCCCCTATCCAATTTTCTTCAGGCGATGTAGGAAGACAATGCTGATATAGTTGATCGGGTATTGTCCTTTTTCGTAGCCTGAATATTTTGGTAAAATTTAAAATATTTACATTCGATTCTGACAGGACCCGTTTACAGCCCTGTAATATTATTTAAGTGGTCATTTATAAGTTGTACAACAATTTTAACATTTTTTACTTTTACAGGGCCTTTTTACAACCCTGAATTATTCAAAATATTTGTATTTATTTATAGTTCCTATCTATGTTAACTTGGTGCAGAGCATCTTTACAGCTTTGTATTTTAATTTTAGTTTTAGTTTTAGTTGTAGTTTTTAATGTGTAGCATCTTTTGCTCATTATTGTGAAGAGGATGATGACCTTAACCCCCCCCCCAATCAATGTTATTGTAAAAAGTAGTACAGATGCTTACTACCGTTATTGAGTGAAGGTACAAATTTTAAGGTATATTTCTGCATTGTTCACTTTAAACTATTCTAGAAACAGTGCAACGCACATACCGAGTTTTCTTTGTGAAGTAGTTTTTTATGAAGCGATAAGAGTTTTCTGATGTTTTGTGAATTGACGTTCCTAGTAAGATGAAACCATGTTTCGTCAAACATAAAAAAAATATAGCATTAACTCAAAGTCAATGATTATTTAATTAATGATTTCACAGTAATTAGAACTTTTCAGTCTGTCTGCCTCCTTCAGTTGTTGATCACATCTTATTTGGTCTCAAGTTTAAAGAAAGAAGTATTTCTGGCACGATGTGTATTTTTTCACTACTTAGTTGTGATAACTTGTACAGGTTTTTCGAATTTAAAGTAATCCTGTGTTGAATATTGGCTACGGCCTGTCGAATGTCAATAGAAAGTGGTTTATTTTATTTTGTTTGCCACAAATCATGCTAGTTACGCCAATTGTTAACTACATCTAGTATAAGCCTAATACTCTTTATTGGTATATTTGCATTAGAAAACGTATTAGCGAATATTTCCAGTGTTATCTTAATGGATCCTGAGCTAATATAAGCTTCCTAGGAGAATCCATCTTTCCTTGTAAAGAATAAGGCATTTTTGGATAACACAACGTTAATATTAACAAAATTCAATTGACAGCAATAGAAAGGAATAGTACCGGAAACAAGCGATAGTAGCGCTACAGTCAGGGATCACTACGCATTTGAGAATGTCAATCTGAGGCTGTGTTTAATGTTTGTAGGCCTATAAAAACTTCATGAAAGTGATCCTATAAAGCAGGTTAAGTTTTTATAGATGGGCTTTACAGTAATATGAAGTAAATCCCAACTTTAGTTCACGTATATTTTCAGATGAATTTAAAGTTGGTCACTTTGTACCGTCATCGATTTCGTCCGGCATCGGTAGCAGGAAACAAAATTGTAAATTTAAAGGTTATAAAATAAAAATTACGGTAATAGGACTACGAATAAATGTGAAAAATCTATTTAAGTGAGGTTGTATCATAAATTGTAGGCTATACGATGATGATATTTGTTTCCAAACATGAATTCCATTTTCACAACACTAAATTCAAGGATTCTACATATATATCGTCTTATTAAATACTTAATTTACCATATCTGAAGTACTAGAGGCTTACAATTAATTACCTAATATTGTGTTGGGAAATTTGCCTAGCCTACTTTACTATAAAACATAAACACATCGTATCGATCGATGTAGGCTATCTCTAAAACTAAGAGAAAAGTATACTTATTTTGGTTATATGTTAATCCTTAGTAGCTATTGATTATATGTTTTACTACAATTGTCGTTATAATAATTTAATGAAATTAGATCAGTGGATTTCCAGATTAAAGATAATTTATGTTACCTTGAGCAAAATCGAACCAAAATTGCAACATCTACAGCTTTTACTAATTTTTTAACATGTATGACAAAGTTACCGTCGCGGGACGGTCGGTAGACAGAAGTGAAAACTAACTATCAATTTCAAAAATTAATAAAATTTTTAACTTTCAATAAATCTAATAAAAGTATTATTTATATCTAATAGTTCATTTTTTAATTTGACTATGTATGGGGATCTGAGAAAGTTAGTGCAATATTTTTCATAGATTTTTAGTTTTAATATGTAAGGGTAGTGAGAAAGTTTGTGCAATATTTTTGCATTGATTATTAATTTGACTATGTATGGGAATCTGAAAAAGTTAGTGCAATATTTTTCATAGATTTTTAGTTTTAGTTCATTTCAAAAACACTGTGATTTTCTAACAATATGAATCAAGAATGGTATGAAATTACTCCCATGAGTAGGATCACTAAACATTTCATAGAGTCTCGTATCGGCAGTACCGTAGTACCGTGAAGTAGATCATTAATATCAAAATTTCAAGAGTGATTATAAAATTTATATAAATACATAAGTTAGTGTCCTCAAATTAACTGATGGCCCTGAACATAGCGAATTAACCCAGTTTATGAAATGACCTCTGAAGCATCGTCAAGGTATTGAACTTGGTACTACAGTACTATAAACCTAACCCAGACGTCAACTGTTTGCTCAAATGTACGCATGCGCGGGTTAAAATCACATTGAGTAACATTCCATCGGAAGGGAACAGTTTTAATAAGATTTTGATCGAACAAAATATCTAAATTTCTGCGACAATTTTATAGTTATGGTATAACTTTAGCAACAAATATTTGTCTTCTAGAATAAGTTTTCTTACATGTGGAAAATATAAATTATACCTAACGGTAGGCTATATTTTTGTACATTAAGTTTTGAGTTGGGTGAAAAATATTCATACGTTACCAGATATTCATTGCTCATTTTCACTTCTAATAAGTCTCGAACTGGCATTATTGAAGAGATCCCAAAGATCAATACATTTTCTTTCAAGGCTACACAAAATTTCATTAAAATTATAAATTTAAAGTATTTGTCTTATGGCTGCTACTTATAAATGTTGAATTATTAAAATCAATGTCTAGATATTAGGTAAAAATATTCCCATATCAAGCAATATGAAATTTTTTTGAAATATTATGTTCGGGGTATCAAATAAAACTAGAAGTTACTCTGATAACGAATATTAATAATTTATTAGACGAAAAAAATCAATATGCTGACGCTAGGTTAATTTTAGTGTCAGATATCATACTCTGACCCCCTCCTCTAACTTGAACATGGCGTGGCCTATAAATCTGAAAATAAAAAGTTATTTGGATTTGAAATAAATTGCAGTGCGGAATCATATATTAGTTCTATAGTTTTTGTATGACGAATACAACTTAATTTAACCACGCAATGAGAAATGCGTAGCGTATAAGTTTTAAAAGCTGTTTTGGTATAATGCTAAGACAAACAATTCAATAACCATTAAAAGATGTATTGCATTTTCATTTATTTCTCTTTATTGGGGTCCGTAGGTAAAACCCGCGTCTGTAAGTCGCAACCCAACTACAAAGACAAGACGATAAATCTTATATATTTCAAAACTTTGCATTCTTTGTATTTTCCCACATACAGGGTGGTATTTTTATTTTTATTTAATGTATTTTGGTATTTGTTCAATAAAATTTTGATCAAACATGTAGCCTATAGCAATAATTATTTCTTTGAAAACTAAAATTTCAATCAGCCGCCATTTTGGATACAAGTATCGTAGAAAATTTTTATTTATGCCGTTTTTCTCGTTTCAAAGAGACCTTTAAGATGATGTATCACACAATGGGTGTTCCCATTTAAACTATTTGAGTTACAACCCCTTGTCCACCCCCTGAGAAGGGGTTTGAAATTCCGTTGTCTGTCAAAAGGTAGAGTATTTCACCAATAACTTATCCTGAAAGTTACAGTATTACATCTATAACAGTTTCCAATTTATTGAGGTGTTCCCATACACATGGACCACCCTGTATAGGAAAAAAATATAATGATAACAAAGAGTGACCTTGGGGTAGTTTAGGGGCAAAAACTATCTAGTTGACAAATTTTATTTTTGAGCATATTATATGTTGGGCATATAAAACTATAAGTTATTCTGATTTCAATTATATATGTTTATTTGACAAGAAATAAAGATTTCGACTTTATAAAAATAACTATCCCTATATGCAACGGACCTTAAGTTTTACAGTTTGATACTTAGATGCAACCACAAAGGATAGGTGTGAAAGCAAATATCGGTAAAAACTAGGCTAATAAAAAGTTGCACAGGTATATTAAATATACCTAATCAACACGTTATCTCCAAGAGCAGTGAATATCCAGCCGTAGGACAGAGTTCTGGCATTTGTCTTTTTTTAACCCGTGTTTTGTGAACTTTGTTCAAACAGCTGTTGTTGCATTAGATGTCAGTGCTCGGGACTGAAAGTCACTTCCTGGCTGCCCTTCAAATGCGTCATCAACAAGATATGACTAGAACTTGTGTCGCCTTTTCGACTGACTCACCAGCTCTATTGGGCAACCCTCTGAGATAAAAATACTTTCATTTTTGGTTTGGTTGAAAATCAATTAAATTACTGGAGTGTGTTAATTATTATTATTTTCTTATATCCGTCGTTCCTTGTCTTTGATGAAATTTGTGGACAAGACACCTGATAAATACAAATATAGATCGATTTTAAATTTGGCTCTTGTAGTTTAACTCTTACCTCAAAAAGTAATTCTGGTTTAATTGGTTAGAAAATGGGAGAGGGAGTGAAATAGTCGTTTATATCTTTCAAAATAATTAAGTATTTTAGGCAGACTTCAACTAAGAATAAATATGAATACTATTCATAAAATCATAATAATTGTCTTGGAAGTTAAAAATTCGACCATCAGTTTTAATACACAAAAAAAGTCAATAAAGAAATATAAACCATCTATACATAAAAAAACCCTGGGGTTAGTTTGAGACTAAAAACTGAACTAAAATTCAAAGTTGAAAGTTGTTGGTTTATTTTGTTATATAAATTTTGACTTTATGTCCTTTAGACTACTGAGGGGAAACTCACGGAAAAGCAACTTCTTCAATGAGGCTCGAATCTGTGTACCTTTTGACGGTTCTAGTCCGAACTGCAGCAAGCTAATCGGGTGAATCTGAGCTACGCCACTATCCGAGTGTGGATTAAATAAAGTTGAAACTCGTCTGTAACACCTATACTGCTATAGAAAACCCTCAGGGGCTCACTTTAGTGAGTGTGGGCTTGGCAATTCCGAGGCGACCTAGCTGTATCTACACCTTTTTTCATGTAACCTTGGGTTAGATCCCTCTCTTTCATCTTTCTATCTATTCTTTCTTGTGCAACTCTTGTTCTTTTCAGACCCTGACGATACTAGAGTCAGGGTACTAGAGTCGGTACTAGAGACGGTACTAGAGTCGACATTATGTCTTTAATGTCGAGGGCTCCTTCTTCCTTTTTGTATAAAGGAATGATGGCCGAGAGGTTTTTCGCCTTAAAACAAGAGGAAACAATTGAATCAGAAACGGGCAAGTGAAAAGCAAATAATAATAATAATTCCTGTAGGCAGCAATTTAAATTCAATTCAAACTCAGCATCTTAAAAATATGAATATAGGTTTAATCAAAATTAGCCAATAATCAAACTTTGTAATTTTTAAATCTATTATTCTGCACTCTAAAATACATATTAAATAGACCTCTGGAAATCTTACTGCATTTCATCCCCATATCATAACAACATAAATTTTACAAACACATTCTGATTCACAAATTAGGGACCAACACCTATTCTTAACACAATTGGACAAAATTCCAATTATTTCATACAACATACCTTTCATAGAATTCAAACACCTGGATCATTTCATAAGACCTCTACCTCACCTCCCCTTCCAACATACAAACTTGAAAATGATGAATCAATAAAACTACTCGTTTTTGAGATAATGTTTGAATAAACAAAAAATTACTACAAAATACAGATAGACAGACAGAAATTCGGGGAATGGTCTGAATGTAATCCAAGTTAATTAAATCATCATCATTTCTGTGTTCCAGAATAATCGAAATTGTATCTTTCTAATAGACTATATAATAATTCTGCAATAAAGAAATATAAAAATAATAATCATAAAATCATAATTTCAATAAAAAATAATACAAATCATAACATACTGAGACTATTAATACATCGACTGTTATATTATTACAGAATGCAGTAGAACACAACTTCAATGGATCATTTATTCGGACTTTCGCCATTACCGTATTTGTGTATATAAAAATGAACACATGGCGTTTTTATAATGCATGGATCAAGTAATAAACATAGAACATATAAAACAATAAAAGGATAACATGGTCTAATAGTATGTTCGAGATTAAAACACTAGTAGGCCTAACCTAAAGAAGGCGTACCTTTAGCTCTGGGTTAAGTTTGTTTTAGGTTCTAACTCAATCCTAGGCTACTAAGTTACGTTGGCGTTTTACGTTTTATATTTTCTAGGTTTATTACTTGATAAGAAGAGTCGATTCACAATCTCTAAATGTCGTGTATTTTGTATAAACACAAATAACGAAAGTTCGTATAAATTATACGGTAATTGTTTACAAAGAAAGTCACAGCTTTTTTTGCAATTTTTTTTAACATGTTCTACATTAGGTACCTTATTATTTATTAATATTAAAATAAGTTTTTAGCGCGGAGCTAATTTTTTCACGGGGAAAAAACATAACCTACGCGTAAATTCGTTAAAATAAGAAGAAATTGTGCGTTATTTCCCAAGCGGTCACCCATCCAAGTACTAACCGCGCTCGATGTTGCTTGACTTCGGTGACATAAATGCATTGAATTCTGTAGTTTTGAAATTGCTATTTTTCGGTGAAAAAATTAGATCCGCGTTGAAAACTTATTTTATTATTAAGAAATAAGGTATGTAGAGCATGTTAAAAAAAAAATGCAAAAAAAACAGTGACTTCCTTTGTAAACAATTAACAATTTTACAATTAATTTTAAACCTTCAACTATTTATTCAATAGCTTTAAAACGGACTTTATTCATAATTTATGAAATTATCTCAACTTGTTGAACGTAGTTTACAGTTTAGGCTTACACTACCGTGACCTGAAGGATTCTACGCTACTTTTACTTGAAGCATTATATACCGTGACACAACTTTCACTTGAAATAACTGGTCTCCTTACTGCCAAGTCCCGTGTATTTCATCCAAGGAAAATTGTATAAAGAGAATTTGCACTCAGTAAGGAATAAAAAACAAAACGGTACATTACTTTCATACACACTCATATACAAAAACAGATCTTAAACATTTAAAACGCAATCCTCAAACAAGTTGGTTCCACAAAATGAACATAGATATTGGGGTTACTCGGTAGTCTAATAACCGTAAGTGTTTGTTAGTGTCTGTGATAGTTCATAAGTTCTCAGAGTCCCGCTACCTTGTGATCTAACCTGAAGGGTAATAATTTACAAAGAAAGTCACTACTTTATTTTGAAATTTTTTAAACATGTTCTACACACCTTATATTTTGTTAATAATAAAATAATTTGCCGTTTTTATCGTGGCTTAGGTCACATGGTTACGTTACATATGTACAATTGATCCTTAGTTCCCTAACCTTTCCAATGAGACCATCCCCATCTCCGTTGGTTGAGTGGGTGCGGATGAGTTTTTAGCACACAAAGATAGGTTTAGGCCTAGCCTAGACCAATGTGCAACAATGTGGAAAATGTATTCAACTCGATTTTGTCATTTTACATACAAATTAAGTTTCCATAGCAACCATTAACAATGCATATTTAAAACAGCTGATAATCTCCATTACATCAAAATATTTTAATAGTGACTGTATACAAATGTATTAATAGTGGCTATTAACGTGTGTAGAAAAAATAAGTTTTTTTAATTATAAAAGTGAAACAAAAATGACATTTCATAATTATGTGCAAATAATAGTAAAATGTTATTTAAATAAACCGCATAAATATCGGACAAAACTCCAAAAATAGGTAAGTTATTAATCAGGTTGTCGCCAAAAACCATTTCAAAAACAAAGTAAAAAGTGCCCCTGTGACCGTGGATTTAGCCACACGGTCACGTTCTATATTTATTATTGATCCTTATGTTTTCCAATTAGACCATCCCCATCTCTGTAGGTAGAGTGGGCGCTGAGGGGTCTTTAGCGCACATATTATATGCTGAATTATATATAAGATATGATTACAAAACGACTACTTCTTACATTTAGGACTAATAATTCAACAATATATTAACAAAATTGCATTTGTAACCACGTTGAAAACATGTAATGATGTGAGAGGGTGAAATGCACTGAAACCTCTAGAGATCTATTGTCCCCCCCCTACTTCTTCTAAGACCGATAACTCCCTTCTATGGAAGCCCCTCCTTCCCTAACTCCTATAGGAAGTGTACGACATCTCCTCTACGTCATTCTAGTACCCTCTGAGGTGTCTCGCTCTTTTGTGCATTACTGGACAGCATTCAACTAGTAAATATATGGTGTGGGATATTGGTAGAATCTGCAGGTTCCATCTTTTTCTATTTTGATCCTTCTAAAGTTTCCCCAGATAGAAACTCTGTCAGCGTTTACAGTTTATCTCTACTTAGTGTGATGCATGCTCTCGACCTTCTTCTGTTATAATTCCCCAGAAGTTCTTTGGGCTGTCTTAGCCCTGTTCTTCCTTGATGTCTGCGTAGCCAAGGCCACAAAAACATTCTGGACCTATGAAGGGGTGCGGGTCGCCACTCTTATAAAGTTTGTCCGCAAGTTCATTTCCCTCTACTGTGAGTTCTGACACTCAGAGGAGAGTTACTTTATTGTTTTTCCCTTGGTCGTTGTCTTTTCCTAGGCAATACCATACTGATGACTGAAGAGCTCAGCGCTTTATCTTCTATCCAGGTTGAACTGTACATACTCTATTGTATGAATTTCAACTTGGGTACAAGCCCATGGCCTCAGAGTATTGTTTCTTAGCCAAATACTTCAACCCCAGTTCTCTCTCTGGTCTTAGACCCATGACTATCCATTTAATAGTATTATCCTTTAGGGAGTTCTTGGATTCACCGATCCATCCTCGTTTTGTACTTAATTCAGTTTTTAATTTATCACCAATATTGAACTGTTTATCAGAGTTCCTTGAAAGATCGAGGAGATGTTTCAAACTGATTGCAGGTCGTGCCCAGTCAGTTGTTCTACTTCGACCTATTCTGCGAATCGCTCACTTAGCGACCTGTTCCTCACTACGTTAAAGAGTATTAAGTCCAAAATAACTTCCAAGACAAGTCATAATTGCTCCTGTTATATATAGACATTCCAGTCTTTGCACCTTTTGCTGTGCTTAGTTCTGTTTTGAAAACAAAGATATTACAGTTAAGAAAGAAAACAATAATTAATGTCTTTGAATTAAAAAATTCAAGATCGAGACTATTTGCAAGACTCTCGAAAAAGATCGAGACGAGACTTTGTGTAATGAGACGGATCAAGACTGCGAAATGAAACGAGACGAATACTATAGGAAACAGATATCGTGCATTCGTAGCCTTTGCATCTTTATCAATAATTTCACTTTCTTTACCAAGAATATTTGCCTTAAAAAGATCATTTAAAACGATATAACCTTCAGAGCCTGAAGTTCAAGATTGAAACAAGTGTATTGAGGGTTTTAACAATTCTAGATTTCTACTTCTTCAAAGAAATATAAAAAAACAATTTTCGAAGGTCACAAGTCACGAAAATATAATTATCTTCAAGGTTGTATACTAATTGAATGTGATTTTTTTTTTAGAATAGTTATCCAAGATCATGGTGTAATTTTCTGGAAGAAGTATGAATTTTCTGAAATGTTTGTACTTATTAGAACTATAGAACTATGAAGTCGCCTAATATTAAGAACAAAATATCTGTTCTTCTCAGTTTCGAGTTTAGGTGCACAAGCATATATAAAATGTTGTTAAAATTATTTGAACGATTCTACAAGTTATAACAATTAGACAAACAAGTCTTCAAAAAGAATATTTTAAGTTCAGAAGCACTCAAAACACATATTTCCAGAGCAAATCAAAAATGGTATTTGTTTAAAATCTATTATAATTTATCTATAATTAAGTAAATAATTATTTACTTTTATCTAGACATATTGCAGACTTAATGAGTGGACGACAAGTTAATTATAAATTTAACGAGAATTTTTAAAAAACAGCCGATAAGTTGTTCTCTCAAAACGGAAACAGTCTGCTTTTATGATCTATTGTAATTTTTAAATTTCTTGACAAATTATAATCTTATGTATTATCGTACTTAACAATTGTTTTCATTTTCTTACAATATTTTACATATTTAGCGGCTGACTTTGATTTAGCAAGTATTCGCAGGTGGATCAAACTTTGAGATCGATTTTACCACAAAATGTTAAAATCAATTACTAAGTTTATAATATAGCCTGTTATTGTGGAATTGTTTAGCAAATACGTGAAAAAAAAATTATATAGACAGTTAGGGTGTTCTGAGACAACCTCCACAGGTACATCTCTGCCCCTCCCCAAAGTTCACAGTTTTATTTTGACGCTGTTCTGTCTTCTGCCACTACAATTTAAGCATGCCTTTTGTACAACAAATTGCCAACATTTTATATTCCTTTCTTCTTTTTTTTAAGTTTGTAGAAATCAATCTAAACTTTTACAAAAAAGTCTTTTCGTATCAAACTTATTTAAGAATAAATCTAATAAAAAATCTGGTGAAATCTGGACGTACTTATGTAAAGCCAAGATGGCTGAACATTACAAGAGTGGGTTATGTAGGTTCACCGTTTTATTCTTTTAAACTTTGTTATAAAAGATAAGTTGAAAGCTGTACAAGAGACATTAGGTACACAGATGTTCAAACTTCCGGCCATCGGAATTGACTCATTCTTTATTAAAGTCTCCTGGACTTCCAGTACAGCGCAGAACGTTATTTGGAGAAAAGATTTTCTTTGACAAACTCCAGGGAAAATCAAGGGTATCAGGTCATGTGATTATATGGGAACTCGGTGACCAATCTACTTATACAAGTTATTCCAGGAACAGTAATTCTCGAAAAGAGGTACGGCGGTAAGGTTGCGCGCCACGTTGGAAAAATCATCGTCGTAATAATTTGAAGGATGGGAGTGTTCGCCGACATTTCCTTGTAAATATAACCAGTGCAGGGCCATTAAAAATAATAATAAAAGTCGAACCAAAGGACCGATACAACACAGATCGTCCTAAACTACCACAGCCGGCTCCTTAAGTTGTTGTTTGAAATTATCTTGTGAATACTGTTAAAAGCTCCATGTGACCAAAAAGCTCCATCTGTTAAGAAGCTTCATGTGACTACAAGATTTTCATGAGGACTTCTAAGTTTATTAAAAACTTCACAAAATTTAAAACTTCGACCAGGATCAACTTTCACTAAACTATGAATGAGTATCGGACAATACAACCTCAAACCAAGACGACGTTCTAACGTTTCCAAGGATTTTCTAGAGATATCAAGTTCATTCGATGCTTTTATTTAGGATTTCTTTGGAATGTTCATAAATGTTTCAGCGACCAACAGTGCATTACACTCAGTCGTTACAGAGCAGGTCAGCTACATTTATTCCCGTTGTGTTGAATTTATCACTGATTCTGTCTTGATGGTGGTTCTATTCAAAGTGTTTCCTTCCCCGCTTAAGGCTACTACGAACAGTTTCAATGTTCAGAATCTACTTCCAAAAGATAAATTCTCAACCACTTTAAACTATCAGAACATGACATTAAATTACTTAATAGGGTGGAGAAGACTATAACTATAACATAAACCAATAAACAAAATCAGCTTTAGTTCTCATTGTTATAAGAATAAAATATACTTCGTGTACAAATGATCACTCCTGTATAATGGTGATTACAAGTAATATAGTCTGACGTGTACCTATTATGAATTTACGACAAAACAAAATTTTGTTAAACACGTATTAATAAAATTGAAAAATGAGGACCTCCAGCCGTCCTTCTCAAAAGGTTTACCTCCCTCGGGTCCTCAGGGGCTTGCTCACAGTGAATACGTGTAGCAAACCCAGGAATACTACCCGAACCTACATCTTTCTTCATGTAGTCTTTCTTTGATCCCTTTCTTTCATCTTTCCAATTAGGTCTCCTTGACCTCTTGTTCTCTTCCAGCGTTATTAGAGTATGGATCTTTATTTGTATACCATTTCCTTCTTCTTCTTTGTAAGGCAATGATGATCGAGAAGTTTTCGCCTTTAAATAACAAAGAAGAAAAACAAAATAAACAATTCGTCAATAAGAAATGCATGAGGGAATCTAAGAAATAAAATCATTGTATATTGAGACCTTGAAGTTATAGTACTAATGTGTGTTTTTCTTCTTCATTTCTACTGGAAACTATGCCATATCTGGACCAGTAATTATAAAATTACAATTCTGACTTGGTTTATATAATGTATGTAGACTATTTATATCCAAATTTAAAAAAAATTTAAAAATTCAGTAACTCACTACAATCTTATGTTTTTTAATTAACTCTGGATTTGTTTAAACATTTTTTAAATGATTAATAGAACATTTCAAAAATTTAGTCTAAAAAATGTAAATTTAGTCTTATTTTAAATACTTCTTCAAGCTAACTCTCTCCATATTTGGCATTTACAAAAGCGACAAATTTTATTTATACCAATATGAACAGCTGATGTAAGAAAGGTTTACTACTACATTATTATTGAACTTTGCACATTCACATGTAAAGACAATTTACTTCACAAGTTTCTTTTCTTATGAAATGCTTTCGTATACGTATTGAGAGTAACTAAACTCCCCTCCCCTTCACAATGTCCCCTACTCCTCTCTCTCTCTCTCTTCTCTCTTCCAACAGAACAGCACATACGCATTTGTTTATCGCATTACGTAAATAGCTTATCGTGCGTCCTACGTTTTGTAAATAACTAAATCTGAAATAGTTGTTCTTTAACTTAGCTACCGTAGATTCACATTCTCAAGTTATAAAGCCATGCCAAATCGATTTTGAATTATTGTGCTCCTGTAGCACAGCTTTTTTTAAAACCAAAAGGTCCTTTTGTTTCTATTTTGATATAATGTATAGGTAATATCTTTGCAGTAAGGTACTGAAGCAATATTATCGCAAACCCAAGAAAATGTAACTAGAAATGGAAAAATGAACCATAATCGGCCTTATTAAAAACTCGAAATGTTAAAAACTATTGATATATTATTTAGTAGTTATTGGAACTGGTGTTTACTGAACGCTTTTATCTGAGTTTTCAATCATAGCTGTCGGCTACAAAGGGGAAGCTTTTTCAATATCTTTTTTGAGTTGTCATGAAACCATGGAATACGATTTTAAAATACTGATTTTTAAACACCGAAAAAAGTAAAATATGACTCAAATGTTGGTGAGGAAGGACAAATAATGTTACACAAAAAACTTGGAAAGAAACTCATGAATGGCATATATATATATATATATATATATATATATATATATATATATATCGCTATTCTCAAGACTTTTGACGCCCTGAATCAATATCTGGTATTAATTCTCAATTTTTTAATTCTAATGGCATATATGATTAATTCTTGGATTGTACCCTACCCCTATTTTATTATAATATGTAATTTATTCACAATGATAATTCCAGTTTTCCCGACTTTTAGTTTAAAAAATATTCAAATTCAGAAAACAAATCTAAGCGTTTCTATTTTTGGCATAGATGTTTATATTATTATTATAATACTAAAAGTCCACCAAGATCAAAACTTAAATAATGCTGCCACCTTGGGAAATAGTAGCAAATTTGTACATTTTCCTAATAAACACCGTACCACAATCTCCAAAAATTAATCTATAGGATAAATACTTAAATTTAAAAATGTGTTTGCAGTTCTCTATATTTATGATTTTTCAAGTTCATCTTTATAGATATTATTTTTTATAAAGAAAGAAAAGGAGGAGTGTAGTGACCAATAGGTAATTAACTTTATGACCTTGGTGGGTTGCACGGGAGCAAATGTAGATCATAATAGTTAAAACTAATTTTATTAAAATTACCATTTTATGATTTAATATAATATTTTAAGTTACGATTATAATATTGCAAGTCATTATTATTAAAAATACTTAATTATAGCCAACTAATTATAAGATTTATAGCCTACTAATTCTTAACTCAAACTTAGTTATACTTTGTCACAATAGAGCAATGGATGTAAAAACTTCAATGTTTTGTTTTTGAAGCACCGTCACATTTATTGTTTTTTTTTTTTTATTACTTTTAAATCGTAACTTTCTTATAGTTACCGACTGACATATACGGGTTTGGGTATAGAATAAAGTTACACATTTTACATAAATATATATCGTTTCGGCTGATTTTGAGCTATTCGATCTTCTAAGACGATTTTATAGTTCACCTTTTATTTTTAACAGACAACTACCGAACCCTTCATTTGTGGGCAGATGGAGATGAACACTTTTGTCTAATGGTTTTGTTTATGGGTGTGTGAGAAACATAATGCAATGTAGAATATTTAAGAATTATTTTTTTAAGCTCTAGCATAACTTTAAAACGAGTACAGAGAACCCCTGCGCACAGCCGGCTAGCTACGAAACGTTTCAGTCCAACAAAACGTACAAGTTGAATCAGTGTAACCTAACCTAACCTAACATAACCTAACCTACCCTAACCTAACCTAACCTAACTTAACCAAAACTTACAATTTGAATCAGTGTAACCTAACCTAACATAACATAACATAACCTAACCTAACCTAACCTTCTTCCAAACTATCGCGGTAGAGTCGGAGCTTATGTGTATTCTTTGAGTATTTGCGTGTATTTTGTCTGGATCTGTGAGAAACCTAGTGCAATGAAGTTCACCATATAGCACATTACAAATCATGGTTGTTAGTAGTATTATGGGGAAAACGAATTTTGATCAAAACCTGCTAAACATACATTAATACAAATCAGAGAAGTAGTGTTTAGGATAAGGGTGGCCATATTTATCATGGTAGATAAGGGAAATTACACTACCAAAAGAACGATTAACGACATAAAATGAAGACCATTCTAGACTTCAAAAAATTCCAGATGAGTAGGTCAAGATATGCACTATTTTTTTGTGAAATTGTTTTCTTATATTGTTTGCAGTATAACGAAAAATATGGTTTATCACTTGGACCAAAAGAAGCTTTTCGATCCTCGCTCATTTTCCTCGGCCGTTAAACTTGAGCTTGTATCGAAAAGCTTCACTTTTGATCCTAGTGATGAAATATACTATTATCCCATGAATATTTTTTCTTATGATAGTTTATATGATTTTTTATTATTTTTTTATTTATTTTTTTTTAAGATAGTTTTATCATCTTAATCAGAAAAACTATACTAATATTAAGCATATGTAACAGAAATAATATACACTGTGATAATAATCTTTCGTAGATATTGTTTATAAATCTCAACTTTAAATTGATTTTATTGTTATTGTATTGAATCAGCTGTTAATAAATTTATAAATTTGGTTGTAAATGGGTTAAACTTTAAAGAAGGGGACAACTGTTTTGTTTGTGTCTATATGCTAGGCTTAGTGTATTTGAAATTTTTAAACAATTACAACATTTGACTCAGGTCAAACAATAAAAATCCGCTTTCTTCATAACGGACATATTGTCGAATTCTACTTATGTGCACAAAATCGTTATGATCAATTAAATAATTCCTGTTTTACAGCATTACATTCCAATTTCAAAGGGAGTTTTGCTTATTTCGTTCTCTCCTCTCCAATAATTGACAACAAATTATTAATGTTACCACCTCTGTAATAGAAATTAATAATCACTATTAGTTCTATGGATACCTCATGTTTGTTAAAACAGCCAAGTCAAATCTTTTATTATTTAATCTATTAAAGTGTGGTACGGGGGAAAAAAAGTCGGGACAGAGGGTCCTAAATAACGACCAAATCGGGTCGTCTGTTTTCCTTAGTTAAGGATGTTAAATATCTATACAGTTTAGGTTAGTGTAGTTTTATATTGTTATTAAAACTACAATATCAGTTAAATTGTTAGGCTATACAGTATTTCACTACAAACCCGAAATATAAATTAAATCAAAAGACATCCTCAGGGACACACTCATAGTGAGTACTAGTGTGCTAACTCCGAAGAACCTTTTGTTATGTAGTCTTCGATCCTATCAGGTCTCTCTCGACAAACTCTCTTTCTGTTTGATTTTGGCGCTATTAAAGTATTCTAGAGCTAGGAGTCTTTATTTTATACTTTTTTCGTCTTCTTTATATATAGAGGGTTGTATAACAAGAACTGAGGGTTGTTCACCTTTAAACAACAAGGAGGTAAATAAACCAAGAAATTAAGTTTCCTTTAAATTGATCTGTGCAACGTGTAACGTCATAATCCTTAACAGTTTTATCAGAAAATTTGCGTTATTTGCAATATTGGGTTTTTAAGCTCTTTAAACTCTTTAAGCTCTTTAAAGGGGAAATCTGCCTTTAAAAAAAAGGGTAAGAAGGGAAAGGGGGAAATTAAGTTACTATTACAGAACAAAATGCTTATATTCGAAAAACATTTAACCAATATATTAAAATACCTCTCTTTACCTTTCATAATTTCAATATTGAAAACTAAACCAAACTTTTCAGAAAATATTAACTTAATTTTACAATTCAAAATACATAGTTGGTTTCAGAAAGAGTTAATGACAGTAAACGACACTACAGAGTGGTTACAAAATCCCTTTCCCTGATATAACATACATCTTGATAAGCCAACCAAAACAAAGCCAAAACATAGGGCTAATGTATCGGATAAACGTGTAGCAACGAGCATAAAAGACAAATTAGTTGCTCATAATGCGTTAAAAAGCAAGGCAGATAAGGGCAATTCAGTAGTAGTTATTGGCAAAAGTGATTATAATAACAAAGTCCATGAATTCTTCAAAGCAAACAATATAAACAAACTACCCAAAGACCCGACATCCAAATACAATAAATGAATAAACCAAACTCTTAATCGCAGCAACAATCTCTTATCAGTTATTATGTTTGCGGATTAAAAATGATCAACCCACATGAACCGTGTTTTAAAAGGCTTCCAAAAGTACACAAACCTGACGTACCAATAAGACCATTCGTTAACTTTGACCTAATTACGGAATTTCTAAAGAATTGGATATAATTATTAGGACATACTTTGTTTTTATCAACGACCATCGCCTAATAAAATAGTCTGGACTTAGTTTAAAAAAATTCGAAATACAAAATTGAACAAAGGTCAAAAACTAGCCTCGTTTGACATAGCGAATTTGTATACAAACATCCCCGTCCCAGAAACAATAGAAATCTTACAAAATAATTTAATAGAATATTCCAATCTTGCCGTAAAACCACAGGGGAGCTAATCTCCTTCATCAAAGAAGTGCTCTCTCGGAATTATTTCTATTTTAACAACGGATACTTTACCCAAAACGACGGACTGGCCATGGCCTCTCCGTTGTCCAGCATCTTATCAGAGATATTTCTAAATTACATTGAAAATTAATACCTTTTCGCGACTTCAAACCAACACAGGAACAGAATAGTATTTTATCATAGATATGTTGATGATACTATCATCTTATTCAACAGAAATAACAGGCAGTTACAACTCAAACAAATTGTACGAATAATATGCACCCTAACCTTCGATTCACATTAGAAATATAATCCAATAACAGTCTAAACCTCTTCGATTCAAGTATCACAAAAAAGCTTAATGAACTCTCCTTCAAAATATACAGAAAGCCGACAACCACTAACCAAAAGATACAAGCGACTTCCCATCCATCATCCACAGGAACAAAAACTGACCGTTCCCATGTCGCAAGATGATTACAACAGAGAATTGCAAACAATTAAATGCATTGTCTTAACTAACGCACCCATGATGATAACTACCTTAACTACCTTAATGATGCACCCATGATAGACAAAGTGGTGAATAAAGATAAAAATAAACGGCCGAAAATAACACCCAAGCCTAAACAAAAGTTCATAGCATTTGAATTTAGAAAATAATAATAATAACGACATGTTAACATACAAAATTATCAACCAACTCAGGGCAATTGTAAGAACCGAAAATTGTCACAAGTTAAACAAACAAGAATCTATAAAATAACCTACAACGAATGTCCTAGCCATTACGTAGGCCAAACGGGACGCCCTTTCCTAAAGAGGCTTAAAGAACATGTCCAGACGTTTAAAATTCCACAAAATCGAGTTATGCAGAACATCTCATCATAACATACACGGATTTCAACACAAATATGAATATTTGCATGTAGAGCATGTATGTAAGAAATGCGTCATGAATGCTTTGGAAGAATATGAAATATACAAAGCTATAAAAAGAAAAGCACTACATTTGCTAAATGATCAGTTGTCTTTCCAGTCTTTTTATACCATCATAGATTCAGAAAGGTCTTACTCCTAAACAAGATAACGTCAGGGACGCCAGTAGCAGCTTCAGTAAAGGCCTTTTCACACCGGCGTACTGAAAGTCCTGGGCGTTTGGTACGTTTTTGTCAAAATAAATCGCAGCCCATGCTATCAAATGAGACCGTTCACACCGCGCGTCCAGAACGTTCCGAACGTCCTGGACGTCCGCGACGGTTTTTGGAGGATCGCTCGGCGAGTGATTTTCCACAAACGTCCAGCCCGTCCACGGCCTAGCGCATGCGCAATGAACACTTCAGAACCACGTGCTCCTATCATATGATTTTTCTTACCTTAAACAAATAGCGAGTCTCTCTTTGCTAGTAATTGCCTCTCTATAGTTAGTGTCGGTTTTTCTGATATCAACATCGATAATTGACAATACTTCTTCAAACTGATCGGGAGTTAATCTAAAATAAGTTTTGAACATATCTTCATCCAGCTCCAGATCATGCATCAAGTGATGGTATTCTCCAAACCTCTTCCGTTTTTATTTATGACGAATTTACTTCTTTTTGTTAACGAATATAATAATACTAAGTCGTCATTACTATCACTACTCGACTCGTTCATCCAAGGAACAGAAAACCCGGTCTCACACCAAGGAACTGGCGGAAAAGACATCAGGTAACAACTACACTGAGTGAGAGGTGGCACTTGACTGATCCTCATGAGCGAATAAGTGGACGTTTGGTACGTTGCTGGGCGGTGTGAAAGGGGTGCGTACCGGACGTCCCAAACGTTCCAAACGTCCAGGACGTTCATTACTCAGGTGTGAAAAGGCCTTAAAGATCGGCCGGCCTAACGTGCATGTAACACCCCAACAATGTTTGAACTTTCTAACGATCTCCATACGGAGTTATGATTTGTGTTTTGTTAAGTGTTTTTTGTGTAGTATAAGTGAAGATGGGAGAACGCCCGAAACCGCGGTCGTAAGAAAGTTATTTCTACGATAGAACAAGGATTAGTCTGACATAGGCCTACCAATAAGGTAAAAATAACTAGTTAAATAGTTTTACACTAATCCGTTGGCTAAAATCATGGAAAGAAAACTTCTATCTGAGATTGTTTTTATGGGTTTGATTTCTTCACCATAGAAGAGAATGTCTAAACGTACTTGGTGAGGGATAAAACTGTCTGCAGACAAGCGAGGAACACATACAGGATATAATTCAAAGTATGTATCAAGTTGGGGCATATAATTCAAACAATTTCTTAAAACTCTAAAGACATTTGAAATAAAAAATTTAAAACAATAAAAGAAAAACGCCTCAGAAAGAAGGATAAAGATATTAAAAAGAGAACCTGTGACCTGTGACCTTTAATAATGTGTAAAATAATGTTAATTTGTTTACCAATTTAAAATTATCGATTCTACGATGAAATGTGCTAATGTACTAAAGCGAGGGGGGGATACTGTACTAAAGTAAAATTATAGGTTAGGTGAGAAGGAAACGGGAAAACTTTAGAACTGAATAAGAATGAAGATTCTGATGAGATAACAGTGCTTCTCGCTATGGCGATCGTCGGAACAGCTGAATTTACCGTATGGACAGCTTATTATAAAAAATATTTCCGTTGATTCCTAACTATCTTTAGTCAACAAAACATCTTCAACCTTTAAGGAATGCAAAAATAATACAGATGATAAGATTGATATAGCACTTCTATGTTCACATTGCGTACATTTTTAATGGTTTTCTCTACTGTGTATCCTAACCTCCCTGAAAACATTAAAAACTCTCTAACCATCGTGTTCATTATTCCGAACTTTTGGGATTTTATAAAGTCAAGTATACAGAAATCGTCGTTAGCTACGTGGTACGTCATTATCGCGTCTTTGTATGAAATATATAACGTTTGTACAACAGAAGATCAAAGAAGAGAGGTTAGACAGGGGTTCAGTTAACCGGGGTAAATTTATATTACTGTTTTAAAATAGCTTTATTAAATTTCTCTTAGTTTCTTTTTTACTACTAAAACTGTGTAAGAGTTGTGAAAGTTTGGGAATTCTTAAATAGGTAATATTTAATCGGCTGCGTTTGAGCATTCCACAAACTACTCGCAAGAAGGTAAACATAATTATTATATTCTGAAAAATGTATGTTCAAAGAAAAATATTTAAGTTTTACTTTCTCAAACACGCAAGCGCGCTCGCGCGCGCACACACACATCACGCATATATTTAGTCTAAACGAAGACAGTCTGCCAAGGGTTAAGTAAACACGATAACTCACGTTGTAGGAAATAAACATTTAGTTGCTGTCAATAGTCAACATTAGATGCCTGTCCAGGTTAGATGATCTATTTACTTAGGATATTTGCTTGCACTATTAATTGTTGTCGTATTACAAAACTAGAAAAATTTATCAAAACTAAAGCTTACAAAATCATAATAAACTATTTTAAATTAAACAAATTTAGAAAGGGATGTGGCATGGTCACATTTCCCCTGTGCATCTACCCAGGAAAAACGTCCTTCCATCGTCCACACATTTGGGAGTCCGAAAGTTTCTACAGCTTTTTTATATTGTGAAAATCGACGTGCCCTTAAGTCTTCTCTAATTGTGAATCCCGTTCTCTTTATGTTAATATATTCTTCGGCGATCTCTGTACGAAACGAACTTCACTGCCCTAGGCCGTATCTTTCCCTCAGAGTCTGGTTCCATTTTACACCCCACACGATGAGATCTATCAATACTTGACACGGGTAAATCAATAGTTCTATCACTTTCGTATCTGCCTTATTGTCCCCCATCCTCACCGATCCCAAAAACTTTCAAATAATTACGTCGTTGATACTGCGCTTGGTTGTCTTGGCGACCCAACATCTCAATTTTAAATAAGACGCCCTCAGCGTGTTTATCTCAACGTGAGCTATTCCTAACGATTTAGCAAAGTTTTTAATTACTGTACTTGTCCGCCATATCCACGATAATCTCATCTTTAAAGCAGATTTTCACCGCACTCATTACCGAAGCAAGAAGTACAGTTGATATTTTCTTATCGGTTTTATCCGGACAGGTAGAGATGGAGGGGTCAGATAATAACTTCAAAGCTTTATGAGTCTTATCAGTTGGTTTGACCTTCTTGCCAGAACGTGTACTTGCCGGTGAATGTTTGCATGGCTGCCATATTGCACCGAGAAAAGCCAAATAACATAAAATACAAACGAAAAGTACCTATATGTTCAGTACAGTAAACTGGTTAAGCTTGCACAGTTTTATACTTATCTGGTTAGTCTATACCTCCGAAAACACTTGGAGCAGAAAAAACATGCATGCATCTATGGGTGGCGGTGATGTTAGGAATTAGGGGTAGTTTGGCTAGAAATAAAGTCAAAAGTTCTTTTGAAGTAGTCAGAGTAACAACAATAATTATTGTGAAACAACTAGAAAACTGATTAAATCGCTTACCTTGCAAGTAAGGTGGATGTTATGAAGGGGGCAGTTGCATATAAACCTTTAGGTGGGAGGAAACCAGGTTAGTTGATCTATTGGAGGATCGGTGGAAGGTTTTGGAGGAAGATAGCCAGATAGATGCACTTAATTAACGAGAGAGAGCTTCCATTGGGATTGGACCTTCTCACAGAAATATACGAGAGTTGTATAAGGGTGAGCAAACGTTATGTAGAGAAACGCTTGTAATTATTCAGAGTCAGATTGTTAGATGGTTATCGTAGAATCAGGTCAAACAGTTCTTCTAGATTCTTAATAGAATAACATTTGTTTTAACCATTTAACAAAACTAACAGAGATAACTCAAGCATGAATAATAATAAAGAAATATGATAGGCTACTGTAATTGCAAACTGAACCACTGATATTTAATTGAAATAAAAGAACCCAGGCGTGAATCTCGTTTTGATTCCTAATACTCTTATTCGTAAAACTGGGAAATAGTTCCATAAGCTCTTGAGATACTCATCACAGAAGTCTGGCTACCTGGTTCTTAGTCTACTCCATTGGTTTTTCTCCGTTGGTTGCGTTTTCCACATTTTATGGGTAGACCTAGTCAATAATATCTCTGTTTATTGCTAAGTATAAAAGTATGTTTCTAGAGTTAAGCTAAAAAATTTAATAAACTACGGTAATTCATGGTTTCCCTTGGTTATAAAATAAATCTTGTTCATATGCACAGAAGCAAAAACAAATGTTTGGTGGAATTGAAACCTAGCGCGTTTCTGAATCCGCTCTCCTCAACTACGGAAGTTTGAAAATTTTGATTTGCCCTTAAAGAACCCATTTTGAGGTGGGATTGAATTTACTTTTTCATATAAATAAATATATTGAGCTTGTCTTGTGAGATAATAGTAGAAAAAACTCGAACACAACGTCTCACAAAAATTACGTTCACTTAATCAATCGCGTTTCAATGACAAAGTCGCCATCCTCAGTGATACATGACCTACAAAAACAAATCTTAGTTATTAGGTATAGTTTTGTTTTTGTAGCTCATGCATCACTGAGGATGGAGAGTTTGTCGTTGAAACGCGTTTGATTAAGTAAACGTAATTTTTGTGAGATCTTGTAGTAGAGTTTTTTCTATCTTAGTTTAATGCCAAAATATGGTCTTTTTGCACCAAAAACATTTCTAGTAATTGACCTTCAAAGTTTTAAAAGTTTAAAAGTTACTTAACCGACCCGGGACTTTTTTGGCACCTGATATAAGACACTTTCGTGCCATTACACATTATTTTGACCGCTAACTCACGATTCGGAATTTCCAGAAAGCTAGTGATCATTTCGGTTTGTGGGATTCCTACAAGAAAAGCATTGAGTTTAATAACATTCTAAAAACGTGAAATATTGCTTATTTTAATCGTAAGGTAATCTGTTGTTTCACTCAGGGCCTCACTTTTAGTGAGTACGAACGTGGCAATCCAAAGGTCTAGCTGGATCTATATTTTTTATGTATTCTTGGGCTAGATCCCTCTCTTTCGTCTATCTTCTCAGATCTTTTATTGACACACACTTGTACTCCGATGCTATTAGCAGGATGAGTCTTAACTCTAAAGGGTCTTTATTTTATATTCTTTTCCTCCTTTTTTTAAAAAAAACGACGATGGCTGAGAGGTTTTTCGCCTTTAACGAGGTGACCCCTAAATTTTACTCCTTTTTTGAATGCACTTATTATATTTCATCAAAATTGGTTTAATATACAAATAAACAGACAGACACTTCTTTAAACTATCGTATAAAACACAGACACACAAAAAAGAAGATATTTCTAGTTAAAACTATAACCCGAGTTTTGTCACTCTCTTTATACTACTTAAACGTGAAAAAACTTAAAGCAGTAAACCTAAACCGATAATTTACTTTGAAATCAGTAGAAATCACATATTGCTTGGTGAATTTACCAATTTGGTTCTGATCGTACTTGATATTTCAAAGTATTAGAAACTACTTGCTTGTCTGCTACCTCTGTTTTTTGAAAACCTAAAAATGAAA
Organism: Aphrophora alni; assembly: GCA_963513935.1. Classification (NCBI taxonomy): domain Eukaryota; kingdom Metazoa; phylum Arthropoda; class Insecta; order Hemiptera; family Aphrophoridae; genus Aphrophora; species Aphrophora alni. The sequence goes on from OY740771.1 coordinate 55,969,763, forward strand.
ACATTTCCCAAGGTTAGACTTAATCAACATTTCCACCCACCTATTACTAACATTGATCAGTACAGAAGACTGGCTAAAAAGGGTGTGAATTCTTGATAGTTTATCGACACTCTAAGATCTCAATTACCAATGTGGGCGTTACATCATCATGGTTTTCTTTAATAAAAATATTTAAGGCTTTGATAGTTATGTATTGTATATAACTTTACCTAACTTACTCAAATAAAAATCCATATCTAGGATAATTATATCCGATATTACAATTATCATCATTATATATCAAATATACTAGTGTTATAATTTCTAATTACAGTCTAAATTAACAACCTAAATTATATCACTATATATAGAATATATTCTAGTGTTTCTACATCCACTTTCCTTGCTTTACCTGTACTATTACATTGATTGCCAGCTACAATTATTTTTTTGTCATTGAATTTGTTATTCCACCTACAGCCTTTTATTTGTTAATGAATATACTGTATTTGATTTTGATTAAACCTTTATAGTTTTACAAAGTTTGATTAATTTTCTATACATTTTATTGTATTTAATTTAAACCACACAACAACGAACACAACTAAACAAACATTAGAACAAAACAATAATTAGTGGGAGCCTACTACATTACAGCTGACATCTTCAGGGGCTCACTTAATCCCCTCAATAGGTTAGATCCTCTCTTTCATGTTCCTATCTGTTCTCTCTTGACCAACTCTTATTCTTTTTCGACTCTGACGCTATTAGAGTATTCTAGGACTAGGGGTCTTTAATTTATGTTCCTTCTTCTTTTACAATTCCTTCTTATAAATTAATGATGACCGAGAGGTTTTTTTGTTTTTTACCGTCATAAAAAAATTTAAAAAGTAAAAAACTTTCATTAAAAAAAAATTACAGTTGACAGCTTTAGTGCTGAATCACAATGACGTCACAGTAGTTCTGCGTATTCTTCTCGGACACCTACTGTGTAGTCTAATTATCTTGAATTAAAACCATGCATTTTTAATATGATATGATTAACGTTCATAATCACCTGTTTTCACTATTATTTTTTATTACGTGGGCTGCACGTAAAGTAAGTTACGTTTTGTTATAAAAATGACACCAATAAAATTAAAGGTTTTTTTATTATACACAAATTAAAGTTACAACTCTTACCTAATTATTCAACTTAATTTTCTGCTAAATTAAGGTAATAATCATATCCGTGAACAATTTTTGATATTGCTCGTCTTAGAACTTCGCCGCTTTTGAGTTAAACCATCCGTTGACACTGTCCTTGAACTCCTTGGTTTTCAAATGGCTGTTAATTTGGACATTTTTTTCATATTAGAAAAATGTCGACAATCACCAGGGCTGTACAGAGGATGGTCAAAAAATTTCCATTTAAAACTGTGCAGTATACCTTGTGTGCGTGTGGCGTTATGTGTACAAGCGTTGTAATACAAAAACACAAAACCAGACCTCAATCTTCTCAGGTTTCTTAAACTGTTTATTGTAGTGCTTAGTTTCATATAATTCACTAATAATACGCCTTTTCTGTCTCTAAAGACATTTGCCATGAGTTTTCATGCAAAAAATGTTTGCTGATACTTTCAAGGTTTCGACTAGCTAGTATGAGGCTCCACCTCATCGACTGATAGTTTGTGTCCACGATGACTTACGACACCCGAGTCTCACTTCCTGTCACAGTATAAGGTAGCGCAAAAGGAAAGTTAGCGCCTTTTGGTTATTTGGACGCCAGTGAAAACTTTAGGCACTCAACGCGCACAACACTTGCGGTAGCCAAGATGTCAGTTACCACTTCGTACAAAACTGTTCGTGTTACATGAGGGAAAAGATCCGATAATTCCGTAATTTTGAAACGCCTGTTTTCTCGGATTTTCAACAAGTTCACCTATCACAACAGATGGTCGTCCACTTTTTCCTTCGTCGTGGACATTAGTCTGTCCATTCTGGAACAAATGACACCATTTTTTAACAGCACTATCACTCATAATGTTCTTGCCATATACTGTACAATGTTCGCGTTGATTGTATACTGTCGTATAGTTCTTTGTCCAGAGAAAACAAATAAAGTACCTACTTCAAAATCGGTGGTATTTTTAATGGTAGCGGCCATTTAGAGTAACCAGTATTGGCAGGAGTATGGGCTGAACGAACTTCCCACTAGCACTGCCTGATTCGTGCTAGAGGTCATTTGGTATGTAGTGGCGCCTGACCTTCATCGGGCAAACTGATTCCCGTCACTTTTTAGTGGTGGGGGGAGCGAGCGAGTGAGTCAGTGTTCCGCCGTCCTTTCGTCAGTGCTTTTTGGACAGTGTATTTTGGACGAACAACCTTCCAATTCCGAGCCAGACTGCCCTTCCTCCAAGCGCTACCACATAACAAATGAGCTATACACAGCAACTGCCACAACTTCTCTGCGTGTCAGACAGAAGCGTAGCTTACTTTTTGACCAGTCTTCGTATTATAACTTTAGAATTGAGGGTAAAGTGAAATATTATCTGATTTTTTTACGCTCGTTAAATGGATAATTGTAAATAAAGAATATTTCTAGTTAAAAAACACAAGTTCAAAAACTTCTGATACGACCATATTTTAAAGAAGAAATAAAATAATAAGGAAATTCAGTGCCTAATATTTCTTCAAATAGTACAGTGCCGATGTCTTCTGTAGCGGCAAAACTCTCAAGATCTGTTTCAGAATGGATTTCAACCGGATTGTTTAAGGCTACTTTAAAGTAAAGGAAGTTTAGTTAAACACTTTTGTTTTTCATTTGATTTTTTGACCAATAAGAAAACGAATTTATTTAACAATTAAATAATTCGAAAACAATGATAGATACGGAAACAAAGTTGTAAAAATGTTTAGACAAAAACTACAATCATAACATTTGAAGGGTATTTTATTGATTTGTAATCAACCGCGTTTCAATAGCTCAAGTCACTGAAATTTCTTTATAAAACTAAATCAGATTTTTGTAAATGAAGAAACCCTAAGAATTTTTATTTATCACAAGAAATATTAGTATTTTCGCTTTTGATTTTTTCTGAAGGTTAATGATAGAAACATCAAAACTTTGACAAAAATACTATTTTTGGTCAAAAAAATCCATTTTTTCCGCAACATAGCACCATGTTTAATATATTTTGAGAAGCTGGTGGTGCAATCATGTGAACACCAGTAGGTACCGTTGATTGTTTTTTTTCCATCCCCATTCCTTATCAGCTAAATTTACCCCATCCAGGACTAAATTTTTAATTTTAATCTTACAGTATTCCGTTAGTCCATCAAGAAATGTGTCATAGAAACCAATGAGACACTAGTACTTGTCTTTGTGATGGCTTTCAGAAAATAGTCACACCTCAAATCATCCATATTTTGTGCAACGACACACTTATAACAAGTGTTTAAATATTTTTACCTTTTTAAAAACATGTACTTGGAGCCTCCTTTAATTCTGGTTCACAGTCGGTGAGTGAAATTTAATAACAATGGGGAAAAAAACCATTCCGAATTTTTTCCCATGTATTTCTTATTACAATATCGGTTCTTATTATCCTTTCGCAAAATGTTTGAATAGTTTTTAAAAGTTTATCAGTGTTCATTCGAAAATCGGCTTTCGTGATTTTGCACAAATAGACCAATTAACTGAAACCGTATAGAAATCGGTTTAGTAGAGTGGACTGTAGAGATGATTTATCGGGTGATTGGTATCTTTCGATTGTTGTTATCATTCATCTGACATTCTTTGTCTCATTCCGAAATAAATACAAAATTAAAATTGTGTCTAGTAAAATGATGAATCGAGTTTAACCAATTGCACCACTAACAACCGAGGACAGAGGCCAAGATAAATCTTCAAAAGGTTATTCCTTTCATTAGAAAACAGCTTGCTACCGTCCCAATAGTAAAAACAACTCTTGCAAGTCTTATCAAATCTTTGTCAATAATCTGTCTGAAAATACTCGCAACGCCTGACATCTGTTAACAGCTAAGAATTGTTTTGCATAAAAACAGAATTTATCCAAACTGTAGATAAAAGATATCTCAAAACAAAAGATTTAACGTCACTTGGAATGAGTCATCAGCTGTGTGTTGCGTCATCTGTACATAGGCCTACTTTGTACAATGGAAAATACCAATCAAGTACAAACACTAAAACTGAAATATATTCACAAACAATAAATATTTGCTTTAAACTTAGCCTATATATAACAACATAAGAAATACTCCTCATGGGGCTAATTCACTTGCATGAGCTGACGCGAATTTTTTTGGTGTTTGTGTATCTAATTCAGTGCAAATTTTCTAATTAGTTGATTTCAAATGTAAAATATTAGTCTACTTATTACTTATCCATCGTGCAAACTGATACACCCTAGATTACGAGAATTTAAATTGTTCACCCACAATTTTCGTCTTAACGATTTCAGACCAGATGAAGTGTGTTGTCTGATCTTTCCTAAGACGCTAAATGATGTTCAAAATTTTATTTCGCCATCTTGGATTTGAGTTATTTTTTAAATGGTAACATGGCCGCGTGACACATGATAAACTTTTTTTTTTCAAGTCTGAGTTTAATGGGACAATTTTTTTATATCATATATCTATTTCCTAAATGTTTTGATCTATTTGTGGCACATGCTATGCATAACTTCGATGCTCATGTCAATGGTGGAATGTTTTTCGTTTTAACAGCTTCAGACCATTATGAAATTATTCGCTTTTAAGATGTATTATTATATTTTTAATAATATTATTAATTTAAATGGCGGAAATAATTAGAAGTAGATGGAATTTTTTGTGAATTAAAGGTGACAGGAGGCTCTTTTAAAAACTCATTCCGCCACTGAAATGTGTTGAACGACATTGTTTAATAATGTGTTACACATTATGTTACCATTTCTTTCAATGAGTCAGTTAAAGTTGGCAACCATAAATTGTAAACATTGATAATGCGAAAGATCAGATATAAATTTCATCTGGTCCAGATATGATGAAAACTGTGTAACAAAGTAGGGAAGGGGACACTTTTTAACCACCAGATACTGTTAGTAAACGCTATAGAGATTACAATTTCTGTCAAATTTGCTATGTAACCTTCGGTTTTACGAATCACTTAACAAGATCATAATCTATAAAAACTCGTGTTACCCGATTGTCCCAGATTGACACGCCTGTATTTATGTAGCTTTAAAGTCTGCATCTAATAATCCCTAAGATTAAATATAATAATCTAGGATTAATATAGTATTATAATCCTATAATAAATATAAAAAAATTAATGGAAATATCTAAATTTTTAAACATAACCTCAAAAAAGGGGGGACTAATGCACGACATTTTGAGAGTATAAATAAAACTCCAACATAGCGTAGTAGCATATTAACCATGTTGGAAACTAAAACTAAATCTATAACCTATGAAAGGAACTCGAGCCTAAATCTAGGCCTGAGCAGTTTAAGGGAATTCAATTTATAATTTGTAAGCGTAAAAAAAAACTATTTCTAAAGAAGAGATTGAATCTAAAAACCCTTATCGTAGTGCCGAGATTATCGGAAAAAATTAGAGCGTGTAAAATATTTTAGGAAATATAAAATACGTACAGATTTTAATAATCAAAACACTGATAGGTAACATCTCGTCAAAACCTAACCTAAAAATTGAACTCAAGATACTGAAAACTGTATTTAAAGTATTTTGAGAATATGACGGGTAGAGTATATTGGCGAAACAAAAAGACCACTAAATATAAGAATAAGTGAACATAAAAAGAACACGCAATTAGGCCTAACGGATAATCGAAAATAGCTGAACATATTTGGTCCGAAAATTACAAATTTAATTGGGTTGAAGCAAACATAATACACCAGGGAAAAACTTATGAGAAAGAAAATAATTGAAACCTTATATATAAAGCTATAGGACAATTCTACCAGTCAAACCAGTTTAGAAATAAAGCCAAAATGGCTTCCGTTAATAAAAATTATTTGAAAATAGGAGATATAAAATTTTGTACTTTAAATAAGGCTTAAATTTGCTGCTACACCCACAAATGGGAATCATGACGCGATCGAGGACTAAACTCTCGAAAGAGAAGGGAAAAGGTTGTTTACCCCGATAAACAGTTGGGACATATTTCTCTTGGCTTCATCCCTTTACCAATCAGTTCCCTCCTTTGTGTAGTGCGCCTTGTGTATTGTAGTTTTATCTGATAATGTTTGTATTTAGTCTTAGCTTAGAGTGCCCAAGCCTTTTAGTGTTTTTTATCTTTTTTGCTATTAAGTTTTACACTTGATAACGAGAGTTGATTTATACTCTCGAAACGTCGTGTATATATTTTTATATACACAAATGATGACAACTGTTCGATTAAACCATGTTAATAATACGAACAATCCATCATTATCAGATAAATTTAAAACTAGAATAATCTCAAAATTAGAAGGGAAGAAATCGGAAATAATCGTTGGAACTTTAAGTGAATTAATCACAGTTAGCCTATAAGATAGATATTAGGGTCTACTAATATGCTAATATTACTGGAATATGTTTGGTATTCAGAAAATATAGTACCAAAATTTTAACTGACCGCCTATTTGAATTATTATTTTGAAAATTTCATTTCATCTAAGATCTTATCGCTGTTCCACCAGAGATCTGAAAAGAGATCATAAATAAACTGAAAAGATGCCAGCCAATTTATGAATCCAAACATTAAAGAAAGAACATACAAGACAAAGAATAAGAAGACCCGAATCTATTACAAGTAATTTATTATTAATACACTTGAATGAAAATAAATAAGTTTTATTACAAAAGATTATAGTAGTACTGGTAACGGGGACTTTACAATAAGGAGTTGCCTTGCTGTCGAGTACGGACGAGTTTAGCACAGTTCTGCGCATCACGTCAATTGGAGAATTAAAGTTCCAGCTCAGCTTCCCTAGGTATTATAATATCTTTCGCCTTTTTACATGATTGAAGTTCTATAATGTAAATTGTCGTATTTATTGTAACTTAAAGGTGCTTATAAAGTATGGTGAACCGACATCAAAATTGAATTTATAGAATAGATGACAAAAAGCCACTACTGAAAAAGTAACATGTTGTTTTTAAACGTTCTAATAAATATTTAAAATTATTTTAATTATTAATCAAAATCATGAAAAATTGTTATCAATTTGTTAATTCTTTTAGGATGATAGGCTAAAATTGTCAACCCTAAAAAATGTTTATTTTAAATACTAATTATACACTAGAAACTTGTAAAATAATAATTAAACTAGTTTATAAGTTATCGTATGTATAGAACGACAGAACAACATTGGAACAAATATATAAATATATAATAATTCCTCAAATCGAGTTCTGGCTTTAAGGATGGGTGAACAGATCAGACAATTCTTTCTATTCCTGTTTCCAAAAATGAAAATTAGCTAAAAATAATATTAAATGTAATAAGTTCTTTTTGAAAATATAATTGATTAATAAGAGTAGTACATTTTATTGCACTATTTCGTCAGATAATTAAATCAAGTGCATTGTGTAAGTTTTAATATGGTTTTACAAAAATGAAGTTTTACGTTAATAAAAAGAACTTATATTTTGTACCTTATTCTTCTTATTGATTTATATTTATAGACAAATGTTTGCCCCTACAAATGAATTACCCGCCTAATATTTCTTGCTGAAATTTCATTGTCAATAGGCAATATCTTAATTTTTTTACTTAAAAATATCAACTTACGGTTTTTGACTGTTCTTCACGTTTTATGGTCTCAAGAAACCGAAAAAAAAAGAAGATTTTCTACCTGCTGTCCGTCTGTAGTCGTCGTTGTTGTCACCTGTACGTAGGCACGATAGCGGCCACAAATACCATGTGTCCCAAAAGTCCCACCCACCTCCTACTATTTTTTTAATTAATCGAAATAGACAGATTTGCTTTGGGGAAAGTTTAGATAACTAAAGGAGGAGTTTTTTGAAGTATCAAAATTTTCAACCCTAACCCCCAAAATGGGGTAGTTTGGGGGTAAGTCAAGAATTTTAAATAGCAAACCCTATTGAGTGATACCTCATTTTAAAGGTCTTTTAAAAATAAGGATAATGGCGCAAACTAGAGGTCTCTAAGTTCATCTTACCCAACATAGCGACCAATCGAATTGTTCCAACATAGCGACCTTTAAAATGAAGTATTACTCAATAGGGGTTGCTATTTAAAATTCTTGACGTACCCCCAAACTACCCCATTTTGGGGGTTAGGGTTGAAAATTTTGATACTTCAAAAAACTCCTCCTTTAGTTATCTAAACTTTCCCCAAAGCAAATCTGTCTATTTCGATTAATTAAAAAAAATAGTAGGGGGTGTGTGGGACTTTTGAGAGGGAGGGAGGAGAGAGAGAGAGAAAGAGAGAGAGAGAGAGAGAGAGAGAGAGAGAGAGAGAGAGAGAGAGAGAGAGAGAGAGAGAGAGAGAGAGAGAGAGATAGGTTGTGTTATATTACACACAACTCAAATTTTGTGTTATATTTTAGCAGCTATAAGACCAAAATACAAAAATTAGATTTTCTCTAAATTGATTCAAATAATTTTAATAATTTTTTTTCTCAAATGAAGGCTCGTTTAGAGGCCTCTCCAAAAAACTAACGGTAATAAACTAAACTAAATAATTGTCTATATGGTGTAATATGTCATAAAGGCATAATTTCTAAAAATTCACCACTGTTATCAAGAACAATTTTAAAAATCGGCTACAACTCATTTAAATCAAATTTTGGTAAAATATAAAAACCAATAGTCCAATATGTGCCAAATCTCAAGTAAAAAAAAAATTATAGCTCCTCAGTAATTAACACAGAACGAAAATGAACATCGACAGTTGTAACTAAAAATTCATGTCAATCGGTTATGCAAATAATCGCTCTGCCAAATGCTCAAAAGTTTTGATTTTAACATGAATAACTACACAAGAGCCACGCTGCTGAGAAGAGCTAATGATTTTCATACGATTATTTTTATTAAAGATATGGTTGATTTTAATTTCTTACTTATACGTAGTATAGAGAAAGGTTAAAAGATCGATGTCGAGATCTGTAGAGTTAGTTTAGTCATATCTCGGGACTTTTTATATAACTCTAAATTTGTGGGTAGTTGACGTAAGAAAAAACACAAAATAACGTTTTTCTCAAAATCGCCTCCAACGATTATGATCGAATTTTACTCAAGTGAAAACCCCAATGAAACGTACTGGCCGCCAACTCTAAAAAAAACGAAAAATTCTTTATTATCTTATCTATTAAAGAAATACTATCTCGCTGTGAAACTTAAAAGTAGGATAGATATAAAACTTAAAACTACATTAGATTCCCACCTTTCACTCCAGTCCGAATGCCTACGATCAGGATAGTGTTTCGTCTTAGAGAATTAGAGACCCTAACTTCAGATCTCTGTTCTCTACTGCTGTTGTAACATAAATTATTTTTATTAATCTTTTGTATGTATAAAACGCCTCATATTAATTAAGGTTAACAACTAAAGCATTTGTTTTAATGAAACTTTATAAGGGCTGTTTTTATCATTTAATAACGAAAGAGAGGCTGTGGATGGAGATCTTAACTTTTTTTACATTTTGGCTGGCCCAAATATATTATCTAAAATTATGGGATATTTAGAATGAGGGTAGGCTTATCGGGGGCTTTCATTTGATATGACAGCCCATGTTTAGGTTAAAATCTTTAAATTTGCGTACAGTTTTGGACAATTCCACCACCCTACCCCAAATTTTGAGTTTTTCAAGCTCTCAGGTCAAATGTTTTAGCCATAATTCCAACTTAGCAGTTAGACACACGATTGTAACAAAGCGTTTCTGTCTGTAGACCTACAAAATTTTATAAAACCATGACAACGATCGGATTTGTGTGTATGATCGACTACTGTGTGTATGCAACAATCCAAAGTCTAGGACAGGCTACAAGTGCTAATTATAAACTGATAATGCTTTGTAACTCAAATAATACTTTGAACTTCATGTAAAAGGATTGTGGCAAAAGTCATGGATTTAAAATATAGATCTATGTTATTATGTTAGCAATAATAATCTACACTTTCTTAACTCTAACTTATTGTTTGTATTTGAATTATTAAACTTTAAAAATACTGTATTAGTTGAAGTGAAACTAGTATAAGACAATTGTGATTGCTTTAAGTTAAATTTGATAAAATTGCACAATTGTTTCCATAATGATTTTGTTTGACTTGACGCAATCGTGAAGTAGCCTATGCCGTTTGGCTTCATACCTTCTCTTTACTTTAATTAAACAACCACAGTAGTGTCGTCACTTTTCCGTTAGTAATTATTAAATTAGAGATATGTTACAAAATTGTAAAACAATAATTACTAGCTTCTCTCTATTTTACAAAAATGTTTAAAAGAGAGTGTTATTAATCAACTAAATTTTCTGTTATTGTCAAACTGGGACCCGGTTAGAGGCTATTTGTCTGCCCGCGCATGACATTCTTTACACTGTTGCCAGAGTGCTGTATCGCAGTATTGAAGCAACAGCGCTCTATGGTTCTATGTATGTTCATCGTACATTGTGCAGTGTTCACTGTGTTCAGTAATTCAGTTCCTTCACTAGTTTGTGGTTGTGTTGAATGGAATCTCTTGTTAAGTTCTTACTATCTGTTATTCCATGGATGTTATTTTTGAGAGTGGAAACAACTGTAAAAGTAATATTATCAATTAGTTTTTGGTTTACCATAATTTTTGTCCTAATTAATTAGTTACCTTATCGATAATTGTCTGATAGAGTTTTTAGCCTCTTCTGGGTTCAAAATCTAAGTAGCTTATATTATTTTAGTTAAAATCTATCGCTCAGTTACAAATAGGCCCATACATTTGTTTAAATTTGTAATAAGAAAGTTTCTTACATTTTGTAATAACTGATCATATTTACACCTTTTCATATGCATACAACTCTTAATTAGTTGTCTCATTTGAGGTTATATATTTTTTCATTAAACTGTCAGTGAACTCTTTATTGTTGAGTATGTAAAAGTATACTTGACGACTTAATAAACTTCTGCTGTGAGCTGTAAACTGGAGAATAAAATAAAGAAGGAAGGTTACGTTATGGTGTTCCATGTAAAAATTAACGGTTTTAAGTGCATCCGGAACGTCTTTTATTGCAAGTTAAAACTACTGACTTAGCTTTGTGCTTTACAAAGATATCAATAGTATTGTTTTTATTAAATAAGCCTCATCACTGATAACTGCATATTTCAATATTGTTATATTATCTAGAAATAGACTTAGACATAAAAGAAAACAAAAAAAAAAAAAAATCAAATCAAATAGGCCTAGTCAATCTGAAACTTTATATAGTCCCTTTAATAATTCTGACAAATTTATAAAATATATATATTGGGATTTCCTTTAAAAACTGAATTAACTTTAACATTTTGTTCATATAGGCCTACTTACCAATATTAAAAGAAACAAAATCAGACCTAGGTCTGTAATTTTATTATTTAACTACAACAGTTAATATTTATTTTGGATTAGTTATTCTATAAATTATATATTTTAGGTAATTATGCAATCTACATTGCCCTGAAAATTAATTAAGAAAATTGTTGAAATCAGTTACTACCTACCTTATTTTGAAACAAATTAAGTGTCGCAATACATTTTTGAAGTACCAAAATAAATTGGTTTAGTAGAAAATAAGAAATATAAAAGTACGGAATCCAGATGAGGTTAAGAATTCCTACATTAATATTTATGACCAATCTATGATCACTTGTTTCATTAGGTCTGTCTGGCTAGGTGACTATCGCATGACAGCCTAATATTCTGATGTTGTAATTATGACAAATAGGTATATATTAGGTGACTATGCCATGACTGACAATACTGACACATACATAGAGCGATGATATACTTACTAATTTGTAATAACTATTAACTTGACCATTCATCACCAGAGTTGGATTTCCATTCATATTAAACTAACCAAACCTTGATTTCGTACTTTAATATTTTTTATTGTCTACTAAACAAATATATTTTGGTAGATACTTCAAAAGTGTCTTGCAACACCTAATATGATCTCATTTAAAAAAATAATAAGGTAGATAGTAACCAATTTCAATGATTTTCTTAACTAAATTAAAGGGGAAGGCATATTAGATAATTGCTTTTAATAGTAGGTTACAGTTTCAAATGAAAAATTTGTAATTATTTACTTTGGCATAACCATAAAAATTTAAAACACAAGTTGAACATATGCTGTAATACCACATATTTGATTTATTATAAATAGGCTACTTCAGTTTCAGAACAGAAATGTATAAAATAATGGAGAAAATAAATGATTCAAAATTTTAGTTGTGAAGTAAACGTTAACAATTTGGCGACAGCTAACTTTGCAGTGTCTTTATAAATGAATAAATACTGTATCTAAGTAGCCCTACTAATTAATGTCATCACTAGTATTATAATCTGTCATATAAGAATGTGACTGCTAGTAGCCCAATAGTTAGGTGAAAAACTTGTTTCTACCAGTCTTTATATACACAAGATTACATAATTAAGTTATTAAACTGTATGCATGTACATCGAATTTGGTTTCCTCAATTAACATAAATAACACATATGATATATTTTGAATGGTTTAGACATAGGTTATTTGTTTTTTTCTAATATACGTAAATGTAATTATTTAAATGTATAGCACAATTGGTAATTGTTTATTTAAAGGTGGCTCCTTAATTTTCGGGATTTTTTTTTTTTTTTTTATCGTCTACTACATATGGTACCGTACCTTACTTCTTAAGAATAATGTTTTCCTTGCAGAGGTCACTTTTTTCTATTTTTAGATTGTGTTTTTTTGATTTTTGTTAAAAAAGTGACCTTCCCAAGGAAAACATTATTCATTTTTAAGAAGTAAGGTACCGTATGTAGTAGACGATTAAAAAAAAAATCTCAAAAATTAGTCTGAGCCATCTTTAAGTAAACAATTACTGCGCAATTATATATAATATGTTTAAACAATAGCTTGTAAAACAAATATAATGATTGTAATATATACCTTTCCATAGATAAAATACAGTTTTTAATAAATTTATATTAAAATCACTACTTTTTAAATACATAGGTAAAAATACATAGGCTGCACGTTAAACTTACTAGTATTGTAACGTCTTTGCACCATTGGTTTTACATGATGCGTATATTCATTGGTAACATGTTGACGTAGTGTCGTGGTTGGTGTAGATGCTGTTGGCCCCATGTTGGGTGCTAAATGACGTAGTGTTGTGGTTGGTGTAGATGCTGTTGGCCTCAGGTTGGGTGCCAAATGATGTAGCGTGGGGTTGTGTGTGAAAGAGGAGGGGTGCATGGGACGAGGGGTTGGTCCTGAAGTAGTGCGAGTCGGGCTGGGAGGTGACTGGTAGTTGAAGGAAGAGGGAGGATGATCGACTCGGGAGGGTCGAGGCGCTTTAGAGCGTGGAATGGTGATCGGTCACGGCACTCTTGGTAGCCCTGAAAAGGGCCCTTGCCGAAGTAGCCTAGAGTACCATGTATAGTGGAGCTCTAGAATTGCCATGAGTAGGGTTGAGGAGACGGACAGGTCGTATCGGGATGTAAATAACCTTAGAGGAGTAGGCGATCTCGGCTGAGATGCGCTTCTGCCGGGATTGCCTCCTGGCCTTTCGGCGGGCGATTCGTCGCTTTTGGTTTGTTTTTGGCATTTGCAAAGTCCTGGGGTCCACCCACTATCTCCGGCGCCAAAGCACCTACAATTTCCTTTTCAGGAGGCGGCTAGAGTGAAGCAAGATGCTGCCGTTGCCCGGATTTCTCTGTTTAAAAATCCCTTACGGGAGGCCACAGGTTGATCCTTGGAGAGGCGACGATCTTGAAGGCGAGGAGCAGGAGTCGGATGTTTCAATAAATAATACATGTATGGGTTGTACAGTAGTTGCTAGGCGGCAGGTGGCTCAGCGTAACAGCAATGTGTGGTGTGAAAGTTAGTGTGGAGCCAGTGCAGACGACAGGTCTCTGGAGAGTTGTCTCCTGGGTGAGAAGTGATGTGAGGTGGTCTTGGTCTCTCGGAAGAGAAGTGTGAGTGGTGGTCTCAGCTAGGTTTCCCGGAGGAGAAGTGATAGGTCTTCACTGTAGGTCTCCCGGAGGAGAAGTCTTGTGAGCTGTTCACCGTTGGTCTCCCGGAGGAGAAGTGATAATTTTTTTTTTTGCGGGTACTTATACATCTTTAGATCTGCCAGCTTGTAGCTTAGCTGACCTAGGATTGGTTGAGTCCTAGACAATGAGCTGTCCATTGTTTAAGTTTTCCGAGAAGCGAACCAATCGACGAGCGAGGTGTGTGTGTGATTGATTCAGGATATTGTCGCGGAGATCCATTGTTTGAAACCGCGGAATTTTAGGCGCTCGACGTGAGCTGTCGGCCAATCAGAGACAAGTTTCACTAGTGTGGGGGCTTGTAAGGTGAGATTAGCCGAAGCATGCCCTTTAAGGCCGGGGAATTGATGCGTGTGTGTTGGCAGGTTTTTGGGTGAACTAGTTCCCTGTTGTGGTGACGTTAGCAATATAGCTAGTGGATGTTTTAGAATCTGGTTAGCAGACAAAAAACATTCCATCATGGTTTTACATCCCACACCATCCATTACCATAGTAACTATTGTGTCTAAATGTTTGTATTTCCAAAGAATTTAACTCTTTAATCAACAAGTTCAGGGAGAGCTTTCCCTCGTGAAAATGGGTTTTGATCCTTCTCCAAGTTGAAGCGATATATTGAAGTCTGGAACACATCCTACTTTTGGTTCAAAAATTTACTCGAAATCTGAAAAAAAACAATTGATTTATTAGCATGTACATGGAATATTAGACTAGGGTTTTCATTTCATCATAGCATTGAACAAATAAATCGTAATTAGTGAGTCGAGTGAGCCTGTTTTTCAATGTAAATCTTTTTGAATCTTGGTATCAAACTGAACGCAGTAATTATTACTGTACTACATGTTGAGTTTTGAACAATACTTGTTTGTTTTTTTTCAGAGTGACAGCCAAGATTCCAGTTCTATTGATATTTTTATCTATTTATTTATCTATTGATATATGAAATTAAAATTTACTTAGTTTAGCACTGTATAATAATCTTTTATTGATATCCAAAAGTCAGTTAGTTTCATGCTGCCAAATTTTGTCTTCACAGTGTATTAATGCCAAGACAGCTCAATTAGATTTTTTTCTTCAACAAAAGTAGATTCAGACAAAGCTTTTGGCCATGAATGGGTCTTTAATCCATCTGAACTTGTTAACGTTATCTTCTTGAAAGTATTTTTCATTGAATATCACAAACAATTTCAACAAGGTAAACAATCTTTGCAACATAATTCATTCATTTTCCTTCTCTATAACTTACCTGTAATTTATTTTCTGAAAGCTGAACTCTTCAAAATCAAATTTCAACGTAATGTTGGTCCCTGCAGGAAGAGACCTCCCTCTACTTGACTTTTCAAAGATATCGGACACGTATGTTAGTTTTATCTAAAAATCTGTTTCCAATCAATTTTAGGCAAACTCATGATTTCCTCTTCAAGAAAAGTGTAGGCTATTTTCCTAGCTATAATTCAAACTATACTAATATTTTTGGGCATCATAGTGCACAGTTTGAGAACCGTTGTTTTTATCTTATGATGGTTTGGAATCAAGGCTTTTTGTGGCAAATGCACTGAAATTGCAGAACATTTACTCTTGAAGTGTGAAGTTTTGAAGTAAGTGTGAGTTTTGGTCCATTTCTTACTCCAGGAAATACAGATCTTTACCTTCTGATGGATATAAAATTAATACACAGCTGGATTAGAGCATAGAAGTACACACACATCTTTTAGGTTTTGGCGGTAAAACCAGCTTCGTAAATAATAGTTATTAAAAAAAAACTTTGCCTAGATTCTAATTATTACTTGTCTAGCTTTTTAAATATCATTTTTTTAATGTTCTGTAGATTCATGAATAGCTACAGTGGGCACAAACCTTTTTCATGGTTAGTAGTAATGTGATGTAAATAGAAGGAAGTTAATCACAAATGATCACTAAACTAGTATAATAATTTATTTATAGTACTAGTATAGTCTTCTCATTTACCCCAGGGATGCAAGTTGCCAGATGTTCAGTTAGACATTTTAATAATTGCTTTTTGTAAGGTGGTCAGTTAAAAATTATTTTCTAAATTTATCTCATTCTGCAAAATTTGCACTCACAAAGGAATACGTATTCAATATTTCACTAACCATGAAAATAGTAAAATGAAATTAATTGGTGAAGAATAGACAAAAGACATTAGACAAAATTGTTTATTTTGAATATAAACATAATCAGTTATCATAACTTTTATTACAAATCATAATGATGTCTTACGTCCTTTGTTAGTTCTTTGTTCACAATTAAAATTACGATTATGAATTTTTATTTGTAAAAATATCATAAAACTTTGGTTATTGTTATTCATATTTCATTTAGCTATATGATGAAATAACAGCTACTCACAAGGCCTTACACATAGTGATACAGGCTTGGTACCAAAACCTAGCTGGATCTATACTTTTTTTCTATGTTGTTTTGGGTTAGATCCCTCTCTCATCTTTCCTATTATCAGGTCTCTTGATCAACTCTTGTTCTCTTCCAGTTCAAACGATATTAGAGTATTCAAGGTCTAGGGCTTGTTATTTTATCTTCTTTTTTTTTATAAGGTGATGACTGAGATGAAAAAATAAATGAAGTAACAGCTGCTACATCATCTCCACGAATAAATTGTCGCATATTTTCTGCAATCACTGTGAGCTTTGCAGTATTACATTTTTAATGCTGTTAGGTCAACAACAACATCTGAATGATTAATCACATTAAATGATTTTTTTTTAAATTTGTAGGGAACATTAGGCTACCTACCGTATATAGTTTTTTATTTGGGAGTCTGGTTATTTTTAATGAGCTATGTCACCAATAGTTGAATATATGTTAATTCTTATTGCTGTATCACTCTTTGCATGGTAAACAATTTCTCTTTGCTTAATTGCCAAGGCCTATAAGTAGCCTACACAACTTGAGTTAAGGAAAAGGAAGTAGTTTAAAAAATGGTCAGAAAAGTTTAAAGGGAGACAATTTACAAATGAAATTTATTTTGTGAATTGACAGTTTAATATTATAATAAACATGAAATGTATGTAAAACTACTCGTGAAGAGATTTGATCAGATTGTTGGACATAATACCCTATATATATACCATTTAAGAAAATTTGATGTGCAACAGAGTCAATTAGTTCTAAGTACAGATTATTGAGCAATGTGATCAATTATGGCTAGTAAAGTAACTAGGATTAAAATTCTACTATCTTTGCAAGTATCTTGCTTACTATACCAGGGAGTTTTGGCTTTTGGTAGATGCCGTTTCTCATATCATCTCCATGTTATATAGTTATCAATATAATTTCTCCATGTTAAATGACCTTTTTTACACTTTGAGAGGGGTAGGGAGATTGGCTTGGTAATAGTGTATTAATCTTTTTATCCCTCAGCCAGCTACCTCAACACTGTTTTTGTAGGGAGTCTCCATGATATAAGCGAAAAAAGATGGTAGATTATTTCTACCTGGCCACAGAATAGACCCAGATAAGTGATTCCTGAAAGCTTGTTAACGGAATTATCTTCAAAGACCAACCTGGGCTTGTTTTGTATTCGTACCATCATTTTTTCCAAAAACCAACTGACTAAAAATTTTGTACTAAGGGCCAAGCAAAGTTCCACCGAACCCCATCAGTGATTACAACAGTCCAGCTTAATTTAATTCCAACATATGTGGGATGTTCTTAAAATGTACAAGAGATCCAATGAAGGTCTAAGTGTATCTTTAATCACCATTATAAAGAATTGGCATGAAGAAAAAGAATAATAATTATGGTTGCTCCATGGAATCATTTGTTATAGTTACTTTTTAAAGTATATATGTATAATTTAAATTGTGAATAATACAATGTGTCATGATTTTTCAAATCATTTAAAATAGGTTGTACCATATAAATTATTTTGGTTCTTTATCATTTTTATTAATAGATAATATTTTACTTTGTTTCAGATAAAATCGTCTCCTAATTAGATTGAAGGATGTTGCCAAGAAAACTAGGTTTACTAAAAATTACAGGATTAACAAGTTGTTCAGTCCGGAGAAGATGTTACCACATCTTACTTGGTTGCCATGCCAACTATACGTGTTAAATTTATAGTACAATATACATTGTTATTAGATCCCTTTAACTTCGTTAACTTCTATTAGTTTGTTCATATATATTATATCGTGTATAACTGTTGATTTTTCAATGGATCCTATTGTAAATGCTAGCATTGAAAGTGATAATCACAATGATTCAATTCATCATATAAAAGTTTTGTTAACTGATAATCACGTTATTGAAAATAAAAATTTGGATGGTGCTCTAGAAGAAGACTCACTAAATTATAATATTGATTCGAACAATATTGACAGTAATTCCAATAATTTCGAAGATATCGGTACAGATAAATTGAAAGATGATTTGAGCAAATTGGAAAATAACTGTGTTAATGAAGATAAAAAAAAAGATATCGAAGATGATTTGAGTCGTGTGGAAGATATAAATATTCTTGAAGATAAATTAAAAGATGTTGAAAATGATTTGAATAGTGTTAAAGAAAAAAACGATTTTAAAAATAATTGCAATAATCTTAATTCTAATGAAAAAACTATCCAAGGTTCTGTCGGAACTGATGATAATGTAAATAAAGCCAGCAATCATGTAGATAGTACACATGAAATAGTTGTGTGTGAAGATAGTTTAAATAATGTTGAAAATAATGAAAGTATCCAAATCAATATTATTTGTGAAACTAGTATAAATAATACCAAAAATAATTTGAATGGCACTGAAGATAGTGTTTCTGATTGGAATTGCAGTGAAGTTAAAACCAATTTGACCCAGAGGGATGATTTTTCTGAAGATAATTTGAACTCTAATGAAATTAATACCAATAATATTACAATAATTGGAGATTACAGTAAAATTTCAAATAAAGTTGGAAATAATATAAATGATGATAGTGTTCCTGATGGCGTTTTAAATAATACTGAAACTAATCTAAATTGTTTTACAAATATTAGAGTCTTAGAAGATAGTTTGAATAACTCAAAAAATGACAAAAATATTATTCTTAATTCTAGTTGTTCCAATGATAAAATTCTAAGCAATACTCCAAATGTTCTGAAAGAATCATTGATAGATTCCCATGAAAACAAAATCAATGACTGTGAAACTCCTGAAATTGTAAAGAAGGACATAGATAAGAATGACATAAAGTGCTTAGAATTTAGCAACCAACAGTTACCAACTTATATTTATAATAAAACTTTATTTCCTTCTACTGACGAAAACATAGTTTTTAAACCAAGAACGTGTGTTCAGTCCAGTGAGAATATATTTGGTAAGAAATCTTCAGATTCATTTTCATTAAACATTTTTGATAGCAGTAGCAGCAGTTTGCCTAACAAATCTTGTACTCTTGAAAAAAATACAGATACAATAAATGGTATTGTAAATTCTGAACTTAAATGCCCATTTATGAATAATTCACTATTTCATACAAACAGTGAAATTTCTAAGAACAATGACTGTGGTCTTAATTTAACAAATTCTTGTGTAATTAATGATGATGTACATGTAACTCCAGATTTACATATTTATTCAGATGTTTGGAAAAATCAAGAAAGTAATAAAACAGTTAGCCCAGAAGATTCTAAGATTGCTAATTATAAAGGACCAATAGGAAACAATTTTCCATCTTTTAATGTTAATGATGGAACCAAAGATATATTTGAATTTGGCCCTGATGTTCTCAACAATACAACAGCTGTACAACAGTGCAATCAAATTGATTTAAGCTGTAATTTTTTACCAGTTATTGATGGAAACAAAAACAACCTTCTTGATCAACAATTTATAAATTGTGTGACAAATGAAAATTCTTTTGTGGATTTCAGTTTTGAAACAAAAAATTACAATGGTTTGGTGCCTGAAGGAAGTATAATTTGTGATCAATCTTTAAATAAGCAAATATTTATGGGTTCAACAATTTCTTCAATTATTTCTACAGGAAAAAGTGTACCGGCATTGGTTCATGGTCATGCAGCTACTGATTCCAGGAGTTTTAGTAGAAAAGTTGATGAAACATTGTTAGGAGAATGTCCTCCAGATGGTAGTGATTCTGGTTTAGGCTGTGAATTAGCTGATGATCGATTAGTGTTACAAACAGATTCATTATCATCTGATGAACTAAGTACACCAGTGACAAATCAAGGAACTGATTGGGCTGTTCATACGACAACAGTATCACATGGATTTGATCTAGTCAAACCATCTTCATCTTCCAGTCTTCACTGCCAAACAAAAAGTAATTTAAAACGGCTTCATTCTTCTGTTAAAACTTGTGAACCTCCTGTAAAGAGGATTAAAAAATCAATTTCATTTCATAATGTATCTGTTTTCTACTTCCCACGAGTTCAAGGTTTCACATGTGTTCCTTCTCAGGTTAGTACCATTATTATTATTATTATTTTTCCCTATTGTTTGTATTAAATTACTATTTTAAATAGATTTCAATTATTAAAATGAATTTAAACAGGTATCTCAGCTAGATTAATTATTTTTAAGAAAATTTAATTACATTAACGATGAAATTAATCTAACTTGCAAGAGGTAATAAATGTTATATAATAATTGCACTAACTCTTCATTTAGCTTATATACATTAGTTTATAGATATGCTGTGAACAATTTAAAAAAATCTGTTTTAATCCAATGTGTCAATAAAAGTGAAAAATATTTGTGGTCGTTATGAGTAAGTGGTCAATTTTTAATTAAATCTAATTGGAAAAAGTAACTAGAAATAGAGTATTTTTTGAATAAAGTAGGAACTAGTTATCCTTTACTTCATTTTGAGTTAGTTATGTGTTTGCTAGAACTAGCCTACATCTAGAGTCATAATTAGAATACGGGTTGAGAGAGATTTCATTAATTATCTAATAACTTTGTTATTTCAATGATATCTATTAGGTAATGATCAAGATGTTTTTCACTTTCAAACAGTAAGGAAAAATAGGTTTGATTTTGAGTGGACAGGATATTAATCCTCACCTTTTTGTTGTTGTCTCTAGTTTCTGTTCAAACTTTTAGAAAGAAAAATATTTAAAAACAAATATATGCTGCACACTTTTTCAGTTATTGAAGTTTGAATTGGTGCAATTATCTTCTGCACCTTTAAAATGTGTGATATTCATACAATAAAATCTTTTACTGTAATTTCAAAAAATCAAAGATTTGTGTTATGTTATAGAAATTAAATGTTTGATTTAATCTAGGCTTAGGCCAATTGATTATACAATCTGTAAAACATAGTTTTCATAATATTTATGTTAAATTCAACAATTTTCAGTAATGAATTTCATACAAATCTATGAGCAGAAATCAATCGGTGAGGAGGTTTTTTTACCTCCATGCTGTATTTGATTAATTAAGCTATAATTTAATACACCTATTTCATAGAATTTTAAAATCAAACTGATAAACATCATCCCTTAATACGTTCACTGCTAAAAATAAGCCAATTATATATGCCTACATACTTTACCTTTGTTTTTTTTTTGTTTTTTTTTTATAAATCTAGATGTTATTTGTTGGTTTCCATCTTCAAAACCTAGTTTTTTTTATTTTTAATTTCGGGGATACCAGTAGTCCCTCCGCACCCGCTACACCTGTCATGCACTTACATAATTTTATGTTTGTCGACATTTTTCTCTTATAGCACTTAAACACAGTTATAAATGATTTAAAATATATATTTACACAAATTTACAACCCTACCAACCAAAAATAACCATCATTTATTGACATCTGTGTTAATTGTCAAAACAACCGACTACACAGAAAGTCCCGGAAGTTCTGGACATGACAAACACTTATACTGAGTGCTTTTTTTGCACATCCGACATTTCTTTTGTGATATTCGATTTGAGTTTGGATTTAATAATGTGGTTTTAGTAATTGTATAGTCAGCAGGCTGGGCAAGAGGGCATGCGGGATTTGGCAAGTCCGGTAGAAGGAAATCTTTCGCAGACTCATGAAACTCAAAAAGTCCCATTTTTCTCTACCTTTCTAATATAAAGGTTTCGTTATACTGGTAATGTGCATTTATTACTAGCATTTGGATGATATGGGTAAAAATATTTTTATACCACCTTAGAGCTTTGCGCTCTAAGGGGTAGTAGGGCTGCATTTTGTCAGACCACTCAACGCCTTTCATAAAACCATTGTATTTTACTATTGACAATGGTTTTTATGCCTCTTGGTTTCATTTGTTACTAGCTGGAACAATATCATTTTCATGTTCAGTTGAAAATAATGTGGACAACCCATTTGTCTTTCCACTTCCCCCACCATTACACTTTCACCATACATAGCGATTGTCTCCCTATTTGAAGTGGTGTGTTTTTGACTCTATCCGGTATTCTATCCACCCTCAAAGTCCCAGTAAAATATATGTCTGGCGAGAAGTTATGTTGCAAGCAGTATGCTGTTATAATAATTGTCTGTTATAATATATATATAAAGACTGTGTTTATAGTTAGATTTTCCCTGTATGAGGTTCAAAACAACATTAGCTGCATGGCTCTTACCCCCCAAGTCATCCTAAACACCACAGTAAATAAGAAACTTTAGCATCAAACCATATGGGTCACATAAAACGATACCATACTTATGCCGCTTCCCCTTTATATACTGTCTAAAGTGTAACGTTCACACCATACCTTCGTCAATACACAAGTTTTGTTGGGGTTAGTATACGTGAGTCATTTTATTGTTGAAGTAATCTATCAAATATCTAACTTTAGCCAACCGGTCATTTATATTTGTTGAAGGAAAATATATACTAGAAGTATCATTAAAAGTCTATTCCTACTCATAAATTTACCATAGGTGGGAGTAAATGTTTTTGTTGTCCTCTAGTAGTCTTGTAACCTTGGTTTTGGATTCAAACCCATATCTAGCAATAAACCCAAAAATATTTGAAATTCTTCAACAGTTAAATCTTTCCACCTACAAATATGTGATTTAGAAGTTCACAAAACAGATCTATCGGGTACTAATGTTTTATGTACAATCGTTTCCAATAAAATAATGTCCACTTAAAAATCTATTGGCCTTGTGCCAGGGCATGGGGCACGAAGCTCTTCAGTTTTGTAAACGGAATTCACCTAAATCCATTTAGTATTTGAAGCCCAAACGATGGAATTACTGTCATAGCCCGGGTCAGCATCTGAATCCGAGTTGTAGGCCTGGTCATCAGTTGCATTACTTTCCACTTCATCATCTGAATTCATAGCATCAGGTTGATTACTTCGTCCTGAAAGGAGATCCATTGCACTATATTCATATATTCAATAGAATAAAAACGTTAAACACGAACTTAAAATCCAGTCAAGGACACACTACACAGCAAACCATGGACAATGCGGCAATAATAACGGTACTCTGTACTCATGCATATAGATCCCGCTGCATTGAACGTGTTAAAAAAATCAACTGTACATTCTAACAAGTTTAGCAATTAATTACAGTAGAACCTCTGTTAACCGGCCTCAGATTAACCGGCTTATGTCGTAGTGTACTGGTTGGATGAGAGTTTCCGAAAATAAATTGTAATTTAAACACCAAATCGGCGGCGAGTCAAACGACTTTGTCAATAGCGGTATCCCATTGTCGGCGGCTTAAAAACACCGCAGCACCAAAGCAACGGCGAGTCAAACGATTTTGTCGATAGCGGTATCCCATTGTCAGCGGCATAAAAACACCGCGGCATTGGCACCCGTCGGTAAAGCAGACGTACACAGACAAAAACGATTGATGGGCCGCTTTTTTTTCCAAGAATCAATTTAGTATACATTATGGAAAATATAACATTTCTTTTCAGTTTTCTTCTTGTCTTTGACTGGTTATGATCTTCGTACAGTATATACAGTAAATAAAAATGAGCGAGTTACGAAAACGGAAGCGTGTGTTGGTTTCGTTTGAGACGCGGTTAAATGTGTTAAAAGACTTGACAGAGGGGAATCTGTAAAAAAGCTTTGTAGTGTTTAAGTTTTCATGTTTGATGTATAATATACATAACATAATATAATATACGATACATTTATGTACAATAAAATAAGTTTCAATAACATCTTAATTGCATAAGTCTTAGCGCTACCTAATTAAATAAGCTTTCTTTGAACGAAAACCGATTTTTCACGGGAACCTCGGATTAACCGGCCAAACAGGCAACCAGCCCGTGTGTCACTCCCGACTAGACCGGTTAAGAGGGGTTCTACTGTAATATATATTGAAAATGGGGGAAAAGTTGATTTTTTTTAATATATATATATATATATATTTATATATAACTATGTTCTATGGTGTATTTCAAAGAAATTAGTTTAACCTTAGAATTATTATTTTTAAACTTGATAAATTGGTTTAAGTAATTCTGTAAGGCTGTCAATTAATATAGTTTAAATTCATCACTGTAACGTAAATGAAAATTCATATAGATTTTTTAATGACATAGGTGAAAATCAATATATATATATATATATATATTTTTTTTTAATCTTTGAATAAAAGAGTATATTTTAATTTTTTTTTTTAATTACAAAAAGATGTTAGGAATTTTCTTAACTGTGCTGGTTGTTTTTACATCATCATAGGTTGTACAGAACTGACTGATTGTTAACTACAGTTGTGATGTCTTGAGCACAGTAATCACATTAAAACATGTGCAGTAAAACATTTAAATTCTTGTTTATTTGTAGTATAAGAAATTCAATTCAATTTAATATATACAAGAAAACCATAAACACAATTAGCTAAAATTTTATTAAGTAAGAAGTAAATTGAGTTTTTCTAAAATAGGGAGGTTCAACTTTGGGAATGTCATGGACACATTCACATGAGCAGTCATTTACATTGCCAGAACATGCGGCTGAGCAAAGACGGCTTCATCGACATTTAATTGCACAATTGCGCTCAACTTCAGCGACTCCTGCATCATCATCGAGTGAATCAGACACAGATGATCAGCGTAGTGAATCCGAGATGGATCTGGACAACTATTACTTTTTACAGGTGTGTATAAATATTGATTATGGTATATCGTACTAAATAGATGTTATATAACAAACTGTTATAAAAACTGTAAGCTTTCTATAGCCTATATAATAAAGAATAAATATGTCCAAATCCATTAATTGGTTTAAAATCATTTTATTTGTTTATTAATCTTTCTGTAAAAATCATAATGTTGCCAAACTATTTTTAAAAAATGCAAACGTTTAAGATTGTGGTTCCAAATATCTTAATATAATATATTGCTTCATTTTACAAGCAACAATGTTTTTTTTTTCTGTTTTAATGTAGATTACATTGATATATATATATATATATATATATATATATATATATATATATAATAATAATAATAATATATATATTTTTTAATTGTAGCTAGATGCATAACAATGACACGATAATTTCTTGTGACACAGTTCTTTAATCAGCTGCTTAAATGTAACATAAAATTTAAAACACAGCCTCCAATTTCCAAGAATTCATAATTTATTTTAAATAGGAAGATTCTTCTATGCGAAATTGCATTATCTATTTCTGCTGTTTATGTAAAACAATTGTTTCTTCTATTGAATTATAACACAAATTCTTTTCTGGTTGCTCATCTCAGGATTTAATTTTTGTATGGATCTCACTATTTTGTAAATTGTTCACCAAAGTTCAAATATTTGAGAATTCAAATTGAATGAAAGATTAAACTTGCTGTGTTCAGTATAAGCAAAGCAGCTGGGGTATCTGATTATATTTACCTTATTTAGTAAAATACTTCTCTAACTCTTCAAAATGATCTATGGTTTAATTTACTTTCATGGTGGTTGGTCTCATGCATTTTGTGTTTAATTTTAATTTGTGTTATTTGATTTCATCAAGTGGATTATTTTTCTACATTAGTCTTAGAGTGAATAACACTTGATTATAAAACATTTAAAAAAACTTTTGCCATGTAATGTGGAGCGATTAATCAGCCATTCGTCTTGGATTAAACTTAAAACAATATAATAATATCTGTAAAATAACCTAATTCTAATTGTATCAGTTCCAAGATAGATCAAGGAAAGTTAGTATGGAGTGGCGTAACTAGGTTTTATGCATCTCTGCAATTGGCACCTCTGTATCATTGAAAATTAGTTGACATATGTAATGTGCAGAAAAACATCTTAAATTATGGTTCAAATCTACGAGCCTTGATGCACCACTTGAGGCGGCCGTGCGATAGAGTGAGAGGTGGTGGGGACATCAACCTTAGAGCCTAATGTTTTTAGAACAGAACTCATAATAACCTCTCACCTGGGAACTGATGTTGTACGATTATACCCTTTTATATTCCCTTTTAAAAGGTTACTGGCTTGAGTATTGTGTCTAAAGAACTGCATTTCTTCTTTTAAAACCTCGAAGATTGTGAAAGAGTCAGTTTTTAGGAATATTTAGAAAGGACTACATTTAACAATGCACATACATTGATTTTGGGCATTGTTGAAGAATTCTTGTATTACACTGTTTCATGATAGAAACTCCATAGTCTTTGACGAAACCCTTTGGTTGAGGATATTCTGTGTTCCTTACACAGACTTCAGCTACACAGTCTCATTTTGCTAGGTATCTTGGCATTGCGGGAAACACAAAAGTAGACGAAGTAGGAAAGAAATCTACAAGGCAGTTGTCAGTCTTGGAGGTCATTACAGAATATAGCTTTGTAGTAAAAATTTAACATTTATTAATTGATCAGTGGGAGGAAGAATGGACAACAATTGTTTCCAATAAAATGAGGGAAGTGAAGGTTACCGGCTGTTCTTGGATATCATTTACTAGTATTAGTCGTTGGGAGGAAGTGGTGATTACCCGTATTCGTATCGTTCATTTCATGATCACTCATGCATTTATGATGGAATACAGGAATCCGCTGCAATGCGCATGTTTATGTAGGACATTTGTCCTACCCAATTCCATTCAGGCAATGTTGGGGGACAATGCTGAGATCCACGGCTGGGTATTGTTCTTATTGGATTGCCTGAAAATTTTTGACAAAACTTCGATTACCTAATTGCAGAGCCCCTTACAGCTCTGTAATATTATGATTAGTTGTTTATTTAAATTTTATCCTTGTTACTTCATTGCCGGGCCTTTTTACAGCCCCGTAATAATTTTTTTAAATTGTTAATTGTATTTGTGATAGTTTATCGTTGACTTGTTGCAGGGCCTCTTTAGATCCTTGTAATGTGTTATTTTGTTCTTTATTTCCAAAGTTAACTAGTTTTTGTCTTGTTAATGTTATTCAAATTTTATGTTATTTTTTTAGCTTTATTTGTAGGTTTCTAATATGGAGCATCTTCTGCTTAATTTTGTGAAGGGGATAACCGAAATGGTTTACGGCTCAACTACAAAAATAGATAAAATAAAAATTAAATTAAAAAAAAAATAGCCTTTGATGAACCACTTTTTCAGTATCAATGCTTAAGTTTTACAAGTTTCCAAAATTTGTCCTGCTATAATTTCAACAGATAAATCTGTTAAGGAGAAAAAAGCTACCAAGTCCTCCATTAGAAATTACCAATCATTGTTGGTTATATATCTTATACATCAACTTCATATATCAGTTATTGTTGAATCAACTTCATTTTGTCTCTTCTTTTATCTCTCAAATCTCTCCATTTGGACAACAGAATATAACACATTACCTGTCTGAATCACCAATACTGCTTACTGTTGTGATGTAGTATAGTGGTGAGTCATTTACGGAATGTGGAATCCCCTTGTGTCTCAACATAATTTTAGACTTAATTGAACTATTGTAAAAACAAAGGTGAAGAATATACTGTATGAACTATAACAAATCCTTAAAAGGCTGTTTTATTACACATATTTAATAATTTACGGAATCACATGTTTGACTTAATCCCCTATATTTTATTTTTTTTACCGTTATCACTTTTTATATTTGCTCATCTGAGAGGGAGGGGGTCTGTAGACCCTCCTCTGGCTACATGCTTGAGAGATGTATTATTTCTAGGAAATTTTTTTTAGATTAGTTAAATCAGTCATCTGTCAATCTATATTCTCTTAAAGTCGTCATTAGTTACAAGAATGATAATAACGTCAATAACATGGCTTAGGACTTTTTGCAGTAGATTGTGAGATTTTCAATTTCTTCTGAATTTTCTGAGTACAGTCATTCCTAATTTGCATCGGAAGTAAATTTCACATGCAATCATATATGATACTGTGATTGCTCATGTATCTATATATTACGCCCAAGGTGTCCCAAGTCATTCATTCCCTTTCAAAAACTTCATTATTTGAAAGATCGAACAGCGAGCAAAAATGGCAGTAGATTGTGTTTAGTTTTTGTGATTTAGAATGTGTTGATTATGCCCTAACTTATTTTTTTTGTTCAAAAAAGGGCCAAGTTACTTTTTTTAAGACTACCTAGTTTTAGTTTCTTGTGACTGAGAAGTAAGTGCCAGAAATTCTTAGCCAATAATTTTAGTTTTCATCCACTACTCGTGCTTGGTCCAAATAATCACCAACTTCAATGTTATTTTTTCTTTTTCTTTACATGCATCATTTGGTTGATCTGACACTTTATTGAAATATTAATGAATTTTTTTTAAATTTAACAGTTTTTAATTTGCTTCAGCCACATCGTTTTCATGTCTTCGCTTGTGAACTCACCATCACTTGGGTCTTTGATATCATAAAAAAGTTATATATATATATATATATATATATATATATATATATATATAAATTTGAATATCAGTGAAAGTGTTTACAGTTTATACAAATAAAGTAAACATTTTCTATATATATAAAAAAAAAACTAATTGATAGAAACGCTTAATATGTAATGAAATAAAACATGCACAAATAAAACAAAAGCATATTGCTTTCCACCAACAACACAAACACACTGAGAAACTGTATGATAGTGATACAGTTTACTCGAGACTGACATCAGCGGTATTGTTAATTTTAACCCTTTGAGTGCCAAGCGACGATGTATCGTCGTCTGTACACCATGCGAAAAGTACCAAGCGACGATATATACCATGCGAAAAATGCTAGGCGACGATATATAACACATTATATAACGTTAATAGGCATTATATTATTTATATATCTGCTTACTAGATAATATATCGAATGAGTCTATAACAGAAGTTGGCTGGTTAGACATTGTGATATTATATGTTATGGCATTTAATTTAGAGTTTGTAGACTACAAGAAACGACGAAATCAAGTGGGTGTAGTTGTTTACAATTCTCACAAATTGTTCTAATGTCATGTGTGTTTAGTTATTGTGATTTTTTGGTTATTTACTTTAGTGATGTGTTAGTTTGAATTAAAATACTCAGTGAGTCTGAGTATCAAAATCCTCGGAGCATTCCGAGTATTAAAATCCACAGTTTCGTATTAAAATATTCGAACGAAATCCTCGTAACTAGGAACAAGGAGAAGGTAATGTGCGAGTATGAATTCGAAATAAAATCCTCGGACAACAATTTTTGTTGTGTCAATTCCAAACAAAATGCTCGGTGTTTCTACTTTGGTTATATTAGTTTCTAAGCTGATTCTTCACTACAGATTAATTAAACATTGCGATTTTGAGTTTAAATGATTTAGATTGGTTAACAAGTTCAATTTAAAATAATAATATTCATTTATTTCCACATTAACAAAAAGTGAATTTAATTATTATTTAATTGTTATTATTTATATTTAAATAAATATTAATAGGTTACCATCTTTATAAAAAATATAATAAATCGACTTATTTTAAATAACAACTAAATTATTAATGTTGGTAATAATTGTACTAACGTTAAATTACTGAATTTGTGTCGAGGCAGGATAACATTTAATTACGTATTACAAGTGCCAATCACATATTGTTTAAAAAAATAAATACTTGGTGGATCAGTTTAACAGATAGAACGCAAAAGTGTAGTTTTATCTAAAACGATCTGATTGGTAAAGCTGAGTTCGAATCCGATGCGCAAAATCATTCTGCGCAGATACTCGATTTCGAAATAATAATACGAGTATTGAAATCATTTGAAACCGAGTAATGCGAGTATCCATTTCACCCGAGTATCAACATCACTAATTTACTGTGTTAAATAGTTATTTTTAGTGTTCTTATTGACAAATTGTATAGTGTGT
Organism: Aphrophora alni; assembly: GCA_963513935.1. Classification (NCBI taxonomy): domain Eukaryota; kingdom Metazoa; phylum Arthropoda; class Insecta; order Hemiptera; family Aphrophoridae; genus Aphrophora; species Aphrophora alni. The sequence goes on from OY740771.1 coordinate 56,000,191, forward strand.
TCTAGTTTTAAGTGTATGTAACAATATAAAATCTTTGTGAAAATGGATAGAGAAAACGTAGCTTCAAGTGAAATTGACAGACAGCTTGAAGTTGATGTATCTGACGATAATGTTTCACTTGCTTCCGTACCATCATATTTATTTAGTGAAGACAGTGATAGTGATCCTTCTTATTATCCAGAAAATGATTCCATCAAATGTAATAGGCCTTTTTTACACAACAAGACCTAGACTCTGCTTACATAACCTTCCATCCACTTCAACCAGGTGTAAACCCTCACCTATAAATACTGATGGGTCCATTTGTCTGTGCGCGCGACTGGCTATGGCGTGGGGGGGAGAGGGGAGTGGTTATCGCTCATTTCCAAAAACATGTGATCTCGCGCGGCCAGCGCATTGATTATTCACCTGTCTTCAATGAAGCTCAGGTGGCCGGAAGTGGGTCACATGTGACTTATCTTCTGCTACAGACTGCTTCCGTTCAGACAAGTATTTTTTATTTCCATGTAAACAGGTTACCAGTAATTTTCCTAAATAGTGTACCTTTATTTTTTCGTTTTCAGCCTAAGGTAAAAATTAAATTTTATAAATACACCAAATTAGTTTTGCCGAAAAAATTCTAACATAACAACTTCAAACACAAATTAAATTAAAAGGAACAATAATGTTTATCTTTTTTTATCAACAATTAACATCACAACCTTCCTCATTAAACAGAAGATTTTGATGTAAACATCATGTTTCTATGTGCACTACAAATCTTGTAAACTGTAGTTATGTCTCGCGAAAGGTAGATAAACATAGTGGGGTGAGCGAGGCCTACTTTTACAGGACGGCTAGTAGCGTCAGAGCCGCGCGCACAGACAAATGGTCCCATCAGTAGAAATGTTTTTAGTGATAGCTCTTCAGATTCAGATGATGAATGTGATGAACAAATCAACAATGAAATATGGCAAACTATAAATGAATTAGAATCTGAAAATTTTATTGATGATTTTACTTTTTTAGAAACATCTGGCCCCAAACACTATCCTCCTGTCACATCTAAAACCAATAGATTATTTCAAATTATTTTTTACTGAATCACTGCTAAATATTTTTGTAACTGAAACCAAGAGATATGCACATCAAGTAATTTCAGCAAAACCAACAATTTCTCCTCATTCTAGAACTCAGAAATGGCTCCCAGTCACTATATGTGAGATGAAAGCGTTCATTGTTGTAGTCCTGAATATGGGGCTTAATCAAAAACCAACCATTGCTTCATATTGGTCAACTAATAGCTCACAATCCACTCCTTGCTCTGACAAATGTTCAATAGAAATAGATTTCAGACAATACTAGGTTATTTCCATATTGTTGATAATTCAAAACTCCCAACTGTAAAAGAACCCGGATATAATGCAACAGAAAAATTTCAGCCACTGAGAGACCATTGCAATAGATTATTTCAATATTTCTACACACCACACCAGCAACTCTCTCTTGATGAATCACTTATTGGAACCAAGAGTCACACAGCACTAACTCAATATTTACCCAACAAACACCACCACCGATGGGGCATAAAACTATGGGTACTTTACGAGTCGGTTTCAAATTACTGTCTGAGCCTAATATGTTACAAAGGTAAATCTTCCGAAGAAAATAAAGATGAAATAAAAAAATATGGTCTTGCATACACTGTTGTAAATAAACTTCTTTCCATGTGCAATTACTTGAAAAAAGGGTATCATGTTTTTACTGGTATTTTTTTACAAGTTTGCCTCTTGTTGAAATGCTATATGAAAAAGGAACTTTCTGTACTGGTACAGTAAGAAAGAACAAAAAAGGACTCCCTAATGAAATAAAGAGTAAATTGGAGGTAGGACAAAAAGTATACTGCAAGAAAGGCAATGTTGTAGCTTTAGGATATAGACAAAAGAAATCTCAAAACAAGCCGGTTCTTCTTCTATCGTCAAAGCCTCAAGTGAAAGATTTAGAGTGTACAAAAAAAGACATGGCCGAACTACAACTGAAAACAAACCTGCTATAGTTTTAGACTATAATAAGCACATGGGAGGCATTGATACTTTTGACATGATGTTATACAACTACTTAGATGAACGCCGTACCGCCAAACATTGGGAAAAAGTGGCTTTTAATTTATTTTCCAGAATGGTGCTCAACTCCTATGTTATTTACAAAGAAAATCATGTACAACACCAACAGAAACATATGTCTAGGTATCAATATATTGTCAGTATAATTGATGAAATAACTGAAGAATGGATGGCTGAACAGCAAAACACTGATGTTGCGGCTAGTGGCGACAACCGTAATATTGGTAGGACTACTGGTATTGAAAAAGCTACCTGGGAGACAAGAAAAAACTACCTGGGTATGTTCTGCAAAAGGTACCACATACAAACAGGGAAGAAAAAGATCCAGAACCGTATGTATGCAGTGCAAGGAAGGATGCCATGGTGTGTGTTTTGCTAATCACAAGAGCAAAAAAATTAAAAAATTTTACATTCTATAAAAAACAAAAAATGTGCGTTTTTGTATATATAAACTTGTAAATAGTGTATTTTTATAAACTAAAAACTGACTTAAACCTATGAAATACAGATCCTATGATAAGTAAATTTTTTGTATTTATTTAAACTATGTCATACAATTTGCAATTTTTGGTTCATTATGACAAATATTTTTATTTTATTTTATTTCTTATGAAATTATGTGATTTTTTTTTTTTATGCATACAAAACATTATATGAATTTGAAATTAAAGGTTTCCCCACATATAAATTGTTTCTAGGTTTTTGGCTCAAACTTTTAAAAAAGTTTTTTTTTTAAATTTTCTAGAAAAATATTTTTTGCTGTAAAAATTCACCCCCCCCCTCATTAAATCATTAATAGAATTATAGACAATTTTATTAGCAACATTTTCAGACCTCATTCATAAGAATATCTTATATAGAAGAGAACTTATAATTTTTTGACTAAAACGTTAAATTTTCAGTCTTTAGACCTTGTTGGTATTTTTAGCACAACCCTAGTCAAAATACATGTGGCATTATTCGTGACTATGTAAAATTAATCTGGCACTCAAAGGGTTAAGAGTGGAGAACACATAAAACAGATACCATAGTGATGTCATGCACAGGCAGTAATATTTGGTATTTATTGAATATGTGGCAACATCTGGAAGACTCCTTTAGTTGGTAATTAGTAAACTGCAGTCATATGCAAAATTTATTGGATTTAAGTTTTTCACTGTGAAAACCTTATGTATTTCTTTTAGCCAATGTAAACAAATCTGTTGTTAATTATATTTCGTTGGAGTGTAACTTCAATTATTACATTGTAAAGTTCTTTGTTCTTTCATTCGACCAAAGATATCTTAGAATTCTTGTCATATTGGTTGTGTTATGGTTTGTACAAAGGTGGATTATTTTCCTTTAGTCTCTTTGTATAAAATATCTTCTGCTTTAAAGAGGATAAATTTGGTTCATAACTCTAGCCTTCAGTTTGCTCATGGGACATTCTATTTGAGTCCGTTCTCGAGCATACATATTGAAACAACAGCGATACATATCTTATTCTACTTTACTTGTACTCAAAGTGACATCACCTTGACAATTTAATTTGGTTTTATTACCGTTTCGATGTTGGCTATGTGTTTCGTCAACAGTCTATTTTTTTATTTATTTTTATATATAATTACCATTGTGAGTATGTTAACAATTACTTTTACTACTTCACTGTTTGAATATTTTTCACATTTTCTTTATCATGGATTGTTCAAATGTCATATGTTAACTTTTCACAATCCAGATATCTAAAACACAACACTCTTGATATTTCATATGACCAGGAACAAGCTATACCCATATTACCAATCTAGAGATATTATTTTCAATATTCTAGTGAGATTTTACAAACATTTCTAAACTGTACAATCATCTAGGCTGGGTAATTCGCCCTATTGGAAGGAAATAAATTTACACATTAATCTCAACACAGTGTCTACAGTGCTGAAATTTGTGTTTAACCCTTTGGCGAGTGATCATTTTGATCCCAAATGAGTGAGCACGGAAATTTCCGTGTGTGCCCAAATGAGTAAGCACGGAAAATTCTGTTTTTGAGCATGGACACTATAATTGCTTAAAAATTCTTTAAAAAATCATTATCTAGTGTAAAAACTTTATATTTATTGAATTTTCTTTTGGATTTTCACTTACTTATTTGATTTTGACATTTTAGTTCTTTATTTTAACATTCTGCAAAAGATTTTTCTTTATAATAAAACTTTTTTTTCTCTCTATCAGTATAGTAAAATTATTTAACTGTATTGTAAACACTTAATTTAAAATTTTGCCTAAACTATTAGTAATAAATGCAATAATATAGAAATATTCTATTTTCTAATATATTAGCTTATAGTAGACATACTTGAGGTAGTGGGGATGGTGAGGCCTAGCGGGAACTGGGTAATGCACAATTTTTTACGCGCTCTTCACACGGTCAGTCGTCGCTGTCTTTGTAGTTGTAAACAAATGGTTCTGTTGTCATTGTTTTGTTGACGTAGTTTTTATTTGTTATTTATTTTTTAGTAAATTATATAGTATTTAATTTGTTATAACGTGGATTTATTTGTAAATAACTATAAATTTCATAATTTCAATTTTTTGTATATGTTTTCTTGTAGTTTTAATCAAATATAATGTCTTTTGTTCAAAAGTAAATTTTTTTTCCCCCACTCTTTATGGTATATTTTAGCGTAATTGCCATACTCCTACAATGTCTGTGTCATAGCACTGAAATATCCGTGCTTACTCGCCAAAGGGTTAAATTCCAAAATATATTTATTTGTTATCATTGTATCATTGAACAAAATAAATATTTATACATTCTTTGTCTCTTAGTCTAACATCAACAACGGAATATGGGGTATTAATTTATAGGAATTATGTTATGAATCACTAGGACAGATAATAAAACATAAATGAAAACGAGACGGTTTACCATTTTATTGCTCGCTGCCCTATCCTAGCCGATTTAAGAAATTTGTGCTTTTTCAAACGCAGTTTTTAAATAGGGGGGGGGGGAATTTGAACTTTTATTAAATGGGAGAAATTGGTGGAGATTGGGTAATTCATGAAGATTGCATGGAAATTTAGATGGGAATTAATAAATGAATTTAATTTTTAACTGTAACAGTACACAAAATTTTGGTTGGGGAGGGGGGTTACACCTAAATTCTTGGAAGGATTACTGTAAATCTATTTATATATATAAGTAATTTTAATTGTATAGCTGGTGCCAAATTAATTTTGTAGTCATTTATATTGAATATTTTGTATGATTATATGATTATATATGTATGGGTGCACTGATGGAAGGAAGGTTATATACACACAGGTCTATATGTGTAAATATATGTGACTCATAGTATAATTTTTAACTATATTGTTTTGTTTATGTCAACCCAGCTGACGGTCAAAAAGACCATTGCTGTAAAGTACTCTGTAAAGAAAGAATATTATTAAGTTTATTTCATTTTATTTTATCTTCTATAATTAATTAATTGTGAATTTATTTTATATTTTGTATGGAATACATGTCAAAATAAAGTACTTTTTCTATTCTATTCTATTCTAATAAAACAAAAGAAGCTAAACGTTTACTGCCAATTATACATTGTATTATTGCAACTGACCATGTATATGTTGATAAGAAGGCTAGGATACACTGTCCTGGACATGCCTTTCAGCTACATAGCTTATTGTGCACTCTCATTCAGAGGACTTGCCTTATCTTGGGTTTTTGGAAAACTGTGAGATGCTTATATCGACCCTAATTCATTATTTACAGTTATATTCCGCTACTTGTTAATATAAAAAGTTTCCCATACATTTATTGCGTTTAATTTAGTAACATTTTTCAACAACAGAGTTTTCTATTTTGAAATAATAGTTTTCCACTAAACAATGTTTAGCCATAGCTGATTTATTAGGCCTATTAAATTTAAAGTGTGCAAATTCTTCTTTATATCACAAGTCAAGCTCAATATTTATTTATAGTCTTTATGTTGTGTTTTTAATAGTATACATGTACAGATATGATTCTATTATTAAATTTGATAAATATAAATGTAAATTGTTAATCTATTACTTTAATATATGAACTGGTCAAATTATAACACAATAAACTGTTAGCTAATATTATTTTCAATTAAATTTCATGAATACTAAATGATAGTACATAATCACTTGTTCAAGATTTATAATCATATGGAAAGCTAGGCGAACCCTCTGTTCTGTAAAGATTATATAAATAATAATAATGCCTTGATAAATGATGGCTAATAAATTGTTGTATGATTTATTTAAGTATTTAATAATTGTATAAATTATATCTTATCATACTTGCACAATTATTTCAACATTTCCACCAAATTAATGTTTTAAATAGTTTATTGATAATAATAAATTTAATATTATTGTTACAATTTGTTAAAAATATGTTACATTATGTGTATTCAAATATGAATACACAACATTTCTAGAATATGGATCAACTCTTGTTATTCATTGATAATCCAAGAAAATAAAATAAAAAACATGAAAAACCTAGATACACAGGACTATATTAAATAACATAAATATTTATAGCTTAAATTAAAATGTTTAAATATATAATATTTGTTATAATTATTAATTGGAGAAACATTTATATTAAGTGAATATATAACAAAAGAAAAAAATTCACTATATTATTTACATATGTGAAAAAACCCAATAAAAAAAAAAATAAGAAAACACTATATAGCCTATTTTATTTTTAAGGTATCCATTTCAATGTTTATGTGAGAACTTATTTTTGAAGTTTTATCATCTAAGAGAAGGGACGACACAATATATGTGATACAGTAGAAATGTATTAGAATTGGGATGTGAAGGAATTGTTTTGTACATGATATAAGAATCTGATACTTTTAATGTGCTGTACATTTCATTTATAAAGAAAAAAAGGGGAAAATATATATATATATATATATATATATATATATATATATATATATAACAACCAAATACCACTCAAGAAAGATTTTTGGAAAATTCGACTGCTAATAGGCCTAAAATTGGCCTAGGGGCTAAACACATTTATAAATTTATTTCCCGGTTAACAAGACAGAATACTGAAATTCGCATGGCAGTATATCTCATTTGCTCAATATTTACTAAGAAAGGATTTTCAGAGGTGAGAAACTGGCTTCCATTTGCTAACAAGGTGAAGTTTTTCAAAGATCACGACGAGAGCAAACATTTTGCATTGTGGTTCATTTCATATGTTCAAAGTTCACTAAGAAAGGGTTTTTAAAATTGAGATTCTAATAGGCCAAAAACTGGCCTAAGGTCAAAACATGTTTCACCTACCATCTCAATAATGAGATTTAGAAACCTAAAAGTTCACATGGTAGATCATCATATGTGTTCTCCCTTTTGTTAAAATTATTTGTCAATGTTTCGTTGAAAATGATCATTTTAATTATCTCAGATTATTTAACTATTATTATTATTTAACTTTGCTTCTAAGAGTGTTCAAGATATAAGCCTACATTTTATTTTTAGTTGATTTAAAGTGTTTACTTTTAAAAAATGCTTTAAATCGTCACAATATCAATACATGAATGCCTGCATAATACATGTAATCAAATGTTTTAAAAACAAAATTTTGTAACTCTTCCAAGTTAACTCGACTGCCATAGGCCAAACATTCAATGGTTTTGTTTTATTGGTCAACATGTTAAATGTGTTTCATAGATACTGTTCAACAAATATCAGTGGGAGATTTACTGAACATAATATTGTTCACCAATACCTTCACTTTGTCTAAAAGTTACCTTACTCATTTTTTAAATGTCTCCTTTTGCATGTCTAATGACATTAATGTTTTATATTTAAAATGGCTTCATTTTCAAAGCGGCATTCATCAACTAATATCTGCAAAGAGTGGCTGGATTCATGACTGGTCACTGATTTTCTGTAGCTATCTATACTAAATGGTGTTACACACACCAGACTTTTGTGTAGGATATGTGTGGTGTACCTTCTTATGTTCTACCATGGAGAAGATGAATACTCTATTAGGATCCCTCTGCTTGATATAAATTACAAAGCCGCTCTTAAGAAACAGTTTCTGCTTCAGATTATTAATCATAGTAAAGTAGGTGTCCACTATTTTGGAGTGGCAGAAGTGAGGTTTGCTACATGTCCGCATTTTGCTATGGCTTCAAGACAGAATCATGCCTATCCAAATTGACAGTCTTATAAGCACAGAGATTACTAATGTAGAACTTAATCCAGTTCTTAACGAAATCGTAAAGTCTGACGATATACACGCTGTATGAAAATCTGAAAAATTCACCATGTATGATTAGTGTTTCATATAGCATGAGTCCACTAATCACAGTTTCTCAGACTGATGATTGATTTTTCTCAGAATGATGGCTATTCCTATACCGCATATAATCTTCTTCTTTTAAGTCAAAATAAATGTAATAGACTTTAATAATAAATGGGTCGTGTCGCACAACCCTGTCCTGAATCATCATGGCCCAATTAATGTGAATTTATGTAATTCTGTGAAGGTTATAAAGTATTAAATGCAAATATGTGAACAATGACAGTAATCAGGCAGCGTTCAACTTGGACAACAAATGGAATGAAGTTACCAAGTATGAGGCAGGAAGCTATATTAGTAGTTCTGAGGCTGTTTGGGAAGATCTTATGCTTTCTCATTCATGAAGGGTAATCTGTCCCATCATCCATCTCGAGAATGGTTAAGTTTATTTTACAACTGATAATGCTCCAGGTAAAGTATAGAACCCTTCAAAAACCACTCTCTTACCATTTTTCAAACTTTGCAAAGTACAGTGTACTCCCGATTATCCACGAAATTGGATGGCACAGACATCCCGGATAACAAAAATCACGAATAATATGCAAGAATGCTAAAAATAAAGGCAAAATATGAAATAAAAAATATAGTTTTGACATAAAAAGACTAATATACTGTACATAATTCACAGTACAAACCTATAAATTAAAGACATTTTAATGTACTTTTTACATGAAATAAAAAAGTGTAATAAACAAATAGTTTTGTAGTAAAACAATTCAAGAAACACATTATGCTACAATAGTACAGTACTGTAATTTAAATTACGTGACGGTTTAGAAAAAAATCAAACATTGTTTTTTGTTTCTTACTGAGAAAACAGTCTCTTGATTCTTGACTGAACTTTTCTTAGCATCAGTTTTTCACCTAACTGTGTCATCATCTTGTTCCTCTAAATATTGGAGCAGTGAGCAGTCCATTGATAAGTTGCAAGGCCACTTCGTGAGTCAATCGCACATGCGCGTACATTCCTTGTTCCTTTTCATTTAATACTTTGCTCTTCGTTCGCCCCCTCTTGCTATCTTTGCTATTTCTTAGTCCATCAGTTGCTCGAATCCCGGCTCATTGGTCCAACCACTCTAGAAAGTAAGCTTTGCTCTACTGCACAACTTTGTTATCGTAGTTTTACTGGTTGTTACTCGTACTATACAGGTAAGGAGAACCGTAAATTTTTTTCCGCAAGACTCGTCGATAATCGGGAGTACACTGTAGATGCTTTTGCGAGAGAGCTTCTCCTCAGTGAAGTTCTGGTGTACTATGTATGGAAGGACAATAAATTTAGCCAGAGGAAGCAAAGAAAGGCTGTTCCTGGACAATAAGGAGTCAAACAGGATCAAGTACTTCGTCGAATGTACTCTATATAACTGAACAATGTTTAATACTATTAGTTCCAATCTCTACTTCACAAAGTTGAGCACCCACTTGCTATAATGACCTCAATAAAGTGTCATGTGTGGTTCATCCTATTTATCAGTCAAGCCTACTTACCGACAAGCGTGCTGTTGTTGGAGGAAGATACTAACTGGGACCTCACTCTAGAGGACCGACATTTCTTACTCACTACAATGATACAAATTAAGAATAACACATAGAGCCTAGAAATACACGATAAGTACTAGCTTAAAGTTACTACTAACTCAAAACTATGTAAGAGATATAGGTTATAGGCCTAGAATATATGAGACCTATGTATGATTTTTTAATTAGGATTCAAAACAATAATATGATTTAAGAATACCATGAAAATTAACACAATCAAGCTTATTTGAAGTTAGACAGAAAGGAGACATATTATATGTTAAGCAATAAGAAAATATATAATTATAAGGTGGCCTTTAAAAATCAGATTATCTCAAAGAAAATATTTGTGAAAACTATAATAGATTTTGAATAAAAAACACCAAAATTATTCACTAAAGTAAATATAAGGAAAATGTAGGTTAGAATTTAAATACTGAATTAGCCTTGATTGTTAGAAATTGAATAGATGATAGTCATAATCTCAAAACCAGAGTATAACCGTGGTAATGTATTTCATATAAAATATCTATTAAATTAAAATAAAGAAAAAAACTTTTTTTTTTAAATACAGTTAACTTATTCAAAAGTGAAATTTGAATACCCTATATTACTTAACACGTTAGCTGCCAAGGCCTAATATGATACTCTTGCTGTGAGTGCCACGATTACCAAATTATTTTTCCATTATTATTTTTGCATCTACCTATGTTACATAATATAAGGCAATAGTATTTACTAATTTTATTTACATTTATGCATATATAGTTCCGAGACCGATCGGACCGAAATGCAATTTTTCGACAAAATTAAATAAACAATTTGTTCTGATTCCAATGTACTTTACAGACTATCCAGGATATCTTTTATATGAATCCTTTGGTTGAAGATATTCTGTGTTCCATATACAGACTTCAGCTACAGGATGTTGGAGTATCATTTCGCTGAGTATCTGGCCATTACGGAATTTCGGGAAACACTTAAAGCTGGTGAAGCAGCAAAGGAAGCTACAAGTCGGGTGCTAGTCACACAGAGTGTTATGAGATCTGACTTTTTATAAACTGTTAAATTCATTTTACTATTATGTAATGGGAAGAAATATGGACAAATATAGTCTAATAAGCCGGGGGAAGTAAAAGATACTGTCCGTCCGTATAATATGTATTCTACGGACGGACAGTATCTTTGGTAATCCACATGTGGTAATCATTGAGAGAAAGTGGTAATTATGCATATTTATATCGGTTTTCCCATGATCACTCATGGATTTCTAATGGAACACGGTGGTCTCCGCAATGCCTATTTTGACATTGTCGATTAATCACATCTTTATTGACTGGGTTGTTCTGAGATGTGTATGTTAGACATTTACCCTACCCAATTCCATTCCAGCGATGTTGGGGATAATTTATATATCATAGTTTTTCATTTTTAACTTTTTGTAGGGCCTTTTACACCCTCGTAACGTGTTATATTGTTGTTTATTTACAATTATTAAATTTTTTAGTAGGTTTTTAATGTGGAAGATCTCAATTTTGTGAAGGTGATGTTGACGGGAATAGTTTTTGCCTTTAAAAAAACAATGAAAATAGAACATTGTATAGACATTGTTTACAGCAAATGCTTAGTGCTTTTAAAAAAACATAGTATTTTCAATGTCTAACCAACCACTTAAACAGCCAGTGGGTTGGCTTTCTCTCACTGACCAAAGATCTAAATGAAGTTAGTATCAATTATGAATACTTGTGAGAAATTTCTTACAACATAGTTTACCTTTCTGAAACAGTTCCTCATAATGTTACTAAACTTGACACCAAACAAAGTCAAGTCTATCAAGAGGTGTCATTGATAACATTGCTTCAGATTCTGGACTTTCTTGCTTGGCGTTCCAAAAGGATTTTTTTTCTTGATTAATCTTTTGTTTGCCAGCATAAGGAAAAACAAGAAAATAACAATATCTGTTACTTCATCAGGTATAGATGCAACATTTTTAGACAGTGAGAAGACAGCACATTCTACCTTCAAATTGCCTCTAAACTTTAATTATTCTGAAATTTCTCTGTGTAATATTTCAATATAGAGCGATACTGCCCAGGTACTTAAAAAGTGCAAGTTGATTATTTGGGATGAGTGTATTTGGCACACAATGGAGTAATAGAAGTTTTGAAGAGGATTCTCCAGGACATTCAGAGTTGTAAACATCTGATGGGTGGGATGACTGTAATACTGGCTGGGGACTTCCGGCATAGACTACCTGTCATGCCTCTAGGCACATGTGTGCCTCAAGCCATTCTGTCTGTGGCATAAAGTCCAAATCCTACCCTTTTGATTCAATATGAGGGTTCACTTTCAATTCAAATGACTGCAATTTCTCGTCCAAAGTATACTTTATAATCTTGATAAACAAAGCTCAGAGGCAGTTTTGAAAGTTGCTGGTATGGATTTAAGGAATGAATCCCAAGACTAGATGTACATGTAGGCTGTTCACATGTAGTTTTTCTGACAGCCTCGTAATCCTGCCAGAGTGGTGAATGGAAAATGTAGTTTACGTATAAAAAGTCTAGCCAAATTTACAATGTAGTTTAAAATATATATGTTGTTCTTTATTTTCCATTCCCTTATAAATATAGAAAAATTCATTACTATGTCTTAGTACAAAAAAGCAGTTTTGTGCAATGATGATTTTGTTCAAAGCAAAGCACAGTTATATATATATATATATATGTATATAGACCGAGTAACTTAAAATTAGGCTGCAAAAGAGGGTCTGATCTAGCAGCTAATCATGCAGGAATAAATTAACTTTCATGAATGAAATAAAGAAATTAATTATATATTAATCTGCACTAAATATATAAAAAGTCTTTCATTATGTATATTCAAACATATAAAAGACCTTTCATAGTGCACCTGAAAAATGCATTCGGGCAAAAACTCAGAGAGGTGTCAATTTTATTGGGGGACAGACGTCCCATTGGATATTAGAAGCTATTTTGCAAAATCAAATTTAAAAGGGCCTTGCAACAGTATTTAATCAATAATTGTTTTTATTCCTTGTCTGAAATTGTTAATTTATTATTAAAATGTAATAATATATATTTATACCTAGCATGTTATTTTAATATCTTGAAGTTTTATATGTTGCTCTGTTGTTATAATTGATTTATTGTTTCATTTACTTATATATGGAGGCTGTTGTAATTTAAACTGTTTAATTATGTTTTGGTATGATATATTTTGTGGCAGTCCCTTTTATAATAGTCGACATATTGTAAAAAAAGTTTTGTTTGAATATCTATGTTTGTGTAAAAGTCAATTTTAAGTTGATGGTTGATATCAATATCATCAGTATATGATCGTGCTGATTTAATTTAGTTCTAAGTTTTTTTTATGTGACCTTTGCTTTGTATGATTGTATTTGCCATTGGCAGGTGAGAGTGAACTAAATGATTATCTCTGTAACTTAATTTTGTTTTGCTATGTGTTAATTTCTAAATAAACTTTTTTGTAAAGTATTATATAAAATATTAAGTTATGTTTTGAAATTTGTTTATACAATTGTTATTTGTCTACAACAAATAAAATATTTTGATTGATTGATTGATGTAGTTAGTTAACCTAACCTAGTTTTATGTAATACATATAGTTATTATGATGATTAAGTTGTTACGCAATATGTAAAATTAGTTTTAATTTCAAAATAATCTAAACAAATTTTTTTCAAAAACAATAGCGGATATAGAATGATTGACAAAAAACTTAGGGTATTATAAATTATTTATTGCAAGTTTATTATTTATGTCATTGAATTGTTTTTTTAATGATTTTAGCCTGTACCTACCCGACAACGACGGGCCTTGTTGCGAGCAGCTGGTGTTCATAAGATAGATTCTTTGGAGAAAGATGATTGTAGAGATATACGAAGAAGCCGGGAGTTCTGCGGTTGTGCTTGTAAAGCATACTGTGATCCTGACACCTGTGCTTGTTCACAAGCAGGAATTAAATGTCAAGTATGTATTATTTGAAAGAAATTTGTTAAACAAAAAATTGAGTATATTCAATAGCTTAAATTAAATAACCTATATTCCGTCGGCAGAATGTTTACAACTTCGGTTTGAAATTGGATAATTCAAAGTTTCTTAAAATTAGTTCAATGTTTTAAACCAAACGTTCTTAAGGTCAAATAATTCAATACCACTAAATTAGCCTTCCCAATTTCTCTGATATTGAACCAAAAATTCACTTCAACAATTTTACCTAACCTACATTTTTGTTTTTTTATCAAAATGCACTGTAGAACAAGAAACAAAGATTATGTAGTTTGTTCAAACTAGTTTGAAAAGTTTGTATTGTTGGTCTACCCTCTTCTTTGTTTCAGATATTTTTTTATGAGAATTTGAAATCCAAGTTTAAAAATGGCTATTTTAGTCTTGATTTAATTAAAACATCATAAAGTTATTGTTTAAGATATTTTTAAAACATTAAATTTTGAAATAAAATAATGAGTCAATAAGAATAAGGAAATAATTTCAACTCAATAGTGACAGTATTAGAAATACTCTTAATCAATTTTTTGACGTAACATCACGGAAAATATTTTTGTAGTAGGTGTATAAACTTCCAATTCTAATTAATTGTATTGTTAGTAATCTAACAATACTGTAGCTCAAAAAAGTTTTGTTTGATTTTAATTAAATGTTAATGCAATCTAAAACAAATACAGTAAATCAAATACTACATGAATCTGGTGATTTTGAAGAAGTAATATTAAAACAATTTTGCCATTAAAAATTGAGTTAATTTTTTATTTTTTTTACAAAGTTTGAAAACTCTGCATTATTACGTCAGATAAATATAAATTAGTTTAAAAATTATTGTTGTGGCATCGACTTTTGATTTCCTCCACACTGTTCTATATCCAATCTTGTGTAGCCTTTGTTCGAAGTTACTTCACGATTTGAGCTCCTACAGAATAATGTTAATCATTATGAAATTGATGTCAAATAAAGTAAGTTTTTCAGAATAAGCGTTAATGAGTAGCAATGTGACATTGCTAAATTATTCGTAAATTTTTACAGAAACATACCAATTGTTGAAGGGAATTGGTGTGCCCTATCACTTACTTATTTTTACGATTAGTAATAAACAAACTTAAAAGAGAATGGGAGAGACTGGGGACGATCTGCACCCTAGTTGTCCTTGAGCATTAAAAACAGATACTAACATTCAAGAAGCAGTGAAAGTATTTGAACAAAAATTGTCGCCTGAACTTTTGAGCAGTCACTAGATTCTTCAATAAACAAAACAAAAAAATGGGAATTTAAAAAAGAGAAATTTAGATTTATTTTACTGAATTTATTTTTTATAGGGCGCCAATCTATGAATAAAGCAGACACTTATACTTTTTTTTTTTTTAATTTGGGATAGAGAATTCTAGGAAAGTGTACTTATAGTCACAAACAAACAAATCACAATATTAGTTTTTCATTTAATCTATAAAGTTCTATTCTCATTTGAAATTAAGTCATGGCAGTTAACTATCTACCCTGATCATTCAAAAATGACCAAGTAAACCATGTTCAAATTAAGTGATAACAACCTTATTCGTACAGACAAATTTAAGTCGAACAACCATATTTAATAAAATTGAATAATTCTGCGATTTTTTAAACTCAATTAATAAGTTTTATATTATCAAAAACCAATAACTTAATGACTAACTTTTCAAATTGTAGTTAAGATGTAGTTTTTACCTTAATTACTATTGAAACGTCTGATCTGACTACATTTTTCAATTTCGGCTTTTCAATTGTTATTGAGCCGAACACAAAAATTGAATCACAATCACTGTCATTAAGTGCTCAATGTTATTCAAAACAAGTTTACTGTCATATATTTAAACATATTTTTGTATATGCAACTTACATTGAGAATGTTTTGTGTGTTGTTTATTTGTTTTTAGGTCAGCTACATATTCTTTTGAATAATTCAATTTTGTACTTATGAAGTAGGCATTGACAGTTTAGCATTTATAATAAGCGAATATAAAATAATGCTATTATTTTATTAAATTAAAATGACTTGATTTTTTGAGAAGAAAATTAAAGAGCTTTAACTAATAAAAAACGGTCTCATCAATACCCTATTTGTCTAACTTTTCATTTGAATGGAATATATTTTGAGAATGGGTGTTTAAATATATAGGAAAAAGAAAATGGATAATCCATATAAATATTCAGAATTACAAAATGTGAAGAGCTATCACAATAAATGTAGTTTAAATGGTGGTGGTGTTTTGATTTATATGTCGGTTATGGTCGTTTCATCTTTCCTATTCAGGCATTGTCAAACCGAATTAATGTAGTTGGATTTGTTAAAATGGGCATCAATTTTAAAGAATTTAAAAACAATAGCAATACATAAACATATACCACAATACTTTGTACATGAACTACATTCAAAAACATATTATGATGTAACTCTTTCATCTATGGTTGCTAACACACGTGTTCACCTGTTCATTGCTCCGTCAGTACTGAGAACCCTTGTTGTTTTCCCTGGTTTCATGTTATCTGGTTGAAGGAGTGTTATCTAATGATAGTGTCAAAAATGGTATTAGATAGAAAGAAGATTTTTTTATTTAATAGATCAGATGAGTCAGAAATAGTTTGTTTATAAATCTGGAATTCTTCTAGGACATTCATTATTGGGCCTTTGGAACATTTATGTAGTATTTGCATGTTGCATTCCCCTGTTTCTAATAGGTGCTCAGTAAATTTAGATTTAACAAGGTTAAGGTTACTTTTAGGTGTTCTTTAAATCTTGTTTTAAATGATCTTCCCGTTTGGCCGATATAATGTTTAGGGCAGTTGTCACAGGATTTGCATTAAATATACACATTTTTCTTTATTTTTGGGTTTTCATGCATTTCCTAAATTATTCTTTGTTTTAAATGCTAATGTGTATCCTTGTCTCTTAATATCCTTCCTGCAACGTTTTCTAATAGTACATGCTATTCAATGCTGATATATTTAGTTTTTATTTTACAGTTGATTTGAATGTCTTATTTCCATTCTTTATTAATTTATCTATCATTCTGTGGTACCTTTTGAAACTGCGATTTGTTTTATTGTGGTTGAAGTCAGATATACTCATGGGTATGGTGAATGCTCTATTTACGAAGGTGGCATATGCTGTCATTTTGTGGTTGTAAGGATGATTGGAGATGCATGTATGGTATGTCTGTGTAGGTTTCCACTATACTTTAAAATCGAATTTGGTGTTGTTTCTTATTATGGTCAAATTTACAAAATTAATGCTATGGTTTGTTTCCAATTAGCTGGTGAGCTTGAGTGATGGGTGTATTAAATTCTTGAACATAGTTAACTATCTTATGGTACCCATGAACAAACAAATAGTATCATCAACATAGCTATTGTAAAAACATATAATTTTTTGAAATGGGTTTGAAGAATTTATTATGTAATGATTTTCCACGTTGTTAAGAAATATTTGTGCCGTGATGCAAGTATGCTGTTTTTATATATTTCCACAAGGTTTAATTTATTAACTAGGTCTAAACTATTCCTTAGGGAAAAATTATGGTTGATGGTTATGTTATTTCTCAATATTTGGTCCAGTCTTTTTGAAAGTTTGTATGTGGTTGCATTGATGAAGTTTACCAATGGTCTTCTAGGACATTCAATTTTATGGATTTTTAGCA
This sequence comes from Aphrophora alni, assembly GCA_963513935.1. Taxonomy (NCBI): domain Eukaryota; kingdom Metazoa; phylum Arthropoda; class Insecta; order Hemiptera; family Aphrophoridae; genus Aphrophora; species Aphrophora alni. Next base: position 56,017,880 of record OY740771.1, read on the forward strand.
AAGATCTTAATTTGAGTGCAGACGGGTTGATCATGTATAACACATAATTTTCCCACCACCATATTATTACCACGTGGTTTAAGTACGTATACTATCTATATCCTGTGCTGGTATTAAGTAAGCTAGATGCATTGGACTGTTGATTCTCTGTTTCTAACCCCCCCCTCTCTCTCTCACACACACACACACACACACACACACATGCACACACACACACACACACACACACACACACACACACACACACACAAACATCCAATTTTATGCTCCTTTAAAACTTACAGAATTATATAATCACTGTGATATTAAAATAAAGAAGACGGGAATAGATGAGATATATTTATTCTTAAAATAAATGTTTATATACACATTTTTTCAAAACAAAACCCTTTGGTTCACATTTAATAGTGCGTCTTTAAAACACAGTATATTCAGGATGGTTTTGTTCATTATGTAGCAAACTTCTTAATATTTTCAATAGATAATTTTACACTTTTACAATATTTTAAATTTTCTACTATGTTATATATTTTTATTTTGAATAAAATAATGTACCACAATTCACACTATGTAGTTTAACATTTTCACAATTTTTTTACCCCGTGTCTTAGTAAAGCAAGAGTTTTTTTAATCATTTGTTTCACCAGACCTAAAGTGATTTTCTGTTATTTAACACAACAGATAAATACCACTCCGGGAATGATTTGTTTCTAATGAAATACAAAATTGCTGAAACTAACACCTATAACTAATAATTAAATCTTATTTTCTTAAGTATAGCTTCTGCTTAGTGTTTAGTGTTTGTATCCCTTGTATAGAATGAGTAATGTCTATTTTCTGCCTATAATTATTATCTTTTCTCACCTCTTCCCCATGATCGCTGCTTTACCTAGGTTATTCACTTCCTGGATGACACATCTTTTTTCTTTTTTATTGTGTATCTTCTAACAAATTTTATGGTTCTCTTATTTAATACTCTGTAAAAATGGATAATAATAAAAATTCTCTTATGGTTGGACTATTTTAGTTCAATCGTGTTGCTTTGTGATGCACTTTCATTAATATAGGCCCTGTGACAATCAATTTGACAGTATTAATAACACGTAATACTTAATAAACGACATTAATTATAATATTTAAACATAATGCAAATAAAATCAATTATTCTTTGAGTTCTAAGGCCATTTATAAGGAAAATTCTTTAGGAATAATGTTAGTTTACTCCTATCTGCATAACACTATTAGTATTCTTTCTCAAATAATATACAATTTTAAGAGTAGATTATGTCTTATCACAACAATTTCATCATGGATTAGGTTGAGTATGCCTGAACCCGTTATGTTAATGGTGTATATTTCGTACATTTTCTAATTTATTTAAATGATTTATGCCATTATCTAACTTTTGCTGTTTTTCACTTCTTCTGAAAATGTGCAATTAAGAAATATTTTGTATTATTATTTGTTCTTTATTAAATCTTATGATGAGTACTTGGGATTATCCACCAGTGGAGCTCCTGTTGTATCCAATTCATAACCTTATTTAAATGCTTGAGTACTTACTGTTTTATTTGGTTTTGCTTATTTTATACCTTTAAAGCTTCATACTTTGTGATTCCATTTCACTTTTTCAGTCCTTTGAGACAGCAAATTTTATTCTTACTGAAAGTATTTATTTAAAAATTGTGTTTTGTCAATAACTATATGCTTTTTATCATATATTTTTAGATTTGACCAATTAATATCAGATTTTCATTTACAATATTTTATATATTGGCCTATATTTTATTTTAATTTTTATGGAAATTGTTCACTTGACACAAATTCTAACAAATAGCTAAGAGGTTTAATCATTTGAGTATAGAGTAACTAATATAAGTAGAATGTCCAATAGTTTTACTGGTGTAGTAGTTATAGTGTTGGGAGTTGAGTGCTTACACTGATGTTGTCATGGCTTCTGAGCTACTATCCTTTTTTTCCATTAAAAAAAAAAAAAAATATATATATATATATATATATATATATATATACAGTAGACTCCCGTAAGTTCGGCCATCTCGGGACTGCACCCTAGGCCGAACTTAAAAGTGGCCGAACTAACCAATCCCTATCTAAAAAAATGCCTATTTATTGTTTGTAAGGATCGTGTTGTGAATCGATGCGTATAGGAAAAGAATACAATAAACAAGTTAAGGTCGCGTCTGGCTGGCGCGCGTAAGGATCGTGTTGTGAATCGATGCGTATAGGAAAAGTTACAATAAACAAGTTAAGGTCGCGTCTGGCTGGCGCGCATAAAGATCGTGTGTAAATCGATGCGTATAGGAAAAGAATACAATAAACAAGTTAAGGTCACATCTGGATGGCGCGGGTAAGGATCGTGTTGTAAATCGATGCGTAAAAGAATATAATAAACAAGTTAAGGTCGCGTCTGGCTGGCGCGCGCCTAGTGCATGACCTCATGCTCAGAGAGCCGGCTGGACTAAGCGGAGACCGAACTTACCGAGGCCGAACTTACGGGAGTCTACTGTAGTTAGTTTTAGCTTTGTTTTTAATTATATTTAATTTATACAAATTAACATTTAAAATAAAGAAGGAAATAACATTCATAATGAAGCCATAGAAGTTTAATACAAATGAATAGTATGAAACAAGTATGACAAATAAGCAAAAATTTAAAACTAAAAGGTCTCATAAATTTATCAAATTTTAAGTTTTATATCACTGGTAATAATAAGAAAACATTCAGTTTGATTCGGATTGATTTATTTAGCAGCTAGGAAACAATTGTATACATTGTATGAGCCTTGTCAAGATCTTTAAAACATACACTGCATTAAACAAAAAGTACACAAACAACAAAAATATTATACGTATTTATATTGGCATTCTGAGAGTACTAATCCTCGAGATGGTTTTTAAATGGAGAAATGCTACAGCAAAAGAAAAATTCCACTTGGAAACATATTGTTAATTGATGTGCATATTATTATTTGAAACTTACAAATATATATTAATTGGAGAGTAATGATACGGTCTACAATGACACGAAATCTCCATTTAGAAAATGTTGACATAGTAATATATTTAGAGACTTGCAACTTATACAATTTCTATGAACTGATTCTTCTGATAAATGTAAAAGACGGTTTTGTTATAGGAAGAAGTATGCTATTTCAAGTGGTTATTACTTAAAATGAAAGTTTTTGTGTTGCTAATAAACCTTTCCCTGATATGTCTTCAAGTATAATTATTCTCAATAATGCTATTTATTACAGTTTCAAAAGAGGCAGGATCCTTATGGTATGCACTGAAGCATGTAATGATGCACTAGCTGTACAAAATAATATTACCTTTTCTTAAAATTTAAAGATGTTTTAATTAATTAAAACCAAAAATACCAAGAAAGTTAAATGAAAATGAATTATTATAAGTAAATAGACCTATCGTTTTCTATCACCACCAAAAGGTGGACTGCAACTTTTGAATTAGCTTGGTCTAGAATTAAAATAATTGTACGAAATGATAATTTTTCAAATGAGTAAACTTAACAAAGGGACATTATCCTGACTACAAAATTACCAATTCAAGCAGAAAAAGCTTTGGGAAAAGGACCTTTTGACTAAAGACATTCTAATCAAGCTACTATTTTTTCTTAACAACATCAAATATATGATTTAGATGCCAGTGATATTGAAAATCTGGTTCTGAATTTACTCTGACCCTTTGGAACGATAGAGAATAACATAATATATTATAAAGAGTATTAATTAAATGTTTAAATATTAATTTCATAATATAATGGTAGACAGCAAGTTTAGATAATTAGGAAAATTGTAATGAATTCATGTTCTAAAATATAAAGATATTAAATATGAAAAAAAATATTACAAGTATAAATTAAAAAAGTATACCAGGTGGTTTATAGGTGTTGTTTTGTTCTGAATTAATAATTAGCTCATAAATAATGCCTTCATTTTTCCAAATTTAAACTGTATGGTACAGAGGGGTTGTACCCCCCTCCCTCTGTGATGTATCTTATCTTGTAAATTTATCTTGTGATGTACAGAGGGGGGGGGAGATCTTAGCTAACAAATATTGTTAACATTCATCTTACTTGCATTCTTTTGCCTCTTCTGACAGTATGTACTAGCTTACTTTTATGAACCTGCGAATGTATGTTATACATCTTATATTAATGACACAAACACTAAAGAAAGTGAAGATTTGAATAATGTTTTTTCAACTTACAGGTGGATCGCATTAATTTTCCCTGTGGTTGTACCCGTGATAGCTGTGCAAATTCCAGTGGTCGAATTGAATTCAATCCTGTCCGAGTTCGAACACATTTCATTCATACCTTAATGCGGTTGGAATTAGAGAAAAAGCAAGCACAAGAAGAAGAAGAAACAGCTCAACGTCTTGATGTTAACCTAGGAACTGGTGTTGAAGTTGAATCCTGTGTTCATAATGGCAGTTTTACAAACTTCCATTATCGTGATGATCTCTATGGATATCAACCTTACGAAGCACCTCCATCATCTAATGGTTTTAGTTATGGTTACACCGGACACTATACCCCCACTTATGACCAGAGCAATGTTACTGATTCAGTTCCGCCAAGTATTGAATTCCAAAATCCATCGACAACGTACGATCCATTCACCAATCCTGTTGGATTTTCACAACTGGATCCTACCCGATTTTCGTCCACTGATAACAGACTGGAATCATTTTCAGAGCTTTTACAAGGTCGTTACAATGATCCTGATCCTTCTTTGTTAGAAGGTGAAGATACGATTAGCACTGAAAGTGAAAGTCAAGAAAAACCAGAAACTATTACTGGCGATTGTGAAGCAGAAAATTTTGGTGAAATAATTAAAAACACAATGGTTGAAAGTGTAACCGCCTAACTTATATATCTTGGTCAAAATATACTATAAAATGTAGGTTTGGCAATAGCTGTGTTTTAATATATATATGTAAACAGTAGATTGTTACATCTGTTGTAAATATCTCTTCGTGTATCTATTTTCATTCAGGATTGTTTATATTTTATTAGGTTTAATTATTTTTTTTAACTATTTTATTTTATATTAAATACATACAAATCGCAGAATAGTGTTCGCCGAATAAGAGTTATTTTATTTTAATCAATATTTGTATCACACTTTTTAAAAGAGCATAGAATAACGTTATACTTTCATAAATTGATTATTGATACAAATATACATACACAGGTCTGATTGCCAACATTAGTTTTCTACAACAACAAAAGTGTAGTAAATAAACAATACATTTAAAGAACTATATAGTTTTAAAGATCCATACTTATGACAATTTTAAGTCGAATTTAATAATAAACAAGATGAAATTATAAATATAATGTTGTCAGTTATTTAGAATGTTGTCTATTTATTTAACCTTCAAAAGTTAGTAGATTCTTTTTAGTTTTCCTTATTATTTTATGGTAAATTGCAAGAACTTACTTCTTGTGTATGTATCTGGTATTAGGTGGTACCAAGCACAAGGTGTCTCTCATAAACAAGGGAAGCCAGTCTCCAAAAGCTGTTGTCCGTCAGTACTTTGTCAAAGGTGCATTCTTGTTTAAATCTGGCTTTCAACATCTCTGGCAGTATTTTCAGGACCAGGAAGGACACTGTAGAAGAACCTGTTGGATAGTTACTTCTTCTTCTTCTTTGTAAACCAAACATTTGGAATCAGTAAGTCCAAAACAGAAAAAGTATGCCAGTGTAACAATATGTCTAGTTCTTACTCTAAATACAAAAGTGGAAATTGATTGAGGGTTTGTGTATTGAGTGGAGATGACGACCATTTTTCCTATTATTCCATTGTTTGACTCATTTTGTTTGTAGAGCTCTGTTACAAAGAGAAATACTGGCACTCAACGATAGACTTCTCGATAGAATCTTTCCCAGGTTAGAAACCAACCGAGCTATTTTGTATGCTTATTCATTACCTCGTGGACCACAATGTCCAGGAAACCATTGAAACCAAATGTTTCTTTTTTTAACTTTTCAAGCATAAAATTAATAACTTTTATTCTATGATAGTAGTTTGATGTTTTGTACTGTTTCAAAAGTTGGACTGCACTCATAGAGTTACTGAAAATACAAACATCCTGCCTATCCACACTGGCGGTGTGAGCTATACATAGGCTTGCACAGCATCCTTTCTTAGAGGGTGCATGCATTTTTTTAAAAAGAATTGCTGTCTAAAACTTATTTTAAACAATTTTTATGATAAAAAATTTTTGTCTACAAAGTTTAGTTCAATATTTAGAAAATAGTTCTAAACAACATGTTTTTTAAAAGTTTAATCTTTAAATTGTGCTTGACTGGGGACTGCAAGGGACACCAATCTCCTCTTACTTGGTGCAGCTAGTCTGCACCCACCCTGTGGGTTCGTAATTTTTAAATTGTGATTTTTCAGTGGAAAAGTGATTTCCGCATTGAAAAAATAATTTATTCTTAAGAAGTAAGGTATGTAAAGGAATACAAAAAATTATCCAAAATTAGCTGTACCAGCTACTCTATATAAATTACCAACAAAATTAAATATCACTTTTTAGAAAAATCAATTACCGAGAACTAATATCTCAAATGAAGTTTTTTTTATGATGCAAATCATTTGACATGGTATCTGATACTCAAGTCTTGGAATCAAATTACACACTACTTAATTAATTTTTCTAAAATATAGTAGATATCTATTAAATATATTTATTTTGTTTTTTGTGGGGGACCTATTGTTGAAGCTCTGTTGGCCTCCGGCTATGGGCCTATTATACTCCCCTAAGTTTTGTTCACCATACACCAACCCCAGTGTCTTTGACAGCTCTAGGATCTTGTGCAGGAAATTTTTATCAAAGTTTATGTGGTTGCTAAGGTCCAAAGATTCTCCTTCTTTTGTACTCGATGATCTCGCAATCAAACATAATGTGTACTATGGTCTCAGGTACAAGAACCATAAAGACAAAAGTTAGGTGAGACTTAAAGTTGCTCCAACTTATTAAAATGGCTCCGGATATGGCTAATCATGGTAACAATCTGTCTCGGGGACTTTCTGTCATACTGAACTAGCACTTTTGTCATTGTAGGATCTGGTACCAAGAGAAGATGTTTTCCATATCTGGCCAGGAAATTGTCTATTGTTCATTGTTCGATGTGCTCTTCCTTGCCCCATTTTTTTTACCGCTCTTCTTACTGTTGAAGAATGCTTGATCTCGCAAGAAGGTCTGGTCCCACAAGGCAGACAACGACCCTCTTTTTGGTCAACAGATCCATCCTCTCATTACTCTCGATTCCACAATGCCCAGGGGTACCATGTGGACAGTTGATAAGATGCATAGGAAACAGAGAGAATCCCATACTAATTTGGATGAGACTTATTCGGAGCTGAGGGCTTTGATTGCCGCTTGGCTATCTGAGAGAATTAGAATGTCCTTAACTTTAAAGCCCTTTTCAAATCCTTAATGTACACTTTCTGCATTTGTGTAAATGTTAGCTTGGAATACTGTACAATGTACCTAGGCTAGCTCTACCTTTATAGCTCTACCTAGGCTAGCTTATAAAGTTATCCCAGTGATTTGACAGTATCCTTCATATGAAGACTGTTCATCATATAATCTGTCTGTATACCAAACCAGCAGTCCTGTATGCCCTGGTAGCTTGCCATCTTTCCAGTCCATTCTGGTGTTTGAGAGAACATTGAAAGGTTGAATGCAGACAAACTCGGTTTGCATGCCATCAGATAGCATTTTCAATACAGAGTTCTTCAATACTTTCTTGACGATTTTGGAGTGCCCTAACTCACTGTAGCTCCTCCTCCATTAGCCATGGTAATGTAGCCTACAGTCAGCCATTCTCATCTCCGACATTATAAAAATATCTACAGGCGGCAGGCTCAAAAGCACTTCTAAGGAAGCTGTTGGTGTGTTCGTAAACGCACCTGAGACCAGCATCCATCTTAGCTGCTACAAGCTTACAAGTTTGCTGCCTGTATGGCTTGTGTCGCTTTTGTCCCACATCAGGGAACCATAAGTCAGTTGAGGTTTCACAATCGCCTTGTAAATCCAAAAGGCAACCTTCAGTTTCAATCCCTATTCATATCCTATAAGTCATCTCAACACCATCAGTTATGACTTTGCCTTTAATATGACATGGTCTAAATGAGTGTGCCACGTCAGTTTTTTATCCAGGATTACTCCCAGATATTTCAACATTTGTGAAACACCCAATCTACTTTTCATAAGACATCTTTTCATCAACCGTATACTTATACCACTAAGTCGGACAATGACTCTTGGAGGGATTGACTCGAAGTCCCTCCCTCTGACACCAATCACTGGTGAGTTCCAGATGTTATCTCCTTAACCCTGTGCATATGATATGACCCTGAACAGTTAATATCTCTAAGGAAGTCATGCACAACCAGGGCCTACAGAAAAGGTGAAATGACGCCTCCCTGCAGACTACCTCTGGCTGTGTCAACCCTCAGTAACTCGTGGCCCAGAAAGGACAGTAATTAGTGCCTATCCACCTGCAAATGATATGATCAACTCTGTTACTTTGTGCTGCTTTCACAGTTGTATTAAATGAGTCGTTATCAAAGGCACCTTCAATGTCTAAGAAGGTGCAAATTGCCGTCTCTATCCTGCTTACTAACTGATGCAGAATGGATACACAGGACATCCCAGGTTGATAAGAATGTTGATTCCTATGCTGTGAATTTCCTGACAGAACCCACTTCTGTATGTATCTAACAATCAGACTCCCCAAAGTTTTCAGAAATAAATAAATGAGGTAAGTCTGATTGGCTTAAAAGACTTGGAATGAGTATGAACTGGACAACCACGCTTTGGAATAAAAACCACCCTGCTTACTCTTCAGGCTTGTAGTATATAATTATATATTATAGCAGTCTATAATGCTGTTTCAAATTTGTGACACCGGATTACCTAGATTTTAAAAAAATTTCTTACCTTGTCCCATTCATTACTATCAGAGTAGTTGTCCTTCATACAAGGTTGACGTATATTTGTATTGTATAATGGATTATAGATAGTTGAGTGTTAAGGGAGTTTTCAAGGCCAGTGGGGCGGTGCCCTGATGGAATTTCTAAATATAAATATGCCTATGTGTTAACCAGGGACCCTAAGAATGTCAATGTACAATTTCAGCTCAATGGGTCCAGTAGTTTTACGTGATTGAGTAACACAGACAGACACCATTAGATTTTTAACTAATAGTATAGATTAGGCATTAGAAAGCAAAGTAAAAACTAATCTCTAGAGTTGGTATCACTGCTTCCCCAGCCCGCTTCTTGGTGTGATTTGACGTCACTGCCAATGAGTAAGCTGTCTGCGCCAACTGCACTATATTCCACGATCATTTCCAGTTTCCTTGTGGCTGGTAGTGTCTTGGCGTCATATTGGATTTAGATGGACCTAATTATTAGGTTTGTTTCTCACCCCTACACTGCTAGCTGGCCTGGACTGTCCTTTTGTCTCTGTGGAATTGATTGTAAGCTATCTACAATTCATAAGTTCTTACATTAGGGAAGGAATTGCAGTAAATAAGCTTTCCTTTAGCATCCCCAAGCCCGGCTACTCGACCTCAGTCGAGTACCCATGGTTTCTGGTTGATGCTATTCTTGAGGAAGTGCTGACAGAAGGCTGGCAAGCACTGTCATATGTAGTGGTGTCATATGTACTACTGAAATATGTAGTGGTTTATATTATGTAAACACAACAAAAATATAATCATAAATATTCAATGACATAATACTTACATTGGGAATTATGTATTGTACCTTACGGTGCGATTTAGTTAAGAAATTTCTGAAAATCATTTACGACATAGGTACCTTATTTTGAAACAATTAGGTCATATTATATGTCAGAAGACACTTGTAAAGTACCAAAATATATTAGTTAAGTAGAAAATAAGAAATAAGAGCAGGAACTTGACTTGAGAGTAACAAATCAACTTATGCAATGGGATGACATTGAAAATTTGTTTTGGAAATTAGAAAGTTCGAAATATTTTGGATAGATCTCACCAATCTGTCGTATTATAGTCCTGGTACTGTTTATTTGAAGTTCTGGTATTCTTAGCACTTATATATCCTCTCGTCAAGCACAAAAAACTATACTTTCCTTCACTTTTCACAATTGAAAATTCAAATTTTGTAGTCGTCGCTGTACATGTCTATACGTCTTCGATGTTAAAACGGGACTGTTCAAAGGACGCTTTTTTCTTCCTTGGCTTCTTTTAAATTTAATACACGGTATGAAACGAATTCGTTCTCATAATTTTGATAGGTTTTTTATTTCATCCGAAAGATATGTGATAAAGATTTTTATATTATAATAATTTTAATTTTAATTTTGTACAATCTGGTAATATAATTATTTCTCTATATTCCTTATAACTAAAATATCTTATTTCTAAAATTTATACATTATATACGTTTGAAAAATCGACATCTTTTGTCCTAGCCAATGAGATCGCGTTATCTTCTGTGACGTCATTCGCTCCGCCCCGGTTCCGGTCTGCTATATCCGCGATATTACATTTTTTTATATTTGTAAATATTATTCGATTTTATAAGTTTGTAAAATTATGGAATGTTGCACCTGTCAAACTAAATGTTCATTAATGTCAATCTGTATGACATACAATCATACTGACTTATCATACCGGTATCACAATATCTCTTACACAATAGTTGGAAATAAAGGTCTGGAACAGATTTTGAAATGAAATTAGCAAGAACGTACCAGACAGGAACACCACATGTCCACATATTTAATCAATTGAATGTCTTTCATCAGCGTAAATCTCTTTAAGAAACTGTCATACTAGATATCAATCATAATCATTAATCATATATATATAAACCTTCCAAGACCTAGTTCTTGTGATTCTTAAATCAAAGTGTAGTAATATTAACCTGTGAAATTGTTTGTAGTGCCCATGTGGTCCACGAGTAATATAAATATGCATATAATCTATAAAACCTAGATGCATAGAGCAATTCCATAATTTGGAATGTAAAAAATGCTCGGTAAAGTGAAATAAGATATTGTGAAAAATAAAAAGTTTATGGCTTATTAAAGCAAGAGGTAAATGTTACAACAAAAGGTATATAAAACACGAATTACATAAATTTTGCGAGAAAATAGCAACGAAAGGAATACTACATATTTACATATAGTTCTTATTATCTACCTAACTAAAGAATTTTTGTACTTGAAAAGTGTTTTCCGACATTAAATATGATTACATTGTATCAAAATAAGGTATGTAGTAAATGATTTTCAGAAATTTCTTACTTAAATTGAATCGTAAGGTACAATACATAATTTTACCCTTATGTTTTTATTTCTTAAGAAGTTGAAAATATTGAAAATCTAATTATTAAGCCAACTGCCCATTATTCAACTTTAATTGTCAAAATCAGCTGTATCCGCATCATGTGGTAATGAAAAATGTTGACAGTGTTGCCGCTTCAGAACATATCAACTTAAAACATTTGGGTCTAAATGAATAATACCATTTAGATTTTGTACGTAAGAGAGAATTATTCAATTGATAACTTCTTATGGGACTGTGAACTACGTGAAATGAGAGGAATAGTGAAAGCGAATGAGGGGGAAAACTGAAAGCAGATGAAAGGAATCAACACTACTCTGCATCATTTGCATTCGCGAGCGTGATAATCGACGAAAAATATTGCATTTTCTCAGACTCCAATACATAGTCAAACTGATAATCAATGTAAAAACATTACACAAACTTTTTCAAATACCCATACATATTAAAACTAAAAATCTACGAAAAATATTGCACTAACATTCTCAGACTCCTCATTATATAGACAAACTAATAATCAATGCAAAAATATTACATAAGTTTTCTCACACACCGATACATGTTAAAACTAAAAATCTACGGAAAATATTGGACTAACATACATACTTTATAACAATTATAGAAAGTTTTAACATTTTATTAATTTAAAAATTGCTAGTTTTATTTCTGTCTACCATTCCTCGACTGTAACTTTTTTTATTGTAATATGCTGTTATAAAAAAAAATATATATTATATTCCCTTGAGCATATATAACTGGAATACATACTGACTCAAATTTCATTTAAATGTTTTTTCAAATAATTATTTTAAACCTGTATGTATGTATAATAAAATAAAATAAAACTGTAAGATATTAATATGTCTACATTACATAATTATGTAACGATTATTTAATTATGTAGCTGATTGTTTTAATTACGTGTGTAATTAGACACTTCGTAACATACATGATTATAGGTGTATCTTTAAGAATAAGTATGTAATTTTTAATTTTTCGCAGAATTTCTGTTTGGCTAACGATAATGGTGATAAATTTTTAAGTGATACGCATATAATATACCAACTTATTTTGAAGTTTATACTATATTAACGGTATAGATAAAATATTTAAATGACCAATGATCTCGTCTTATAATGACGTGACAAACCTAATCTAAAATAATATTCATATTGTGGGAACAATTGACACCAGTTTGTGAAGGAAATTAATCGTGCTGATGATTTGGTGAACTTAGAAAATATAACCATTGCTTCTACAGATTTCGGTTTTACGCTCAGCAATTAAATAACTTAACATTATAAATTTTTTAAAAAAATTTCTAGGTCAGCTAAGAATAAATGTTCTAAATCTGTTTTCTTTTGAAGATTATTTGATTTGGAATGTTTAACTACTTATTTATCGAAAAGATCTTGAAAAATCGCGTACACTTGTGTGCGCAATAAGTAATTTTCTTCTTTAGTTTTATATTTTTAATTAAAAAAAGAAAAGGTAGACATAAAATAAGGACCTCTCTCGACTTCGTATAAAATTTAATATTTGGCCTTTCTTCCTTCACAATTTTTGTATTTGGTCAATTCCATCTACGTCATTATATTAATTGAAAATATGAGTCACTATATGTTTCATCTCAATAGTTATTGTTCAACTTTTATTGTTAAATGGAAATATTGTAATTTTCATACAAAATAGGAATTATTTGGTGAGTTCTACGTTTGTCCAATTCCTTCTACCGATTTGAATGGGACTGTGGGTTTGTTTATCTTTAATTAAAGAACTAAAGAAGGAGAAGGCACTGGTAAACTGTAGTGTAAACCAAATGTCCTGACATTTGAAATTTGAAGGTCATCTAAATTCTAAATCAGAAATAACAAAAGTTGTAATATTGTGAAAATATCTTATTTGTGTACATTTGTCAATTATGTACAATGTTTGAGTGATTTTCTGGGTACTGTAATAGCACATATTATATTGGATGTTGTATGTGTTCGTAAAAATTCACCAATAACATACCTTTTGGTTTGTCCTAACCTATTTATAATGGTATTATAATTTTTTTTTTATCTTGCATGTTGTAGATTAAAAACAATTCAGCCCAAATTCGGCAAATTTTTATATTTCATGTAAAAATATTTATGAATTAAAATGATGATAGACTATTAATTAGAACTACATGTAATATCTACAACTATTTAATAATTATATTGGATAAGAACAACTAGGCTCCCCAAGGTAATGTTTTAAAATAGCTTGAATTGGAGTAGCAACATGCCAATTTACAAATTCTGAAGGCTATGTCAGTGTTCATAAGTGAGACCATAATGTGCATTTGTTCAGACATGTGGCAGATTTTATTCTAAAGAATATTAGTGAATAAAATAATATAAAACCCAATTTACCCTAATTTTTCTTTTCGCAGTATTTTGTAACTATTAATCTCACTGAATTTAGCCTTGCTTGTCAGTGAGAAAAAATGAATGAACACAGGAACACAACCAGTTAACAAAATTTTAACAAATTGTGGGTAATTAGCCTAGTTTACTATTATAATGATTCTAAGATTGGATTCTTAATTTGGCAGATCATGTAGCCTATAGGCATGGATTCTATTTTTCATTAAAAATAATATGGTAGGCCTTCCTGTAGTTTCATTTCACAAAACTTTTGTAGAAAGAGAACACTGAACTATGATAAAGAGTAAGCATAGGCTACCTAATCATTTTTAGCTTTGAAGTTCATATTATCTGCATATTTATAAAACTTCAGTTTCATAGTTTATGTTAGAGAAAATTAGATATTTTACTACTAACTTTATTTTTTAACTTCAACATCAATCTAAGTTATCTAAACACTCTAGGTTTTCTTAAACAGTAGGCTATATATTTCGGTAATTATATAGATAAGATGTTAATGCTAATTTTCATAATTTTTTTATTAATCCTTTACTAAACACCTTTATTCTTAAGAATAATTTATTTCTTCCTTGTGGAATTCACTTTTTAACCGAAAAATCATAATTTGAAAACTACGAAATTAACATATTTATAGGTTAGACAAATGGCAATTCTTCACATTTGCGTCAATTTCTTTCTTGCGGCTGTGAAATTAAATTGCCCTAAATATTAAGGTAAGGACAATTATTGACCTCACCTAACCTGTCGTTATATTAAATATTGAGCTTGACTTATGAGAAAAATTATACAGTATAACAAACACACAGAACACAATTCTCACCAAAAATATGCCTAAGTATCAGATGCGTTTCAACGACGAGGTTGTCCTCTTCAGTGATACACGAGCTACACCAATCAAAATAGAACTTTGATTTGTGTAGCTCGTGTATCACTGAAGAGGACGGACCTTGTCGTTGAAATGCGTCTGATACTTAGGCGTATTTTTTCTGAGAATTGTGTTCTGTGTATTTGTTATACTGTATAACCTGTCGTTATATATATAACGAATATTTATATATATAAATGAATTTATATATATATATATATATATATATATATATATATTCAATTCAATTAATTTCATTTGACAATACAAATATTGTATGAATGTTGTGTGACTTAATACATTAATCCTAATATGAAAACAATAACAATTAATTATACAAAAATATCTTTAAAAATAGGGATATTATAAAATACGTCAATTAATATAAAATAACAATCAACAAACAAATTGTCAAGACACTTAAAAAGATTGTAGCAATCACAAACATTCACTTAATTGTAAATACATTTGAATATACAAAGTATTTTATTATCAGCTAGGAGATTTTATTAGTCTGGTCACTACTTTTTACATTTAAAACATTTAATACATTATTTACTTCTAAACATTACTTTTCTAATATATATATATATATATATATATATATATATATATATATATATATATATATATCTGACGTATAAAAAAGAAAAACACCTTCATTCAACAGATAGCAATCCCAGAATTCTTCTATTGAATGAAAAATACCTTGCTTCAACTAGCTTAACATTTCATTTTTAAATGCCTTTTTCTCTGTTATGGCTTTAAGTTTATATGGAAGATAAACAGCAGTGGTCCCAGAAACTGCTGTTAACTTTGAAGTTTGAGAAAACCTAAGTTTTGGTGGTTAAATTGTGTATTTTTCTTGTATTGTGTCTACAATTAAAGTGAAATAGTTATGAAAGAAATTGTATAGAAATTTTTAAGTAATTCTTAATACATATCTGGCTATGGTGTACTTTTGTGTGAAACTTTGAATACATGATAACACTCAGAGCATAAATTGATGGACAAGTTAACATATCAAGGTTTTTGAAAAGAGTGCGGCAAGAATCTGTATGCCTCTTACCAAAGATAGCCCGAAGTGCAGACTTTTGAATTTTGAAGACCTTTAACATTGATGTGTTTGAAACATTTTCCCAAACAGCAACATCATATTGAAGATAACAGTAAAATATACCATAATATGCCATCCTAATATAACTCGACAAATCTCGATAATAACTCGACAATCTTTTCAGAACATAAATCGAAGAGTTCAATTTTGGGGACAATGCACTTATATGACCACTTCAGTTCAATTTTGAATCAATCGTCAAACCAAGAACCTTTATCCTTTATACTTCGATTAGTTGATAGTTATCTGCAAAGACATCTATTTCGCTGCAATCTTTTCTGTTCTTTGTTGAGGATGAGATGTAATATGTTTTTTCTAAATTTTGCATTAGATTAAGTTTGTTGAAATATTCTATGGCTTGATTTAAAATTATGAAAGACAATATAATATATATAGTCACTAGTTGAAATCTGTCGTTTATAAAAGTAGCCTATTTGTGATAGTAAATAATGTAATGTGCATGCGTTAAACCATAAGTGATTCACATTACAAAATGCGAATATGGAGAATTGCTATTATGTCTAACCTATAAATAGTAAGATTTCCTAGTTTTTGAATTGTGTTTTTTTGGTTAAAAGTTAGTTCTTCATTTAAGAAATAAATTATTTTTAAGAATAAAGGTATGTACATGGAGTAAAGAAATAAAAAAAATTAAAATTAGAATTAACCTCCTCTAATCTTTATAATTACCTATATTTCATTGCTAAGTAAGCCTAGGATCAATAGGTTTTCATTGTTATTTTTTACTTAGATGTGGTCTCTATTCTTATTGATCAGTGATAATAAATTAACTAATCAATCTATAAGACTGAATTAACAAGAAATAAGCCTACCAAATTTGTAATAAAGTCCATGTGGTTAGGCCTAATTATTTTCGTAAAACGTGGTGTTTACAAAATGCTAGTGACTGTCTAAGTGTCCAAAACAATCATTCATAATGTAACTAAAATACTGTCCACAATTAAAATCGTTATCAATCTCTAGGGGTGTACATTTTCTGCTGCTAGTACTTACAGCAGCATGACATACATTAACCTACATATTAAATAGAGCATCTCAAACCAATTTATTATTATTTTTAAACTTTGTATAAGGTCTTGTAGTGGGTCTGGATTTAGCAGTTAGATGGTTGGATTGTTTTCTAGCTTTGTTACTTAGGTCTCCTCTTAAAAGAAAAAAACTAGCACAACTTAACAAAAATTAGCAGCCATCACTTTTGGTTCTTTATCACATTAACAAATTTTTTTAAAATTAAAAAAATATTTTTTCACAAGTATTTACAGTTTATGTACATTTTTTCTTAGTTATTCAATTATACATCAAAATTAGATTTTGAATCGATAGGAGACACAAGCTTACTTTGGAAATTGGTCCTTGATATTATGTAATAGTAGCCTATTTGTATTTGTGTTTGTTTTCTCACTTGTGTACTATTAGGTAATACCCAGGACCATTTTCCAAGGTAAACCTGTTTCTCCTATTCATATAAAATCTAATCTAATAGGCTATGTGCCCTATTAAACTCTAACCTAAAATTATACATCAAAAGTCATTCAAAATATTTACAGTACTATGTTTTTACTAAGCCGGAAATGAATCATTAAACATCCTGTGTAACTTATGTTAAAATTTACAGTCTAAATCATAAATAATTCAAGTTGTTTTTAAACTTTGTTGGCAAATAAATGATGAGTTTTTGACAACTGTTTCATTGTTTCAAACAACGTACCAAAATTTCTTCTTTCGTCTTAGAGATCCCAAATGTATATTTATTTCTCACGAAATACTCAACATCGGTCACAAAACTTTCTGTATATATTTTATAAATTTTTTTAGGGGTGTTAATTGGCGATTGACATGAGACAAAAACTGATTTTTTTTTGTTTAGGCCTAATGATGATGATGGCAATAGTGTAAACTATTTTTTACAAATCACACAGATTTTTTCAATTTTGGTTTTCAAGTGGGGCATTTGACGAGGCGTGACTAATGAGCATTTGTTGGTTGCTCTATTAAACCCCTGACCCTCCGGCCAGGTAGGCTTGCCTCAACTTAGCATGAGACATGCTTTAGCACAACTTGTGTTTGTCTCACCTTAGTGAACTGTCACACTTTATACAAACGTTTAAATTTAATTGATGGTGTTGCTTTTTTCCATTTGTTACCGTCTTTAAGAGTTTAACAGACTCAGACATAAAGTAAACAAAAAGAGCTTTACAATTATAAGTGATATTATTATAAACTCTGTCATTGGGCACATCATGGCAGAGTGTAAGCTATAAATAGCGTGATTGAAGCAGGGCTTCCTACTTATGAAGATTTTCCCACATTTTCAGATTTCATGAAGAAAAGGGGTAAAAGGTGCAATAATTTATTGTTATCTCCTGCATATGATGGACGTGTTTACCTCTAATGTTCATGCATGTTTATGAATGTTTTTTTTATTTGTTTTTAACTGTTTATAAGTGGGACTATCTATTTTGTATGTTGGTTTAGAAAAGTAAAATAAAAGGAAAATGCCTTAGTAAAATGTCTATAAATTTGTGCTCATATATAATTATATTCTTTTATATATTTGAAATGTAATTAGCCCGAATTTCAAGCAAGCAAAACCATGGACACATCTACTATATTTATAAAGTAGGTTCATAAATTACCGTAATGAAGCGATAATTTTGAATCAAATAAGAATAAAACTGCTGGTTATCACAACTCAATATATTAGGCTATATATTAGAGTATAAAGATCTATCTGAAATTAGTAAGTAACAGACTCATCAAGAGTATCTTAATACCAAATTTAGTTCAATTTGCAATATTAGTTGTCCAAAAGTGACTACCTTAAACCGAATTTTTCTATTTTGGCTACATTTAGGCCAACTCAAAAATTATATATAATGTAAAAGAAATCACAAACAAATTCTCAGGCAGTTTTTTAGCATAGCTCACTTGTTTAGAAGCAACAATTGACTAATAAGTCGAATGGCATTTTGACTCGTGATTTTTATTGAGTGGTATGTTGTCTGCTTGAAGGAGCTGATGCTTTTAATTTTACGTAATGAGCAAATATTGCTCTTGTGACTACACCTTATCTGGATAGTTGCTCATTAATCATTATTGAAAATTAAAATGTTTATAAGTCATTACTTTTTCCAATTTGAACAAAATTATATAGTCTAATAATGTTGTTCTAAATCTTTAATTTATATCGCTGAAGACACTGTAAGATAAATGATTTTTGTGGTATAATATATCAGAATGAAAAATTATTCTTAAAATTTAAAATCAGTTAGGAAACATTAAAAAAAAAATTAAGAAACCATGATTAATTGTAGGGTTTGTATTTTGCTGAATATCTATAAAATTACAAGTTTTATTATTTTTGAATAATTTATGTGGTATGTGGAGTAATATGTTTATACAATGAATGATATCAATTAATTATAATGTTATCTTGTACTTATGTTTGTACATAATTAAAATTTGTATAGAGTAACATCATATTAACCTGGTTTATTCTCCATCAATCACTTGTTTTGTTTGCTCTAAGTGTTGTTTATCTTATCACTATTTTTTATAATTAATAATTTTGTCACTACAAATATGGGTAAGATCAGTTCTGATTTACAATCACTTGAAATGTGTCATTAATATTTACCAGACTGGGGAACATGTGTGTGTATATGTGTGTCATGAGTTATTTGTAGAACTGTTTATTGGAAAAGTTGTAAGCTATGTTAAAGTGAAGTTCAATGTTTGAATCATGTAATTTTTCTTTGGTTTTTAGAAATTGACATTATGTACTTTTTACATTTTTAGTGTTTTTTATTGGTTTGTTTTTTTAGTTAGTTCAACTTATTTTCAGTGTTCAATTTTTCAATTTAGTTTGTTTATAAAAGGAAGGAAAATGAATATACTTACAGATATATGTGAGGATTCAGAGGAGGTTAGATATATTTAAACGTGTGTGTGTTTTTTTTTTAATTTAAGAGATCATATTTTCCAGTGATTTTCATTCTTATGGATAGTATTTATTAGGCTATGTAGTTAGTTTTTTCAAGATATATGTGCAAATCTTTCTGCTTGCAAATAATATTTCATTTTTATAAATTGGCTGTTTACATGCATGCACCTTATTTATGAATGTATATCAGTATGTAAACATGAATATATGTCAAAGGCATGTCAAAAGTACATTTAATTAATGCTGCAAATTAGTTCTTACTATCCTTTTTCTCCTACCCTCTAGTCAACAAATTACGCCTAATCTTCTCACCTCTGTGGAAACTACCCAAATGAATTAGAGCTTACAAATATCCCAGTTAAATTGAACTAAATGAATTTGATAGAAGGTAGCATAAATCATAAACATTGTTTAGAATAATTATCTCTTTTATAATTTAAAAACCGTATTAATTTAATATAATACAACTGAAATAATTGTGCCTTTTATTAATTGTCCACTCTTTTAACACATAAGAAATAAATCATAACAATTTATTTTGAATGTATGTAGGTTAACATTTTTTTTTTGCTTCTGGATTCATGTTTATGACCACAAATAATAATAAATTGTTGCATGTAAAATATCTTTAGAATTTGTTTGAAATCTGTTTTTTTTTAAATGTACAATGTAACATTTTGTAAAAGTAACATAAAATGACAAGACAAATTTGAGCATATTTATTTTGTCAATTGAGCTAGTAGTTAATCTTCTTTCATTATAAGTAATTGATCATGTCATATTCTATGTAGTATTGGAGTTTAATTGATTTGTATCCATGTGCACAGTGTTTAAAGTGTAACTTTTGTATATTTTTAGTTTCAACAATATTATCACAAATAATTAATAAGTGAGGTGAATTTAAATTGAATTGAGGTAAACAACTGAAATCAGCTACACTTGTGGAAACTTCAGTTACTAAAAGAATTAAAATACAATTTCCACAAAAAACATTTAATTTATCCAATACAAACATCCATCCTCAGTTGCTACATGTACAAATTATACAAATAAAGTGGTTTTTGTGGGAAATGGTTTTCATTCATTTAGTGATTGAATTGAGGTGATATGTAAATTTAGCCATGAATATTTTGTTGCCAGTAGTTTCAAATCTCTGCATGTGGTACATAGATATTTGTTTAATTATATTAGAAAACACTATGTTGATCAATCTTGCTGAAATTTAATGATAACTTGATAGCTTGTAGAAGTGTATGGAAAGGAGAAGTGTATGGAAAGTCAAAACAACTCCCGTGATGGCGCTACAGCTGTATACACAAAACCTGCCAATAACTACAGAAATAGAGCAGCAAGCAAGCTACGCACACATCAACCTGCAGGCTTTACCACGTGCAAACTGGGCAAAAAAGACGATACAAGAGCAAACCTTAAAAACTCAAAGGGACCCACTGACAACAACAAAGAACATTCTCGACCGCTGTAATATAACACAGAAAATTGAACCGTTCTGTGAACTGAGGAGTCCCCTTGACTATCTGCAATTTGACACAAACCTGCACCTGATAGAAGACATCAAGAAAAAGGAGTGCCCTCCAGTAATGCTGAAACAGCTGACTTTGACAACGATAGAAGAGAGATACCCGACAAACAGTTGGCTCCATGTATATACCGATGGATCGCTCGCGAGTAGCAGAGCTGAGGCGGGCGCTGGAGTCTATTCATCCCTTTTCTCACACTACATCTCAGTGGGAGAAAACAAAAGCAGTTTTGATGGGGAGACCAAGGCAATAGCATTTGCTTTACAGCAACTCCTGTATAGACCTAACGCCTACCAGAATGTTGTGTTCATGGTTGACTCAAGAGCAGCAATACAAGCAATATCTTCCAACAAAAGAGCAAATAGTGAAACTGTAAATGATGCTCAGAAGATGATCAAGTGTCTGCAAGGATTGGGGAAACGTATATGCCTCCAATGGGTTCCTTCTCATGTTGGAGTGTTGGGGAACGAGATGGCGGATGAACTGGCAAAGAAAGGAACACGGCTCCAACATGGGAAGGCGACTCTGAACACTCTGACGGCCAAAAATATGATTAAGAAGGAAACAACCAGCGAGTTCTACCAGAGGACAAAAATCATCTCGGAGGGAAAAATTTGGCAAGATATAGAGAAGACCTGGGAGAAGAATAGGTGTAAACCAAGAAGAGAGGCAGTGGCAGTATTCCGCCTAAATACGGGACATGACTGCTTGGCAGCTCATTTGCACAGAATGAAGATTCTGCCCTCTGATGAATGTACCCTGTGCCACGACACAAACTCTATAATGAATAAGGACCATCTGATGGTATGCTGTAAGCTTGACGCGGATCAAAGAAGATCCAAGAATGTACACAAGCTATATTGGGACGCCAGAAGACTGATGGAATAAAATCCGAGAAGTCGCCATAAGAAACAAACAAACAAACAGGAGTTATGAATATTCGAAAATGTTTGTAAATGGATGTTTAATGTAGGAAAACTAATGTTCCTTGTGAGTCACAATCTAGATGATGACCAAATTGGACTTGACAAAAACATTGATAAGTACATTCATGAAAACAGACACTTCAGTAATTGATGAACTGCATGAGACTATTCCTCAAGATTGATGATCTCTAATTTATGACTTTGTCTCTGTCAAGGTTCTGTACAAGAAGACTTGTGCTAGGTTGGTTCCATGAATGCTTACAGGGGAACATAAGAAAAAGGGTTAAAATCAGCTGTGGATTGGTTATATGGTCAGGCGGCACAGTTTTACGATGTAGGGATGTTTAACAAACTAAGCCATGCCTCAACATGTGCTTTGATCTTCATGGCGATTAAATACAAAAATAAATAAATATTGAAATTTATATTGGTAGTTGAAATTTTGTTCATTAATAACATTTTCTGTTACCTGTAGAAAATAGTTCTTATTTAAAAAATGACTTATATATAACCAAACCTAGCTTGCCCTCCTCTAAATGCAAAATATTCGTAGTTAAGGTTAAAAAATCCTAATTATCAATTATTTTGACAATATTGTTTAAACTTAAAAATAGTCACATAACTCAGCAAGACTGTACATCTGCTCTTTTTGTTGTAGGCTCTATAAACTTAACAAAGAGAGTTACTAAGATAAGTCTATACAACATGTCAGCTGGTAAAATCGACTTGAATTATTATTAACTCCATTCATTTTATGTTAAAATGTTTAACAGTAACAGTCGCTTGAATTTATTTTGCAAATTCATAATGATTACAATCATATAGATATAATACTAATGAAAGGTCATTCATTTCTTACAGAAAGTTGGTACATAAGATGGAACAAGTGAATTTGATACAGTATATATAAAATGGTTTATTATTATTAACAGTAACAGTCGCTTGAATTTATTTGGCAAATTCATAATGATTACAATCATATACATAATAATAATGAAAGGTCATTCATTTCTTACAGAAAGTTGGTACATAAGAAGGAACAAGTGAATGTGATACAGTATATATAAAATGGTTTATTATTATTAACAGTAACAGTCGCTTGAATTTATTTTGCAAATTCATAATGATTACAATCATATAGATATAATAATAATGAAAGGTCATTCATTTCTTACAGAAAGTTGGTACATAAGATGGAACAAGTGAATGTGATACAGTATATATAAAATGGTTTATTATTATTAACAGTAACAGTCGCTTGAATTTATTTTGCAAATTCATAATGATTACAATCATATACATATAATAATAATGAAAGGTCATTCATTTCTTACAGAAAGTTGGTACATAAGAAGGAACAAGTGAATGTGATACAGTATATATAAAATGGTTTATTATTATTAACAGTAACAGTCGCTTGAATTTATTTTGCAAATCCATAATGATTACAATCATATACATATAATAATAATGAAAGGTCATTCATTTCTTACAGAAAGTTGGTACATAAGATGGAACAAGTGAATGTGATACAGTATATATAAAATGGTTTATTATTATTAACAGTAACAGTCGCTTGAATTTATTTTGCAAATTCATAATGATTACAATCATATACATATAATAATAATGAAAGGTCATTCATTTCTTACAGAAAGTTGGTACATAAGATGGAACAAGTGAATGGTATACAGTATATATAAAATGGTTTATTATTATTATTATTATTTAACTGTTTACAATTGTTTGTCATTTTTTTAGGTTACTTATAAAAATTAGTTTTGACTCTATGGGATATGGACATACAGCAATTACTCCACAAATATGAAGATAAAACTGTTTATCTTTTAATGTGAAATAATCTTTATAGCTTTTTTAAGATGACTGTTGTTTCAAGTTATATTTAATTCATTATCAAGTCATTGAGATATCAATTAGTAGTTCATTTTATGTTAATAAATGTCATAAGGTCAAGTGAACATATTAAAAATACAAATATAAAACATAAAACACATTATAAAAGGTAACATAAAACACATTATAAAAGGTAACATAAAACACATTATAAAAGGTAACATAAAACATTAAAACATATTTTAAATAGTGTTTGTTAGAATCACTGTTGAAACAGCTGGTGAATTGGTCCACCACTTGCTTTCAAGCAGGTGTATTTATCTATTCTCTCAATAGAAGCACTGGGTCCCATTGTTTTGTTTATGTTTTGTAATGTATTTTATATCGGTAATCTTAACGATATTTAATGACATTTTTTATATAAGTGAACTAGGTTTAATGACTCAAGTAGATTTTTAAGGAGTTAATTAATAATTTGAAACGGAAGTCATCTATAAGGCTTATTTGACATAAAAAGGTAAACATAGTTTTATTTTAATATTTGTGATCAACAAATATACTGGTAACATGTAGTACAAACATACTACACATGCACTTCTAGTACTGGAATAACAGTCTTAAAAAAAAAAAATCAAAGAATGAAAGCAAGATAATTGACCACAATCGAAGAAGATGAAAGAACATCTGAACAATAAGTTCATCAGATTTTGAATATTTTCCATACATTATTGTAGTTACTATGTAATATCCTTAAAAAATAGATTTTTCATTAATTCTTTATAAAATTGTAGGTTTGTTATTTAGGCTTTGATAAATACGACTTTGTACATTGAATCCTATGCACATAATATACGCTGTTCAAGAGCTTATTAACCACAAAATGGAGGCAATCTTAGGGCAGCAGATTTGTCCAGTTAGTAAATTTTTGTCCCAGACATTTGATTCTGAAAATAAAAATAACATTTTCATTTATAATAATAAAAGAAACAAAATAAATGGATTCAAAAGTGCAATCATATGTCAGCTTATTGGGTAGTTTCTTAGGAAATCCATCTCTACTTAAATAATTTTCATTATATAATAAATAAAACAATTTGTACTTCTAGAAATAAATTTAATAAGCAATCTAGGTTTCTCCAACTTATGGCATTGTTGAAGAGAGCTTTATTATAAAATAGAATTCCACCAATTTACCTATGGTAAATATATAAAAAAGTGAGGGGTTTAGGTAAACTACTTTTGTAACATAATTGCCCCACATTGATGCGACAATTGTAAATATATAAAAAATGAAGGGTTTAAAAATAATAATATTGATCTAAATTATTTTGTTTTATTAACGCTGTTTAACACTAAATATTTATTTAAAGAAAAATTGCTCAGCTTATGGGCGCCAGGTAGCATTAGCTTACCAATTTTGAAAAATTAAAAGTTACTTTGAATTGAAATAATCCCAGGGTCGTGATTTCTTTTGAAAGTGTACTAACAGTGGTGGTTTGATAAATAAGAATCCTTATTTTTTCTGCTGAAACTGAACATGGTTATTTATTATGGTTATGCATATACATGCTTTATTCATGTACAATTATTTATGCATGTACATGCATAATTCATGGTACATTCTTTATTATATTATCTGAAATTATTTATTGTAAATTTAAAATTATCCTGTCTTGAAGAGACCAAAATTATTTTTAATGACTCTACTTTAATCAGTTGCAACTTTTAATAATGATATTAGTTATGAGCTTCTTTATTCTCATGTATCAATATTTATATTATTTTTTATTTAGAAGTTAAATTAAATCTTTCAAAATTACTGCTTACAATACAACTACTTACTCATTTAAACAAATTTTAACATTTTTTATCAATGGTTCTTTTATATACAGAAATTTATATAAAATTGTCTATCATTTTTTGTTACTGCATGTGGTCATTTCCATGGTGAATGTCCTTTGTGGTAAGCTGTCCTCGTTCCTGTAATGCAAATTCCTTGTAGACGCAATCAGCCCGCCGACGATCTCAAATTGTCTTTTCATATTCACACTACTACTCAAAGTGTTCATCATTCTCCTGTACGGTCACCAGTCAATTAATTTTAAACTGTCCCTTCTATTTACTTTATACCTTACATTATTTTGAAACTGTTTTAATAAAACATTTACACTACTTTGTCCGCAAATCTCCTTGAACAAAAAATACGTTTTACAACGTCAGATGCCACCTTACAACTGTTTCAAGACACATCCTACATTTCCCACAGACTCTTACTAAAATATTTAAACGGTTTTCTACACAATTTTGCGTCTGAACAAGTCAGACGCCGCCTTAAGACTGTTTAAAACATTTACACTACTTTGTTCTAAAATTTCTTTAACAAAAAGCTAGGTCAGAGACCTCCTTTCAACTGACCTAAAAACACATCTTACTACATTGAACGTTCCCCTTAGACTGACTCTCCGCATGCTTGCTTTTCTAAATCCCACAATTAAGCGTCCTTTCCAATGTACAAAGTCAGCTAAAAAAACTGTTCACATACTTTGCACCAGAGACAATGCTTAAGTCATTTACAACAGGTCCTGTCTGTTATCACAACACAATATATCACTTAAACATTTATTACAACTTATAACTAACATTTTATACTTCAAATTAATATTTTGGAAATCTATATTGAATTTTTATTACCATTGTTTTAATATTTATTTTCAGTCATTCATTTGACTCACGTGGTCTTCCCTCCAGACCAATTAATTATAAATCTCCCGGTTTATTTTCATATTTCAAATTATAAAACAACGATTTCTTTGGTATCCAAGTTAAAGTTACAATTTTAAGGATTACAGTCTGTAGTATTAAAGTTAATTTTCATTGTACTTTTTTAACACAGAAAATATTAAACAAAAATAATTAACGTCCTATTTAAATAATTACAACCAAAATTAACTTGTTACACGTTTGTAATCTAACTTCTCTTTATTAACTTAGCACATCCTTTTTTCCTCATGAATAACATCATGTTTTAATATATCATATATCATATATTCATTCCAGATTTGATTAACCTCCAGTCCTTTAATACCTTCAATTGTTATAAAAAATATCAATTTTAAAATAAGATGTTAAAATAGGTTTTTTAATATTAAGAAACCGTTAGTTGACTTCTCAATAACTAGATTTATTTGGAGAGAAACAAATCATTTTATAAACCTATCATTTTATAAAAACCTATTTTAGATGCCTGAAATGACTTACCATTTATACAAATTTATTTGTAATTGTTTTCGCATATTTTAAGATAAATTTTATAAAATTGTTCTTTCGATTTTGATTATGATTGGTATCCCAAATTTTATAACACTAGCTCGAGTATAAAAAAGTGTAATTTATAATAATTTATAAAAAGTGTAAGTGTACAACATTTAATTAAAATGGCAGAATGGTTTCCATTGTACACATCATTACATATAGATAAATAAGTTCATTTCAAATCTGGAACCCAAAATCATAATACCTAGAAAAATATCAGCAATAGATTTTCTCAAACCAATACTTTCTCTGTACTTAGTTCTGTGTAGAGAGTGAAGGAGCACAGACATATTGTTCTGGAATAGATAATGTTAAGAAAATTGTGACCAAATTCAAAAGAGTAGCAACTTGTGACCAACTGTGCAAAAATGAGCAAATTTCTCAATCCATTACTTTATACACCCCATCCTTCATAAGTTGCTCTGAAGAACCATTTAAAAGTAATACACTTTTACAAGCCTCAACATTTTAATATTATTATTTTTTTTTGTAAATTAAATATAATGATTTTAAGCTCAAATAAAAAAAATATGGTGCAGTTACATATTTCCAAAGTGAGATGTTAGTTGAGTAACTTTTATGCATGTTATTTTTGTGGTATTGTGTATTTTTGATATGTGAATAAAGAATCATTTATTTGATGTGCATGTATATATCTGTTTTGATTAGTTGTGATATGTTATATATGTGTTAGTAGTATTATATTAAAACCTAACATTATACAACAGGATGTAAATTCTTGTTTAAATATTAAATTATTTTAAATTAAAAATTACAATGTTGTTGCTGACAATGTGTTAAATTAATTCTTAGTTATTAAATTAATTAATTTGTATAAAGTATTGTAGGAATCATTCTATTTTCATAGTGACTCCCTTTGGTTAAGAACTTCTTGCTTATTTTAGATTGGAAGTCAAAATAAAAATTTTATTTAATTTCAAGCCTTTTTAACTTACCAAGATTTGGGGTTTGATTACTACTTATAATAAACTCAATTTCTGCTTTATAATTTTATAGATAAAACAACATATTTTAACATGCAGTTCATCTATCGTTGTTATAGTCGTGACCATTGTTGTCAGTGATTTAATGAAAGCTTAATAGTTATTACAAAAATTAACATGAAAATTGACAATGTTATGTGGAGGATTCTTGTGTTTTCAGATATAAAAATCTATTTAAATGTTGAATAATTCAATAGAAATTTTAGAATGGTAGGCATTAAAAATTGGAGTGTCTTTTTGAATTGTTTATATTTCATTTATGCCCGATAGTGTAAGCCAGTGGGGACTGATTACTAGGATCAGAAATCTTTGAACGGGTTAAATTCTATGTTAGAGGCAATAAGTTTGTATATCACATGGACATTTCATCAACATATTTCTTCAGACATTGTTAAATTTTTATTATTTTCTAATTGTTATATTTTATTGTATTTTAAAATTTGGAATTGATAAGCATATTTCTTTAAGTTATTATTTATTTAATAAACGTGAAATCCCCAAGGTTTAACATATTTTTAATAATTTTTTTTTTAGTTATTGTTACCTCACTCCTAGAATGAAGCTAGAAATTCAGTTTCATTTAGTAAACATCGTATACATGTAAATAAGGTATTACCACTATTAGTTGTGGTTTAAAAATTTCAAAGCACAGGTTTTTGAAACTTTTTGATTGCCTTTTATCTGTAGGTACTAATACTTTTATCTGTAGACTAAGTAGTCTCGATACTTTTGTATTCAATTCAATTCAATTAACTCAAAGATGAGTTTAGCAATATGTGCCTAGACAACAACTCATATTGTTAAGGTGTAGATCGGTAAATCAACTTAAACCTAAAAAAAAAATAAAATAACAGCTAAAGTCATTATGTTTTGAAAACTAATAATATGGGGTTTCAGGACAAAACAACAAATTTCAGTTTTCACAATATCTGGTTTAATAATTAGTATCTCACAGGCTCGTTTATAGTGAATATGGGTATGGCAATCCTGAGGTATCCTATCTGATGTTACAGTAGTCTTGAGTTATATTCCTCTTTTACATCTTTCCTATTCTCTCTTGTCCAAAACCTGTTCTCTTCCGACCCTAATGCTATTTCCAAGGCTAGAGGTTTTTATTTTATATTCATTTTTAAAATCAGAGTTTTCCCTTTAAACCAGGGTGGAGGAAAGGCCTTAACAATTTTGATAAATTTGATTTATAAAGGATCCAAAAAATAGGTATTAGTAAAATGCTGGTTTGTGAGTTATTGAGAAAAAAGAAACTGTTGGCCTTTTTACTGATTAGGTTTAAACTTTTTTGAAATGTGAAGATTATTTTCCCAAACCAATGGTGCAAATTAAATTTAAAAAATGACAAATGACAAAAAAATTGAATAAATGACAAAAATGATTGTGAACTTTGTTCGGCATATTAAAAACTTTAATTAAAACAAATATGGTTATTCTTTGGAAGAGTTAATAGCATAATTAGAGCAATTTTAGACTTCTCTATATTTATTTTCTTTATATCTGTTTCCAAATATATTTTTTTATTTGATAAAATTTTATAAAGGAGTTCTGTACCAGCTTATCTCCCATAGAAAACTTACCAATAAAGAAATTACTTTTTATTATCTCTCATCTATAAGGCATTGTGATATTTTTCGGGAATATAGCGAAAAATATTATATTTGCTTTTGTGATTGGGATGAGAAAGTTAATAAAATATTTTTGCACAGTTTTCAATAATCTAATTTTTGTACCGTACTTTTTATATATATATTTTTGTATTTGAATTTTGTTCTTTATATTATTATTTATACAGTAGACTTCCGTAAGTTCGGCCACCTCGGGACTGGACCCTAGGCTGAACTTAAAAGTGGCTGAACTAAGCGATGCCTATATAAAAAATGCCCATTTATTGTATGTAAGGATCGTGTTGTGAATCGATACATATTGGAAAAGTTAGCAAACACAAAACACTTGCACATTCTGTAGAATACAACACAGAGGAACACTCTGACATATATTTAACACACATGAAAAGACACAAGGTTACAAAAACACTACAAAACAATATTTACAGAACCGTAGGCCTAATAAAATTTAAAAATATTTCTGTACATTGGTGGTTTGGCTTCTTAAACACTTAAAAAAAATCTGTTAATTTTTTCTGAACTTTCTTTTCTAATGATTTTTTATGTGCATAGTCACGTCACTTTTTAATAAACATTAAATCGACGGCAGTTGCTTCTTTTTGCTGTTAGATGTAGGTAGCTGCCAGTTGCAAAGCTGCTTTGCCTTCAGCGTGGCTCATTTTATTTTCTTCATCTTCCTCTTCAATCTCAGCAGCATCTGCGTCGTTATCCTTCTCATTTTCCTGGCGAATGACACACTCGGCAATTTCGTCGTCGTTCTAAACCTCGTTGTCTAGCTCCTTTTCAAATTGATCCACTCCAAAACATCTTCTTCAAAAATGGGACCACAGTTCGGTAGTTGCTGAAGGTCGTGCAATGCATGTCATCAGGTTCGTTAACAAGAATGTTGTTTGGCTCATCTGCTGTTGTGTTTTCTTGGTCAATCTTATCTTCTATATTTGGCCAAAGTTTTTTCCAAGACTTTACAAACGTCGACGGTGGTATTTCGTCGTATGCTTTGGGCTACGACATGTACACAACATCCTTCATATTAACTGACTTCAGCACTTTTAAGAGATCTAAGCTGTCATCAGCCTCCAGTTTAGAAAGAACTTCAGAAAGTAGTTTACGGCGATATTTCCTCTTGAAGCACTCAATGACCCCTTGGTCCATCGGCTGTTGAAGACTGGTTACATTGGGTGGCAGGAACAGCAGTTTAATTACTTTTTCACCGTCACACTGAAAAGTAGGTGCGTTGTCAAGAAGTAGAAGTGCTTTGATGGGCAGTTTTGATTTTGTCAAATGTTTTTTCACTTTGGGAACAAATTCGCACACACCATTCCCTGAACAAATATGTGTCCATTCACACTAATTTCTGTGACCGATAATACACTGGGAGAGTTTCCATGTTTATGTTCTTAAACGCTCTCGGTTTTGCTGCTTTGCCAATGACAAATAGTGGTATCTTGTGAGTCCCCGAAGCATTTGAAAACAAGGCGACCGTTATCCTCTCTTTGCTGACTTTAAACCCTGGAGCAGATGTTTCTTGCGGGGTGGCAAAGGTTTTTCCGGGCAGAAGTTTAAAATTTAACCCAGTTTCGTCGATGTTGTATATTTGCTCTGGGCTCAAGTTTTCATCATCGATGGTTTTTAAAAATCTTGCAGAAAAATTGGTGGCCGCTGTTGGGTCTGCTGATAGCTTCTCACCACAAACTCCAATAAAATGGACTCTGTGTCTCTTTTTCCATCGAGAGAGCCATCCCTTACTAGCCGAGAACGCCTCTTCTTGTTGAAGCTTTGAGTGCAAGATCATAGCCTTTTCTTTTAGGATTGGTCCACTTAATGGCGTTCCTCGTCTTCGTTCTTGAACGAACCACAACCACAACCACAGAGCATCTTCCACCAATTCGTGTTTGGCCTTCCTCAGTGTGTAACGCTTTTCTAGAACTTTTTCAGTTTCAATTTGTGTACAAAAGCCTTCGATAGTTATTCTATTGCGCCGCCAGTCGTTGACTGTACTTTTGCCCACGTTTAAATCCTTGCAAATACTTTGCACGGATACTCCTTTGTCTAATCTTTCCAGAGCTTATAGTCTCTGTTCCATTGACTTGTACTTACGTTTACGCTTTTCACTAATTTTAAAAACAGTTTAATACACACAAAAACAATGAAAAAAAAAGAGTACATACACAACAGATGTACAGTAACAGTAAAACAACAAGTATATACACAACAGTAAAAAACGCAAGTGAAACAAAAATCACTGACTGTAGGCCTACTGTAAGGATGAGCGCCACACGACTGCACAGTATGAATACACGATGCAAACTGATGAACTAAACAAAGAATACAATAAACAAGTTGAGACTTACTGCCTGCTCGCGTCCGGCTGGCTCGCACCAACTGTGTGACTCATACTCAGAGAGCCGGCCGGACTAAGCGGAGACCGAACTAACCGAGGCCGAACTTACGGGAGTCTATTGTAGTGATTAAAGTTATTACATATTTACTAATTAATTTATAAAGTAGACAATAATTTCAATGTGAAGTCAAGACTTGTTCGAATATAGAAAGTGAAGTTTATACATATTTTAAAGTAATTAAGATAATTATATGATTATTTAATCTAACTTAACTAAGTGGTAATATTTTTGTTGTAGGTTTATTCATCTATAAGTTATAGCCCAAGCATGGGTGATATAGACATTGCAATGAATTTAAAAGTATCCAATTATGAGGAAACTGTTAGACAACTGGATATTTACTATGGGATTGGTAACGTATAATATGTACTCAATTTCATTTTTGGATTCTATAAGCCTCCAATATTTGTCTTTGTTAAAGATTATATATATAGTTATTATCTTATGATATGAATTATATTAAATGATATAATAATCATTAGATGTTATATAATGTTGTAGTCTATCTCAACACCCTTTTCTGTTATATGAGGTCTGTAAATTATGTAATGAGATTAATTCAGTAAAGGCTTTTGTTTACAATCAAACTATATCTCGACATGAGATTAATTTAGAAAAAAGCTTTTATTTACAATCAAACTATATCTTGATATGAGGTTAATTCAGCAAAAGCTTTTATTTACAATAAAACTATATCTCAACTATCTTCTTCAAAATAGTTTTCTTGGGAAGCAATACAGTGCTTTAGATGGTTTTTCCACTCTTCATAGCTGTGGAGGAACTCAGAAACTGGTAATCTCCTTCAACTGGTTGAATACACTTTGTTTAACCCCTTGACTTGTGTAAATAAATAAATAAATATATATATATATACACACTCACACATGTTCGGGCACTATGCCCTCACTGCTACTACCGTACGAATCATGCTATGGAAGGAGGCATGCTTATGGTAATGGGGTGGTTAGAATATGCTGGAATAACAGCATCCGAATATGTAGGTTTTCTAAAAATATTGAAAGAGTGAACATTATTTTCTATGTTGATATTTAGATCAAGAAAATTGATGTTATTTCCTTCCCCAATTTCCATAGTGAATTGAATACGTTTATGAACAGAATTAATGAATTTAAAGAAATTTTTTAACAGTCTCGTAGTACCGTTAAAAAGACATAGGATATCATCCACGTAGCGATACCAGTATACGATTTTGTTTAAGAAGGGATTATTAGACATAAATAATTTTTCTTCAAATTTAGCCATAAAAATTTCGGCAAGGAGGGGGTGACAAAGGAGAACCCAGTGCCAATCTCTCTGCTTGTTTATAAAATTGATTGTTAAATTTAAAATAATTATGATCCATGCAAGTGTATATGGAACATTTTAATTGATCAATAAAATCTTTCTCATTGGTGTTTTGAAGCATTTCATGAATGATGTCCTTACATTCTCCAATAGGTATACTTGTAAAAAGGTTCTTGACATCAAAGGAGACAATCTTAGAATTTAAAGAATTTAAAAACATTACTTATTTTGTTAACTAAACTTAAAGAATTTTTAATACTATATTTTGACTTAGAATCTGTTGTATTTTTGAATATAGTGTTACATTTTTGGGCTAGTTTGTAAGTGGAAGCATTAGTAAAAGAAACTACAAAAAAGTAGGAAACTCAATAACCTGCAATGTTTAGAAATCAATAGATCAATTTAAAAAAAAACACTTTACTTTCAACTTAAATGAACAAATACATCTTAACTCATCACCACTATTGAGACCTATTGTGTAACCTTTGTTTTCTAAAACACCCTGTAATAATTCAAAAAAATGGATGAAGTTACTTTTAATGTTAATAATTTGTTAATTTGCTCGACTATAGGGCGCCAGGTTTGCTTTAGCATACCAATTTTGAAAAAAGAATGAATTTAAATATTTAAAAGAAAGAAAAAATATCTGGGGTCGTAAGTTCTTTTCACAGTGTACTTACAGTGATATTTGGTATTTAATGAAAACACTTGTCTCTGAAATGTTAACATAAAGATTTATTAAACCATTAGACAGATATAAAGTTTGAATAGTCATATTCAACATCTTACACTAACACATCCTATCAAATTACTCCTATTAAAATGATATTGATAAGAAAAAGATCTGAATAAAGTTTATTTACTGACGTTATCTTACTTGTTGCAACATACAAAAAAAATGAATTTAATTGAAATAAGAATTGCATCCTTTTAAATTAATGCAAGTTATATTGTTTTACTGAATATCAGAAAATTTATAATTTGTTTTCTTCATAAAGTTTTAAGTTTAAGGATTTACCTTTTTTTTTATTAAAATTCTAATCATCTATATATTCTATATCTAATATTGAACAACACAAATTCTATCAAATTCATACATAGTTTAAAAATAAGAGTTTCTGAAACGTGGATACCAAACACGTTATTGTTTCGTTGAAAACACTTTGAATCCGTGGTTGACTTCTCCTATTGTCCAAGACACCATGATCCCGCCTCGTGGAAATGCTCTCTCCCTTATGATGACATCCTCGAATCGTTTCTCCCTTTGTTTTATAGAATTCATATTTATTTTCTGTTTATTAAAATGAAAATTAATATTCATTTAAATTAAAATTTCTTTTAATATTTCTCACAAATAACAGTCTTGTCTATAAATATTATCAACTCAGCATTAACACTGAAACACTGAACGTTCATGTCTCATTCTACAAGTTTATACATTGGTTTAAAAGTTCACTATTTATAACAATCACGTTCAATACTTTGAATAAGGGTTTATAGTCCTATTGTCCAGAAAATATTCAAAACTCAAACCTTTGACTCATGGAAGCCATTGCAAAGAAAAACCGCATGGTAATTCATTCTACTATATAACAAAGTCTCTCGTAAAGTCAGTCTCTAACAATTCTTTGTACACTGATTTTTCACTGTCTATACCTTATGTCAATATCAACTCTATTGTCCCTTCTAAATTATAAAATCTTACATTCTATCGGTTTTTTTATTGTTCTATTTGATAACGCACAAACGTCGAAATACGTCTGAACCCTTCAATCACTGAACTGAGACTCTTTTAGAAACAACCTGTCACTCCTAACGCTGGACTCAGACTGCCGTTACCATGAGGCAAATTCTCACTTCCGAAAGCGTTCTTTCCGGTTATTGTTCCCACGTTTTACCGCACTGCCGTAAAAATACACATATTTTACATAACAAAACAAACAAACTAAATTACATTAAAATTAAACATAATAATTCATACTGTTGTCTTGAAAATCCATTTTTCTTTTATTAATGAAGTTACTACATTTAAATTATTATTTGAATCTCTTATCTCTTTGGCTTAACCGCGTCTTTTAAATGAGTCTATTTTAATATCTGACTTTTCACATTGTCACAAAACCCCACAAGGTTTGTATTTCAATACAGGTATTGGAATACAAAGCTTATATATATATAAATTTCAAATCGAGAAAGAAAAAAAATTTTTTTTTTTTTAATGGATGTTCAAGACATTTCATTTCAGAAGCTAAGGACCTCATGAAAGAAAATAAGTATCCCTAGTATACTTAATTTAAGAAAGATTCTCTTTTTACATAAAAAATTAAAATCTATTTGCTAAAATCCTATTTCACTATCTCAATTTGTTTGAGTCATCATAACTCATGTAAAAAAAAATATTATGAATCAATTAGTGCTAAGTCTTATCTCTATTTATACAATAAAACCCATCATCAGTTTCCTTTCCAACCTTGTTGGCTGAAACTTTCCATCAACATTTTTTGTTGACAGGATCCCGTCACTCAAAGCTTATCTCCCAGACAGCCGTCTATATACTTTTTCTTGTCTCATCCTCTTTGCCAAGACGACATTTCTACATCCTTTGAAAATCTACCTTTGACTCTAGATATTCATCTGAATCATTTTTTAATTAAACACAATTACAATTTAAAACCTCTCATTTTTAATTAACATTTTTACGAAATTATTTACTTATTACTCAACATTACTTCAATTCACCTTAAAACTTTTCAATTATCATCTTATATTATTACTCATTTTAATTTAAACCCAATAACTATTTATTCTTCCTTAAAATCTCAATTCTCTTTTGTCTTGCTGGGATAACATGTTAACTACTGATTCTACAATTACCAAAAACTCTTTTCTTCAACTAAAATTCAAAAATATAATATCATTATTATCAAAAAGAAATATAATTACTTACAAAACTCATCTATTTATTTAAAAATTACCTCTTTACAATTGTATTGTCTCTCAGTATCCTATCTTAAAATTATTTCCATCTTATCTTTCATATTTTAATAATTCAAGTTGCATTAATCCCCAAACAAATTCTTCATAATAAAAAACTCCTTATTATTTACCTATATTCTTTCATAAATAATCTCCTTATTTCAACGTAGCTTCCTTTAAAAATCATAATAATCGCCGTATTTCGTAGAATTCCTTAAATCTCCTCTTGTTTCATTAAAATCGTCGCATATTTCCTTTATTTCATTAAAATCGTCGTATATTTCCTTTATTTCATCGCAGTACTCAAAAAACCTCTTAAAAACTAAAAATTTACCATTAATGCAACCTAACTACCTTTTTTATAAAAGTTTCTTAACAGAACAACTTCATTTTAAATACCACTTTACTCAACAATTCTGTAAAGTCATCATCTTCATATAAAACTCAAAAATCTCTCATTTAAATTACTTCTTATTAAAATCTTCTTAATCATCTATTACTTGTATATAAAAACTTCAAAAATAAAAAATAAAAAAATTATCATTGCTTTCCCAGCTAACACCTTATTTCATCAAAATCTTTAGACACCTTTATCAAATAACTTCTCACAATCATCTATTGTTTTAAATTCAAACCTTATTTATTAAAAAACGTTAATTATTTATTTCATTTTATAAATTTCATCAAAACCTCTCTTATCATTATTAATTTATTATTCCTTCCTTTAAAAAACAAAAACTTAACCTCCTTTACTCCTTTTTTAACATCAAAAAACTTAAAAAACTTAATTATTATCTGTCTTGGCAAAACTCACATAAATTCTCAAACTTTCAACAACTATTCTTCATATTCACAAACCACAAATCATTTAAAACTAACTATTTTTCATCTTATCATCTAATCAATAATCCTTAATATTTATAACATCAAAACATACAACTTATCGTTTTACAATTTAACATCTAATTACCTATTCTAATCAGCTAATCAACATTTTTACAGTTTTATAAAAATTATACATTTAGTTACGTAAGTACTCCCTAATAATGTCACGTCCGGTTTATTCCATGTATATGCAGCTTGATCGCGTCTGCATATATATCCTACAATTTATTTGCCTTCAACATCTGTCTAAAATTTATTACATGAAGTTTTTTCATGTAATAATGTCACACTTATTTATGCATTTTTCTTCCTAACCTCTCCTACATAGGTTCTTCTAACCGTCTACTTTATACCGTGCATACTTCTAATTGCTCTTTAGACTCTTACACAGAGTAACATGTTGCGACGTTGAAATGTGCAATGGTTGAATGCAATATCTCTACTAAATTCAAGATAAAGCCCAAAACACATCCCTATTTCACAACACGCCCTCTTATGCAGTCTCAGAATGCCTTATTCTTACGAATAAAACATTCTATTATTACTACACAAACGCCTACCTCCTCCCAAAGTTCATGTACTCCTTAAATGCATCTACACGAAGAAAATTTTAAACTTCATAAAAAATTTCATTAAAATCGTTTCATCCAAAGTTGAAATAATGTTTATTTTTTACCAAGTTTACTACTAGTATCGTCGATTTTCTGTTTATGTAATCCTTTCTAGATGTTATTATTCAAATTCAAAAAGAAAATTTTATTTTTTAAAATTTATTCTAAGTTTTTTACTTAGAAATTTTACCTTCAATACTATTAAAGTTATTTAAGTAATCTACTTTTGTTCTTGTTTACTTTATTTAAAGCCAATTATCCTTTATTTAAGTAAATTTTATTTGAAAACACAAGTTAAATTAGAATTATACGTCAAAAGTTTTTTATTTTCCTAGACAGCATTTTGGTAACACCCTATATTTCGTCTCAATGTCATGCATAGGAATTTATACCTGACTAAGGAATAAACAATCTCCCCTAGCTGTATGAAGCAATATATCTGTCTACTGATAAGAAGTGAACCTTTTAGCTCCAACTAGATTCTATTTCTCTCGTCATTATTGAATATTTTATTGAATCCACCTACTTAATATTGAATATTATTTCTTCAACGTTACTCTGAATCCTCGCTTCGAACTAACTATCTTATCTATGTCACGTAAAATCAATATTTATTCCTTTCATAAACATACAGAGTTATTTACTAACAATCTTGCAGCTCCAATGATCCTCTCATCTAGCTAATCTGTTTTCGTCACGTTTTCTAAATATTAAGATCTTAATAAACATATAAAGTTGTTTACTGCTATAATCCAGCGTCTTTACTTTACAAATACCTAAACGTTTTCTAAAACTAAACTCTTAATATTTTACGCTTGGCTAATAATTATTTTCTATATTTTTGTCTCAGCTTACAAAATTCATTAGTACACACAAATTATTAATATTCATAACTCTTAATTATCTATTTTCAAACTTAAACTTATTTATTAACAAACTTCTTATTCTAATAATTATTTTTCAAAATCTAGTCCGTGTGTTTATAAAAAATGTCTTTACATTTATTATTAGTTGTTCCAAATTTCAATTGATTACAACTCAATTATAAATTATACATTTTTTACGATGGTTCCCAGATTGGTGAAAGATTTTAAAATACATGATTGAATTTTTTAACACATTTTTAATGTTAAATACTTCTGTCCACACGGACAGTTTGTCTAGCCTATTCATCACAACAGACCCTTTCCTAACAAAAGATCCCACTTTGTTATTGTCTCGGAGTATTGACAAAATACCTTTCTCTTTCTCTCTTTCAAACATATCATCACCCCTCCTTCTCTCAAACATCCTAGAATCTAATGACCTAATTTCAACATCTGCTCGTTTAGGAATTCTAACCCCACCATTCTTATATACTAATACAAAGCCTTCTTTTACTATTTCTACATTTTTACTTTCAAGATTATATTTAAAGTTACTTTTTTCACAAAAACTTTTAATTTCTTGTTCTTGTATTCTAAAAATATTTCTAAATTCTAACATCGCATATTTTTCAAAATCTACAATCCTATGGTAAACTCGTTTTTTAAGATAAACAGCTGATTCCTTTATTATTAGATTATTTACTTTTACTTTGTTTTTCAAATTACTTATACCTATTCCAACCCCACTAGACATATTAATTTCAACATTATTTGCTGTTTCTGGATATACCTTGTTACCTAACCCATTATTCATCTTTTTAGCAATTTCTTGAACACAGTCATTTACACAATTATCCTCTATTATTATCAAATCATTTGACATGTTATTTATTTCATTAAAACTGTTAATTTCTACTTCAGCTACTGTTTGATCTAAATTGTTATCCAAATTATTGACATTTTCTATCAAAACACCTTCTACATTATTTATCCATTCAAATTCTACTTTTTTCTCACAATAGCTCACTTCAATTTCTACTTTATTATTAGTTTCCATTACATTACTTTCCATTTTAAGATTTTGTTCTAATTTTACATAATCTGATTTTATTTCAACCCTAATCTCTTCAAATTTTTTACACATTGCTTCTTTTAAGTTTAAATTATCTTGTCTTAGTTCTAATTTACTCTGTTTCAGGTCATTATTTATTTTATCAAGTTTAACATTATTCTGTTCAAGTTTAATATTGAAATCTTCTAGTTTAGCATTGATTTCCAGCTTATTCTGATCAAATTTATTACTTATTTCTTTTAATTCCAAATTGTTTTGATCAAACCTATTATTTATACATTCAAACTTCTTATCATTATCTTGCCTAAATTCTAGATTATTCTGTTCAATTTTATTATTTGTTTGTTTAATATCATTACTTATCTTCAAACTGCTTTGTTCAAATTTATTTATTAACAATTCATATATTTTCTCCATGCTCATACCTTGATCATTATTTGTTCTACCCCCATTTACTCTATTCTGCTCAATTACACTAACCTGTTCCATTACCCTAACCTCTTCAGCTCTTAATTCCCTATCTGAATTTTCTTCTACTATTTCTACCCCTGATGTTTCTACTAATTTTTCATTCATATTTTCACACTGTCCTTTACTATCTAGAATCCTATCACTATCAAACCCATTAAAATCCGAACCTGAACTACTAATTTTACTCATACTTGAACGTCTACTATTACTATTATTACTTATTTCTTGATCTAAAAAATTTTGTGCAAATTGTTCATTTGTTTGCTCATTATTTTGCGATTCCTTCTGTAAATTATCAAAAATATCCCCCGTAAATTCTAATGACTCTATATTATTTAAAGAATTTTGATTTCCTAACTCTACCTGTTCCTCACTATTATTAACATTTACAATTTCTGACTCCATTTTTATCTTATTATATTTAACACAAAAAATTTTAAAAAAGAATCTTTCTTATTATGATAGAGAGAGTCCTTACCTTGATTTTAAGAGTTCTCATTACCAAAATCACTGTTTATTTCGACTAAAAAGGCCCACAGTTGCGGCGACATTTGTAATAATTCAAAAAAATGGATGAAGTTACTTTTAATGTTAATAATTTGTTAATTTGCTCGACTATAGGGCGCCAGGTTTGCTTTAGCATACCAATTTTGAAAAAAGAATGAATTTAAATATTTAAAAGAAAGAAAAAATATCTGGGGTCGTAAGTTCTTTTCACAGTGTACTTACAGTGATATTTGGTATTTAATGAAAACACTTGTCTCTGAAATGTTAACATAAAGATTTATTAAACCATTAGACAGATATAAAGTTTGAATAGTCATATTCAACATCTTACACTAACACATCCTATCAAATTACTCCTATTAAAATGATATTGATAAGAAAAAGATCTGAATAAAGTTTATTTACTGACGTTATCTTACTTGTTGCAACATACAAAAAAAATGAATTTAATTGAAATAAGAATTGCAT
Organism: Aphrophora alni; assembly: GCA_963513935.1. NCBI lineage: Eukaryota > Metazoa > Arthropoda > Insecta > Hemiptera > Aphrophoridae > Aphrophora > Aphrophora alni. The sequence goes on from OY740771.1 coordinate 56,059,470, forward strand.
CCTTTTAAATTAATGCAAGTTATATTGTTTTACTGAATATCAGAAAATTTATAATTTGTTTTCTTCATAAAGTTTTAAGTTTAAGGATTTACCTTTTTTTTTATTAAAATTCTAATCATCTATATATTCTATATCTAATATTGAACAACACAAATTCTATCAAATTCATACATAGTTTAAAAATAAGAGTTTCTGAAACGTGGATACCAAACACGTTATTGTTTCGTTGAAAACACTTTGAATCCGTGGTTGACTTCTCCTATTGTCCAAGACACCATGATCCCGCCTCGTGGAAATGCTCTCTCCCTTATGATGACATCCTCGAATCGTTTCTCCCTTTGTTTTATAGAATTCATATTTATTTTCTGTTTATTAAAATGAAAATTAATATTCATTTAAATTAAAATTTCTTTTAATATTTCTCACAAATAACAGTCTTGTCTATAAATATTATCAACTCAGCATTAACACTGAAACACTGAACGTTCATGTCTCATTCTACAAGTTTATACATTGGTTTAAAAGTTCACTATTTATAACAATCACGTTCAATACTTTGAATAAGGGTTTATAGTCCTATTGTCCAGAAAATATTCAAAACTCAAACCTTTGACTCATGGAAGCCATTGCAAAGAAAAACCGCATGGTAATTCATTCTACTATATAACAAAGTCTCTCGTAAAGTCAGTCTCTAACAATTCTTTGTACACTGATTTTTCACTGTCTATACCTTATGTCAATATCAACTCTATTGTCCCTTCTAAATTATAAAATCTTACATTCTATCGGTTTTTTTATTGTTCTATTTGATAACGCACAAACGTCGAAATACGTCTGAACCCTTCAATCACTGAACTGAGACTCTTTTAGAAACAACCTGTCACTCCTAACGCTGGACTCAGACTGCCGTTACCATGAGGCAAATTCTCACTTCCGAAAGCGTTCTTTCCGGTTATTGTTCCCACGTTTTACCGCACTGCCGTAAAAATACACATATTTTACATAACAAAACAAACAAACTAAATTACATTAAAATTAAACATAATAATTCATACTGTTGTCTTGAAAATCCATTTTTCTTTTATTAATGAAGTTACTACATTTAAATTATTATTTGAATCTCTTATCTCTTTGGCTTAACCGCGTCTTTTAAATGAGTCTATTTTAATATCTGACTTTTCACATTGTCACAACCCCCACAGGTTAGATCATTGACCTTTCTTTTGTAATTTATCAACCCCTTTACTCTAACCTTTCCTTTTGTCTCACATTTTTAGTTTAGACTTGTTTTGTTTCAATTTAGTTGCTTGAAAATGCCTAACGGCGAAACATATGTCCCAATTAAAGCTGTTTTGTGGAATTAAATAATCGTCTCATTATTTCCATTATAGTAATTTGCAAAACTTTTTTACAACTTTTAAACATGTGTATGTTTTCGGTCGTGAACCTCTATTGAAAGTTAATAATTTCATTTTGTGTTGTTTATAGTTAAAAGACAGCTACTGCGGTATCAAAGTCCAATAACAGGCATGTTCCCAGTAATCTCAAATGAGGATAAGATAGCCAGCGTTAGAGAAAGTATTTACTGTGCTGCGGCTGTGTGGAGCCTGTTCCAAGCTTACAGGTAAATCTGGATCTATATTTTAATAAGCACACATTTTTTGAAAAACATTTAAGCATTCTGTAAGTCTTTATAGTATGTTTTATCTCTTATTAAATAGAGAGTCTTGGAATTTAGTAGATCATATTAATTTTACTCTCAATGTTAAGGTTCAAGTTTGTAGAAACAAAATTAACCCCTTAAGTGTTTATGTCGGTTTAAGCCGACGCTACAAATATCGATAAAAAGTGCCACTGTCGGCTAAAGCAGACTCTCTTAACTTGCCCTATTCTATTTCGTTCTCTCTCGAAATATTACGTTGTAGTTGCTAGTATTGCCGCTAGATAGTGTTGGCATGCTCTCTAGAGCATAACTTATAAAACGACCGCTTTATTTTTGTTCTCTTTGGATCCGCCGTGAAATTATATTTACAAGGAGTCGCGATACCAGTGCAGCGAATGTGATGTTGGGCTGTGTGCTGCCCCATGTTTTAAAATATATCACACCCAAAAAAATTACTAAACATTAGTAAGAAACTGTAAACAATCTTTATTGTGTGTACTTTTATTTTTAACAATGGTTTTATACATTTTACTTTTTTTTAATTGTTAGGTAACTGTGTTTTTAATGTATTTGCAGAAAATTTTTAAATTATATTAAACATGACATTTATACTTTTGATGTTGCTTATATTTTCTTTTAATGCCTATTTTTTAACTTCCAAGTTAACAAACATTAAAATAATAAAATAAAAAAAATAGGCATTTTTGGGTTGATTTAGGCAAAAAAAATAAAACACTTAAGGGGTTAAGAGCGTGCAGTATTAATGATTTATATGAATTGTATGTGGATGAACATTAACATATTATTTCTTGGTTCAGGCATTCAGGTGCCACCAATAGCCCGATATCTGTGCTATGCCACCACAGTGAGTGCCCGTCTGCTTTTGTCCCTCAGTATGTTGTCCAGTTGCATCTCCCCTCCAACTAACCCTTTCAAGGTTTCCACAGCAAGTACACCAATAAAGTTTAATTCTGGTAGATATGACCACATTCCAAATTTGATAAAAAACACCCTATTTCTTTCAGTTGTAGGATAATATCAAACAAATGATAGAAAGACATTCAAAATACCATTCTCTTGGACTCAGGTAACATTAAAAGAATTATTTTTGTAAAAATTCAACATTGTTTTTTGTGATTCTGCTGTTAAAAAAATATGAACTCTCACCCCCACCCAACTCAAACTTGATGGGGTTGATCCAGTTTCTTGAGAAACATTAGGAGCAACAATTAGTAGCGAACCCCAGTTGAGAATTTCGATGTGGTATCTGGATCATCTAGGACTCTTCACAGACCTTTATGGCGTTGAGTTTTCAGTTTTTGAGTTTTAATTTATGTTAAAAAAACAAACATGGAACTCTTTAGTATTATGGTCTAATATATGTAATATTAGTTTCTTGTATGTTATTTTTCAAATAAAACATGTATTATATAAATAGGAATTGTTAATATAAAATTAGTTTAATTTATAACATATTAATTATTATAAAATCAAAGTCACTTCTGTAAATCACATGTAAGTTTATTTATAAATACCATTAATCAGTAATAATTAATAATATTTTGTTATTTTTGACCAATGAAATCACTGCGTAATATTGACAATTTACACTATCTTCCATGACATTGTTACTAATTATTAAATCTGCTAATCAGCATCTGTCACTATCACTCAGTCGTTCCTCTCTCCATAATAAAATTTTGTTTACACGGTATAATTTGGTAATTGGATAAATTTTTACCTGTTTGTTGACTGATCTTCATGTTTCATGGTGTTGGAAAACCAAAATAATTTGATTTTTAAATACCGATAAAAGTGATTTTTGACATATGTTCATCCATCATCATCATTGAAGTTGGAATTGTCTGTAGGTTAGCACGATAATAATTATGGCCACATAAATTAAGATAGGAAAATGAAATTTAGTAAAGAGGACTACACTGTGCTAATATAGCATTCTTTTGTAATCAGAAAACGTGAGTAGAAGATTTCAAAATGTATCCATTTTTTGTTCATATCTCGTGTCATTCAACTTTTAACACACTAAATTAAATAAAAATTATGTATTTCAATTCTTCATTTCATGGTACTCAATCTCATCTCTCTACAATGACAAATAGTAAAGTTATTATCAAAAATTTAATATCAAACTCTGAGCTCCCAAGAGAATGTAATATTCATATAGTTAGGAGAAATCAGCAGAGCCGAGTCACTGATACGAGTGAAGCGTGAGGAGGTTTCTTCATCTATGTAGCGCCTACAAGACTGATACACAGATACAATACAAAACACTTTTTGTTTTATATCACAATTTATCTTATCTGCCCTTTGTGTACCAAATTTTACATTTAACTTACTCTCTATTTACTTTGAATAACAATCAGAGACAAGTTTATATTTACAATATATTATTAATTTATGTCATTTACAATTATTAAAATTACAATTCATCTCTTGTCTTGAGCTCTTTCTCATTGGGATTATTATGGGTCAAATTATTTCAATATACTTGCATATAGTTTAATTGAAACTACTAAGTTTATGCCTTATAATTAAAAAAAAAAGTTTAACCTTATCTATTAAAAATCTATGTTACAAAATCTATGTTTCAATAATGTCTTTATTTATTTCCAATTTCCTTTGTGCCATATATGTACAGTGTGTAAATTAAGTATCGAAACAAATATGTATTTTTCAAACTAAAATAGGTACAAATTTTTTTTATGGCATTGACTCTTAACAAACGTTCCTGATTTTCTGACATAAAAAAAAAATTCAACCCCCTAAGGGGGTGGCGGGTAGGGGATAACTTAAATTTTTTAAATAGCAACCCCTATTGAGTGACCCCCTCATTTTATAGGTCTTGTCACCCTAAAATCAATGATATAAAGATAATTTAAATCCGTTGAGTTTAAACAAAATAGCGGCCAAAAACTCTACATTTGCAGTGAAGTCTCTTAAAATGGAATTATTAATTATTATCGTATTTGAATTCCGTGTTCCATTATTAAATTTGTGTTTAAAATAAAATCTACGTTGTTATTGGTTTTTCATATTCTTCTTTAAAAAAAAAAAAAAAAAAAAATACAGTTGGTTTTTAAAGTGAAACATCTATGCTATGTTGTTTCTTACCAAAATCAAAAAAAAAAACTTGACAACAAGTAAAAGACAATTCATTTAATGCGTAATTGTTATACGAAACAGTGCAATTACCCAAAAAAATTGAAAATAAAGGGTGTTTTACAAACAAATTGTAATTTATTTGTTACAACAATGGTATTAAGCCATGAATAATACAAAAAATTCTAATTTACTATGTAAAACACACTCAAAGTAAGATGTATTACTAAGTTACCTTTGGTATTCCTTAAATATTCACAGATGTTCGAATTGATGGCCAAGAGCAACTTGACAAAGTCCTAAACGATTGTAGAATTCATATAACACTTTGCCAATTGTCTGTTGATCAATTGACCGCGCTTCCCTTAAAATCCTATCTGAAAGCTCGTTTAAGTTTTCTGGTCGGTTTACATACACTTTACTCTTGAGATATCCCCATAAAAAATAATCCAAAGGGGACAAATCGGGAGATCTTGCAGGCCATTCTATGGAACCTCTTCTACCTATCCACTGATCAGGAAAAGTCAAGTCCAAATAATCCCTTACATCAACAGCGTAGTGAGGTGGGGCGCCATCTTGCTGAAACCAAATACTTTCGTCCACGGCATGTTCCTCATCTTCAGGAGGAAACTCTCTTGAAATAGTGGGTACAATAGATTCACGCAACAGGTCCAGATAACGAGCACCATTTAAATTACTTTCAATTATAAAAGGTCCAACTACCTTATATCCAACTATGCCTGCCCAAACGTTAATTTTCTGAGGATGTTGTGTATGGCATTCTTGAGCCCAATGTTGATTCTCATCTGACCAGTATCTCGAGTTTTGTCTATTGACATGTCCGTTGAGGCTGAAAGAGGCTTCATCGGAAAATACTATCTTCGTTTTAAATAACGGATCTTGGATACACCGATGCATCATTTCTTCACAAAATTGAATTCGACGATCAAAAACGTCTTCGTTCAATTCATGTATTAGCTGTACCTTGTAGGGATGAAATTTTTCAGCCTTTAGAACTTTATGTACCGAAGTGTAACTAACATCTAGATTACTACTGAGCTGACGAGTAGATGAGTGAGGATTTTCTTGAATACTCAGAAGCACATCCAATGACTTCTCCTCTGTTAAAACTGATTTTGGTCGACCACTTTTAGGTTTATTTGCTACATCCCCTGTTTCCAAAAACTTAGTACAGATCCTACTTACTGTAGATCGATTTATTTGATGATCGGGGTACAGTTCATTAAATAACTCACAAGTTTCTTGATACGTACGTGTTCTGTCCCCATACTCAACCATGTTGAGGATGTCAATCTACTGCTTTGTACTTAAAAAAAACATTGTTAAACAAAACTACAGAAGAAATTTAATACCGACCTCTCTACAAAATCAACTAAACCAGAATGAAGATATGAAACACTTTCCAAAGAATGTGCTTAACAAACACAAACAAGAACAAACATGGAAGGGTAATTGGAATTTTCCAAGTTTGGACTTTGTTCAGCCAACCCATATTATCTACATTGTGTACTTCATTCCCATGGAGCTGAGATAACCAAAAATTTTTATTGATTTATAAAATAAATCACTGTTTTCTTTTTTCAGATCTCTCCTTTTTACTTATAAATTCCTATAATTAAAAAGTCTTTTTTATTTTAATATCACCTTAAAAAGGCCTCATAAATTTGAAATTAGTAATAAAACGTATTGGTCTTCGGGATACTTTTCTAAAAGATGTATTAAAACATTTCTTGAGTAATAACTACAACCATTGTTAGTTCAAACATAATTGATGTTTTTGGCTATTTAAATACGGTAATAATTCCATATTAAGAGACTTCACTGCAAACGTAGAGTTTTTGGCCGCTATTTTGTTTAAACTCAACGGATTTAAATTATCTTTATATCATTGATTTTAGGGTGACAAGACCTATAAAATGAGGGGTCACTCAATAGGGGTTGCTATTTAAAAAATTTAAGTTATCCCCTACCCGCCACCCCCTTAGGGGGTTGAATATTTTTTTTATGTCAGAAAATCAGGAACGTTTGATAAGAGTCAATGCCACAAACAAAATATTTGTACCTATTTTAGTTTGAAAAATACATATTTTTTTGTATTTCTTCCAAAAGATATAATGAGACTAAATTATTTACTTCTTGAAAGAGTTTTGAAATTTAAGTAATCTTAATTATAAAGTGTTACTTAGCATTTCGGTTCGTCTATTTTTAATATATATACCATACTTATCAAATCTTTTGTTTCTGTCTTCTTTTTTCTTTAATAATTATCAATTTTCACTTCATAAGTTCCATTTACTTTTATTCTCCAATATAAAATATTATTTTAATTTTCTTACAGGAGTTAAATAAAAAAAACATTTTGAGACTACTGAAACCCAACCAACCACACCTTTAGTTCCAGTATTACCAATTGAACTTAATTTCAATATTATATTTTTAGGCTATACTTAGTACTAAATTTTCTTAACCATTATTTTTTTCCTGAATCATTATTATTTAATTTAAACTTTGACTTTTTTATACAAATTTTTTCCTTTTGAATTTTTGCGATTACATACTGGTGGTTTCCTATACTGTTCCTGACCCTACTGAATTTAAAAAAACACTCACTTACTTTTGTTCACGTAATTTCTTTTCTTTCTACATATTTCTAATTTCCATCTTACTTCTTTTTTATAATTTTTCTTGCAATAGGCTAGTCTAATATTTCCTTTGCCAGTTTTCTTATTCTATTTTTTCCTTGCTTCTGTTTTTTCCCCATATGATTCTGGAAAGATAACCCCATTATTACTTTCGCCCCCACTACATGAGGTACATTATTTGAAGAACTTAATGCATCTTGTTCCTGTCGCTTTGTTTGTATTCAGTATTTTTTATTTTTTAGTACAATAATAAGATAGGAATATTTAGGGGCTTTGCCAGCAGAGTTAATACTCCTGTTACAAAAAAGGTTTTGCATGTTTATCAAAGTCCGATTAAGATGCTCACTGTAAACCTCTATTTATAGGGAACAAAATACTAACTATTTATAACCTGTTGTATACTAACTATTCATGTTGTATACATGTTTAGTCACCTAAACAATTTTAATCATATCGATGATGTTTCATTTTATAATACTAGGAAGCCAATATTAAGATCCTATCTTGTAGGCTTGATATAGTCATGCATGGTTATATTGTGATGTGTACTAGGGTTTTAATGACTTCCAAATTATATTGAAGCACTAGTACTAGAAGTAAAGGTTATTTATTTCGCTGATAACTAATCCTTTTTACTCTCTAGATGAGTTTTTCTCAATTTCAAAAAAAGATATTTATATATAAAATAGTGTGATTGGATGATTGAATGGTTGGATGTAGTTTTGTTACTCTATTATAAATTATTGTTATTATTATTATAATCTATTTCTTATTGTTGCTGTATTAAAATGTTTACCTATTTTCAGTATAAAGGTGCTGTGGAAATAATATCACATTTTGTCTTGTTTGCTGTATGTTTTATGTTTTTTATTTTAGTGATTTATAGTATATGTTGACTGTATCAGTTGCCTTTGTCTATTGCATTTATTAATGCTGATGGACAATAGCCAAGAAACCAACTTTTGGGCATTACATTATATGATGGGGTTGATAAGTACCATGATAGCCCTTATTAATTTGTTTTTATTATACTCAATTAATAGTTTTCTTATCAATATCTAACATAAAACAAGTTAATTTAATTCATTTTTAGCAAGTTAACAAAGTCGTAAAAATATATTTTATTTTATTATTAAAAAAAAAAAAAAAAATTAGTATAAAACTTTATGTAATCCTTAAAAACTACCTATAAAATGTGTTATGGTGGTTCACACTATAAAATCAATTTTTGTCTAAAAGATTTAACCGGACCCTAAAAACAAATTTAGACACATATAATTATATACTTAATTACTTATATATAAATTCTTTGTATAAGGAAACTGATAAAAACAAAAACAATGTACAATTTTTTGATAGAACAAAAGTTGTAAAAAAATGTGGAAAACAGTGTCAAATGATAGAAAATAATGTAAACTTTTTGTCACTAATTTGTGCTAAACAGCCGATCTTAAAAGGATTAAGTTAATGAGGTAACGCTTGTCAGTCAGGAGTTTTGGTGTAAAAAAAATTATGTCTACCTATTTGCAGAATTAATGTTTTGACTTTGAAATGTGTTAAGTGAATATTATTTGGATATTTTTAAACAGACGAATTGATGATGATCGAGGCAAGTCATATGAGTTAGGACAGTCAGCTGTGAAATGCATGCGAGGTATCCTAGAGTGTTGGATCAAACAAGCTGGTAGAGTGGAAATGTTTAAGAAAAATCAAAGTAGCAAATGTGCATTGCATTGCAAGTTTCATCTCGTTACTGGTGATGCAGTATTCAATGATGAAGAATATTCACATTTACAGGTAACCAAAGTTTTATTATTTAATAAGATACGGATTTATGTGTTATTAAATACTCAACGATACACCGACATGATAGATCACATATTTCTGTTAGTATGTTTTTGTGTATTTACTCTTCTTGTTTAATAACTCTAACTGCAGGTTATATATATGACTGCAGTTTGTGATAACATATTATTGAGATCTCAAACTACACAAATTGAGCTGTCATGGGCTTCCTATAGATCCTATATAAGAAGGAATTTCTAAAAAATTAATTCAAAGAGTCACCTTTTTGAAGCTTTATAACGGTTTAATTTATCATATTCAACTACAGTAGAACCCCTCTAATCCACCCTCGGGTGGTCCGTTACTCCGGTTAATCCGACCGTGCTCGAGCTCGCGATATTGTGCCGACTTGCCGACTTGTCGTTGACTCACGTCCCGTCTGGCGCCATTCTTTTCGGTTTGTTATCGCTTTCCCGCTTCAGTGCTGTGTCATCCCGCTTCAGTGCTGTGTCATCTCTCGTGAAAAATTAAACACTACAAAGCTTTTTTACAGATTCCCCTCTGTCAAGTCTTTTGACACATTTAACCGCGTCTTAAACGAAACCAACACACGCTTCCGTATTCCCGTTTTCGTAACTCGTTCAATTTTATTTACTGTATATACTGTACGTAAATCATAACCAGTCAAAGACAAGAAGAAAACTGAAAAGAAATGTTATATTTTCCATAATGTATACTAAATTGATTCGTGGAAAAAAAGTGGCCCATCAAACGTTTTTGCCTTTGTATGTCTGCTATACCGACGGGTGCCAAAGCCGCGGTGTTTTTATGCCGCCGACAATGGGATACCGCTATCGACAAAGTCGTTTGACTCGCCACCGCTTTGGTGTTTCAATTACAATTTATTTTCGGAAACTCTCATCCAACCAGTACACTACGATATAGGCCGGTTAACAGAAGTTCTACTGTACTTGCAAAGTTTATATATAGACTTTATTATATACACTTTTAAAAGTTTATATATCACTTATTTCACTATAAAAAAATCTGTTTATATAATATGTAATAAATATTGACTTTTTTCGGATAATCCGACCTTTTTTGCGTTCCGACCATGCCTCCAGTCCCGAAAGTGACGGATTAGAGAGGTTCTACTGTAAATAGTAAAAGTTAGTCTAGATACTACATTTGACTAAAACTCAACTAAAATTTCTGCTGTTGAGGTCATTATTATTACTGATAATTTAGTAATTTTGAGATCAGGTCACGTTTTTAGCAATTCTTAAAATTATTATAACTTTATTTTTTCAAAAACAAAATTTGGCATCATTGGTTGCAGGTTTAGAGCTGCAGAAAATGAATGTGTTGTAGAATTTACAAATTAAATATTTACTTTAACTTTTACAACTTTAACTTTAATATTTACTGAAACTTTTACAATCTTTCTAGACGCTATTGAACGTTCTAGAATACAGATTCTAGAATACAGACGTTCTGTTTAGAATACAGATTTTTGAGTGGTATGCTCGTTTCAAGGTTAGCAGAACTTCTGTTGATGATGATCATCGTTCAGGACGACCTTCCAAGCGCAAAACGGATGAAAATGTTGAGAAAATTCGACAACTCATTCATGTAGACTGTCGTTAAACAATTTATAATTAGTGTACACGTGTCGTATAAGTTATGGAAGCTGACAAAAAATTCTAACTGAAAATTTAGACTTGCGTCATGTTGCTATGAAATTTGTTCCTCGGCTTTTGTCTGTGGATCAGAAACACCGACATTTTAATGTGTCCAGTTAACTCGGAGAAACGGCTGAAAATAACCTTACCTTAATCTCCAGGGTCATAAGCGTTGATGAAAGGTGGTTTTATGGGTACCTTTACCTTTACCTTTGGTTTAAGAAACAAAACAGCAGTTGTCACAGTGGAAAAGTCCATGATCTCAGAGACTGAAAAAGCTTGGCAGGTCAGAAATGAAACAAGATCCATGCTCATTGTGAGATATAAAGCATTGTCCATCGCGAGTTCGTGCAAGCTGGTGTTACAGTGAACTCAGATTGTTATTGTGACGTTTTGAGGCTGCTGAGAGAAAATGTTAAAGGAAAAAAAGGCCCAAATTGTGGAAAGGCCAAAACTGGCTGTTGCATCACAACAATGCACCTGCTCATGCTTCAATGAAAATAATACAGTTTTTGACCATAAACAATATGGCCGTCATCCCGCACCCTTCATATTCACCACGTTTAGCCCCCTGTGACTTTGCTCTATTCCCGAAAGTGAAAATTCTCATAAAAGGTTACTGTTTTGACACTAGAAGATATTCAGAAAAACACAGAAAGTTTTGTTACTTTCCACTCATGGAAAAATATTGGATTGATTGTATCGATGATTTGCAGGGATACTACTTTGAAGGAGATGGGAGCCATTAGTAACCTGGGTAACAAAATAAATTTATTAAACCTAGTCCGGGAACTTTCTGATAGCACCTTGTATCTGAACTCCTGATGATTCACTACATCAGGAGTGTTGTACTTAATTGGACAGGGAAAATTTAAATTGTGGCTTTTCAATACCACAGAGGAAAAAAAACATGGAGTATACTTCTACATTAGATTAAGTAAAAGTTTTAAATTGTTGAGGATTCTTAGAGTTTTAATTCAAATGGAGCAGTACAGTTCTGACAAGATTCATAGCTTAGTCATGGGATTATTAAAAACAACATTGTATGTTGGATGATAAGGTTTGGAGTGGAATCTACTCATATATGATATTTGTAGTTGCCGTTTTCTTTAAGAAAAAGATGGTTCTCCAGTCTCAGCAAGTAAGATTGAGATTGGGCTCGAACGAAATGCATCAGAAACAATCCAAAGAGCAGAATTATGGATGGAATCAAGCATCCTAATTGATGATTGTCTTGCAGATAAGTAGACTATAAAGCCACCAGTCCACAATCGAACAATACCATGGTAAAATTGTAACATACAAGTCCTATTGGCTCCCCACCAAGAACCGAGAACCACTGAAAACAAGTAATATGTCAAATATTTTGTTACAAGTATATTCAGATCTGATAAATGTGGAATCCAAAACAAGAAAGTTTTTGATAAAATAAAATGCTTATGAATCTATTACTTCCAGTATTTTGAAGATTTGATGATTCAGTGTATTATGCTTTAAATTTAGAAGTTATTTAAAAGTTTTTTTATGGCTTTACAAAAATTATTTAGTAATGTACTGAATTTAGCGGAGGAGTACATATTCTCTTTTCAAATATAAAATTAAAGGAACACAAAAATCTATATTACATTTGTGACATGCGAAGTGATATCACAGAGTAATTAAATTTTATAACTGTAATTCTATTATAACTTAAAAAAAATTATATATATGTTTTATCCTTACAGGGAATTAATAAATTGTGCATTTGTTTCTGTAATCTATTTTTTGCATTTTGTTCTTGTACAATGTTTAGTATTTGTGTAGTTATGGCTTGTGATAAGATTGTGTAACTATTAACTTAGATTGAATTATATTTGGTTGTACGCCTATTATGTTATGTTACAAAAACGTTATTTATCTTTTGTTTTCTTTTCATTTTTGTTCATTTATATAGGTTATTCAATAATAATAATAATAGTGTCTACGATATGTCAGATTTATCAAAATTCCTACCATATTACTATTGTATTGGTATTAAAGAGCTTTAGGATACTTTTTTTAGTTTTTTAAGGCTGACTATATAGAAACTAGGTGGCTAAACTAAAATAAATTCATTCACATGACTAAACGGGCTGAACTATAACTGTTAGTATTTTAATTATCATGTCCAAAATATCCACATTAGGCATATGGATGACATTTTGAAAGTTAAAGAACTTATAAATGATGTAAAATAACTAGATACAGTAAATGGTTAGGTTTTGTAATATGTATTGATAGTGAATAGATAACAGCATGCTAGGCGAAACAAAGATTATTTACCTTAAACAAAAATTTAAATATAGTAATGGTCAATTAATTTAATGTTTTTGTTTCCTACTAGATAGATGTTGTATCACTCTATCTAATCTTTCTGGTCCAAATGATTACATCTGGAATGCAAATAATTTACACTCAAGATGAAGTTGCTTTTATTCAGAACCTTGTGTATTACGTGGAAAGAGCCTACCGGACACCTGATTATGGTATGTGGGAACGTGGAAGCAAGTATAACAATGGCATGCCTGAGATCCATGCAAGGTAATGGTAATAAAATAATTAATTTTTTATCATCAATTAATGATCTTTTCTCGATCAGAGAACATTATTTTTTGTTTAAAGATTTTAATTAAGGACTTAGCTTAATTTTCTATTTTACACTATCATACTATATTAATTTATTTTCTAACATACTGGTTGTCCAAAAATTACCTGAACAATTATTAGTCTTAAACTAAGAAAAAGATATAACTGAATTCGTACAAATATTTTCTGGTGTAATTAAACCATTTTTTGGCATATGTTATAAGATTCATTTTCTTTCATATCCATCAAGTGACTTCATTTACGCTTCTGGTGTTTCGGACTATCTGATTCATCTCAGAGTTGTTCTTGGACAGTCATATCCAGAAAGTAGTCTTTGGACAGAGCCACCTTACTTGTCACATCTTGCAATTCTTTAAATTACGTGTATACACAATATCCAATTAGCCTTGTAGTTAATAATGACATGAAAGAAGTATTCCCCAAACCACAAATAAGGCACTAACATAATTAACATTTAATTTGGAAGTTTAGGATAAACCAATACTCAAACATGTATATAAAGGTTTATTAAACTTACTAACTTAAAGTAAGTGTGTTTAGTATATGTTTTTTATTTTAATAATGCATTGAAAGTAGAGTGAAGGCTCTAAAGATGGAACAGATACTCCGAAACATGTTAAAAGCATAAACAAAGTCAAGTGACAGATATAAAAAAGCTGACTCATATGGTTATATGTTGTTAATTCACTTCTACCCTGGTAAAAGTTATTTAATTGTTTTAACTCATTTAACTTTACTTTTCAGACACTCGTTATATATAGTACAGAGAGATGTTATGTAATCATAAATAAACCTAAATTTTCAGGTTTTTGCTGATATATTTTTTAAAGAAAAAAAAGTATATATTTTGATTTCAAAAAGGTGATTTTTGAACAACAATTTGTGTGCATGTCTTTAGTCTATGTAATTGCCTATTAGGGGTGAAAGGATCAACAGATTTTGGTCCTATGTGTTTGTAGGGATATTAAATTGGGCTAGTTCATCATAAGTTAAAAAAAAAAAAAAAAAAAGAGGGTACATACCACAGATTATAATTATACTAAATTAAATTTTTTTTTATAATCAGCTGTAAATAATTTTGATTAAATTTTTGCTCAAATTTAGCCCTATAAGATTCAAACAGAGTGTATTGGCCTCTATAAAAAAGTTCACACATGGTATTTATTGGTAAATAATTATCCTAGTAAGTCAAGTATCTAGGTCTATAGGATTTCAATCAATTTTGGTGAAATATGAAGATTCTTACAAAATGATTTTAAGTTGTAATTTTATGATGAATTATGTAACTTGGTTTTTCATAATCTTTACCAACCTCTGAAATTAATTGAAAACTGAATTTTATAATCTAAATGTTTTTTTAATGGGTGCAGTTGATCTATATGCTGTTATAATAATTACTTTCTACATATTCCTATCCTCTGCTATGATCTTGTGTTTCAGCATTGAACTATTAGAATCTTGAGTTAATATGGCATTTGAGCCAATCAAATAATAAACAGAAGTAAAGCAATAAATGCCACCTTAATTTTGTCAGCATTTTATATTTGTTAAATTTTTTATTGTAGTGATGTTGACTTCATTTTGTATTTCAGGTTACCCTAGGAGCATAAGCAAGTTAGGTAGAATGCTGAGTATATAATAATTTTAAGTTTATTCAAAATGAAATAAAATAAAATATACTAAATTTTTAAGTTTTATGAATTTTTTATTATTTGTAGTTCTATTGGTATGGCGAAGAGTGCTCTTGAAGCTATTAATGGCTGTAACCTGTTTGGAGAGAAGGGTGCATCTTGGTCAGTAATATATGTTGATATAGATGCACATAATCGTAACAGGAGCATCTTTGAAACACTCTTGCCTCGGGAGTCTAGTTCCAAGGTTAGACCAGTTAAGACTTATTATAAATTTAATTTAAACTAATTATTAAATCATTTTCATTATTAACTGGGGTTTTCCTAGTTTATAGTTAATAGTCTTATTTCCTTTGTTAAATAAAAAACCAAAAAACAAAAAAAAAAACAAAAACAAACAGGAAATTACATAAATATAGTAGCACAACATGTTTGTTTATACAATGTGAGTAAAAATAAGTAATTAATAAACTCAGGAATTTAATTCTAGAACTACTGTTGTGGCCATTTCATTTTTTAAATTATTAATTACACAATTGTTTTCAACTTCTCCAAAACCATGTTTAGTTTTGTTTAATCAAAATCATCCTAATTCATTTCAGATCTTTTTAAAACAAAACATTAATAAAGTTTGTTTATATATATAGATATAAGGACAAATCTGCGGTCATCTCTACAGTCCAAACAGCTAAACCAATTTTCATGATAACTTTCTTTCATTGGTCTAGTTGTGCATTGCAAAGCCAGATTTTTGAATTGAATCCCAAAAAATATTATTATTTTTTAATGAGAGTTTTTATTTCAAACACGGGACTCCTAGAAACCATAAAATAAGGTTATTATTCAATAATATTATAAACTCATCTAAAAAATTTAGTAGGCCTATGTGAGAATTCCAAACTTTTAATATCTATTCCAGGGAAAATTTACAATTTGACAATAATAAAGTATTTTCTCTCTTATAACAAGGGAATTAATATGAAGGAAGAAAATGTTTTAAACATTTTAATCTCCAATTAAATAGTTGTAATATTGTAATACAGGGAGATGTTTTTAACGCATTTTTTATGTTTCATATTGGTTTTAGCCTCTAATATGTGTTAACTAATTTCAAAATAATTTAGATCTTCTGTTTAAAAGCTTCTCATCTTTTTGCTAAGAGTTCATAAACCCCCCCCCACTAACCCAAACTGCAAAATTTGTACTGGCAACCTATAACTTGTGATACCTCAAATTAAAGACCATAAAAAGAAAACTGAAATAAAATTGTGTTTCAAAGCCATTTTTTCAGAATTTTGTAATCGTAATTAAACAATAGAGGTAAATGACAAAACTTTTTTAAAATATTTAAAACACTGCAAAGGTGTAAATTGAATCCAATTTTACTGGTTATTTTGAATTAAAAGTGAAAATTATAATCAACCTCAAAGTTTATTGAAATTTTTTAACTCAAAACTCAAAATGTTTAATAGGACGATAGGATGATATAGCTTGTGACTCATTGTTGAAGAGCACTTAGTTTGATTAGTGATTTGGTATAAAACATTTTCAAATCAGTTGACCTTTATAAAGTTATTTACTCATATAAAAGAATAAGAATACAGAATAAAGGTTTATTTTGAATGATGTTAAGTTAGGACCATAGTGTTCTTTCTTCCACTGAACCTTCAGAAACATGGAGTTGCTAAACAAACAACAATTACATTACATTTTAAGAAGAATTTAAATTATTAAGTACCTACATACTTAAAACAGGTATAACTAAAATATTAATTAATTAGTCTAACAAAATAAATCTGACTTTCTTTTTGTCAGAGAAAAAGGAAGAATAGAAAAAAAAGGAATACACTGTGATGTCATTAACACGTTTGCTACCAGAACTCAAAATGTAAATGGATCAATTGTGCGGCAGATGTACTTGTAAGCCTCAGAGATAGTTCTACGTGGAGCGACAAGCATCCATGCAAGTCTAGTGTAGTTTATAATCTGGAGGGAATTAATCACATGAATTTTAATACATTGCATGTGTTAGATTGTCTGTGTTTTATTCAAAGTGTTAGTTTGTGGTATGTGCAAACAGTTTCTAAATAAGTTTGAAGTGAAACATAAATATGAGTGATTCGAGATGTAAACGAAGAAATAGTGATGGTTCAAGGGATGAGAATACATTCATAGACTTATAGAACATGAGTGTTAGTGAATTAACAAATAGAATGTTAGATATTTTGAGTGACTAATATGAAATATCATGTGATGAAGAAGACTCTTGTCTTAATCTCCAGGAATTTAGTAATACAGATTCAATTGACAAATCCAGTCATGAGGCTTTATTTGTTTCTGTTCCTACATGGAGTGACGATTCCTCAAAAATTATAACTTTGTATTTTACTAAAAGTTGTTAGTATACCTTGAACTGGAAATTTTCCTATTGATTTTTCAAATTATTATTCGAATTATATTTTAATTGTTTTGCTTATCAATACTATTCATATGGCAAGATGACAGGATTATTGGAAGACAAATATATATTTTTTAAATCATGTTTTCCAGATTTTATGAGCCTTGACAGATTTTCGAGTATACTACGTTGTCTACATTTTTCAAAAAAACTTCTGAAGATGTATCTTAGCAAAAAGACCAACTTCAAAAGATCCACTCAATTATATTTTATTTAAATGATGATGGTAAATTCTTATTTATTATACAATAAGAAACATTACCCAGAAAATAAGTTGTCATATTATGATTTTAGGCTGTAGATAATTAATATGGTCCTGCTGTCTAAAATCATGTACTTAGAATTTCTAGTCAAGAGTCAAAATGTCCTCTAGGAAAAAATGGTAAAATGTTGCACAAAAAGGGTCAAATGTGCAAAAAAGGGCATTCGCAAAGACACTATCTATCATTGTATTGCTTGTGATTGCAACCTTGTTTCAAAGACTTTCATGGAAATTGAACTAATTGAAATTAACTTTTACTATTTTTCTTATAATATAAGAATAAGATATAAAATTTGAATAATAAATAATTCAAATAATAATCACTGAGACTTAGTAAAAACTAATTTAAAATAACTAATAAATATAAATCTACAACATATTTATATATATATATATAAAAAAAAAAAAAAAAAAAAAAAAAAATTAAAATTACACATAAATTCAATTAGGCCTACTCTCCACAATAAGAAACGCTAAAAAGGTTACTAGTATTGAAAGTTTATTTTCTACTTTCAAGAAGTAAGTATAAAATTCTCATAGATTGAATAGCAAGGAGGTCTGAAATAACAGATAAAAAAGATAAATACCAATGTCAACATTGGCTCTACAGAAAACAGAGTAGGTACCAATGTGGCTGACCGGCAGTTCTAGGGTTAAATTATATTTATTTGGAAGTAATTTTGTTTTTATTTTACAAAATTTATCATTATGTCACAGTCTGTTTTATTTGTATGTGTATATATTGACATGGAGAATTAAAATAATTCATAATTTCTAGTTTTTGGGCAATAATTACATTAAACGATTATGCTTAAATCATAAATAATAAATCTACTAAAATTTTGAATTCAAAATATCAAGCTATTTTAGTTTTTACAAGAAAAATGTACACCGTTATTTTAAAATTGAAAAAATCACCTCTTGTAATATAACCACTTTTGGTGAAAGCCATATTATTATCTTTACAGGGAGTCGATGCTTCATTATTACCAACCGTTTCATATCCAGCTTTTGCAACTCACGAGGAGTTCCTATGTGCTGAAACAAAAAGTAATGTTATTCGTCGCTTGAAAGGACAAAATGGTTTTAGGCGATTTGGGAGAGATGGTTATAAGTGTGTACTAGAAGATCCAAGTAGAAGATTCTACAAAATTGGTGAAACTAAGGTACTACTTTTTTGATTGAAAATAAGGTACAAGATTAGTTTGATTTTAAACATCTTAGGCAAGATTAGTCAAATTTGGTTCTAAAATTTCAACTTCAAAAGTTTTAAAAGTTAAATGGCTAGTGGTTTTGTGTGTATTAATATTATTAGTGAAAATTGTAATTTAATGCTGTGAATCACAATGAATAAACAATGTTTAAATCTAATTAAATAATTAGGCTGTTTGGATTTGTAACAATAATGCACATAAACCATCAAAATAAGTTGATGGGTAGAATCATGGTAGTTGATTATTCCTGCATGCAACCAACTCGTAAACAGGTTTAAATATTGTATCTGGGCCTATTAGAAATAGTATCCACTTAGACTTTTTGGTGGATTACCAGGTTTTGTAGTTAAAAAAAAAAAAAAATCTTATAGATTATACTCACCATACATATATAATCCTAGTTTCTTTGCTTAGAACCTCTTTGACCATCTACTCTAAGATTAGTGTGTTTTAAAATTCTCTGTCTAAAGTGTCCATTTTATATTTGTTTGTTTTAACTTGTGATGAGAATCAGTATCTTTTTTAAGTTTTGTTTTGTGTTTGTGTGTTGTTGCTATTATATGATAGCCAGAAAAATTGAAGAGGAACAAAAACATGTATCATATAAAGTGGATATAGCCTATGATCTAAATAAATAATAAAACACGAAAGAAACACTTCATTATCAATAATACACCAGGCTTATCTCTGGAGATAAACCACTACCAATTCCTTCCACAGTTTCCTATTTCTTGCTTTTTTCTCCGCAAGGAAGGTGCAGACCTGCTGCACCGATTAAAAGGAGGTTGGCGCCTCTCGTGGTCAGCAGTCAAAATCTAATTTAAAACTCACAACATATAAATGATATATAGTCATTTACAGTTCATTTGTATTTTTTCATATATTGCTCAGTGTGAGCTACATGAAAATGGTTAACTAGAAAATATAACTAATACAATACTACATTCATAATAAATTAGACATAGACACAGAGACAAAACTTAACAATCAGATGTACAAGATAAAAATTAAAAACACAATTAAGAGTATACCATAACACGAAAGCAGTCTATAACTGCAAATATATAATGTAATATACACAAATCTATATATGTATATACAGGGCCGTAGCTAGTAATTATGGTGCCCAGGGCGAACATTGGCATAGCTGCCATCCTCCTCTCTACTTTGGAACCCAAAATACAAATAAATAGACATAAGCCATAGCCAGGTAATTACACTGTTTATTTTTGGTTTATAATTAATGTAAACAACAAAGTAATATATTTGCAACATTCACTTACACAGTATTTTATAGGAAAACATAAATATGATAAATAAACTGTTCTGTTTGAGGGCTTCTTATAGGCTTGTTGTCTTTATATGTTATTTTATAACACTAGAATACTATGCATTTTACTTAAACAGTAAAATTACTGTTTATATATTTATGCTTAATATATTATATTAATGATTCTACTGTATATTGGAGTATGGAGAAATTCAATAAGTGAATGCATGTAAAAAAAGTAATTGTTTTAATAGGTTACTATTTAAAAAAATACAAAACAAAACATATCATTGTGACATTGTTATCATTATTTCACATCAGGTTACATAACTGGAAATGTCTTTAAAATAGCCTTTTCTTGCTTTTTTAAAAGTGAACTCACAATGACAGCGTCAAAATTTACACTTTTGGCTATATCTTTCTCGATTGAAATGATGGATAAATTTGTAACTCTTTCCTGTTTCATTAAATACCTTAAATAGTTCGTAACCAGTTTTAGTTTATTGAACCTGTGTTGACAAGAAGCAACAGAAACTGAAAGGGATAGAAATATCCTGTATGCTGTGTTAAGGTTTGGGTAAGATGTACTTATCAATGTTCTGTGGTTTCAACAGGTCACAAGATTTAGGTTTCGATAGATCCATTTATAGCAGAGTTTTAGCTTGGTACTTAAAACTGACGATTCTCCTCCAATTTCGTTCACATCAATATCCTAGCTACATTTTTCGACTAATATCTTTGCTTTATTTTTCTTTGCTTCTCCTCTGTTGTATTGAAAGCTAAAGATGATTCTAAAATTGCCCCAAAACAGGGTGTCCACAGATCGTGAAAAATGGGAAAAGCGGGAATTTTGCTAAGAAACTGGGAAATTGAAAATAAGCCTTTATTGTAAAAGTATTTTGAATCTACAATGCCAAAACGATCCAGATATTGTTCAGTTACCAGATATCACAACCTATCTTGAGCTGCAAATGTTTGTACTAATGAGTCCCTTATATAGACCGAGGTCACTTGGCATTAACTGAATTTCAAACAATGCCCTCCTAAATGCACCATTCCTTAATAGGTTAAACTTTGTCCAAAATCCTTAATAGGCTATAAGTTTACTATACTATAATATATTATTTTAAATATAATTTTGTTTAACTGTTGACAGGAGTTTGAAAACATAGAGTGTGAGTGGCCTTTATTCTTTATCTTCATGATAATAGATGGTATGTTCAAATCTCTACCTGACCAAGTAGAAGAATATAGAAATCTTTTAGCAAACACTATTTGTAAAGATCTGAATGGTGGTAAGTGTTTTGGTTGTTGTAACTTATTTAATATTGTTGTCTTATTTCTTAAGTATATTGAAAGTATTGTTTATTTAAAAATTAAAATGGGAGATAATGAATACAGAGTATACATAAGATTATGCTATGTTTTGGTAGTAGAAATGAGAATGTCTCTATTTATTCCTGCCAGAATTTTTTAAATTCTATAATAATAACTTTGTTATGTTATACTGAGGTCGATGGCATTTATACTTCTTTTCATAGATCTTTTCAGGTGGATCTTTTGTGACTTTCTTACTTATTACGTAGAAGTAATTACTTACTGTGTTAATTGCAATATAGAAAATATATATCAGTACACATCTGTACATTTTCCTTTAAAAGTTTTTATCTCGCTCTCTAAAACGATAGAATTATGTGGATATATTTCACTAAATACAGCTTTCCATCGTTTCTAGATATTTTATAATTTAAAGTTAGTTATTTGTTTCTTGACAATCATAGATTAAATTTTGTATGCTATATCTAAGCTTTAGACAGCCAAACCTACGGATGTTTCTTTAATTATATCATTCAAGAAACTTGCACAGGAAATGGCTAAAGTTTTTATTGTTGGAATTAAATAACTTGTCACTGTTAAGTATTAACAACGTAACCTATAGTTCAGTAGTCTATTTTATTTTGTGGTGAGCTCTAATTGTTAAGGGAAGTATGAATCTGTGATTAATCAATAAGCTAATCTTCTCATCACTATCCTAGGTAGCCGATGTATATGTTATGTAATCATACAGTCAGTGTTCAGCTGTTTTCTTGTTAGAGAAGTTAATTCTACAGTAACAGTATATATATCAGGCTCACTCTTGCCCATTTGTTTCAAATAGTAGTTTGCTATACAGGGTCATGAGAGTATAACCATTATCACTTTTACTATAGAAAGTAATAACCTTTTTGGATTGTTTGTGACCAGAATTTTGTTTCTAATACGTGTATTTTTAGTTCTGATCCCAAGTCTTTACAATACTTGTAAAATAGTTACTTAGTACTTCAAAGAATGGTTCAGGCCCTAAGGAGTCAACCTCTACGTCTTTTTTCCCCATTAACATATGTAATAACAAGAATTTATTTATTACAACTATCAAGATGATTTACAAAAATCTGTCTCAGAGATTCAATTTTATGTTTAGAAAAAACATTTTGTTTCATTTTAGATCCTTGTATACCAATGTATTTCTATGTAAGTGAAGAGAACATTGAGTATGAGAGACAAGACCCTGGCAGTCAACCTAGGTGTAACAGTGCAGAAGGTTCTGGAGGTGATGAACCTTTGTATCTATGGAACCAAGCTATGTTTGTTATAGCTCAGTTGTTAACTGCAGGCTTGTTGCATATTAATGAGTTGGATCCTATTAGAAGGTATCTCCCTTCTTACAACAGACCACGCAAAGGTGGCCGATACTCTGCGTTCCAGGTTGGTAAGCATTTAATGTATCATTGTTTTAAAATTAGAAATAATTATTTGATTAATTCTAGTCAGGTATTAATACTGTTTCAAAATTAGTTAACTAATCAGTTAACATGATATAACGTCAGGGGTCGTTTACAGAGGAACTCTTTGGGTCATGAAACAAGTTGTATTTTTTAATATATAAATTTAGATAAATATGTAAATATTAAACAAATTTTTAATAACAATATATTAAATATTCTCTTAAGGTAATTATAAACTTATAATAATATAATATAACTAATACAAAAATTTTAAAAAATTGGTAATAATATAATTTAATTATATTATTAATTAATTTAATTTATAATATGATAATATAATTTACTAATTTTAGTCAATATATCAATTATTAGTAGAAAATAAAACATAAGTAAAATGTATCAATGTTTTTTCAAAGAAAAGAAAAATCTAACATAGTTACGAACATCCTTAACACATATTGAATATTCAACAACAAAGGTTACAGAAACTATAATATAAAAAGAGAACAAATAATGAAGTTTAGAAATATGTAATAGGTATGTTATAATATTATAGTCAATTGTGGACGTAAGCCACTGTTCTCCATCCCTGATGTCCATTTGATTATCTTGTACACAACTATAGTATATTCCCACTGTATGTTCCTACAGACAAGGTATGTTTCTGCTGAGCTTACAGAAAAATATATTGCATAACCTACAACTGGGTTTTGAAGGTCAATATGAAGTATCTTCGTAACCACCTTAAGCCTCTTGTTGTTGCCGTTCTTCTTTGAGTCGTAATATTTCATGCATTCTATTTCTATTAGCTGTCGGTAAGTTTGTTAGACCAAACACAAATGTGTATAATCACTATATAATTGAATTGACAGTGACATAAGACAATTTCATTAAATCATGTTAAAAATTATTCATGTTGCTTTTTTTAAAATATTGAAAAGAAAAGTTGGAGGGATAGGTAATTAAGATCAGCAGCCAAATAGACCCCTTCCTTGAAAAAAATATGACTTAAATATTTGATATATGGATGTAATCTCTTTATGGATTAAAAATCTGAGAGGATACTAGTTTAAAACAACTAAACAAATAATTGTTTTAAAATGTTACCTTAATGTGCTAAATTGTTTTTGAAGATTGTTTAATAAATTGTTTTAATTGTTTTTAAGTTACAACGATTTCGATTTTTATTCTTGAACTTCAAGAAATATAAATAAGTTTCTGCCCATATCTTTTAGTGTTAAAATGTATACTTCAATATGAAAAAAAGGAATTAAAAAATACAGTTTATAAATTTAGTGGAATTAAGATTAATTTAATTCAATTTAGTCTCATTAGGGAACTCTGAACCATGCTATTTTAAAATAGATTTACATTTAATATGACTTCATCTAAATGATGTGTTATCAAATAAAATATTAGGTTAAAAGAAATTATTTTTTAGTTTAGGATAAATTGATTGGTAAAATTCAAGGAAATATGAAGTGTGTAATGAGGTGATGACCGTGTTTGGGGGATAGACACCTTTTATATTATATTAAAATGTAATATGATCTTTTTAAAATATTTTGATATATGAACATAAATTTTTGACTTTATAATTGAACTAAACGTGTTCTTATTGCAAATTTTAAATTCAAACCACACTTTTTAAACTTTTCACACACACATCATTGTAAATTTTGAATGAGTAACAATGTGTGTCTTATGAATATATAAACTCGGTAAACTACTCTGTAGCCTAGGTCATATTGTAGACAAGATTCTTTGTGGTAATATCTTTTTTTAAAACTATTAATTACTTTATTTTTAGTTTATTACAATTAATGATATTAAAAGAATTTATTTACTTTTTTTGTAATATAATAAATGGTATGGCAAGCTATATTAGCTGTATGATAGCTAATTACAATACTCTTTTCTTTGTTTGCAAACAATATCAGGGATTACACAAGGTAAGAACTAAAAAAATGTTAAACAAATAAATATACATATACATAAATATATATATATATATATATATATATATATATATATATATATATACACACACATTCATTTTTTTTCTGATGGTATGAAGCGGTACTGTAGTTTCAAAACCAAAACAAACACTGAAAGCTTCATTATAAGTGTCAATTTCTGTTTCTAAATATAATGGAGTTTTCAAATTGTATTTCTTTTCTAAATTTCTAACAATAAAAAATAAACTCTGTTACAATTTATAATACACATATATTTTGTGTTAAAACAATATGTGCCAAATAATTTTTATTTTTGTAATTTGTAACTGAAATATATTTAGTTATAATTGGTATTTTACAGTTTTTAATCAAAACACTTGAATAGTATACAAAAATGTTAACTGTAAATGAAAGACTACTATTAAAATATTTATACAATAGTTATTATAAATTAGTTAAATAAATAATAGATTATAAATTATAACAAGGTGCGATGATTTAAAAAAATATGGTAAAAAGTTAGGTTAGGTTAATGTCAATATGACTTATATAAGTAAAGTTAAAATTACACTGACTCTAAAATATTACAATTCAAATTGACTAAAATTCATAACAACAATTCACTACTATTTCGTAAAATATATTACTGAACACTTCGATATAGCATTTTAGCCTAGATTTATAACCGTACCTTGTGACAATTCTAAAAAAGAGAAGGTGAAGTTACTTTTATGTTATTAATTTGTTAATTTGCTCGACTATAGGGCGCCAGGTTTGCTTTAGCATACCAATTTAGAAAAAAGAATGAATTTAATTATTTATAAGATCTCTGGGGTCGTAAGTTCTTTTCACAGTGTACTTACAGTGGATTTTGGTTTTAAATGAGAACACTTTGGCTGAAATGTTACAAAGAAAACATTTATTAAACATTCAAAGAAACATCCTACAAATATTATTAACCACAAAATCATATTATAAATACTAGTTATTCTTTTAGTTTCAATAACAAATTATGAATTTATATTTCCTTTATCTCTTTCTTTCAAATTAATTAATTTTATCTTCAAAAATGCTTCTACAAATAAAATTGTTGCAACAGGAATTTAATCTATGAATTTTTTAGTAACTTTGTAGCTCTAAAAGAAAAATAAAAAGATTCTATTTTCATTATTTAAAAATTTCATTTTACTAGTATCTCTTCTAGTAATAATCTACAAATTTTCTTTAAATAGATAAACATTTACAAAAAATTAATTTAAAACATAATACAGGTTATTAATCAAACAGGTAATATATAGCGTCTATACCACAACGCCGATCTAAATAAAAAAACATTGTCTGTGTCCAAATGGAAAACTGATGTCCTACACGTTGAAGTTCTACGGCTTGTAGAGGATTCTCCCTCGTTCAGAAGTTGTTTTCTCCAGTTGTTGAGAATATTCATAACTCGCGTACATAAACTATTGTCTTTTACGTTCCCACGTTATTGTCTTTGAAACACGCTAAACATGGATTCTTAGATACTTTCGATCTCTATTTGAGATAAAAAATCAAATGTACATTGTTCTAATAGAACCTAGAAACTCTTTCTACGATCTTATTTCTCCAAACACTGGATTATTACTTGAAAAACACAACCTGTCCATTTTAAGCGGTAAACTCAACTTTTAGAAAACACATCTTGTCCCTTCAATCGCTGGACATCGAATTTTTAGAAACAACCTGTCACTCCTAACGCTGGACTTAGACTGACTTTACCATGAGGCAAATTCTTACTTCCGAAAGCGTTCCTTCCGGTTACTGTTCACACATTTTACCGCACTGCCGTAAAATACAAATAATTTACATTTTATAACAAACAAACTAAATTACATTAAAATTAAACATAATAATTCATACTGTTGTCTTGAAAATCCATTTTTCTTTTATAAATGACGTGACTAAATTTAAATTATTATTTGAATCTCTTATCTCTTTGGCTTAACCGCGTCTTTTAAATGAGTCTATATTAAAATCTGACTTTTCACATTGTCACAAAACCCCACAAGGTTTGTATTTCAATACAGGTATTGGAATACAAAGCTTTTATATATATAAATTTCAAATCGAGAAAAAAATACTAATGGATGCTCAAGACATTTCATTTCAGAAGCTAAGGACCTCATGAAAGAAAATAAGTATCCCTAGTATACTTAATTTAAGAAAGATTCTCTTTTTACATAAAAAAAATTAAAATCTATTTGCTAAAATCCTATTTCATTATTTTAATTTGTTAGCGTTATAATAACTCATTGTAAAAAAAATAATACGAATCAATTAGTGCTAAGTCTTATCTCTATTTATACAATAAAACCCATCATCAGTTTCCTTTCCAACCTTGTTGGCTGAAACTTTCCATCAACATTTTTTGTTGACAGGATCCCGTCACTCAAAGCTTATCTCCCAGACAGCCGTCTGTATATTTTCCTCGTCTCATCCTCTTTGCCAAGACGACATTTCTACATCCTTTGAAAATCTACCTTTGACTCTAGATATTCATCTGAATAATTCCTTCAACTTAATACAATTAAAATTTTAAAAACTTCTCATTATTAATTAACATTTTTACGAAATTATTTACTTATTACTCAACATTGCTTCAATTCACCTTAAAACTTTTCAATTATCATCTTACTTTATTATTTATTTTAGTTTAAATCCAATAACTATTTATTCTTACCTAAATTCTTAATTACTCTTTGTCTCGCTGGGATAACATGTTAACTACTGATTTTACAATTACAAAAAACTCTTTTCTTCAACTAAAATTTAAAAATATAACATCATTATTATAAAAAAATATAAAATTACTTACAAAGCTCATCTATTTATTTCAAAATTACCTCTTTACAATTGTTTCATCTCTCAGTATCCTATCTTAAAATTATTTCCATCTTATCTTTCATATTTTAATAATCTAAGTTGCATCAATCACCAAACAAAAGTCTTCATAATAAAAAAAAAACTCCTTATTATTTACCTATATTTTACTTCATAAATAATCTCCTTACTTCAACGTAGCTTCCTTTAAACATCATAATAATCGTCGTTTATCCGCAGAATTCCTTAAATCTCCCTTTATTTCATTAAAATCGTCGCATATTTCCTTTATTTCATTAAAATCGTCGTATATTTCCTTTATTTCATCGCAGTACTCAAAAAACCTCTTAAAAACTAAAAATTTACCATTAATGCAACCTAACTACCTTTTTTATAAAAGTTTCTTAACAGAACAACTTCATTTTAAATACCACTTTACTCAACAATTCTGTAAAGTCATCATCTTCATATAAAACTCAAAAATTCTTTCATTTAAATTACTTCATTAAAATCTCCTTTGTCATCAATCACTTAAATATAAAAACTCAAAAAAATAAAATTTACATTGTTTTCCCAGCTAACACCGTATTTCATCAAAATCTTTAGACATCTTTATCAAATAACTTCTCACTATCATCTATTGCTTTAAATTTAGACATTATTTATTAAAAAATCGTTAATTATTTATTTCATTTATAAATTTCATCAAAATCTCTTCATATTATATTATTTATTACTCCTTCCTTTAAAAAACAAAAACTTAACCTCCTTTACTCCTTTTTTAACATCAAAAAACTTAATTATTATCTGTCTTGGCAAAACTCACATAAATTCTCAAACTTTAAACAACTATTCTTCATATTCACAAACCACAAATCACTTAAAACTAACAAGTTTTTATCATTTTATTATTAAATAATTCTTAATTTTTTAAAACATCAAAACATACAACTTATCGTTTTACAATTTAACATCTAATTACCTATCCTAATCAGCTAATCAACATTTTTACAATTTTATAGAACTTTTAACTTTATTCCATAAAAACTCTCCTTTTGTCACGTCCGGTTTATTCTTACATATACAGATCGATCACTTCTATATATCCTACAATTTGTTTTCAATCAACATCTGTCTAAAATTTATTACATGAAGTTTTTTTTATGTAATAATGTCACACTTACTTATGCATTTTTCTTCCTAACCTCTCCTACATAGGTTCTTCTAACCGTCTACTTTATACCGTGCATACTTCTAATTGCTCTTTAGACTCTTACACAGAGTAACATGTTGTGACGTTGAAATGTGCAGTGGTTGAATGCAATATCCCTACTTGATTCAAGATAAAACCCAAAACACATCCCTATTTCACAACACGCCCTCTTATGCAGTCTCAGAATGCCTTATTCTTACGAATAAAACATTCTATTTTGACTACACAAACGCCTACCTCCTCCCAAAATGTTCATGTACTCCTTAAATGCATCTACACGAAGAAAATTTTAAAATTCATAAAAAATTTCATTCAAATCGTATCATCCGAAGTTGAAATAATGTTTACTTTACCAATCCTATTACTAGCATCGTCGATTTTCTGTTTATGTATTCCTTTCTAGATGTTATTATTCAAATTCAATAAGAATTTTTATTTTTTAAAACTTATTCTAAGTTTTTTACTTAGAAATTTTACATTTAATTCTTTTAAAGTTATTTAAGTAATCTACTTTTGTTCTTGTTTACTTTATTTAAAGCCAATTATCCTTTATTTAAGTAAATTTTATTTGAAAACGCAAGTTAATTTTCGATTATACGTCAAAAGTTTTTTATTTTCAGAACAATAATTCTGTCACACGCTGTATCTCGTCTTAATGTCATGCAAAGGAATTCTAGGCCTGGTTTAAGCATAAACAAGTCCCCTCGATATGAGACAATCCTTATCTGTCTACTGATAAGACATGAAACCCTTTTGGTTCCAATACGATCTGCAAATGAATCTCAACTCTCTCTCGTCACATTTTATTGAATATTTAATATTGAATCCACCTACTTAATATTGAATACTATTTCTTCAACGTTACTCTGAATCCTCGCTTCGAACTAATCTGCTTTATCTTAACACGTAAAGTCAATATTTATCTTAGTATAAACAACACTCGGTTATTCACTAACAATCTTGCAGCTCCAATGATCCTCTCATCTAACATTTTCAAATATTCTAGTTTGCCTTAAAAGTTTTCTTATATTACACAATTTATTTTTTAAAATGTTCTGTTTTTTAATCAAATTATTTATTTAACATTAAAATTTATTATTATCAATTCTTTAATTATCTATGAAATATATTTCCTTAATTGAGTGACATTGTATGTCCCTTTAATTACTTCAGAGTCTATTGTACTAATTACATATGCATTTTCTAATTTAATTTTTAAAACTTTAAACGGACCTTGATATAATAAGAAAAATTTCTTTATCTCTCTTCTTAAATTTGATGACAGATAGTGATTTTTTACTAAAACTAAATCTCCTATCTCAAATTTTGTTGGTTTTAGTTTTTTATCATGATATTTTTTCCGCTGATTTGCCTTTAACTTCAAACGTCTTCTCGCTAAAACTATTTTTTCTTCAAAATCTATTATTTTTCCCGGAGGAAATTTGCATAGTTGGTTATAAATGCGCGGACACTCCTTTTTAAACATAATTTCATACGGACTATCATTGATGGATTCGTGTATGGATTGATTCATACAATTTTCTATAAATTTTACATAAAGCGGCCATTTTGTGTGTTTATTGTGTACATAAGTCCTAAACATTCGACCTAGTTCTCTCATGCAACGCTCACTGGGATTCGACTGAGGATGATATACTGATGTGTGCCTAACTTGAATATCATTATTTATTAATTTTTCTTTCCAAATTCTTGATTGGAACTGACTACCGTGGTCACTTAGAATTATTTTTGGTTTCCCTATTTCCTTTACATATTCATTGATTATTTTATTTGCTAAAACTGTCCCAATTGCCCTCTTTATAGTGTATAATTTTACAAATTTCGAAAAAACATCCAGTACTACAAATATATATTTAACCCCACCAAATCCCGTAGGTAGCTCTCCAAATAAATCCACTGCTACTAAATCTAATACATTTTCGGGTAAGATGTTCACCATTAATCCTTCATTTTTTATATTTGATACTTTAGTTTTTTGACATAAATCGCATGGCCTAATTTGTAATTTTATTTGTTTTTCTAAATTTGGGAATTCGTATTGTCCTTTTAATATTTTATAACACTTTCCTGCACCAATATGTCCGTATCTTTCATGACAATCATTAATTACAATTTCTATTAAAGATTTTGTTAAACAAATTTTGTGAATTCCATTTTTCTTTGACTTTTTAAATAAAACATCATTATAAATAACATAACATTCTCTTAACTTATTAAATTTAACAGATTGGTCTTCTAATAATTTAATAATTCTTATACAATATTCATCTTGACTTTGTTCCAAATTTAAACGTTTAAAGGCATTTCTTAAAATTCTATCTTGTTTTGCCAAATTTTTATCAATTTGTGTTTGAAAAATTTTAATCAAATGTTCATCTCCTGTCTTGATGACTTCATTGTGATCCGTTCGCGAAATAACATCTGCTACAATATTTTCCTTCCCTGGACAATACTCAATTTCTAAATTATACTCCTGTAAAAACAATATCCATCTCAGAAGTCTACCATGTGTTAATTTACAGTTCTTTAAAAAGGTCAAAGCTTTATGGTCAGAACGTATAGTCGTTTTATTTCCTAACACATAATTTCTAAACTTTTTACATGCGAAGACTATACTCAACAATTCTTTCTCTGTAACCGTGTAATTAACCTCACTATTTTGTAAAGTTCTGCTTGCAAAAGCAATGACCAGATGTTCATTATTTACGTCTACTTGATACAATACTGCTGCTAAAGCTTTATCCGAAGCATCTGTGTTTAAATAGAAGGGCTCTTGGAAATTAGGGTGTTGTAAAATTATCGTTTCTAAGAAAACCTGTTTTATTTTTTCAAATGTACTTCTATCTTCCTCTGTCCAATTCCAAATTTTGTTACTATTCCCTAAAAGATGTGTGAATTTACTAGTTAACTCTGCATAATTTTGTTGAAACTTCCTGTAATAATTACATAAGCCTAAAAAACTTTGTAATTGTTTGATATTTTTTGGTGTGGGAAAATCTTGTATTATTTTAATTTTTTCTTGATCTGGCTCTATTCCTATATCTGATATATTATATCCTAAAAACTTTATACCTTTTTTGCAAAAAACAGACTTTTTTATTTTAATAGTTACATTATATGTTCTAAGTCTTTCAAATAACTTTCGCAAATGTCTCATATGCTCTTCAAACGATTTTGACGCTATACATACATCATCTACATAAACTGTTGTGAATTCCAAAACTTCAGGCCCTAATACCATACTTAATCCTTTTTTAAATAATGAAGTACTAACATTTAAACCAAAAGGGAGTCTTTTGAACTGTAAATTTCTACCATTGAACACAAAAGCAACATATTGTCTAGATTGTTCATCTAATTCTATCTGCCAAAATCCACTAACCAAATCTATGCTAGAAATATATTTAACTCCTTCAAACCTTTGCAATATATCATCTATCTGTTCAGGTGCTTCTCGATCTGGTATTATTATTTGATTTGCTTGCCTAGCATCTAAACATAGTCTTATGGACGAATCTTTCTTAATTACACATACTAATGGGTTCGAAAATGGGCTATTTGAATCTTCTATTATATCATTGTCAATCATTTTTTGAATTTCCTTAGCTACAGCTTCCTTTTTTGAATGTGGTATTGCATAAGATTTATTTATAAATTTACTATCTTCCTTTACATTTAATTTAGCTTTATAATTTAACATTTTTCCTGGCTGATCCGAAAATACTTCTTTAAAATCATTTAATACAGTTTTTAATTCTCGTTTTTCACTATCTAAATTTAAGTTACTTTCTTCTAAAATTTTCTCTACAATTTGTGTCCATTCTACATCTTCATAGTTATTTTCATAATATTTTGAATCAAAATCTTGAAAAAAGTTGGTAGCTACATCATTAATTTGCAATTCTTCATAGTCAAAACCTGTCTCATCATAACAATTTATTTCTGCTTTAGTCCTACACAATTTTAATTTATAGCATTCTACTTGCGAAATTTGTTTTCTAAACTTTGTTTGAATTATTTTATCCTCTACATTAAATTTAATCTTTTCTTCATCAAAATCAATTTGAGCTTTCTTTTGTTTTAAAAAATCACATCCTATAATCATTTCAATATTTAGACCTCTAACAATTAAAAAATTTACTCCAACTACATCTTTTCCAATTTCTATATCTATAAAAGCTTGTTTTGTAATCCTCTTGCTACGCACACCTGTTACTCCTACAATTGTTAAGTTACATACTGGTAATTCCAAAATTTTATCATTATTTATAATTAGCTTCTTATAAATTTCTTCATTCATAACTGTAATTTCTGAACCTGTATCAATTAAACATTTAAATTCTTCTCTATTAATTTTCACATCAATTTCAATTAACTCTCCTTTTATAGGCTGTATGCTTACATTATTATAATTTTCTTCATTTAACAACTCTTCTCTAATGTCTACATCAACGTTATTATTATTTTTTGTTATTATAGATGAAATTGTATTTTTGGAATTTATTATTTTAGGCCTATTTTGATTTTCAGACAACAAAGCTTGGGCCCTATTCACTGTTGTCCATTTTGGTTTCCCTGTGGTCTATTACCATTTCCCTTATTTCCCTGATCATATCTCTTTTGTTGAAAATTTGGCCTAAAACCTTGATTCATGCCATTACCATTTGCCCCATTAAAATTTTGTTGATTAGTTAACATGGGCCTATTGTTGTTGTTTTGCATATTAGGTGGTGGAAATCTAGTAAAATTGTTTGGTCCCCCAAACCTATTCTCTCCCCTTGTCTCTTGAAAATGGGGTGGTGCCCTAAATCGAAATCCTTCCTGTCCTAATTGCTGTGGTTGAAAATTTTTATACATGGGTCTGTCCATACTCATCCTATTGTCCCCCTGTCTTGTCCTATCTGGTCCTAATAACTTTTGACTTTCTTGCCAACTTAAGATTAACTTTTCTAGGTCATTAACATTTTTAGGCCTAGCTGCTAACATCATTAACTCTAGTTTTTCAGGCATTTTCCTACTTATATGTCTTACAAATGTATCCATAGACATGGGCGGATCTAAAAATTGTGTCTTATTATATAAGCTCATCACATATCTAAATACTTCTTCCATTGGTCCCCTAAAATAGCTTCCTACCAATAATTTAGTTTTTAATTGTTCCTGTTTCTCTTCGGACCAAAACCTATCTAGAAATGCTACCCTAAACTCTTCAAAACTACCCCACTCATTTTTGTGTGCTTCAAACCATAACTCTGCTTCACCTTTAAAATATTTTCTCAAACAACCTAACTTTATCTTCCATTGTCCCCCATTTATTTTGTTAAATGTCTCTATAGCTTCTATAAATACCTTCGGGTGCGGTTCTAACCTTTCATTTTGAAACTCTGGGATTATAGTCTCAT
This sequence comes from Aphrophora alni, assembly GCA_963513935.1. Taxonomy (NCBI): domain Eukaryota; kingdom Metazoa; phylum Arthropoda; class Insecta; order Hemiptera; family Aphrophoridae; genus Aphrophora; species Aphrophora alni. The sequence goes on from OY740771.1 coordinate 56,094,061, forward strand.
TAATTATATTCGCACTTGTATAAGTACCCTGACTTATGCTACCTTGTTCTACAAAATTCTCCCTTATTTTTTGCATAAACTCTCCTTCGAATTTTAAATTTAGGCTATTAATCTGGTCCTCTACATTGTTTTTTAACTCTAAAATTTCTTGTTTTTCTAGATTCTTCTGTTTTCCTACTTCTAAGTCTAACAACGTTATTTTTTCATCCGTTTTTCCTAACTGAATCTCAAACTTATCTACTCTATTGTTTACCTCACTCTTAACCTCTAAAATTTCTTTACAAATTTTGTTTTCAACAACTTTTAGATTATTTTTGGCTTCTATCTGATTACTTAACAGCTTTATCTCAGTTTCAGATTTTACATTATCAATTTCCTTAACTATACTACATATTTTATCAGACATATCTATTTCAACTTTAGCAATTTTCTCATCAACATGATTTTCTATCTCTAGCCTAGTTTGTTTAATTTCTTGTTTTAAACCATTTTCTAATTGTACATAATCTTGTTTTAATTCTAGTTTGGTCTGATCTAACTTCTTATCCAATTTATCTAGCTTAACATTATTCTGTTCAAATTTGGCGTTAAATTCCTCAAACTTATTACTCAAATCTTGCCTAAATTCTAGATTATTCTGTTCAATTTTATTATTTGTTTCTAATCTACTTTGTTTAATATCATTACTTATACACTCAAATTTTTTGTCATTATCTCGTTTAAGTTCTAGATTATTCTGTTTTGTTTCTAAGCTACTTTGTTCAAATTTCTGATCAAATTTACTCATCAATTGCTCAAACATACTCTCCATTTTCTTATTTTGATCATTATTTTCCCCACTCTTACCTACCCTAACCTCTTCAGTTACCCTAACCTGCTCAATTACCCTAACCTCTTCAGCTCTTAATTCCCTATCTGAATTTTCTTCTACAATTTCTACCCCTAGTGTTTCTACTAATTTTTTATTCATATCTTCACACTGCTGTTTACTATTTAGAATCCCATCACTGCTATATCCCTTAAAATCTGAACCTGAATTACTATTTCCGTTCACACTTGAACATCTACTACTGCTATTATCTAAATCTACATCCTGGTCTAAAATATTTTGTGCAAATTGTTCATTTGTTTGCTCATTACTTTGTAATTCCTTCTGTAAATTATCAAAAATATCCCCCGTAAATTCCATCTGTTCTAAATTGTTTAAAGAATTTTGATTTCCTAACTCTATCTGTTCATTACTATTATTAACATTTACAATTTCTGACTCCATTTTTATCTTATTATATTTAACACAAAAAATTTTTTAAAAAGAATCTTTCTTATTATGATAGAGAGAGTCCTTACCTTGATTTTAAGAGTTCTCATTACCAAAATCACTGTTTATTTCGACTAAAAAGGCCCACAGTTGCGGCGACATTTGTGACAATTCTAAAAAAGAGAAGGTGAAGTTACTTTTATGTTATTAATTTGTTAATTTGCTCGACTATAGGGCGCCAGGTTTGCTTTAGCATACCAATTTAGAAAAAAGAATGAATTTAATTATTTATAAGATCTCTGGGGTCGTAAGTTCTTTTCACAGTGTACTTACAGTGGATTTTGGTTTTAAATGAGAACACTTTGGCTGAAATGTTACAAAGAAAACATTTATTAAACATTCAAAGAAACATCCTACAAATATTATTAACCACAAAATCATATTATAAATACTAGTTATTCTTTTAGTTTCAATAACAAATTATGAATTTATATTTCCTTTATCTCTTTCTTTCAAATTAATTAATTTTATCTTCAAAAATGCTTCTACAAATAAAATTGTTGCAACAGGAATTTAATCTATGAATTTTTTAGTAACTTTGTAGCTCTAAAAGAAAAATAAAAAGATTCTATTTTCATTATTTAAAAATTTCATTTTACTAGTATCTCTTCTAGTAATAATCTACAAATTTTCTTTAAATAGATAAACATTTACAAAAAATTAATTTAAAACATAATACAGGTTATTAATCAAACAGGTAATATATAGCGTCTATACCACAACGCCGATCTAAATAAAAAAACATTGTCTGTGTCCAAATGGAAAACTGATGTCCTACACGTTGAAGTTCTACGGCTTGTAGAGGATTCTCCCTCGTTCAGAAGTTGTTTTCTCCAGTTGTTGAGAATATTCATAACTCGCGTACATAAACTATTGTCTTTTACGTTCCCACGTTATTGTCTTTGAAACACGCTAAACATGGATTCTTAGATACTTTCGATCTCTATTTGAGATAAAAAATCAAATGTACATTGTTCTAATAGAACCTAGAAACTCTTTCTACGATCTTATTTCTCCAAACACTGGATTATTACTTGAAAAACACAACCTGTCCATTTTAAGCGGTAAACTCAACTTTTAGAAAACACATCTTGTCCCTTCAATCGCTGGACATCGAATTTTTAGAAACAACCTGTCACTCCTAACGCTGGACTTAGACTGACTTTACCATGAGGCAAATTCTTACTTCCGAAAGCGTTCCTTCCGGTTACTGTTCACACATTTTACCGCACTGCCGTAAAATACAAATAATTTACATTTTATAACAAACAAACTAAATTACATTAAAATTAAACATAATAATTCATACTGTTGTCTTGAAAATCCATTTTTCTTTTATAAATGACGTGACTAAATTTAAATTATTATTTGAATCTCTTATCTCTTTGGCTTAACCGCGTCTTTTAAATGAGTCTATATTAAAATCTGACTTTTCACATTGTCACAACCTGTATTAAGTATTCTAAAAAAATAATAATAATTATTTGAGAATAATTGAAAGAGGTATAAATGTGTGCATGACTAATTAATTAAATAGGTAATCAATATAGAGTGAGAATATAATACAAATCAAATAAAATGAATAATGGATTTGTGATACATAACCAATAGACAAGCTGTATTTGTTATGGTCAGCCATGACAGTGACAATAGAGGGAAGCAGAACATGCCAATGTACAAATAAAGGGGACAGTAGCATAGCAGATCTCTATGAGTTTAAATAAATATGCTAAACTAATAAACTTATAAAAATATAAATTAAATTTACTTAAAAAAAATAAAAGAAAGAAATTTGGGATAGTTTAGGGTAGAAAGTGTAAATGGAAGTGTAATAGTAATATTATAATTGGGTTATATTAATTATAAAGCATTATATGTAGACAGGCTGTAAGTTGAGGAAATGGTCGAATAATGAACCCAACCCAACTGTTGGAAGAAAAATGTTAGTCACTTCAAAAGGCCTATAAGGCAAAAACGCTACTAAGTAATTTTCTTGTCATTTAAAAAAATTAAAGATATTTAAAGTATTGTCAAATATGATTTAAAGTGTAGGAACCATATTGCTTAATAAAAAGATCTTAAATTTAAAAGGTAAAACAACATATAAACTTTTGGAATATAATTTTTTAATTTAAAAGTAGATGTAAAAGTTTTGTAAAATAGTTGAAAGTTTAATTTATTTTGTGTATAATTTAAGGATTTGGTTGAATTATAGGCTATATATTTTAACAATTGGCAAGGACTAGTAAGTAAGCTGAGGTTAAGAATAAAATACTAGAAATAAATTAAAAATGTTTTAATAATCATACTTTTCTACATAAAATCAAATTGTTAATTGTTCAAAATTTGTATCCCTGATTTATTAATAATATATAAATTTTGTCATGCAACCCAGGGCATAAAAGGAGAAAAACCAATTTCTTTTTTTTTTATAAATCATGTTACAAAATTTAACTCCCTACTTGTTGGCATTGTTAAATTTAAAAAACGTAGAAATAAAAATAGAAAATTTTGATAGCCTATAAGTAGAATATACAATGAGAAATTTAAATATTGTAATTGATGGGATATAATTTTAAAATAAAAAAAATTGAGTTTATCTCTAAACTATTACAAATAGTGCGTAGGAGGGGAATTGGGAGGTGGGGAGAAAGACAAACACCAGGCATGGAGACATAAACCAACTGAGGGGGTTGTTGCCACGTATGCGCAAACTTTCTCTATGCCACTGCACATTGCCAAGACAGTTTCATCACTCGCCTCACGACCTATACCTAGTTTTAATGCAACACTTTTAACAGTACAATAATTTAATTTAGGTTGCCAAAAATGTGATAGTTGTGATTTTTTAACAAAGTATACGTGGTAGCAATTTATTGATATAGACTTGAGGGCTGAAGAAGTTTTTCAGATTACATAAAATCTGTATTAATAAAATTAAACTGTAGGATTAAACTAGCATTTCCCCATTAAATAAAGCCAACCAAATATAATAGTTTGATTAAAGTTTTTATTTTAGATTGAAGTTACTGCTCTTCCACTTATATTATATATAGGTGGAACACAGAAGTATTTTTTTATATTAAGATAGATTGGAATTGCACAATATTTAAACACTTTCCAGTTGTCTGCATTTTAAACATTTGAAAAACGAGGTAGTATGTAAGTTTTAATTATTTAATTGTTGTATATGTTTTGTAGTTTATACATTTACTATTTTATTTTGTTTTCAATGCCGCTTTTCCATGGACCAACTTTAGGCTAAACCGAAAAGAGTAAGTAATGTATAACAGTTTTTGGCATCGTGGCACCTTATGTTCGTTGTGTTCTAATTGTCACTCAAGCATGTTACTATCTCTTACCAAAATTGCCTTGTAATTTGTATTGTTTGCTTAACAACGCATTGCACCTTGAAAATTATTTTGTTTATGGTCCATTCTTTAGTAAAACTATGTAATTGAGTTAAATATTTAGATAAAATTTTCAATCTTAATTTAAATCTAAATACCAATACTTGGTATACAAAATTACCTTTAGATGTTCAATGAACACTGTGGTGAATGTAAACAATTTAAAATGGATAAGGGGCCTGGGTAATGTAGGGGTTACAGTGTTTCAAAAATTACCTTTGTAATAAAAACAATGTTAATTTTGAATTTCATTAAAATTAGAGAAAATATAAAACCATTAACATTTTAGGCATCAGTAATAAATTTTTTAAAGGTAAACATTTTGAAAAATACCAAATTAGGGAATATCAGTTTAAATAAATAAATAAATATTTATATACTCTATTACAATCAACTGTTGTCTCTTTAAAAATGTGTTGCTTAGGTATCAAAACGTTTTTTGATTGCTAAGCATGATAACCTTAGTTTGATTCCATTGTTTAACAATCATAACTTATATCAACTCTTTCTAAATATTTCAAGTGGGTGGGGGTTGATAATTTTAGATAAATAATTCAGTAAGTACAGTACTGACTTTCTTAATAAATATTTGATAATTACAAAACTAAAAATCTTTGGTATTTTAATGTTAGGTCATTCTTCTCTGTGTATACACAACAAACAAATATTTTGTTATTTGCAACACAAGTGACACACAAGTATTCACTATGAATTTAAAATGAAATTATGGGAAGACAAACATAATTGGAACTCAGTTCAAGTAATAAGTGTCCAACTCGGATGCTTTACACGTCACTACCAGCCTCATAACTATCTTTGCTAAAGTGGATAAGGACCTGAAAAAGTGATGAGTTGCTTACTTCATAAACATTATTCAAATTTGTTCTCCTTCACATAGTTTAATTTTTTTGAATGTGTATATGTTCTGTGTTTTATAAATACTTGGTTGCCGTTACATTTTACGCTGGAGATTATGTACAATAATCTAATTTCCAGCAAATTTTGTAAAGCATATATATTAGATATATCACTGTACATTTTATTTACAACTAATCATTTAAATAGTACATACATTTATTTTTAAATATGAGAAAAAACAATTAATAAATTGGAATTTTAATATAAAAAAAGACACAGTAATTATTGATTTGTTTAGAAATAATAATAACATAATAAATAGCAAGTAAAAATAAAATTAATAACAAATTAAGTAATGAAATTCTTTTAAACATTTTAGTCATACAATTTAAAACACTGATATATACGATTTGATATTTCCCTACATTGCAATCCACGAAGTTTTTCACACAATTACTTTACTAGTAGACTTCAATCTTTATGGTTTCTCTTGCACAAAATGTACAATATAATCTCTTTTCTTACAAAGTACCCTGTCTGGATTGGATTTTTTGGAGTTGCGTTAATTTTCTCATTTTCACAAAACCACAAATTTTAGCTAAAAATGTAGTTATTGAAAAAGAACTTTTGTTTACTTCATTATATAAAACAACATGGAAATGGTCTATTGCTATCAGAACTTTCAAATATAATGTGGTATAAATATTATTTTAGCGACCTACTTAACTATTAACTATGGCCAGTCATAATTGAATATTATTAGTGACAGCTTTATCTGAATGAATATATACAAAGTTCAAGTCATATGAAAGTCTTGCACAATTGTTATGCAAAATACAATACTAAAAATGTACAGTAAAATCAATATATAAAATTCTATCTGCAAGTAGAACTAAAGATATTAATTTGAAATAATTTCATAAAAGATATAAATATTAAAATTTAATCTTTAAATTTCATTAAAAACTTTAATGAAATATTTACTTTTAACTAGTTCACTGTTGAAAATCACTGAATTTTATAACCCAAATGCTACAAATTGTTTTTAAAGATAAGTTTTAGAGATGTTTCTAGCATTGAAAATTTTGAGCTGAGCCCGAGTTTTGGGCAATGATACTAAAATTATCGAGCACAGCTCGATTTTCCAAACTTTGACATTGTTTTCAGAGCTCGGCATGATTTTATGACCATGGCTCGATTTTACGAACTTGCCACGGTTATGATTTCACGAGGCTGGCTTGGTTTTATAACAAGGCCCGGATTGATGTTATAATACTTCAATGTAAGATTTCCAGTGGTGAATTGAAAACTTTATTCAAGAAGAAGGATGTCAACCTCAATGACATCATTTTTCATAATTAGGTCCTAAATAACCTAAGATAAACTAATCCTAACTTAACTCAAATAGCATATATAGATCTTTATTTTGTGTCAATAAACCCACTTAAAGTTTAATATATATTGAGTATTGGTCATTTAAAAACTGTCCAACTCCTGTGTGCCACTCTATAGATCTACTCAAAAGTATGTAATAATTCTAAAAATATGAACTTGAAGAGTTCTTAAGTTTCTGTTACCATATATAAAAAAAATTAATTTATGATTGATTTTAAGCTTTGCTCGGTCATTAGGGCGCCAGGTAATTTTCTGCTTACCAATTTTGAAAAAAAAGGAATTTAATTATTACTAAAAAATATCTCGAGGTCACAAATTCTTTTTTACAGACGTACTTGGCTCAGGTGATTTAAATAAAGATTCCAAGTCTTTTTCTGCTGAAATTTTACATAAATATTTATTAATTATTCAAAGAAACATCCTACAAATATCATTAACAAAAATCATATTTATAATTACTAGTTATCGTTTAGTTTTAATAAACAAATCATTGATTTATGTTTCTTTTTTATTATTTTAAAATTAATCAACTTTATATTTCAAATGCTTCTATAAAAAAATGTTGCAACAGGAATTTAATTCATAAAAATTTGAGTAACTTTGCAGCTCTCTGAAAAAGATTCTAATTTATTATTTAAAAATTTCATTTCTTATTATTTCTTCTTGAAATAATCTAATATAAAGGATTTTTTAAGTAAACAAACATGTACAAAAATTAACTTAGAACATAATAATACAGATTATTTATCAAATAAGTAATGTATAGCGTCTATACCAAAACGCCGACAAAAAAATATATAATGTCTGAACACAAGAAGAAAACTGACGTCCAGCAAGTTGAAGTTCCACAGCTCCTTATTTGTTCTCCATCATTCAAAAGTCGCCTTCTCGAATAGTTTGAGAATGTTCATAACTCACTAACACGTTCAGTCTTTCTGAAATCATTTTACCTCGCGGCATATAGTTCTTTCTAACACAGACGCACAGAATAATCGTTCTGCATTCTTGTAACATGAATTAACAAATATTAATGTCTTGGAAAATTACATGAGTCTATTGTCCACTACAATTTTTCAGTCATATCTCAACAAATACATCTTACCACTCCAACCTTCTTAATATGACTATCAAAAACACAACCACTCTCTATCAAGCTCTGATCTAGACTAAGCTAACCACGAGATTTTCTCTCTCCCGCGTCCGCCAAAAAATCCTTTAACACATCATTTCATCATATATTGTTAAAAATCACTTTTATATTGTCTTTCATTAAAACATTTATTATAAATCATACTAAGACTAAATATTGTACAAAATTGTTTTCTTGGATGCTTTTTGTTAATAATTTTACCGATTTCCTTACTTAATTTTACCACAATTGCATACGCTACAACCAATCAGCTTCTTTGACCTATATTCCACAGAGCCAATCACGTCGCGTCTTTTAATCCTATTATTTACTATGTTACAAGTATTGAAGTAATTTGTAAACTATTATAATAATAATCTATATATAAAGAATGTCCACAGTCTAGTTTTCCTACCATAAGACTCAAAACTACATTGGCCACATGGCCTCCTCCATCCATCTCATCTAGATCATAACCACAATTGATCAGAAATCAGAGGATAAGAAAAACCATGGGTGTTGAACAGAGTATATAATTTTATACTGTACTTATGCCACTTTCCTTTTTTGTGTTGGCGAAAATATAATCTCTCATGCTACAAAACCATAGTTTCATTTAGTGAAAGATTTTGTTATGGGTAAACACTGCTCTCATTTTGTTGTTAAAATAGTTTGGTAAAAAATAGACTTTTGATAATCGATTACCAGAGTCGTTTCTTTATCTAAAGTTCAGGCATCTTAAAATTAGTAAAATTCTATCCTACTCATGAAGTTTAAAAAATGGACATGGATATATTATTCTTCTTCCAATAGACATTTGGATCATTCCAGTGTGTAACAACAAAGCAATAACAATCTTCAATTCTTCCACAGTATTGTAATATCCTTTCATGTGGTAATGTGGGACTGTGGTGTAGTTGTAGGCCTACAGAAAAGTTCTTTTTGTCATTTATGTGATATTAAAAAAAAAAAAAAAACTTCATCAATTAATAAATTAAAATAAATAATAGATTTATCTTCTTTTGGTGTTGGTACATCTATATCATCTACTTTTGAAAATGTTATAGGTTGCTTACCTACAAACGGCTAAATACTAAAACTATACACTAAAACAATTCCAAAATTTTTAGAACTAAAAGCTAACGATACCACATAGTCAAATTCACACTTCAGTGACTTGCACACAATAAATCACCCTGCTCTCACAAGTGCCAATAGCACACCCACAGGTGAATAGAAAAGGAGAATATCACATCTTTTTTCAGAATGAGAGATGCACATGGGTTACAGATACAGCCTACATGTTGTTCCGGAACGACACTGTCAGTGAATGTATTAATAGTGAAATTTGAAATGAACTGAGTATGGCATTGGATTAAATACAATAACTGATGCAATCAGGCTAGATACAATATTGGTATATTAAGTGTTAACAATAACAAAACTTTATATGCAGATCTAAAATAAACCGAATGCCACCCATTACTGTATTCAATAAAATTGAAATTATTAAAATATCTCGCTAATTAAAGTGAAAGAAAAAGCTTTTTTACATGTATGAAACCAAATCTTTTTACAATGCTTCTCTCTTCAATCAGTAATACCAAATTTGGTTGCTTTTTTGTACCAATTAGATACATTAATATGTCCATGAAAGAGAGCCAGGGCTGGGCATGGGTATCATCCTTTGGGGTACAAAATAAATAGTTTAAAATTTGAAATTTCAATCTTTAAACATAATTTATATATATTGTTATTTTAATACTATTTTTTTTGTTATATATATATAACATATTAAATATATATATATATATATATATATATATATATTGAAATTTTACATGAGTATGAATATTCTTTTTAAATTATAGATAGAACAGCGAGAGTGTATTAAAAGATCAGATGTGGTTAATGCTATCTCAAATTAATCATATGATATAGGTATAAGGTTAACTTATATGATTAAATTTTCATTAGAATATATACAAATTCTTTTATGTTATTGAGATGGGGTAGGGATAAGAGAGGAGTTCACGCTGTTGACTAGATTGCATAACAGCTTGAATTGTCCCTGTTATGACTATATTCCTTTTAAAATAAATATTTCTCATTATATTAATGATATTTAAATCATTTGGTACTATTATTCCTCACTATAATAACCAATAAGAACAAACAATGACTGTGATTAATTAATTTTGACATGCAACCTCAAAATATAAACTATAAAATATACACAATTAATTTGAATTTTGATCATACTATAGCAATAGATCTATTATTCAATAAAATAGAAAAGAGGTCAATTATTATCTTGATCAAATTCAGTAATACACTTGGGGGAACTTCTTTAATTTGAAATTGCCGTTTATATGATATCATTGTAAAAAAAATTATGTATAATTTAAAGTCAACTTCTTTAATTTGAAGTATTTGTATTACACTAAAAATAAAATCTTCTACTATAAAAGGGTTCGCCTTTCGAGAATTATACTGTACACTGAATAGGACACTACCCGGGGATAAAAGCCTAGTCCCCATCGTTTGGACACATTTTCTAATTCCAGGCATGCCTTCCAAAAATTTTCTAGGTACTCTGTTGATCGATTCTCTGCTCAGTCTTGGTCTGTTGTTACTGTATTGTGTCTCTGCTTGTCACGATATTTGTGATTTGGAAGTTATTGTTTGTGCGAGTGATCACAATTTATTTGAGTAAACCAAGCATTCAGCACAAGACATTATCATTATATGTTAGTTAAAACAATTGCGTGAGTGTCGGCGGTACATTGAAGGACAAACCAATTTAAGTGAAGCTGTTTTTCATTCTCTAAACATACTTAAGGATTTTGCAAACTTTAAAAGAATTAATTCTGCAAGGAATGTGGACATTTCACAATACTTTGTCAAACATTAATTTAGTGTATACTTAAACATGAAAGTGTCCAAATGGTCACTTTATTTTTCGATTGTCAACTCTTACATTATTTTTAACACGTTAAAACTATAGGGCCAACAGACAACTACACAACCTACAAATATTTTCATAAAATTTTAGTTGTTCAATTGGTTGGAAAAATCTTAAACTCTCAAATCGGTAAACGTGAAAGACTTTCAATATCAGACAAAAAGGAACGCCTAAATGGAAAAAGAGATAATTTGTTTATACTTTGTTTAGTTGTGGATTTGTATGTATTTTATTTCAAGTATATTTCTTGTGAAATGACATGGCGAATAAGGAAATAGATATTACGTTCCTTGTCCGCATATAGTTCAACTAGCACTTGATTTGTAGCCATTGCCACACAAAAAATATCTAACAATGATGTTACCTAACAATAGTTGTGAACAGATACCCATTCTGTCAGTATTGTTGTTAGTGTGCATACACAGTTTGAAATGTTGCAGGTATTTTGTTACTAGCCATTGATCAGAGGGATCACCTTTTACACTGAGGTTATGGGTTGCACCTCGAGTCAATGATGCAGCTAGTTTACAGTATTACCACTGATTTTACACTAATTGGAACAGCTAATATGTTACTAATTAAGGGTGAAATGAATGATAGAACCTTGACAATCTGCAAAAGGTTTTTATTTCATATAAAAACATTTAAAACAACAAAAATCAAAGGTTATTATACAGTTTACAGAAATGGCCAAATATAAATAAATACAGAACTGCTTATTATTATTGCCTTAATATTAAATATCAGAGTACTCTATGATAAAGATGACCTATAATTTGGATACAAATAACAAGTCCAGTTTAGGTCAAAATTCAATGTTTTGCTTTTAATTTTAGCTAATCTTATTCAAATAAGAATCCCAATTGGATCATAACAGGCCAACTCAAACAGATTTAACTTTATTCCAGAGAACAAATTAATTAATTTAAGGTTATCTCAACTTGTTTGAATATTTTTCATCTCTGTAATACACAATGATTCCCTATCTAATCAAAAGAACCTCCTAGGTTACCAATGTGCTTGCAATTTTTTTTTTTAAATTAAAAAATGCCCGATAGAATCTCTATCATCCTGGTTGTAAACAAAAAATATAATAATAATAATTTTATTTCTTATGCATAATTAAGCCCTCCCTTTCAAAGTTGTGTTATTTTCTTCCATCCAATAGCAATATCAAATAATGCAAGATGTATAACTTAGCAATTTCAACATTTCTTTATCAAACTGTTGCTACCTTCTGGCTTCCTACTAGCTATAGCTTTACATATACTAACAATCATATTTTGTCCTACCTACTCTAATTTAAAATAAATAAAATAATAATGTGATATCAAAAATCATAATCACCATTCTCTTATTATAACAATGTGCCCTTGAGCTAATACTGTATACTAACTTTGCAAGAATATTGTACAACCTTTCTCATACTTTTCCACAAAGCCAAATACTAACTTTACAAAACTATTGACGCCAAAAAGTCAGTCAATCAAAAGTGAAAAATAAATCATAGACGATGTGTTAGTTTTATACAAATTACTATTGTTGTTATATTTATATTTTTAATTAAGCATAAACTGGCTTTGTTTGTGTCAGAAACTTAGCCTAAGTGCAAATTGTATTTTGTGAAAAGGAGTTTAAATGATGACATTCAAAGATTGCTTTAGTTTTTTGGAAGTTATTCCAAAACTGATTATTATTTTACTTACGACTTTGCATACTGTTTTGTTGAATACTTAGCCTTTACATCTCACTAAAATTTGAACAAAATTGGTATAGTCAATTTTGAGAAATTACGATGTCTTCTCCATGATTCATTTTACATTTTTTTACTGTACACTCAACCTGCTTTTTTTATTTTGAAGAGGATAAAAACTATAAGAGGCAATACAAAATTGGAATTTTGTGATTTTGTTTCATGACAGATATATTAAATGTTGAATTATCAAAAATATGAAAATTTTGTTTTGAGATTTAATATGTTTACTTAAAAAATGCGGTCATAATAGGTGCATTCATTTGGACTGTAGAAATGACACATACTTCATTCCAAAAACACTGGGGGGGGGGACCTCAAAATTGATGTATCCAATAACAAATCAACATTAATTTTTTAACCCATCAAACTTTATACATATATACGTGAGAAAGTAGAAATTGGTAAAATAAAAAAATACACTAAATTTGATTTTCGTAGCACTGACTTATGCAACCAAACCATTGTAATAATCAATATTTATACAAATATTATTGGAGATTTGACAACAATTGAAATTTAATTATTTCTACTAAAATAGAAACAGATTTGAAAACACATTCTGGGGACTATTTCCTGACAATGCTCTCATCCCTAATTTTTCCAAAAGTGAAAAAGTGATAAAAATATGCCATGTTTTACTAACATTTACAATATTTTAACTACTGAAATAATAATACTTAATTAATTACTTTTTTTAACAATTTCTAACTCAGATAAATATGCTTTTATTCATTAATAATAAATTTAATATTAATGTATGCGACAGATAATTTGAGTTACATTTTATAAATATATAATGTCTTTTTCTATACAATGGAGAATTTTAAATGCATCCAATTCTACTTGTTACTTAAAAATTAGCATTTTGAAATATTCTATATCGTATAATAATTAAACATGACAAGTAACTATTATCAACTATTATCATACTACATGCATACAACCAAATTTGGACACACCAAATTTCATTTTTTTAAAATGCACATTGGTGTAGGATTAGTTGAATATGTTACTTAAAATTTGGTTGCAAATTGCAAGCATGTCCTCTGAATTCTTTGATTGATGTCTTTGTGATATTTGCATTGTGAAAATTCATCAATATAATGCTAATAATTTCCGTAAGCTTATTCTTCTTATTTTATTTTAGAAAGTATGTTTTATGAATTTTCGAAGTCCTTACTTAGATGTATCTTGTAATTTTTTATTACATTTTAATTTTAAAACAATAATAATAATAAAAATGAAAAGGAGTTTTTATATTTTTTTAGTTAGATAAATATTAATCTGATTTTAATGATGTAATATTTCTAGTCTTTATATTTTTAAAATTTGCATTCTTTTAAAAAGTTTACCCAGTATTTGGAGGTCCTACCAAGCTGATTTCAATGAAATTTGCCTAATGGTTGTCTTATAAGTGTACATTTGGTAAAACTATTCAAAAGGTGGTACAATCTAATTAGCTTAGTTCCAAACTGGAGGTTCATTTAACCAATTTATTTAATCAGTGTTAAATTATGAGATACAAACAAACAATGATACTCAATGAAACAATGATGTAAGATTAGGTAGTTATATTGTTGTGTCTTACAAATCCCATAAAGACATATGATATGTTTTACTTTTCTTTTTAATTGTGCAGATCTAACTATGATATTTATCATAAATTATAGGCATAGGAGAGGAGTTATAGTGAAAATAAAAACAATAACATACTTACTGATAAAATAGCCTTCATTGATTCTTTATGTTTCTCTTTAGTTCTATGGATCTGTTGAACCAAATTTATATAAAATTTACCGAAACCTAAACCAAAAAATATTAAAAATCACAGAAATATGATGTAGTCATAAATATGATTTTTTAAATAAAAATTAACAAAACAGTTGTTTTGGACTATCTAGTCATCGACTGTCTGATCTAGGCTGTGGTGTAAATAATAATAATTTGGATTCACAAATTTAGTCTATAAAAGAGTTAATAACACTATACAATATTTATCATAAAGCCTTATGACATTTATTCCTATACACGTACAGCAGTAAATACTTTTCATCATACTGCTTTAAAAACAGCTGTGTTCAATACATGCATTGGATGCTAAAGTTGTTCTGTTTAGTCCTAGGACCTAAAAACATCAGCTGAGGTCAAGGTCATCAGCTGTTACTTCATTTATACGAATTAATTAATGATTGCAAATCATCAATAAAAACATCCAATACTCTCGATTGTAAATAACCGATAAAACAGCTGTTACCATCGATTTGAAGGTAAATAGGTTATAACATTTTAGTTTTTTTTAGATTTTTTTTTTTATATTTGCAGTATAACGAAAAATATAGTGCATCATTTGGACCAAAAGAAGCTTTTCGATCCTCGCTCATTTTCCGGCCTCGGCTCCGCCTCAGCCGTTAAACTTGAACTTATATCGAAAAGCTTCACTTTTGGTCCTAGAGATGAAATATACTATTCTGTACAGTTTTTATATCTCAAGTAATTGTAAGTGCTTGCCTCTACAACTACTTTATTGAATAAGCTATCACTGTATCTGAATGAGTGAGGTGTATTGCTTTTTCACATCTTTACAAGAAAATTACGGCTCCATTATTTTACTGTACTCTGTTAGCAGATATATAACAGATCAATTATATTTCGATCAATTCGATCAATTATATGTATACGCCTGTCTGTTTTTATTGATACGCTCTTATTTTGATGTATGATCAGTTGTTTAATTTTATAACTGTTTGCAGGGCTGGTAACAGTTCACTTTTTTCACTTTTTTTCCACTTTTTTGGATATAGTCATTTAAAGTCACTTTTTACAAAATTATTCACTTTTCTTCACTTTTTTTACTAATTTAAAAAAAAAAGAGTTTTCATTGTTTTTTTTTTTATTACTTAGATTCTTTTATGTTCTACCCCAATGAAGGTGGAACAAAATTTTCCCAAACTGAGGGGTACTTCATGCTCCAATCTGTTGTAACCCAGATTGTTGTAAGCATTTTTTTTCAGGTTGATGCAGCAGACAACTGCGTAGTATTTCAGATATACAATAATTCATTGAATTATTGTATACCTTATGTACTATTCGCCTACAGTACTACATATTTTTTTGTGCATATTTGAAAGTATTTTGTTTACAAAATTACAGGTTGTTTTCAATGGTTTCAGGTTTCACTTCTAATTATTAAATAAACTGTGCAATAAAGTGTATAAAACTATGGGAAGGTGCAAGTTTCAGAACTTATGGTTGGATAAAAATGATCCCCAAGGGTACAAAATAAGTGATTGGGGGAAAAAACATTCAAACAGTGAACTTTTGTGTAAAATCTGTGATAAAATTATCAATATAAGTTCAAATGGCTTTCAGGCCATCATTCAACATTCTAATAAAACAATTCATATTAATCAGTGCAAAGTAAAGTTAAACACAAATCAACTTAGATTGTTGTCAGTGAACGTACCACTTCCAACTAATTCAAGTGTAGAAGATTCAAATCATGAGGAAGAAAAACTGACACCATTGCCTTTGTTTACTAAAACTGTCAATTTATATAATGTTCGAGATAAAACTACTGCAGCAGAAATAATGTGGTGTATGAAGTGTGTTGCCGCAGACTATAGTTTTGCCTCTTGCAGTGAACTTCGTGAAACTTTTCTGGTAAGTTCTTTGCTCATAACCATAAAAACGTTAAAGCAATACGATAGTATTAAAAATGCATGGTAAAATAATTTATAATACAAATTTGATTAGTGTCAGTAAGTATTAAATACAATAATACATAATAATGTACTATAATGACTTTCGTTTATGCTAAGTTACTTGTATTTTTACTTTTAAATTCTGCAAATTTTATTAAATTTTTTTGTATTTGTTTTTTTGTAGGTGATGTTTGGAGATGCAGTTCCTCAAGACTTTAGTTTAGGACGTAATAAAGCTCACTATTTAATTACAGATGCACTTGCACCCTATTTTAAAAAAATAATCATGAAAGACATAGAAGAGTCATATGTTACTCTTTTGTTTGACGAAACTACAAATGCTGCAGGGAAAAAGGAATTACAAGTAGGTGTTAGGTACTGGTCTCCAAGTCAGAATCGGATTGTATATAATCATTTAGAGACTTTTTTTCTAGGCACTGCCACAGCTCCTATTCTTGTGGAAAAACTCAATAGTGCTTTTAACAATGCATCAGTTCCGGCAAAAAACATTCTTATGTTAGAATCAGATAGCCCAAACGTGAACAAATCAGTAAAAAGAATATTTAACGAACAAGTACTCTTAGTTAGAAAAAAAGGACTTTTAAATTTAGGATTCTGCGATATTCATACCATCCACAATGCTTTTCTCAAAGGTTTAGAGGAACTTGGTGAAGATGCTTCGGAACTTATTTTTGATGTTCATAATTTCTTCCATAAATGGCCGGCCAGATGGGAAGATTACAGTGAAATTCAAAGACAAACTGGCACTGTAAACCATAAGTTTATAAAACATTGTCCAAGTCGGTGGCTTACTATACAGAGCAGTGCTGAAAGACTTTTAGAACAATGGAAAGCTACAGAGAAGTATTTTTTAACATATGTGCCAAAGCATAGGCCAAATTTAATGAAAAGGCCCGGGTATCTAAAAATTGTAAGGCTGCTCAAGAAATCTACAATGAAATCAGAACTTCATTTTGTTATATCTAGTTCTCAAATCTTTACTAGCATCACAGGCTTCTTCCAAAAAGAAGAACCGCTAATTCATCTGTTACATTATATGCTGTCGGAGTTAGTCATGAAAATGTTAGGGAGGATTTGCAAATTAGAAGTTCTCAAAGATCTTGATCTTGGAAATATTAATGATGATTTTTTTAATACTGAAAATCTACTTCCTTTAAAAGATCTCACATTTTCAGATGAAATATCAACAAACTTGAAAACTGTTGGCGAGAAAGATAGGACTTTTTTCTGCCATCAAGTACAAAAACATTTTTCTGTAGCTATTAAGCATATTGTGAACAAATCATCTGTTACAAATCCTTTTCTAAAGAGATTGTCATGTTTAGATCCCAATGAAAGGCTGTCCAAAGAGAGTTGTCAAAGTATAGTTGAAATTGCTAGGGCCATGCCATGGCAAGTCCAAACAGATATTCTTGTGGATGAGTGGAAACTTCTTCAATTAGAAAAAGATGAACCAAAATCCAAAGAAAAATCCATTGATCTTTATTGGTCTCAGTTTTTTATCAAATCTGATTCCACTGGAAAGAGTCCTAGATTTCCAACAGTTGAAAAAGTTATCAAAGCTTCATTATCCTTGTCACATGGAAATGCTGATGTGGAAAGAGGATTTTCAACTTCAGGCAGGACTCTTACAAACGATAGAGCATCTATGTCTGAAAGAACCTTAAATGCTTTAATCACTGTTAAAAGTGCCCTTAAAAAGTTTGATAATAAACCTTACCTTATTCCTATAACTGAAGAGCTCCTTTCCATGGGACGTATGGCTTATAAAGAATATAATACCTTCTTGGAGAGAGAAAGAGAAAAGAAACGACTTAAAGATGAATCTGAGAAGGCTGAACAAGACAGGAAAATAGCTGAAGAAGAAAATAAGGAACATCTTGACAAAAAAGGAAAAACATTGCTGATGACGAAGAAAAGTTAAAAAAATTACGAAAAGAAGAAGAGGAGCAAAGTGAAAGTGCAGCCAAACTACTGTTTGAAGCAAATGAAAGATTAAAGAAAGCTTTGAAAGAAAAGGATTTTAGTAATGCATTTTTGGCACAAGCTATGCTGGAAGGTGTCACTAAAGTACAGGAAGCGGCAACAGAGAAAAGACGCAGTGTTCAGAATTTACAAGTTAATTTAGAAAAACGAAAAACAAGCCTAATTTCAGACTTTTTCAAGAAAAAGTAATTGTTTTTACTAAATTTGATAACAATTTGTTAACTCCTATTATTACCAAATACTTTGTTTTTGTTTACGTTTTACATGTATGCTTTATTAGTGGTCTTTATTTGAATTTTTATGCTGTAATTCGTTTAGTAAATAAATTATAAAAAAATGAACAAAACAGAGAAAAAATAAGGGGCGGTTGAGGACGATTTTTTTCTTTGTTTTGTTTATTGAAATTGGGTAATTTGTAGACATTATTTTCCTGTATATTTATACCCTTCTACTTAATTAAATATATAACAGTCTTCATTTTTTATTACTTTATAGTTCTAAGCAAATTTAATTTAATCACATACTCACTTTAAAAAAATTAGTCACTTTTTTTTCACTTTTTTATAAAATTTAGTCATTTTTTTCACTTTTTTTTACCCCATAAACTGTTACCAGCCCTGTGTTTGTTAAAGATGAGTGTTAAATGCAAGAAATATATTGCCCTATATATGTATATTTGTTACATCTTTAAATAATTGTTAAAATTTATAAATATTTTTGCCATTTTATTTAATTTTCTTTTCATGATTACCAAACTTTTTTTGATCAAAGAGTATATAAATACAGTTTATTTATCCTATGAAACGTTACTGATGTTTAGTTATCACAAATTTGGACGTAGATTGCAAAAGAAAAGATTTATCAACAACATCTAACCTCTCTGGCCTGCTAACTGCCACATTAGATTTGGTACTTACTATTCTACTTTATACTCGTATATAAAAGTTGAGCCAAATCGGTCCAAGTATTTATGCTATAGTTTATTGAGAGAGAATAGATGTAACTGTAAACACCTCTTTTTTAGACTCTCGAAGTGGGAATAATTTTTTTTTTGCTGTCACACTTCTATGTAATTCTTTAGAATTGTAATTTCTCATTTGTGCAAGCAACAACATGTTTTATGGATTCAACGATTTTATTGAACTAAATACTTGAATAAATATTTGTATATTTTTTTTTATAGGGAACGGCAACAGATTTAGTCGTTCAGATAGTTTTAATTGCTGAATCAATGAGATTACAAGCTATGATGGCAACCTATGGCATTCAGACACAAACACCCCATGAAGTAGAACCTGTTCAGATATGGTCTTCAAATCAGCTTGTACATGTCTATCAACATTTAGGAGTTAATCATAAATTGAAACTTAATGGAAGGCCAATGCGGCCTGTTGGTGCACTTGGAACAAGTAAGGTAATAAATGTTAATGAAACTTATTAATAAAAATTTGTAAAAAGTTAATTATAAAAAATATCATGTGAAAAAAAGTGTTTCTTAATAACTTTAATTTTTGAATTGGAAGACTGAACATATTTTCATTTATTTTAAGTGTTCTTCCTTTATCTGTTAATAATTTCTATTTATTTAATGTATTATATTTGGAATTAAATGAGGTTACTGAAAAGTTTAACAATATTTCATGGTTTCTTTGAATTTTAGTTATGGCATTTGCTACTATTTTCAAAAGTTCGTGAACACCATTCAATACATAGGAATAAGTCGAACAAAGTTAAGTTACAGATCAATATTAAGACAAAAGCCATCTAAAAAACAAAGCACATCCTCTACAGCCAAAAATGCTGAATTAATATTCACATTGTAATCTCTACATCTTGTGAAGTTAGTTGTTCACATTGAAGCTGGATTTAAATTTTTTGTTTTTATAACATAACAGATATAGATGTCTAATAATTGGGAAAATTTGGGAAATCAGGAGAAGACCGGAATTTATTAGTCAGGAATTTTGTTAAATGTCTGGAAAATTTGTGTTTTTCAGACTACATGAGTTATAAAAAAATATGCCTGAGGTATTTTTTTATTGGAATGACTATGTCATCATAATAGAAAAAAAGAATAATTTTAAACTATTAGTCATTATAAAACTAATCTTTTCACATTAGGTCATTTTATCCTAACATGATGTAAGGTTGCGATGTTTTGTAGTAAAAAGAAGACGTTTGTAGATGTGAATGCCGTTTGACGTACACTTGTTTTATCATAGACTGTAGCCATTGTTTGTAACATTTATGCATAAATAATTAAATTTGTATTATCATGAATGATCAGTGATTATAATTATATATTCTTTTATACAACACAAATAGTATTATAATAAAAATAAAAAGAAGGATATAATTTAATTTTTAGGAAATTCAGAAAACAATTTTCAAGTGATAATTTATTTTAATTGTTTGTCAAGAATATTTTTGTTGCTGAAAATTAATAGAAACTCAACCAAATATATATATTTTAAATTTGAAAACATTTTTGTAGCTGAAAATCTGTTTCAAAATTAGTGGTAAAAGTCACTACACATACATTGAATGTAAAAATAACTTTTAGCTCTATGGTTTGTTCTTCAAACAACAATGTAGTTATGTTTCCGATGTATTTGAACTTGAAATGTTATTAAATGAGCATGTATTTTTAAACAAAATAATATTAAAGTTAGGTGACTTATATTTGTGATTTGAGAGAATCAGTGCTTGCATTGACCTTGGCCGGCTGGAACCAAATTTCAGTAACTGATCTCACACACAATGTTTAATATTTGGGAATAACTAATACAGAAATTAGTAGCCAATAATAAACTGGGGATGGAATGATGGGCACACAGCTAACTGTGGTGTTTGTTTTTATTTTGTAACTTATAAGTGATGGGTCAAAAATCAATGTTTAGTTTGTTGCGTATGTGTCTGTTATGAGGTCCCCTGAATCCATAAAAGTGTTTTTGAATGATGTCTGTCATCTGTGCAGTGCTTTGCATGCCAAATGCGAGGACCGATATTTTGTCCATATTAGTTCTTTGATAACTCAAAGTTTGACAGCTACAATAAGACAAAAATTTAAAATTACAATTTTCTCAAAATCTCTAGGTACTGATTTTGATCAAATTTTAATGCTATGTGAAAAAGTTATGAGTATATATTATTAATTTTATTTTCATATTAAAAATTGGGCGCATTAACAGAGGTTTGAACAAAATTTTTAATCTCAGTTTCTCGTTGATAAATAAGAAAATACTTTGTCAATTGAAAATTGTCAAGACATTGTTTTACAGAATAAAATTACCTAAATTAAATTTACTTTTTTTATATTAAAAAATAATGGAGCCGTGGCATTTTGTAGGTTAAACATCATGTAGGTTTTTTTCACCGCTGAACTCCGGAAAACTGCGATTTTTAAACAATATATTCATTAATTAAATAAAAAGCAATTTGTACTTGCACAATATTTTTTAATGAGCCGTGTCGACCAAGGTTTCACCAACTATGGCATTGTCAAAGACTTCAGGTATCCCATTGTCGCCGGCATAAAAACACCGCGGCATTGGCACCCGTCGATATAGCAGACATACACCCACAAAAATGATTGATGGGCCGCTTTTTTTCCATGAATCATTTTAGTATACATTATGGAAAATATAACATTTCTTTTTAGTTTTATTCTTGTCTTTGACTGGTTATGATCTACGTACAGTATATACAGTAAATAAAAAAGAGTGAGTTACGAAAACGGAAGCGTGTGTTGGTTTCGTTTGAGACGTGGTTAAATGTGTCAAAAGACTTGACAGAGGGGAATCTGTAAAAAAGCTTTGTAGTGTTTAATTTTTTCATGTTTGATGTATAATATACATAACATAATATATACGATACATTTATGTACAATAAAATGAGTTGCAATAACATCTTAATTGCATAATATATTTGCATAATATAATTGCATAATATATTTGCAAATATATATTATGCAATATATATTTGCATAATATAATTGCATAACTTAGCGCTACCTAATTAAATAAGCTTTCTTTGAACGAAAACCGATTTTTCACGGGAACCTCGGATTAACCGGCCAAACGGGCAACCGACTCGGGTGTCAGTCCCGACTAGATCGGTTAAGAGGGGTTCTACTGTATCTGATTTAAATAATAATATTAATTCTATTACACAAAAGCCCCCATGAAGTGCTAACAATCATAACTTCCCACTTTTCTTCATGAGTGTTCACGAGGATTGAACCCAGAACCTCTCTTATATTAAACAGGAGCCCTAGTCATTAACTAACCAGAGGCTTGTTATTATCTGGAATGAAATAGAAATTTTATTAAATTTCAGTTATTGTAAAGAGAATAATTTTATAGGTGGTTGAAATTTACTTTATTCAGTAATTGAGGAAATTAGTAGTGCTACCCCAAAATATTTCAGTATATTTTATGTATATGTATATTCTATGTGTATTATTAACAGATTCTAAGGATAACAATGCTGAGATAAACCTGTTTATCTATTAAACCAATAAAATATGTATATAATGTAACAATATAATAATTGTTTAATGTTATAGGTATATCGAGTATGTGGAATGACCGTTTTATGCTATCCGTTGATTTTTGAAGTGTCAGAGTTCTATTTATACAGGGATATGGCTCTTCTTATCGATGATATTAAGACAGAATTACAGTTTGTTAGTCGCTACTGGCGTCTATCAGGCCGTCCTACTGTTTGTCTTCTCATACGTGAAGAACATATGAGGTTTGTTGTTTAATATTAATGTACAGTAGTATCATGCTTCTTTGGTATTATTTATTATTCTTAGTGTTTTAATAAGGATCTAGGCTAAAGTAGAATATTTCTTTTGGACTTAGTAATAGAACCATTTATTATTTTTAACAAAGATATATATATATATATATATATATATATATATATATATATATTACAGTGGCATCACTATTGTTTCTATTGTACATTTTTATATCTTATTAATTTCATATTCATCTTTCTAATTTGTTCAAAGCTTGAAGTTGCAATCAAGATGATAGACTAAAACACATAATATGTCAAACATTATTTTTTCTATCTACTAATCCCTATGTTATTGTGTTTCATTAATGTAAAGAGTTTAATAATGGCCATCTTTCCCAAACTATGACTTTTTAGAATGTTTTAGAGTTAATATGACTATAAATTTAAATGAAGGTTTATAAAATCAGATCTAGTCATCAATGTGAAATTTAATTTTATATTTAAATAAGAGAAAATTTATAAAAAATAGTTATCAAATTTTGTAGTTGCAATAAAAATGGTGGTATTGTTAGGAATTCAGATTTAGGGCAACAACCTAGAACTGCCATTATAGACTTTAATAATTTTTAAAATTCATAAAACATACTAATATTATGCAAAATCCAACTTGTAAGATATCATTTTTCTCAGAAAGGTGCATAGAATCTGTGTAAAGAAAAAAAAAGTTAGATGTAAAGGTTTTGGAGAACTAACTTAGGAATCAAAAAATGAAGTGAAAATTTCACAAAAAACCTATATAAACAAATAAAATTTTTAATTTTTTTCCAAGACAAATATTTTTATAAATTTTGCTTAATAGTTAGGCCTAATTTGAAAAAAAATTCAAAAATAGTAATATTATGGAAAACACAACTTCTTATTATCATTAACTTTGTACTAGGTAGACCTGAAACAATATTACTGAAACTTGTAAACAAATTATAATAAATAAATCACTCTACAAATAAGTGAACAAAATAAGTTCACAATAACAGAAATAAAATGAGTCACGGATGGAAGACTATTTACTATGCACAAATATTGGACACAAAACATGGACAGGAACAAGGGAATTTCAAATTCAGAGTGCATGTCTAAAATTAGACCGATAATGTAATAGGTTGTACCAACTGAAAGATCTAAATTTCATTTTTCTAATGATGTGCAGAACTGTTAAAATATCAATGTTTGTAATCGAAATTTCAAAAGAAAGTAGTCTTGTTCGGTTTGGTTACTATTTTGTAGAATGTAATATATCACAAAAACTATGACAGCTAGGATAATTTGGAACACGTAGTTCGAAAGAGAAAGAAAAATACTATAAATGTTGTCAATTTGTGGTATTTCGAAAAGAAGTACCATTTACAAAAATATGTGGTAAATGAGATCTTATTTTCTTACATTGCGAAGAACCGTGCTATTCTCTCGCAGCATAACATTCCAATTTCATCAAATTCTTTATTTTTACCTTTTGCTATATAGAATTTTGTTTACATGATTATTGAAACATTGCATTTACTACAATGATATATTACACATTTCGATACAATAATATTTACTAGGTACAAAGTTGAATTTAGCAAATGTGATTTTTACGCTATAAAAATGTGTTAAAATTCTTGATTTTGTTGAATTTTTATAGATTAAAAACTTTAACAGTTAGAAAGATTTGAAAAGCAGAGATCTAAAGATGAAGAACCATTATAAGCCATTTGTATTATTAAAACAATGTTACTGTAGATTTGTTAGGTAGAAATATGGACTTGTGAAAATTAAACAAATACTGATTAAATTTGTGTTTCACAACTATGCAGTTGTTCTGTTACTCGTTTGACCCGAAATACACAAACTTTACCAATTAATTAAATATTATTATAATGTTTTATAATGTTTTATGTTTTATGGTTTTTTACACACACACACATATATATATGTATCTCTGGAACATTAGCTTTACAGCGGTATTAAATTTATCACAGTATAATGATTCTAAGTGGGTGAAATTTTGAATTGGAAAAACTGTGTTTTTGTGTTGATAACTGACACCGTGTCGCTCATCGACACTTAGTGTCGAAAAGCCGGATTGAGGGTTATTATAATAATTAAAACAAACACTTTTTAGTATAAACCACAACTTTATTTAAAATTTACCGACCATGGTTAGAAAAATTTGGTTTAGATTTTAGTTTTTCTAACCATTTAAAAACTCATCAAATTTCAGATTTTCATTCTAATACAGAATTTAATATTCTACATGTTAATGGTAAGGGTAAAACGTTAAACGCACTAGAAATGTTAGAAATTAATAGAATAATCAATAAGGACTCTAGCTTATTTATAAATGAACAATTAGATCTTAGTAATTCAACATTCTTGCAACCCCTATTTGGGCCTAGGTATCTTCCCCCTCTCTCTCCTCCCTAACCTAACAGTAATTTTGGCCAACTTTCTCTTGGCTTATTGTGTTGTAAAATTCTTGTACCTTAGTCTGTAAGCTGCTTTTGACAATGCCGTAGTTGGCGAAACCTTGGTTGGCACGGCTCATTAAAATATATTGTGGAAGTACAAAATTGCCTTTTATTTAACCCTTTTAGGACCAACCATTTTTCAGGGGGTGTGTAAAAAGTGTAATCTGAATTTCGGCAACAGGTTTTAAAAACTGCACACTATAAGAATAGACTTATTTGGCAAGTTTTTTTTAAAAAGTCACAAAATATTTATTTATAAATGGAATTAAAAATTTTTTTTTTGAATTGAAGATAAATAAATGGACTTTTTAATAAATGAACATTTTAGCTGAAATAATATATATTTTTATTTTAAAACGCCAAAATTGGGAAAAAAATTTTAATTTCATATTTAAATTTTAAATTCAAATTTTCCTATTTTAAAAACAAACAAAAATTTTACTGTGGGAAACATGATTTTTATCATTTTTATTATGTTCTATATTAATCCTGAAAATTTCATAAAGATAAGTACAGAAACAACAAAAATATAGAAAAAATTAAAACCTAACCTAACCTATACAGCTGATCGCACAGATACGCGCAGAAAATAAACACAGTTTGTTTGTCTATTTTAAAATATTTATTCATATTATGAGTTAATAATGATTATTACATTTATTATAAATGACATTATTTAGTCTTCAAAAATAACAATTTTATTACTTTTACCTATTTAATTACGTTGAAATTAAATTTTTCGCAAATGACGAAATAATCGTCAAATGGTCTTTTACGCATTGAAATAATTTGACGATATTTCGTCAGATGGTCTTTTGCGCATATTTTAAAATTGACGAAATATCGTCAGATGGTCCTAAAAGGGTTAATTATTAATTTATTTTCATATGTATCTCATGAAGGTGGCACTAAAATATTTTGAGAATTATGAATGTAAGAAAAAAAAGTAACTTGACATCATGGGCTTAGGTAAAGAGCTACGTTTTTGCTCCAGAACAAGAAAAAAGAATTGTTTATGCTGCAACTGAATAACTGTGTGCAGTTACCAGGGGAGCGTGAGACAGATTTTTCACATAAAACTGCTCAATGAGAATTTTAATAAAAATCGACTATGTAAAAATATTCTAAGTTCTTTGAACATGATTGATATGGCTGGATTCTAAGTGGACCAAACATACTTGTAGGCATTGTACATACTTGTAAGAATAAGAAAGGCTAAGAATAATAGGTTCTTAAATATTAATTAATAGTTGTGTTTTATTGGTCGAAATGTAAAGCATACCTGGTTGGTTAATGATGTACAGTAAAAGGAAATTTTATTAATTATAATTAAATAAAAAGTTATTGTACAAAAAGTGATGTAACAAAAAATCAAAATGTAAAGGTTAAACTTTCTCAAAATTTTGGTTAGGACTTCTAACTATTAGGAGTAAGAATATTAGTTGTGACGAAAACAATTATTGTTATAATCTAAATGTATTATTAGATTGTTAATAGTAATTAAATGTTTTTATTAAAAAGAAAGTTTTGTTTTTAAAAACCTAATGTTCCGGAAACAAAATGTAACTTATATGTATATTTTCTATACTCCTCAGTACAGAAGTAATCTAAATATTATGTCGTTTTTGATCTTCTCTCTAATACACATGATGTGTCTACTCTGTTCCAAAGCCAAAGTGGACACAGTGATTAAACAAACATTTAAAGATTATGTTTTATGGATAGGTGTTTCAGATATATGCCAATGAACTATATATCATAACGTTCCATTCTTCTGGCCTTAGTGGCTACATTCCTATATATCCCAGGATTCCATTCTGAGATTCCATTGATAATTTCAACTGGGCCTTACTTCCAGCCGATACCAACAGAGTATGTATACGAGGCATCTATTCCCCTCACCTATACATTTCCCCTAAATCCCGTGGTCACCTTCAAAGAATTTCTTCTACAGACAGCTGACTGCCTGAAGACCAAGAACAAACAGTCGTGTCAACCAGCAAGTGCACTACAGGAGTTAATGAATAGAACTGACGAAATCCAGCGAAAGACGATCGTAGGGCACAATTGGGTACCCGCTAGCAAATGCAGGTTCCCAAGGGCTATCACCAGTATAAGAGACATGTTCCATTGGTGCTATGGTACAGCTACGACTGAAAATGAGAGTGCCATGAACAGTCATTTAAACAAGATGCAGCTCCTACTCAGAGGTGACCACATGGACCTGGTGAATATGACAACATTACTCACAAGGAACATTTCCAGCATATTACGGCAATAGATGGTTTCTAAACCACCATCGATCAAGCACAAAATGTCAGTGTAGTTAGCATTTACAAGACTATGGATAGTATAGACACCAAGACAACAAAGGCAAATGCATTATAATTCTATAATGTTAGTTTAATTACCATATATGTTCTAGTTGTAGGAATTCTATATCGACCCGTATGACTGTTCCTTCCCAGACACTTCTCACAGACCTCAAAAACCTTGAATCACACCTTTTCACACAATAACTGGAGCTCACTATTCCTATAAAGAACAATTAGACCTATACTATTCTTTTCCCGTAACTACATGCCTAATCACTCCCCAAACTCTGGTTTCTTCTATAAAGGTCCCAATAAATCGTCACATGGCAGCATGGAAATTTTATGATTATATGCCGGTACCATTACACTGTGAGAATCAGACATGCACATTGTCCCAGGACTCCACCATTGTAGCGACAGGCAATGTCCATCAGAATAATGTCTGGCAAGCAACTAGATGACCACCAGCCGAAGGAAACGAGCACATGTTTCAGTCTATGACAAAGGATATTGAGGATGATATCAGAAGGTTGTATGGCACAACTGGTAACTGGCGGGGATCACCAGGAAACAGCACAACATTATAGATTCCACTGCATTCCAAGCAGTAGGGGCCTTTAATAACAGAAATCACAGGAAGCTTATTCATCATTTCTCATCCCACCCACGATACTCACATTGCATGTGCCGATTTCTATTCTAACATATCCATACTCCAAAATGTTCCAGGAATGGTAGAAGTGACCCTACCCTGCCACTATTCCTTACAAGAAAGTGACACCATCCTCATAGACAAATAGTTCATATGTGACAGCAAGGCATCTTTAGATTCAACCTTGCATCACATTATGCCTGTGTCATGGACCACACTCATTTCCTTGATCATCAAAGCTTTTATGACAAAATACCATCCTAGGTTCCTGAATGCTACTCACATCCTGAACAAAGACTGGACATCAGGTCTAACCTTAATAGTTATATATTTAATGATTAGAATTTATGTAATACTCAAGACAATGAATATTAAGATAGCTGAATAGACACCATCCTCAATTCTAAGATTAAGATAAATTCAAACGTCTGGACGACGTTATTGAAAGCGTTGGAATTGTTAAGAATTCAGAGTTAGGGCTTGAAATAAAATTATATATTACAGTATAATAGGTGCATTTTTCTTTGATTATTTTGACTCTTGATTTTGCGTTTTCGCTCATTTGACTAATGATAACTTAAAAACTGATTTAGATATTCAAAAACGGATTTGACCATAGTTTTTTTCGTCAAATTTTACAATTAAATTATGTATCACACCACTACCTTCCCATTAAAAAAAAAATGAATTTCATTTCAAGATGGCGGGTAAAAATTCAAACTCACCATAAGTGGTTCTTTTATGGCTATGAATAACTGCATTTATTTCTATGTCATAAGACTCGTACATTTTGAATATTAACCTGTTTCCATCCTTTTCAAACACTCTGTATATCAAGTCTTGTAACAAATGATTAAGCCTAGAATATAAAAAAAAAACTTGAAATGAATCTCTTAGAAACCTATGTATGTATGAATAATCTGTAATTAGTTAATAACATTAAAAGTAGAAAAAAAAGTTTATTTCTAGCTGCTGGACATAAATTAAAAATATATACAAAAAGTAGTCTTTTAACCTTTTACAAAACATGATAGTATAGTTCTATTTTACTAACATCATCTATTCTCCTAATATTTTAATATTTCCAAAGTTTACCCTCAGGGGCTTACTATAGTGAGTACTGAGTTAGCAATCCCTAGGGAACCTAGCTGGACCTACTCCTTTCTTCATGTGATCCTGGGTTAAAACCTTTTCTATCAGGTCTCTTTTGACCAAATCTTGTTCTCTTCTGACACCATCCCTTTTAAAGTATTCAACGATTATTTTATCTTCTTTTTTTATAAGGCAATAATGATGACAAAGGTTTTTTGCATTTAAACAACAAGAGGATTTCTAGATTTTTTGCACATCTCCATGAGCAATCTATCTTGATTTATACTCTCTAATTTAATTTAAAAAAATTATAATTTTTGTTAGATCCTAGTGGTTATTTCATAAATGATGCTTAACTAAATAGGAAAAGTGATTGTTATTTATATACACTGGTTTTCCGTAGGGATCCACAATTTAAAGAAATGTTGGATCTCATGGCAATGCTAAAGAAAGGCCATTGTGATGGTATTAAAGTACGTATTGGGAGGCTACAAAATCTCATTTCTTCTTCTTGTATAGGTAAGACTTAACTGGCAAAAATATAAAATAAATTTATAAAGTTGCTCTATCACATATTTTAATGGTTGTAGTAATTGAAAATAATTTTCTTAGCTTAATTTTATTTGCTCAGTCTATTTTATCTAGGCCTATATCTAAAATTTTCACCCTCAATTTTTTAATTTACCAACAGTGAAGATTTCAATTTTTCTAATGGTAATTTTGAATAAATAGTAGCAAAATAATAGTTACGTTAATGTATTTCATACCATCTAAATCATATGGGAAAGGTAGCAGTGGATTCATGCCGCTTCTGCCTGACACATAAAGAAACAGCCGAATACTGGTTGTGTGATTGTGAATCTCTAACCTACAAAAGGCTACTATACCTCAGCACTCCTTTCGTCACCACCGCAGAGGTAATGATTATGCCACCCAGAACCATTTTAGATTCTTTGGAAGCTTAAATCTTGGCTGGGACTAAAACATAATTAGTTGGGTCAACAAGAGATCCATTTGGGTCGCAGTGACAAGAGGCTAAAAAACACTGACTAACAATAATATATTTTGTTTAAATTTTTCATGTTTGAAAATCTAATTTGTGTCTAAGTTTGTTGAGTCGCACAACAAGTAGAATTTGTATTTGTATTAAAAAAAAGCAATACACTGAAGAAAAAAAAATCTTAAGTTTCTGAAGGATTGGTTTGGTTATCTTGTAAATGATTGCATTATAATAATTTTTACTAATTTAAAAAATTAATTTGCTAAAAATAGAAAGAAAACTAATTTGATGGGTACTGTAATGTTTCTGTTGATATTTTTAATAATTAAAATGATTTTCGGTCCTATCCCATTTTAATTATTTAAATTTCAAAACACAAATATTTTGTATAATTTATGTTTTTAATTTTACATTTCTACATTTGAAGCACATGTAAACACATTTAACCCTTTGGTTGCCAATGTCTTACCTAGTATGATTGCGCACCGGCCATTGAAATATTGCTGATATCGTACTCAGTACGATTTCAGTTTTATTTTGTTGATAAATTTCAATAACTATATTTTCCGCATGATTTTTAGATATAATTTTATTTAGAATGGTTTTAGAGTTTGACTCTGATGTCGTATTTCGTATGACAATGGTAGAAGTGCTTTAGTAACTTGTGATGTGATTTGTTATTGTGCGCGTATTCACTCAGGCTCAGTAGGCATCAACAGTGTATAGTGTCGGAACGCAGTAACTGGCATTCCATGTACTTTTTATGACTGACAAATGCAGTTACCTTATATAATAAGATAATTAAGAAATCAGTATCAATTACAAAATTATTGTCTACAATTTGTCAAGAATTAGTAGTTTTAGAAAATAACCTAGTTCCTGTAAAAATAAACAAAAAGATAGCTAGGATAGTTGGAAAACATCCTCCACATCGAAGCTCAAGGGGTTCGCTATATAGGCATCTGAATTGGGTTGTTTGTTCCCAAAAGGTGAAAAAAACCATTAAAAGAGAAACCTATCAGGAAACTGGATGTATGCCCTAGAGTATGTTTTAAGATGTACCATACTAAAAATAACTTCCATGTGTAATGTTTTGTTTTTATTACTCTTAGTTACAATTTGTTATATTATTTTATTTTTATACATCTGTAATTATTTTTTCATGTTTTTTACAATTTTCATAATAAAAAAAATAAGTAAAATATGAACTTATAAATTTTTTTTTTTCAAAACCCAAAATACTAATTTTTGAGCAATTAAAAATATATTTAATCTATATAATCGTTAAAAAATTTTGAGAAAGGTATGAACAAAAACCTTTTTTAACTATGTATATAGTGATATCTCTAATCTGTGTTTTGTAGCAAGTTGTTGAAAATTGTTTAATTAAGGAAATCGTACAGTATGTTTGCAAAAATCTTAAAGCAACCAAAGTGTTAAAAAAAAAAAAAATTAATCTTTCCATCTATGTCACCTTTTTACTCATTATTTTAAGAAATAGTACGACTGACTCAATATTTTCAATGTGAAAAAAGGTCTTCTAGAATGGTTAAATTTTTGATTAAAATATTTTAAAAGTAGAGAGAAACAAAAAGATATTAATGAGATGAAAAATAATGCATTGGTTTCTTTTACTAGCTAAGAGAAAGAAAAAAGACATCTGTAACATTTTAGATAAAAAAAAATTGTTTAGTGTATAATATTTGTATGACATAAATTTAAATTCTTATAATTAGTGATTCAATAATGAGAATTAATTTGGACAAGTATTTTTAAAAGTAGCTTAAATAGAAATGAAGAACAATTATTTTTGGAAAACGGCTATTGGAAAGCAATTTGCTGGCTATGTCTACTATTTATGTCCAAATTTGTGTTCAAGAGGTTAAAATGTAGTAAATGTTTTACAGTGTTTTCATAAAGATTGTAAGGTTATGGTGGCCACAAAGGTCACTAAGTATTATAAACACAGATACTATTCAGTTAATTCTTTCCTTTTTAACATATTTAACAAAGTGTTCATTGTATACTTTACAATAAACTAATGTAAGTTTGAACATTCTTAAAATATTTGTATGGTGTGTCTGTATAGAACATTTGGACTTCATGAACACTGTGGACACATCTGAGATGACATTCCATCAGTTCAAGCAGATGGAACATGATTACATTGGTTATCAGAGTTTAACTGATGTACCCAAAGCATTAATGTATACTGAAGAAACAAATACTATTGCTGTAAGTTTAATACATTAGACTTGATTTATACATACTGTTCATTAAAAAAATAACCACTAAATATATCTGGAGTACCTAAATAAGTATTCTTTGTACTCAAGCGATTTGTGACCTTTTCATTGTTGGTGAGGGGGGCCTTTGCTATTTTATTTACTTTCTAATAATATAAAAATTACAAAAGAGAAAATATGTTATTATTACTTTTTCTCTTTTAATATATATATATATATATTATATAAATACTTGGGATGAATTTACTGTTACTTGTTAAGCGCCATTTTGTGATTTGTTAATCCTACATTTGTTAATTCTACACTTTTTTACCTTGGGTCGTGAATTACGGGAAAATGTACTAGATACACTAAATGATCATGGAATCCTCTGAAATAAAACATACATTTATTAACAAGTTCTATGTATATTTGAAACGTACAAAATCTAGTCAAGCCGTTTTGCTTAACTTTCTCTCAAATATGTACATTGAATAACACGACAAATTATTAAACATTAGTTTCATAAATATTAAACATTAGTTCTTGTTACAAGTATTCACAACAATGAAATTCAAATTAAATGTTCATATAGTTCATGTTACAAAATCATAGTTCATACAATTCAGTTAGCTATTAATTAGCCAATGTCTTTCATTATGTTAAGACGCCATTATTTAAACTGATTGCCTCTATTTTTTTAAGACATAAATTACCAATTGTAATGTTCATTTTTAAGCTATACCGAGGTGTAACTTTCCACTGAATTTAGTTTTAGATTCAAAGTTAAATAAAAGTATCAAACCATTGAATATGCACTGATCGTTGCTCTAGATGTTCAGGCGATCAGCCTTGATGTCGATCCTACAGCCTGCATGCAGCACTGCTAATGGCGGCGTTTCACTTCCACATATTTTTTGTTCCTTTGTTCTTGGTAGAACGGCTTGTGCGTTCCCCCACTACTTTTATCTATCTTTTGATTGGTCTACTGCACACTCCATTTCTGACAACTCTATTTCTTATTACTTCACAAAATATAATTTTCTCTTAATTTTATTAACATATCCAATTTCGTTAATTTTGTTATAATTATTTTAATTACAAAATTCTAAACTAATAATTTTTTATAAATTTTCCAAATAACTCACATACTTAGTTCTATAAGTTTAACCATTCTGAAATCCCTTTTGTCCACAATCAACTTTTTATTATCGTTCTTTGAACGCAAATAATCCATGCAATAAAACCTTTTACAATTTTATTACATTTATGGATTAGTCACGTTACCTGTAATTAATTTTATTTCACTCAATCAAATGTATCTTAACATAAAGATATCAAAATTGTGAACGTTACAACTTTTTAGATATTTTTTTCTTTCGTAACATAAACTGGTCGGTACCTACATTTATGGCCTCCGCTTTATTTAGACTTAGTATTAAAAACAGGGTATACTCCTAATTTTTTATTTGGTTAAAGCGTTTGTTTGACATATCACACAGCCCTTTTGTCTTTTTATAAAATTTAATCGTTTCCCTCCTCATTTTTTTTTTTTAACAAAAGCTGCAAAAATTGAGAAAGGGTAATGTCACATTATTTCTAGGGATTTATGTAGTGAACTCTTGACTAAAACAAATACCATGATTTAAAAAAAGACTTATTCCCCTTTGTTATGTGTATATTTTTCCTTAATCAAAAATATTAAGAAAATTTCAAAAGTTTTAAGAGTGACAGATTTTTTTGAAAGGATTGAAGATTTCAATTATTATTCTTAATATTAATTGCGTCTTTGAGACTTTCAATAAGTTATGATTGAAAATTATTGGTAGGGTGATTTCAAGCCTTACAGAATATGGGGAGAAAATAAGAATAAAATTGTTTTGTTTTGTTTTCAGAGTTATGAAAATAAGCCTTTGTATGATATATTGGATGCCATCAGACATTCTAGTGGGCTTCATGTCAAATGTCAGCTGTTTGGAGTTTTACTTAATCGTGAAGGACCTGACTATGTTTTCAATGATTTAACAGGTATTAGTAAAAAAGTCATTGTTAACAACTGTGAGTGATAATCAATTTGCATTTTTGCTTATTTTTCAATACCTTTTTTAAAAAATTACAAAAAATAGTATTATTATCCAAAAACCAATTTGTTATATATTATCATTTTCCTTAGAAAGGTTCATAGAATTAATTTACGAAATGAAAGTCATATTTAAATAACGGTTTGGAGTTAGTATGTCAAAAATAAAAAAAAGTGCAGTAAAAAAGTGAAAAATCCAAGAAAGTGCCCATGACAACCACATAATTTTTTCCCCCTTTTTAAAAAAATTTGATTCGAAAGATATACGAATGTTTTAGAATTAGTTTGTGAGTAAAAATCGTTATAAAATATATATCATTTTTGACTAGTTACATTTTGAAAAATCAATTTTTGTGAAAAAATAAAATACTGGTGGGTGAAAAGTTAGGTTTACATTGAAAAAAATTAACAAAAATAGTAATACAGTAGAACCTCTGTTAACCGGTCCTCGGATTAACCGGCCTATATCGTAGTGTACTGATTGGATGGGAGTTCCCGAAAATAAATTGTAAATGAAACACCAAAGCGGCGGCGAGTCAAACGACTTTGTCGATAGAGGTATCCC
This sequence comes from Aphrophora alni, assembly GCA_963513935.1. Lineage (NCBI taxonomy): Eukaryota > Metazoa > Arthropoda > Insecta > Hemiptera > Aphrophoridae > Aphrophora > Aphrophora alni. Next base: position 56,129,785 of record OY740771.1, read on the forward strand.
ATTGTCGGCGGCCTAAAAACACCGCGGCACCAAAGCGGCGGCGAGTCAAACGACTTTGTCGATAGCAGTACCCCCATTGTCGGTGGCATAAAAACACCGTGGCATTGGCACCCGTCGGTATAGCAGACATACTCCGACAAAAATATTTGATTAGCCGCTTTTTTTTCCAAGAATCAATTTAGTATACGTTATGGAAAATATAACATTTCTTTTCAGTTTTCTTCTTGTGTTTGATTGGTTATGATCTACATATAGTATATACAGTAAATAAAAATTAGCGAGTTACGAAAACGGAAGCGTGTGTTGGTTACGTTAGAGACGCGGTTAAATGTGTCAAAATACTTGACAGAGGGGAATCTGTAAAAAAGCTTTGTAGTGTTTAATTTTTTCATGTTTGATGTATAATATACATAACATAATATATACGATACATTTATATACAATAAAATGAGTTGCAATAACATCTTAATTGCATAATTCTTAGCGCTACCTGATTAAATAAGCTTTCTTTGAACGAAAACCGATTTTTCACGGGAACCTCAGATTAACCGCCCAAACGGGCAACCGGCCCGGGTGTTAGTCCCGACTAGACCGGTTAAGAGGGGTTCTACTGTATTACCCAAAACCCAATTTGTTACATATCATTTTCTCAAAAGAAGGTCAAACTCATATGTGTAATTGAAAAAAATTGGACGTGAAAATTTTGGAGTTACTTTGTCAGGAATAAAAAAATATGCAAAAACCAAAGCCAAAATGGTTATTTATTCCAAAAAAAGTTTATTATTTTTTCAAGACATAAAAAAGTTGTGTAATATACTTGTGAGCAAAAGCCTGTAAAAAAATATCAATTTCGAAAATTTGTATTTGAAAAAATAATTTTTTGTGAAAAAGTACACAAAATCTAAAAAGTTAGGCCTATTTTGAAAAAATGAACAAAAAAATTTATTGTATCTAAAACTTAATATGTTATATACCAATAATTAGGTAAAGGTACATTGAATTGAACCATGAATTCATAAATGTTTCTAGAATCATATATTTTAGAGTTGGGTAATATAGAATAAGAAAAATTGTCTTTACGTCAATAAAATTTGAACAAAAACATCACCAACAAACAACAAACTTCTATTACATAGGTAGTAGAAAAATTGTTTAGGCTTATCAAGCACTTATAATAGATATAGTATATAGTTGTGAAGATAAATCTTTATCAACAAAACATATTAAATAAATCACGATAAATTAAAAAATAATAAACTCACAAAAGAATAAGTAATACACACTAAAATTGGCACATGCCAACATGTAAAATGGCTATCTCTGTCAGAGACAAAAACAAACTAATTCTGTCTGGAACGCTTATATTTGAGGGGACAGTGCAACCAGAATATTTTTCCCATAAAAACTTCAAAACTTCCTCTTTTCAATGATATATATATATATATATATATATATATATATATATATATATTGATCGTCTCAAAAATCGAAATATTACAAATCGATATTTGACATAGAGTGCCAATGTCCAAATAGCAGTGGAAATAATCATTTTATTCATGATGTTTTAAAACGTCTATATATCACGAATTGTGAGAGCGACGATAATTTGGAAGGCATCATTTGAAAGAGAAAGAAACATACTACAACATAGTGTAGATGTGGAGTAGTTAGACAGAAAAGTGCGGACTTGTGACAAATAGACAGATATACGTAAATTTTGTTTTTTGCTGCAACAAACTTTGTTTCTTCTAGCGACTAAATGCAGTAACTTAATCAATTTATTAAATTATTTTTATTGCCATTTAGGAACTTTGGGTTATAAGAATTTTTAAGTACACATCATAAGCTTTACAGTGGTACTTAGATTTTTGCGATAGGACAATTTTTAGTAGGTGAAATGTTGATATGTAAAAATGTGATTTTACTTTGTCTACAAACACACACACAAAGTTTTGACAATAATATATTGTCGATTGCCAGTTCCAGGGTTTTAAAGATATTAGTTAAAAATTTTAGTATTTTGTAGATTAAACTAATTTTGTTTCAGAATAAAACTATATAACCAGGATATAAATTAGAATCCTATATTTAAATTGAATTTGTCTGTCAGTGCTGATAGTAATACAACTGTTACCGATATATTTGTAATGTATACTCTTTAATAAATTAATGATTAAAAATTGTATTTTTTTCTTCTTTCAAACAGTGGAGGAACATTTAAAGAATTTGTACCATGCCGCTGGTTGCTTACACTATTGGATAGCTGTTCGCTACTGCAGTAGTCTTCTACATCACACTGTTGACAGTATTAGTCCTTTTATTACAACTGTTCTAGTCAATGGAAAAGAGGTATCGAAAATGTCATACTCAAGTTAAAATTTTTAATTTGAATCAGATATGAGTGATTTTGGAACTTTAATTAGACAAGTGAATTTTATTATACTATATAAAATGATTTTTTTATAGTTTTACATTGAATCAACAAATTTGAAGTGTAAGATTTCAACTGATGATTTACTATAGTTTATAGTTAATTTGTTGCTAAGACGTTCCACAAGGGCCTTAAAATCAATAGAATGTCAAACAAAATTTAAAAAATAAATGTGAAAAATTTCGGTCCATTAAATGAGTCCGCAAATAATAAAAATTAATTTTGCAAACAGTTTTTTGAATAAATGAAGATTAAAAGTTGTGACTTTTTTGTTATGTGACTATTTGTGTTCCATACATGTAATGATTGTATACAATTTTCATTATTCTGTAATCAGTAGTAGAATTCTAATCTTGCTAACTTAGCTCTATATCTGGCACAGAATTTGCTTTGCTAGATCATATGTATTTCTTGGTGTAAGAGACAAACCAAAACTCAATATTAATGGAACTGTTTTAGTTTACTTAGAAACCTTTGCTGAATATTTTGAGACACCAGATGATAATCTTCTGACGTGACAAGTTTGTTTTGAGAAACCTGAAAAATAGGATAAAGAAAACACCAATTCGGAAAAAAAACTTTTCTCCAGTTATTTAGTTGATTTTATTACAAATCATGATCAAACAACTATCATAATTAATTAACTCTATTATTATTAAAGTCAGTCATAAACCGTATGTTCTCCTACGACAGGGGTCAGTAAAATGTGTGTATATGAGAAGTTTTTGGTGCTGAGACATTTAGACCTGATAACAAATGAATATAAACATATTTTCAAGGCTAACTAGTTATCTCAACTCATTTTTACTAGGCTTAAGGCTACCTATTATGATTATATCACGTAGACATCACAAGGTGATAACACCTTATACTCTATTCTTTGTTAGATAATACACACATGTCCAAATGCATGTATGAGTTATAATTTTGTATAAAGTAATTAAACTCTATTATATTATCAATCATTAATTTTATCCTTTGATACTTTTTTATTGTTAGTTCTAACGTTAACTATTTCTATTTTATATAAAGTTATTTCCCGCAATTCTAAATCGATAATTTTATTCATTGATAATATTTTTTGTTACTTCTAATTTTATATATTAAAATTTTGCATATATATATATAACCACTCTATAAAATCTAACCATATACGTGAATTTTATTACTATTATTTACATAACCATAGTTTTTTCTTTTACTTCACTCAATTTGGTTTTATTTGACCCAAACTGAAAAATCTTTATCGCAAATCCACAATTATTTGTAATAAAATATGTGAATGATTTAGTATAATGGTTTGTAATCTAATTATATCCCGAAAGAAAGTTTGTATTTCTTTTGTTGGATTGAGAGTCTATTTTCTGTCAATTACAGCTATTTCACCTTTCCTTCTACGTATTGCCCATCTCAAAACAAAAGATTTAACAGAATTATGAAAAAAAAGGTGCTCGATAACAGATTATACTTCTAAAAAGCTCAATAAATGTTCAAAGTTATTATAAGTTTGAGTTCAGCTCGAACTCGATAACAGTTTGAGCTTGTTAATAAGCTTGAACATGCCTCGATACCCGAGACTCTGCTCAAATTAAAAAATCCAGGCTTGTACACCCCTATGTTATAGTGGAACAGACATAAAATACTCTTTGTAGGCATTGAATCTATCTTAATTTGTAAGAAATTGTTCATGAAATATTGTAGTGACAATTAATAAAAGACAAAAAATTCTGTTAAAAATGATTAAAAAGTGTATTAAACATAAACATAACTATACTATAAAATTGAATTATGAAAATTACTCATATTTATCATAATAATAAAACCACTATCATTTGGGACAATGGATCTTCCTTGTTATAGGACATAACTTGTAAAAGAGTTACTGTAAATTATGAACATAAATTACTGACATAAATTGAACTGTAATTACTTCAACAAATGAAAGTTACATATTACATACTTTGATAATATGTACTTTTATTTTGCAATTGATTACGAACGAAGTTCAAAAGTGTGATAGGAGAAGTTAATAAACATGGATAGAGGTGATAGGGGAAGAATTAAATAAGGAACTTGTTTGACTTTTCGTTAACCGCTATAACTAATGCACATTAGAAAACAATCAAAGGTAGTATTCAAAACTATACAATCTAATATTTTTCTTGTGTAAGATCCAACTTTTGTTGCCAAGATGTTGGATAACAAAAGTTGAAATAAATATTTTCTCTTTTACAGTTAACTGTAGGTGTAATTGGCCGAGAAGAAACAGTATTTGATAAACCTCTAACTCCTGCAGAAATTCGTTCAGTTATTTATTCAACTATTCAACCATATGATGTAATACAAGCAGTACTGCAGCAAGAGATTGTTCTATATTGTGGACGCCTCATTGGCACTAATCCAGATATGTTTAAAGGGATACTAAAAATTAGAGTGGGGTAAGGTTATTTAACAAATAGCTTAGTCCATAAAGTTTTAACCAGTGAGTAAAGAGAAACCTTGCTACTATTATCAAGGTTGTTGCTTATAGTAATTGAATCTAACTGTCTCTGTCCCCATATATAAAAGATCTACTACTAATTTGATTCTTTCACATTTGTAGTTAGAAGCTAAGTTTTAAAATTTGCATCCCATGATATACAGATTGGGTTTCTTTGATAAAAGAAGAAAGGTATTGCTAAAAAATTTATGAATGAAGTCTTGCTGGAATGTTTAATTAATTTTAATTATCTGTTTATAATATGTTGAACCTGTTTATGATGTTAGGTGGATACCCTTGTTTATGGAATACTTTCAATGCAGAGTGCTCTAGGGTTTGGTTGTAATCTGTAACTATATACAGAGTTTAGTATACAGTAGAACCCCTCTTAACCGGTCTAGTCGGGACTGACACCCGGGCCGGTTGCCCGTTTGGCCGGGTAATCAGAGGTTCCCCTGAAAAATCGGTTTTCGTTGAAAGAAAGCTTATTTAATCAGGTAGCGCTAAGAATTATGCAATTAAGATGTTATTGCAACTCATTTTATTGTACATAAATGTATCTTATATAATATGTTATGTATATTATACATCAAACATGAAAAAAATTAAACACTACAAAGCTCGTTTACAGATTCCCCTCTGTCAAGTCAAGTGTGGTCTTTTGACACTTTTAACCTTGTCTCAAACGAAACCAACACACGCTTCCGTTGTTTTCGTAACTCACTCATTTTTATTTACTGTAATATACCCGTCAAAGACAAGAAGAAAACTGAAAAGAAATGTTATATTTTTCATAATGTATACTAAAATGATTCGTGGAAAAAAAGCGGCCCATCAAACGTTTTTGTGGGTGTATGTCTGCTATACCGACGGGTGCCAATGCCGCGGTGTTTTTACGGCGCCGACAATGGGATACTGCTATCGACAAAGTTGTTTGATATCGCCGCCGCTTTGGTGCCGTGGTGTTTTTACGTCGCCGACAATGGGATACCGCTATCGACAAAGTCGTTTGATATCGCCGCCGCTTTGGTGCCACGGTGTTTTTACGCCTCCGACAATGGGATACCGCTATCCACAAAGTCCTTTGATATCGACGCCGCTTTGGTGTTTCAATTACAATTTATTTTCGGAAACTCTCATCCAACTAGTACACTACGATATAGGCCGGTTAATCCGAGGACCGGTTAATCCGAGGACCGGTTAATCCGAGGGTGGTTAACAGAGGTTCTACTGTATACACTTTAGTAAGTAGAGACCCTCTATAATTTTCTTTGTATTGACTATATGAACCTGCGGTGTGAAGATGTTGTGTGTGGTCTTTTTGAAGCCAATGCGGGTTTTCCTGAGTTCAATAACGCATCTTGTGCCTGTTCACAGTACCCCCCCCCCAGCCAAACATCACTGTTCATGCAAATTTGTTGTGCAGTTCAATTGAAGTTAACATCAAAAAAGATAATTTTTTTAAATTACTTAGAACACTGTCCGTTGTACAACCTCATTTGTCTCTAATTTGGTACTTTTTTTGCCGCCATTTCTAAATGAGGTGGTATTTTTTAATTCACTAGCATTGATAACAGCAGTCAAATAGGTGTCCCACACATATTCAAAAAATAAATGCAGCATACCACAGGTTCATATAATCAATACAAAGAAAATTATAAAGGGTGTCTACTTACTAAACTGACACCTTGTGTATTTATGTCTCTGTACAATGCTATTACATGCGGCTAATTTGTGTACTGTGGAGTGATAGGAAGTGTCATGGATGTATGATTGGTTTGGGTTGGTTTTCTGTATATTTTGAATAAGTGTTTTTGCTTTATTTTGTAATATATAGGTCTAGGAAATTAAGGCTTTATTTGGATTCTATTTCATTGATAAATTAGGGTGTTTTGTTTAGGATGATGTTTTATACCTATAATAACAAATTATTTTATCGAAGAATTTATTTATTGGTGAGTTTATTTTATTGAGTTTTGTCATAATGAAGGTATACTAAATGTAGTTTAAGAATATTTAGGCCATAATGCTATATAATGGTGAACCCATGGACAGTCCTTGTTGTTGCATGTAGAATCTGTTATCAAATACAAAATAGTTTTCGCCTAGGCAAACTTTTAATAAACGTTTACTCCCTTGTTCAATTTCTTGTTTAAACGTAAATTATTCAGAAATATTGACAATGTTTCTGTAATTGGGATGTTGAATAATAGATTGATAATGTCAAATGACACTAGTGTTGCCCAGTTTGATAAATTATTTATTTTATCGACAAGCTCTAAATTATTTTTAATGCTGTAGTTTTTGTTGAAAATTACTTACTTCCGCTTTAATCTGTCTCAAGTTTTTGATAATTTGTAATAAACAAATTATAGAGTTCTAAAATTTGACAAAGTGCCTAATAGGGCTATCACTCTTGTGCGTTTTCAGTAAACCTTTGAGGTGGGGTACTGTACTGTTGGTTTAATCATTTGTTGAATCTCTTTTGTGGTTCTGATAAGGAATTAGTGGCAGATTTTATGTTTTCATTATATAACTTGTTTGGGTGTTTTTATGAACTGGAAGGTTTCTTGATGTATTCGTTGTTATTCATAATTCTTAGGGTATTCCATTTATGCATTTTGTAACTAATGCATTGTGTTCTGTGAGTTTGTTTTGAATTGTAAAGTAATCTTATTTGAGAATAAGATTTAAGATCTGTTTGTAGATTGAACCTTGTCACTGATTAAACAATGTGTAAACATTGTATTTGATAAGGTTTTGCTTTGCACTTATATTATGTTCAACAAAATCGTCTCCTTATCACTAAGCTTGATTTTTTTTGTATTATTGAGTATGCTGAGGTGGAAATTATGATTACATATTTGTTTGTCTGATTCTTATGGGATACATATGATAAATCATGTCGATTTCATAAAGTAGTGTTTGTATTGCAATGGGATGAAATACGCTAGCCAACTCTAAATACCTTTTATATAGCATCTGATTAGTTTGTTATTTTTCACTGTATTAAGAATTTTATTTCATTAGTTAGGTATTTCTTCTCAGAAGCTTTGGTGTACTGTACTGTTTTTGATTTATTTCTAATTACATATCTTATATAATATGATTTTATAGAGCTTCAATTTATTATTTTTGTATCTGTTGATTAGTATAACTAAACTTGCTTTATATTCCATAATTTATAAATAGATAATTTATTATTAGATTGTTTAATTATTTTTAATTATCTGTTTATGATGTTGTAGAAAAATCCTTTATTTATATTCTTTGTTTCTTTTCTTATTTCAATACATAATACGTTTCAACTTATTTCTCTTCAGTCATTTTCAAATGTTTTGAATCAAACAATGTTAAAAATAAAACACAAACACAAAACATAACATAACAAAAAAAACATGGGCATGTCTAAAATCATATTTACAGTCTCATATATAGAAATTATTATTTTATATGGCGGTGCAGTTTGAATTTGTACTGATTAGATATGATTAGATAGTGGTTTGGTAGTTCAAGGGATCTTCATCGTTGTGGTGGAGGAGGGTGAAATATTATTGGTCAGTATATTTATTAGGGCTGGTTGGTTTATTTGCTATATGGTTTACAAAATCAAAAACAGTATAGGATTGAAATTTGAATTTACTATCGAGTAGGTAGTAGGTGATGAGAGTAGGTGATCGAGTAGGTGATGAGTGTTTGATTTTTGTAATTTTTATTTATAGTAGTCTTCTATTGTGTCCGTTAAAGGACCTTTTTATAGTGTTGTAGTATTTTAAAATTTTAATTTATGTTTGTATAGTTTGTATAACTGTGATTAGTTTCAACTAGGTGTTCTGCTTATTTTGATTCTACTTTTTTTGTTAATAGTTTTTATAAGTGTATATGTTTTTTGAAACGGGTGTGAAAAGATCGTCCTGTTTGTCATATGTAAACTCTTGGACCCTTATTACATGAAATTTGATAGATGCAATTTAAATCAAATTTGTCAGAATTTCTTGTTTTTGACGGTTTTAACATTTTGTGTATACTATGAGAAATTCTGTGTGCTAGGTGATAATCTTGTTTGTTGAATATTTTCTGTGCAGTATTATAAGGTTTGGTTGTAATTTGTTTATTTAGGTTGTAATATATTTAGGTTTAGGATGGTTAGCCGTGTTAGTTTTTATTTTATAAATGTTTTAATTAATAATACAAATATTTTATTCTTTTTGAAATGAGAAAAGAAACCAGGAGGGTGAAGGATTGTTCGACACAATCATAAATAGTTAATGAAAAAAAATAGTCTCTAGCAGCTTAAATTTGATTTATAATTGGCATGTATGCTCGGTTTTGGTTATGATTGTTATCTACTAATAAAGGTTACAAATTTAAAATTGGATGTTGTTTCAAACGGTTTTTAAAAGTTAAATTTTACCTGCAGGTCTTACTAACTTACTAATTTATGTTAACATATTTTATGCAATTTGGTATTCTTTAAATATTTATAAAGCCTTGAGGTCAGGAGCAGATGAGTGGAACCTTAAATAATAAAACAGAAATTTGTATTGGCCCACATTAGCTTATTGGCTGCATGATGAGTTTTTTATTGTTGCATTATTGTACTGGTCTGATAAGTCAAAAATTTACCTCAGTTATATTTTAAAGGTCTATGCAGCATAACAAAATTATTACTTTATGCCTTATATGAAAATCACTTACTATATGAAAATAACAGCTTTTGTAAAATATTTGACAAAATATTATTGTACTTTGGACATAAGTATTTTATGGAAGATTCACTATTTTAAGATATACTTAAAGAAGAACAATTCATATATATTAATTTAATTCTTTTTGTTAGAAGAAAAAAATCCATTTGAACAGTTTTTGAAAATGTTGTTTGTTGTTTGAATACGAGTTTTATTCTGTTTAATTTAATTGTACCATTTATAGCGAATAATATTTTTCTAGATGGGTGTTGGAAGCTATGAAGCTATGTTTGCACATGATCTACTCAAACGCCAAACCTTTAGAGAATCACAGTCCCTTTGAAGTTCGTCAGTTATTATTCAAAGTTTTATCAGTACGAGAATGGGCTGTTAAGGAAAAGTAAGTTAACATGTTGAACATGCAGTTTGTATAATGTAGGTAGCAATATGTAAATATATTTTAACAGTTTTCTTAACCTATTTATATACTTTTTTTTATGAAAATATTGTATCAAAAGATGATGTTGAGATTAGTAACATGTTGGGTAGTTACCAACAGTATAGAATTGATTTACTTAGCCACCTTATCTGCACTGTCTAAGGCCCAGTGTTAAGATACAGTCTCTCCTAAGTGGGGCTAGAGTTTATTATTTAAATTTACAAAGGAGACTAGTTATAAGAATATTTATTTTGGTACATTATTGCTTGTAGTTTTAATATTTGGTTAAAAAAAAAATAAATAAAAAATTCGGATTTATGTATGTCAAATAATTAAACATTAATATTGGTGTATCTAAGTTTAAGAATTTATCCCAAATGCTGTTGTTAATTAATTCAATCAAATTAATTTTGGTTTTTTTCTTTTTGTCCATCTAAATGATTTTCTGTGTTTTATTGATTTTGAAGTAAACAGTCTTATTTCCATTATATCTAACATTAACACACTACTTGCGATGACATATATACATTTTAACTTTTCATTGCTAGATGTCCTCAACACATCTTGTGCATTGGGGATTAAGCTTCTTCCACTTATCTTATTTTATATAAATAAAGTTATAAACTAGGTTACATAACTTAAGCTGTTGTTCTAAATTAAGTTAAGTAATTACTGGTTTCACAGGTTCTCTCCCATCATAAACTTCAGTTCACTTTAGAAACTGAAAAAGATGGAAAGTATACATTTTTTCGACCTAACTTCGAAAAAAAAACAGGAGGCAAAACTTGAGTTTAATATATTCTCAAGGTTAAAGAAGTGGGGGTAGGATCTGTCACACAAGGTTAGGTAAAGTCTGTCAGCTTAAATGTTTTTTATATCGTTTGTTTCTGTATTGTGTTTTATTTATTAAGAATTTGACTTGTTGGATGACCAATGTTTTACTGATTGTTTTGTGAATGTCATATGGGACTTTTTACTTTTATTATCTTTTATACTTTTACATGACTTGACAATGGAGGGTGAGAACCTCCAAAACCTCTAGTCATCTACCTAAGTTTAGAACTGTCAATGGCTTAGAGTATATAACCTAGTTTTTAATAATATTGAAATATTATTAAATATTAAAATAATTCATAACCTATTTAAAATAATATGATCATAAAAAAAATTAATGTTTGCATTTTGCTTCATTAATTTTTCTATTCCCTAATATGTATGCTATAAGCACTATCTATGCGCAAAATTAAGGGTTTCCTTCAATCGCTCCAAAGATGCATACAATGTATCACTCAATATTATAAGTCCAATGGTTATAAACCAAAAAAAATATTCAAACTCTTATTTCATTGTGTTTTGTAAAATAAATCTAAAAAAATAATACATTAAAAACTAATATTAAGGTAGTCAGCACCAGGGGATAATTCTGTAAGAATCCAATCAGTGAAGTTATTGATGTGAATAGTTATTTGTGCAACTAGTGAGCAAAGTGGCACTTTTTTAAATGAGAGATAAAATGTCAATTTTATCGAGTTTAAAAAAGACATTTTGCTCACGAATTGCACATTATACTTTGTCTACAGTTGTTATTTTGGCAATAAAAACAGTTCATACTGGCGGTCGTACTTTTTCTTTGATTTGACAGGAAGGAGATTTAGTACAACGTTGTTTAGCTTTTTCCGCTAATTTAGGCGGGGTATTTGACAGGTTTTCATTTAGGCGGGGTATTTTAAAACTAACTACACAAAATATAGCAGTAGTGCTAAACAACACATCAACACTCAGTAGAAATTCTCACATCAAAACTGAGGTTATTTAAAATATTACAAATAACTTGGGTGTATTGTTGAGGAAACGGGATTGCCAACTTCAAAACTCGGCAAACGAAAAATACTCTCCGTGTACATACACTGTCAATCATCTTCATGAATAATTACTTCCTTTTTCAACTTTAAAAGGTTGTTTTGTTGTTTATTTATGTTATTTTACATGTAAGAATTAATCTAACCTACAAACAGGACATTTCCTGTATATTATAAATCAATTCAAATAAACTTAACCTAAATTTCGTTTTGTTCGGTTGCCATTCGGAGTGAGCAAAGTAGTGTGCAAAGTAGTGGGCAAAGTGAAACTGTTGAGAAATCAGCTGTTTTGCAAACTAATTTAAATGAACAAAATGCCCCTTTGTCAACAACTGTAGACAAAATATATTTAAAAATAAGTTAAATCTTTGTTGTTTTATGTTTAGACTAACTCCGTTACAACGAAGGCAGCTAGAAGGTTGTCTTTGCAGAGTGCCAACTCTGTTCTACAATCAAGTGTGGGATATCTTAGCTCGCACACCACAAGGTATTCGCGTACAAGGTCACACGCTACCACACCAGCCAACACTTTCCAGTATGACTCGTTCAGAGCTGAACTTTGCCTTGCTTGTAGAGGATATTCTCAACCATATACAACAACCTGAGTACAGGCAAATTATAGTTGAGGTGAGTAATCTAGCTGTTATCGATAATTATAAACAGTTAATAAAATTATTGTGAAATTGTGTATGCGTGTTTTTACCATTTTTAGTAAAAATCCAATATTGTGTTTTATTTTTACTACAAGTCCAGCGCTTCTTAAGATATATTACAGTTTACTCTAGGTAGAAGTTAAATTTTATAGAATGTAAAATATCAATAGGTGTTTTGCTCTTTAGAATCTACAATTTAAATTATTTCTTATATATATTATTATATATATAAAAAAAAAAATTATGATAATGAAATAAATTTTCATGGCTATATCTGTTTAGCTCTCTTTTAAAATTTAATTTGCTTGGAACATGGTTTAATTGAAGATTTATTTCAATAATATCAATTGTGTTTTGTATATATTTTTTTTCTATACTTACTTTTTAATTCTCAAGCCTATATTTTTCTCCTTCTTACTCTGGTTAAAATTATTAGAATCTTTTTCTATTAAATTTTCTTTTCTTTTGATGCCCAATAACATACATGAACAATAATACTAATAATATCGAATAGGAGTATATTCAAATTTATATTTATAAATCTAAAGATATCTGAAACCTGATGGAATTTTGTGGGTTATACTTTGTAATTCAAATGTGCAACATATTAACCGATGCGATTAACTATGGTTGGTTGATTAATTATGTAGCATTATAATCCCAACTAATTACTATTGTGCGAGGAACTTGGGATTTTCGATAAAAAAAATAAACTAAATGGTAATCCCTTTTAGGCCCAAGTTAGAAATTAGTATTTGTAAATAAAAATATGCAAATTTAAATATAAAACAATGGGTAACTACTATGGTATAACTAATATGGGTAATCCCATTTAGGCCCAAGTTAGAAATTAGTAGAATATTTAAAACAATAAATAGATTATACACAAATTTAAATAAATAAATAAAATTATAGTCCCATTTAGACCCAATTTTATGAAATTCAAATAAAATAAACAAAATATTACATTGTAATAAAAATAGTAACATTGGCAATTATATAAGGATGGTGATGAATGAGATGATGAATGAATGAGTGTGTGAATATTATTATGTAAGAACAAAAATAAATTTTTTGTAACACAATTTATGTAAATTTTAGACAGACTCGACTAAACAACTGTTCGGGCGCCATTTTGCAACACAACTCCTCTTTTATTTCATCTAATATTTATAAAAAGCTAGGTTCTGACTCTAATCTGTACTTACCAAGCCGGCTATCTGCGAAACTTTAAATGGAAGGATGTACTCTAATAAACATTTAATTACACATTCTGTTTTTTAAAGTATAAATTTTTTATTAAAAATACAAATCATTAATGTTATTGTTATTTAACCTTAAATCTAATATAAATCTTAATTCTAATATCTGTCCAAAGTTTAAAAACAATCTTTTAATTGTTCATTGTAATTATTTAAAAAAAAGAAAAAAAGTTTGATTATATAGTTATTACATATTACTTACAGTTTTTTTAAAATTCGGTTTCATTTTTTCTACCTTTATTAAAAAAATATCACTTTTGTGCTTTCACTCACGCAATTGTTGACACAGATTTACATTTCAGTACGCCCTCATCACTCAACATTCAAACAAACAAGTTTTCTTTACATTTTCATCACTTTTGTACTAATCGATGCTCTGACGAAGAACACGTCTAACTTCTTTGACGTTCTAACAAAGAGTGACTTGCAAAGTGTCCTATCCCCTTCTCACACTTACAGTACTAGAATCTTCCATAATTGTAACCAATCAGAAAACTTCCTAAAGTTCATCTCCTTTCATGGAGATATTACGCCATATGCTAGACAAGCCTTTGTTCTAGAATGTTCCATTTTCAACTATGACTCAATTGTCTGTTTCTTTGTTTAATTAATTTTTCTATTAAACCATTATATAAATAATATTTAAAATTCACTTCTATATTTATTATTTAGATTGTCACTTATGATTTCCTTATCTTAAAGTTATTTACAATTACTGTCCCATGTTTACACAGTCTATAGGCTTGATGATAGAGACTCAGTCCATTGCCTTTGTCTTGTTTAGGAATGATAGAAATCTGTGTAGTGATTACTTCTAAATATGGTGAAAAAATGTGCTCCTCATAAAAAAAACCCCTTTTATTATTATGATTAAGTAAGTTATGTAGTATAAAGAATAACGAAGAAAAAAAAAATCTAAATTGGGCCTGAATTCTAAACATTTACTATTATAATAAGCTTAGTAGAAGAATATAGTTGATTTATTGCTCTCTTATTCTATTAGGCCTACCACATAGTGGTTATTTTAACTCCCCTCAGAAATTGTAGATGATTCTTTGCGTAATTGCATAGTTGCTGTATCAAACACTAAGTATTTCAACAGCAGCCTCTATTGTTCTGCAGTCATCCATTGTTAATTCTACAGAACATTTAATTCCCCCATTTGAAGCAGCCATTACTAGTGCATTTTTTTGTTCCAATAATCTCTGTAACATGTGTAGCGTAGAATTCAATCCGATAGGTTTGTCCTGTATTAATCTAAGTTCAGGAATACCCATTTGTTTCTGATATTTGTTCAAAATTTTTGTATTTTTTGCAGAGTGTTTGAAGCTGCCTACTAACTTTTTGCACTTTGAAATCAAATTGCTAATTTTGGTATTACCAAGGAACCCATCTTTGATGACCAATTGCAGACTATAAGCAGTGCAAGACACATAATTAAATGTTGATATGTTTAAGGCAGGTTTAATATCTGTCCGTTATCTTGTACAATCTATGTAAGATTTCTCGTACTTTACCAGTAAGATTCCATTCTTTAACTTTTTCGGTTAGGAACTTCAGTAGGTTTTGTACTGTATGGCTAACTTCAGGAAACAATACAACTTCTAAGGATTTGCATTGAATTTCTAAAAATGTTTCACAACTGGCGCTAAAATAGTGACAAGTTAATGCCATGTAGTAATTACAACTAATGGACGTCCACATATCAGTGGTAAGAGCCACATATTGCACCCTCTTCAAGTCTTCTTTTACAGATTTACTTATATCAAAATACAAAATACTTTTCAGAGATGATTTTAGTAACCAAAATTTTTCTAGATGGAATTGTAAAGCGTGGTTCAAGGTGTGACATAAAATTACGAAAACCTTTGTTTTCCACTATACTGAATGGTTATAAATCTAAACATATCATTTCTGCAATGAGCTTTGTAATTTGCTTTGAACAGGGATCAGTGTTTTTAAATTTAGAAATTTTGACATCACATATTTCAAACAAGGTAGCCTATGTTGGTTTTTTCTTTTTGGTTGTCATATTACTTTTGGATAATGTATTGGGAAAATATCAGTGGATTTAGCTGATCCCGGTGAAACACATATTTCTAATGAGCCAGATTATAACTGAAGGTCAGTGGATGTACAAGATGATGTAGATATCGGAGACAAATAATTTGTTGAGGTAGAGGGGTTTAACAAATCAAAATCAGAAACAAGCCTAGAACTACTGCAGTCATCTAGGGCTAAATCAGTTTCTGTTATTAGTGATTGTGAGAAAGTAGTTTGAGGAATTTAGAATTTTGACATTAAGTCTTTAGATGGATCATTAGGCGATTCGTTCTTTAACTTTGGCATTTTGGACAGTTTAGTCTGACCTTTAAACTGTTCCTCAGATTCAGATTTTAATTTTATGCTATGTACTTTAATACATGTGTTTTTCATGGTTGATGTTGATTTGGAAGCTCCTCTTGGAATCAGTTTTAAACATAAATTAGATTTTGCAAAAAGTTCATCACTGTCAACATCTATAATAAAATATTTCCATACTTTCGATGCCATTTCTGACGCATTACTGAGGTTAAGTTTCTACTTTTCACTATTATCCTAAACTAACTAAACTTAATATTAACTAATGTGGTAACTAATTACTAAGACAATTTTTTTAAAATATTTAAAATTTATTATAAAACACTGCACAAAAACTGAATACTTTACAATAACACCTCATTAGTTACAGTAACTGGTTTCTATTTCTAACTTGGCTTGTTGTGTTCAGCTCAGTGCAGTCGGGAGATGCTGGAATCGAGATTCTTGGTGATTTCGATTATTGAAGTTCCGATTATTTCTGAAATCATCCGAGTAGTACATTCACAATCAAAAGATCTTATTACGTTATAATCTTACCCATTTTTCATATAGGATTATCCCAGATAGTGTATATGAAATATTTTGACACTAGCAGTTTTTGACAGTTGCACTTAAATGATGAAATATGCTTGCTTGTCAAGTGAGTTTTTAGTTCATCGGTTATCGGTTCCGATTCTGCGAAGAACCGGTAGAACTGAGAACCGACCCATTTTTAGTTTAAGTTAAATTCAGAAACAATAATTTTCAAAATTAAAACATGAAATTCAGTGTGGGGTGTTAGTGAGCCAATATAATTCTCAGGTTATTGGCCCTAAATATCCACCAATCACAGCAATTATCAGTCAGTCTGGTACAGTATACTTCTTGTAGAGAGATTCGCTCATCTTCCTTCAGCGAGAGTGCTCCCTGTAGTTGGACAATCAGACGGATTGTGTAGAATTAGAATTAATAAACATTGACTATTTGATTAAATTAAGGACCGATTATTTAAACTTGTACATTTTGAAAATAATTGAAAATGCTGTTGAACATTTCATTTTAGAAATTTAAGCTTCATATGTATTCTTTATGTCGTTTTTTAGGAAGTACTTCCATAACTAATAAATATTGATTTTTATATCTATATATGTATGTATGTTTTCATGTAAAAATATTTAAAAGAATATTAAATTTGTGGATTTACAAAAAAATGTGTAATTGTTTGTAACTAGAAAAGTACACTTTCCTAGAAACCACAATCTTGAACAAGATTAATTAAGTGTATATGCTTCAAATCATAGAATGGCACCCAATAAAATTATTTAATGCTATAAATATAAATTCTTTTTAATCCACGATTTAGTGAAATTGTTATAGTCTTTACAACAAATACATAATTGAAATGTTTTCGCGGGCCCTGTAAAATTGTTTCGGGAGTTGGATACGCCTCACTAGCTGCTAGAGACCACTTGTCTAGTGTATATATCCATTTGTTCTCCTCTTTTTAACTCATCAAAAGGAATAATACTTTTTAAGAATTAAAAGTTAAAGCAAAATTAAATCTGTGTATGTCATTAAAAGCTTGGTGTGTCAATATTAATATTTTTTTTACATACGTTATATTGAGAATAAAAGTTTATGCATCATTCAGATCTTGAAAGTTAGATCAAAAGAAATCTGTTTCTTGTTTACAGCTGTTATGCATAGTATCAACAATTCTTCAGAGAAATCCCGAACTTACTTTCCGAAATCAATTAGACTTGGACGAACTTGTATCTGAAGCCTTAAAAATGTTTTGCAAGGTAAGAAATGTAATTTATAGTTTTTTTTAGTATCAAACATCTTACTTGCGTTCACCATTGTAAATAATATATATTTGTATTGAAACAAAGAAATTGGAATTTTGTAAATAATTGCATCAAAATTTATATAAAGTTCCATGGATGTATTTGAAAACGCTGCTTTTCATGGTTTGTTATTTGTATTTTAATTATTTTTTAAATTAAATCATGAAATATAGGTGTGTTGGTATTGTAAAGAAATAGTTAAATAGCTATATCGTTTAAAATTTAAACATATTTTGAATGTTATAATAGTTTAATTATTTCTTGCTGTCTTTTTCTATATTTTGATTGTAATATTTTATATGAAGTTGGGCACCATTTTGTAACATTTATTACAAAAACAAAATTTAAATAAAAACTTAGAGAGCATAGAAAATTTCTAATAGGGTCGTAAGTTCTTTAATATAGAATATTTGAATTCTCTGGAGAATTTCAAATAAAAATACAGAATCCAATTTTCTAAAATGTATATTTAATTATTAAGAAAAATATTATAAATTAGACACAAGTTAAATATTTCCTGAAAAAACATAAATACATAAATCATCACATTTTTTATAACATCATAAAATTATAATTCATCCATATTTTATTTTTATTGATTAATTTTGTGGTTGCAACCTAATTCAAAATAAAAAATCTTTTATATATAAGAATGCAATATACTCAAAATATACAATACTTTTATTATCAAATTTCTTTTATTAATTACTTATTCTTTAAACATCAAATCCAATAAAATCAACTCCTGAATATGTTTTATTTAAAGTTTATAATCATTATTTTTTAAAAACATAATCTCCTCTTATTTGAAACCATGTGATATCTCTGCAAACATCCTATCCAAATTTTTTTAGTAAACTGTAAGTTCCAGTTATTTTTATGTTTAAATTTTTATGAAACATAAGTTGAGTATGTTATACCAAGCATGCTAAACACTGTATCATACTTAGAATTTTCATTTTATTCAAACTATTTCCTAGTTCAAACCGCATATCGTCTTCTGAACTCATATCACATCTATTAAAAAAGTATCTTATTTAAAACATCCAATCTCTCTAAAAAGTAAGTTATTCAATTTTATGATTATTTTTCGAGATAACCACTTATTGTCTGATTTCTCCTTTATTCAAAAATAACTTATCAAAATCACATGATTTTTTCTTAAACACAACGTCTTGTTCCTTCTACTGTCCACTTTTGTCTAATTTAATTCAACTTTTTCCTTGTCCCACTTTCACACACAACATACTGATGTCATATTTCTCATAGTTATATGCATTTCTACACTGTTGTCATATTTCTCTTATATCTAATATTATATAAGTTTTCTTATTATTAACATATTTTTTACAAATCTCTCTGACCATTTAGTACTAATTACCTTCTTTATTTATTTGTATTCTTTATTTAAATGTATCTATTATTATTATTATTATTATTATATAACAGAATACATTTCCTCTCCACTGCCTTGAGTCAAACTACTTTTATAGTCAGACCAAGTTTACATAACCGAAAATGTACCCTATTATAATGTAGGGGTTTTTATAGAATTTATTCTAGAGGATATTTTGAATATAGTTAACTGTTACATTTTTAGAAGATTATAAGCACTTGTAATGGTGTTGTGTAATCTTTGTAGCAAAACCCAATATTTAATGACATCTGTATAATCTGTGTGCCAAAAACCTAATATTTTCAATCATTTGTTTCCTAGAAATTTAAAAATTCAAATTGAAACGTTTTGTACCTCATATTAGTAATAATATTTTACTAAAATTAATTTAAAATTTATTATAGTTTAAAAAAATTTCAAATCTGGCTGATACAGAGAACTTCAAAACTTAGTTTAGAGTCCAAATGCTTAACATTTACTTTTAAATTGTTTCTTCTGCAACTTCTTAAATTAAAATGTCTGTATATATGCAGGATCATCACATGGAAGAGATTAAAGATGTCACTATATTTTTTGCTGCTGCTCCTTCTGTAACAACAGGATATTTAGCACGAGCTGTTGTAAATAACGTACTTAAAGGTGGTCAACTTGCAACTAAGAATATTGATGATAATCAAGAAGAGGAAGATTTCTGTAAGATATCATAATGTTTTGTATTCCTGTTATCATAATGTTGTATACAATGGATAGCCCTGGATATTGTTTGTTATAGATTTTAATATAGTTTATATATATTTATATAGTTAATTAAACAAAGAGTTCCTTGTAAACACATTAAAGTAATGTGCGCCAAAAGTGTTTTAAGCAGTCAGGAATTAAAAATGATTGCTGAAAAAATTATATTTTTATCTACTGTATATTCTTAATATTTAAATTTTGTGAGATATAATCTCAAAAAGTTTTAATCATAATTTTGACTTTTGATTTAGAGCATGTGTTTATAAACATGTTTCTATAGGGTGAGTAACTTAAAACTGGCCAGCTGAACAAGGCCTGCAACAGCAACTACTCAATAGACAATACATTGGCTTTTATAATGAAAACGCACACAAAATATTCTTTAATACTTACACATTGATTGTTTAAAGTTTACACAATTATTTTTACAAAAGATGTTGGAAGTGAGGACTTTGTATTTTGTCCTCAAGTAATCTTTTATGGAGAAACCTGACACAAAACACCATAGTAAAGGGCCACAATAAAACTTAGAATATTCACTTTTATTTCATCCAAAGGGTGGACATTTGTTCTATAAATTATATTCCACACACACAATTAGTTTCTCATGCAGCTTGTAAGGGTTTTTCTGAAAGCAATAACTGTTGTTTACAAATCAATATACCTTGAATAAATAAAACCATGCCAATTTTATATCAGGAATGGATGTAACTTACCATCAGCAATTTTATCGAGGTATGATATGGACTAAAATTTAAAGAATGAAGTATCTTCCAACATGATGGGAAGTTATACCACTTTTGATAACTTTTGTACAGATTTTTTTGAATTTTGCTAAAGTCCTACGTTTGATATCAGCAAACGTACTAATAGCCTCTGGAGTACTAATAGAAGAAGATTATTATTCCATTTTTAATTGTCACTGATTTTGTAGTGAGCAAATTTTGAATACTAGAATGTTTTTCCAGCTCTTTGTTGGAATGCTTGTATAGACACCATATCAGTAAATATCTTCAGTGTCATAAGCAATTAAAAGTAGCATTAGTAACAATAACAATATAGTCGTAGAGTACTTCACAATTGTGAATATCAACTTGTGGCCGGTTTTAAGTATCTCACTCTTTATATGAATACTATTTCAAATCTGTGATAATAAATCTTAAAAGTATGAACATTTTGTTCACTGATTTTTGGTTGCCATGAGCCGGAAAAAGTAGTTTTTTAAATATAAAATCTGTTGGCATGCCCTCGTATAGAAAAGAAGGCTCAAATAATTTTATTCAAAAGAATATGAATGTAAAAACACATTATCTGATTCTGAAAATTGGTTTTGAGAGTTTGTAATAAAAAAAAATATCTTAAATATAGCTCCCAGGATACTAACAATTCTTATTTGTCTCTATCCCTCTCCCTACCGTCAGTCGGTTCTTAATGATGAAAAATTGATGAGTCCTGTAACCTAAATCTGTAACCTAAAACTAACACAAAACAAAGTTTTTATGAAAGTAAATGATTAAAACCAATGAACCAAACTGACATGACAGAAAATTACAGAAATAGAATTTCCTGATGTTAGATATTACTCTCCATGGTTTCAGGAGTAAACGGTAAAACTGAAAATCATTACTGAACACAATATTTAAAAAATTAATTTCATTAAAAGACATTTATATAAATTTTAATTGTTTTATACATATTCATATAGTATATAATATTATTTATATGTGGGAAAGTTTGTGCAATTTGTGAATTACAGTATATGCTATTACATGTATATTTGATTCTTAAAACAGTGAACCTCAACAATCTGTTAAGATATTAATATATTGAGTAATTTTGTATGCATTTCGTACATTCCAGCAGTATCAACTGGTGGTACAATATCGCTACCTGACTCCAAAATCTCAAGCAATCCTTTTTAAAAGATGTTAGGTTCATTTGTTATATGATGATTACATCAAACTGTGAACATTTTGTCTTCTTACAATGTTTTAAATAACAGCAAATTAATTTTTAAATATTTCTTTAAGTCAAAGTATACTGTATAATATTTATAATACTAATGCAATTATTGTCATTTTTAAAGTACCATAAGTGAGGGTAAATTGCTCCTAGATTCTGCTTCTCATATTTTTCTCCATTTTGGGAAGTGGTCAATATAGTTGCTCCTTATTTATGAATGAATAGATGATATTGTTTTAAAAAAATATCAGAAATTCACTAACTCATTTAATAAAAATATAGAGTATTTTATAAATAATACTGAAACACAATTTCTCACAAAATATACTCGTATTTATTAAATGAAAAGTGTTTCATTGACAATGTTGCCATCTTCAGCTATAGTTTGATTGTTGTAGCTCATGCATATCTGAAAATGGCGACATTGTCTTTGAAACATGTTTGATTAATAAACATATTTGTGAGAAATTGTGTTCAAATTTTATTTTAATTTAAGCCTTCCCGGGCGGCATTAAAATGTGCTCAGGACAGTCGTATTTAGTGGTGGAAGGTTAAAAAAAAAAAAAAAAAAAATATATATATATATATATATATATATATATATATCAATATCATTTATTTTGTAAAATATCATATGTATTTTTGCTCAGTTTAATTTTTTTGATGATTTTATATTTAAAAAACTGATGCAGTTATACAGCCACCCATCTGTAGTGCAATGAAAAATAGCAGATATATCCACGATCCGTTAAAACTGCAAAGTTTTGTTCATCCTTGGATATTGCTTGTTAAATTATGGAACGGAAATATAATAATAATAATGTAATTTATTGCACATGGATTATATTTTCTTGTTAAAGTACAATACAAACTGGTTGGCTAAACACCAAACAAAGTGTGAAATATATAGACAAAAAAAAAAAAAAAAAATTACTGTATATTTAAATAAAGAATAAAAAAAAAGTTAATTAATTTTATTTATAATTGTTGCTTCACTTATTATTCTTTGTATGATATCCAGTAACTCAAAACATGTGTCAAATTGTAAGTAAGGGTTATCATAGAACGTTTTGCAAAAATATATTGTCTTATTTTTGAAGCAAACATGGCACCTAAATGTGAAGTTTTCCATTTAGTCTTTATAAGTCATTCTCCTGTGGAGGGCCTGGTAGTTTTCTTGGTAGATTCCTATTAGCTTGCATGAAGTCCCTCACTAAATCTTGCACTAAAACCTCTCTAAAATTTGTGTGCAACAAAGTTGGTCTATCATATTTGTTCTGCAAGGATTTATATAGGTCGAAGGCATCAATGATAGATATGGAAAAAAAAAAAATTCAATACCATTTTTGCTTTATCTCATGAACTGGTAGCTATAAATCACGAGGTTTCTTTGATGGACACCATCCATATGTTTTGTGTATTCAATGATGACTTCAGGCTTTTCCACTGGATACAGTTTATCAGGGTATTTAACTGGATACATCTTTCATGTAATTTTGGCTTATCTTACCTTGTACATTGTTGTAAGCTCTGTAATTACTCTCTTATCTTTTCAAAAGACAACAGCCATGTTTTGGTTTCTGCCTACTTCAAGTTCTCCAGTTTTTAGTTTGTTCCTTAAAAGTCAGCATTTTCCCCTGTTAGTCATTACTGTATCTTGTACATTACCAGTACTTACAAGCTCCTGTTTTATGACAATATGTTGTCTTTAGCAACTTTTCTTCTTCATTTTGATGTTTATTCCCATAGTATGTGTCGAAGTTCTAGATGTACTCATTCAGAGAATCAGATAAGACAAATAAGGCTGAACTTAATGGACTTATTTGGATTGTAATCCCTGAAAACAAGTTTACTTTTAAAACATATAAAACTCTTATCTACTGATACGTGAGAGCTTGGGCAATTTATATTATATTATATTATTTATATTATAAGAGCTTATATCTTTCTTGTATTTCATTTACAGCTCTGATTTTTAGATCTCAAGCACTTCCCTGCTCGTAACTGAAGTATAATTTCCAAAAGATAACATAAAAATGGTCTTGAGTAAATATATGAGCGAAAAATGACATTTTGTTTACCCATTTTACTGAAAAATAATCTGTGAGTGTAAAAACCACATTCAAAATGCCTTTATCTCTGTGTATCAGTCCAACTTTTTTGTTTACTTTGAAGAGGAATATGTTGCTGGACCTTTTGAGCATAGGATTTTGTTTCGTCACAGATTTTTTTAAACCAAATTTTCTTTAAACACAGGGTGAAATAAGCTTTAGGCTTTGAATTTAAATCTATGAAGAAGGTAAGGTAGGTTACGACCAAAATCAGGGTTATACACTAAAATTTTATTCACAAATCCTGCATGAAAGTCAGTCACATCTGTCTACTTTTTGTCCTATTTGGCATGGAGATTTTAAATTTTAGCTTTATGTCCTCTTACTCTTCTATTTTTAGAACTTCTGTTTGAATCAGTAAGGCTTTCTTTATCATCATTTACGAAATTGGGAAGAATTACCCTCAAGTTCCTCGTATTCACTGTTATCAGCACGGTTTACAACATTAGCTATGTCACCGATATTTATACCATATCCTCACAATCGTTCATAACATCAGTTTCCTTCATCTCATACTACGATTTCATCGATTGATGATGATCACTATATACATCGATTTCACACACTACACTACTGTCAGACAAATTACCTTCATCTCACCATCATTAATGATTGTATCTTCCTCTGATACACTACAACTAAATAGCTCTATATCATCTGAGAACATTGGGTTATTTACATTGTTAGTCATTATGTTGCTACTGAGGTCAATGAGCAGGCTTACAGCTACAATTTCATGCTAAACAGCTGACGGTTAGCGCCAAGTGCAGCTGGTGTACTGGCAACAGCCAGGAATACCAAGTCAAGAAATGAAATAGCAATTGTGTAAATAGAAAAAATAGTAATGTACTTTGTTGTACTTTGAATCATGTAAAGTTATAAACGTTCATGTGCTGCTATAGTAAATCGACAAAATATAATGTTTGCAAATATTTTAACAAATTAGCGGATATATTCGTTTTAAAACTTACAAAATGTGTGCGGATATATCCGTCATCCGTCCAGGAAGGGTTAAAGATCTCAGAAGTCAACTTCAATATTTATTTATAAGATTAAGGTAAATGAAAACTTTTTTTACAGTAACTGTTATGTTTCAACATTGTATTTATATAACTTTTGTTTATATTAAATGTTGAGCTTGACTTATGAGATAAATTATACAGGATAACAAACTAACAGAACACAATTCTCATAAAAAATACGCATAAGTATTATATGCGTTTCAACGACAAGGTCTTTTATCACTGAAGAGGACGACCTTGTCGTTGAAACGCGTCTAATACTTAGGTGT
Organism: Aphrophora alni; assembly: GCA_963513935.1. NCBI lineage: Eukaryota > Metazoa > Arthropoda > Insecta > Hemiptera > Aphrophoridae > Aphrophora > Aphrophora alni. The sequence continues at coordinate 56,155,284 of OY740771.1, forward strand.
ATTTTTTGTGAGAATTGTGTTCTGTTTGTTTGTTATCCTGTATAACTATTGTTTGATTATAAAAAATATTTTCAATTTATTGTAAAATTATATATTATTTTGTATCACAATTCTGGTAAATGCTAATAGTTATGTATCAGTTTAAAGGAGACTTGTTCATTTTTTAAACACAAAAACCTGCTCACAACACAGCCCATATATACAGTATGTGACTTCCTAGATGTATTTTTGTATCTGTTTTTGCTGACTTTTTTATTCATATTAATGTTATTTATTATCAATTGGTAAAAGAAAAACTACCTGTAATAAAATTATACCTATCACTAATCACATTTTGTGACATAAGCAATTAATAGCATTCCTGGTCTAAGCCTTATGCTGTTGTCTTAACATACCTCCACTGGATCTGCTCATGAAGACAGTGGTAAAAAAAGTACATATCACCTTGGGAAATGCATACAGGAGTCCTTTCCATACCCATCCAAACATTCAAAATTATTAATAATAAAATATAAGTGAAACTTGTGTAATTAACTAAGTAAGTTCTAGTTAATAAACATTTCAATATATGAGGCATGTCTATTTGATAACAAGACTGGTACAATAACTCACCTATATTTATATTGTATATCAATTATTCTAATTTTTGACCTCTTCTATATAGTTTACACATATTAACAGCCATACCATCTCGTTTTACACTGGTCAAAGATATGGAGTAGATCAGTTTCTTCCAGTTGTTTTAATATATTTGCCTTTTTATTCTTAACTGCATCAACTGATTTAAAATGTGTCCTTTTATGCACAGATTTCACTTTAGGAAAAGAAAAAGTCATTGTGCCAAATCTGTTGAATATAGAGTATGTTTTAGTATATGTTTTAGTGTGTTATCAGTCAAAAACTGATTCACAGAAAGTGCTATGTAAGCAGGTGCATTGTTCTGATAAATTTTTATTTTTCCATGTTAATAAATCTGAATCTTTCTCTCAGCTCTGTTGAAAATTCCTTATAATAATGGTGATTTACTATTGTGCCTTCTTGGAACTCATTCTTCCAAATAACGTCCTTGAAATAAAAGCACATTGAGTTTAGTTTTGAATTTGGACTTGCTTTGACAAGTTTTTTAAATTTTTGATGATGACATTGTTTTTCAGTGCATTTACTGTTTTTTCATCTTAAGATCACACGAGAAGATCTAGGTTTCATTTCAAGTGATCATTGTTTTTTTTTTAAATGTTTTAGTCAGCATCAAGTTTCTGTAATATGTCAGCAGAGTAGATTTTTAAAAAATATTCTTTTTGCTTTAGTGTGAGAACCCTAGAGATCATCTTGACACAAACTCCCCTCTTTTCATGTTGAGATCTACATATTAATTTTAAAATATTTTCGTTGTTCCTTGAAGTGGAAGGTCGTTCAGGGCGTTCACCATCTTCCACATTCTGATATCATTCACTGAATCTTATGTGCTACTCAAACACATGTGTACGAGACATGTGCAGTCTTCTGTGTAAGAATTTGAAAACTTTCTGGTGGTGAAAAGTCAAGGGTGTTTATGTTTATCATGCTGGTTTATAGACATCCAAGATCTGTGCCAAAAAGTTTGCAATCACTTCTCACTGCTTTCTCAATGAAGTAGACAATCTCATTATTTAATAGATCAATTGTATTACCAATACAAAATGATCATTAAATTATTAAATGAATTTAGCTTTGTGTATATTATAATCCTAAATATTAAAGGGAATAATGAAATAGACATATTAGAAAATATATTAAACAGTTTTATTCTCATGTTATTTACAAACAGTATCAATATTTAAATAGAAACTAATAAATATAATTACATTTTTTTTTAGTCTTAACAATTAAAAAAGAAAATTGTGATTTACACTTTTCTGATGAAACATTTTCATTATTTTACGTACTTTTAAAGAATGTTTTGCTTTTTTCTGATATAGAAAAATATATAGAAACAACTCGTAAATCATGAAAATATTTTCTTAACATTTATCGTTCGAAATATTAATATATTACAAATTGTAATGGACACAAAATGGTACAGCAATACAAAAAGAAAAAAAAAAGAAAAAAGTGTCCCATAGGGCAGCTATCGTAGCAAAAAACATTTACAATAATAAAAAAGATTGATTTATATTGTTAAATACAAACATTATATATAAAACATAAATCACTACTTACAAACAATAAATTGGAAGCAGCTGTTAAGGTTATACAGAAAAAGAGTTTAGTTAAAAGAAAGTATTACTAAGTCATATCACTAAAATCATTCTACAACAAATGACAACATAACGTACGAACAGTTCAGGGATATCAGTATCATTTAGAATAAGAGTGGCTATGGGGTATCATCAAATCAATGGAACCACTTATGGATGTAAGTATTAATAGGGTTATGTTTAGTAATGAATAAAGAATATCATGAGGGAGGCTGATATGACTCTTTAACAATGACAAATCATTTGTGATAGAGCAGAGGGTATAAAAAAATGGTTGCATGCTTATAAGATGTTTTAGAGGTTATTATGCTTATTAGGGTTGGTTTAATATTTATTTGATTATGGTTATGTTTAAAAACAATGGATCTTTCCGATTTTAAGATAATAAAATGTGAAAAAGGAATAAGTTGATTATTGTAAATGATACCTGAAATCAACCATAGTTGGTGCCTGATAGTGCTAAGGATGTCACATTGAAAATAGTTGTCATAACTGCATTTCCCTCAATAGCTCAGAAACTATATTTCTAATAGAAAAACTTAAAAATATATAATCAATACTGTATTTTAAAGGTTAATTATGTTATTTTTTGTCAAACAATCCAATGCTTATCCAGATGGATAACTGGTTTTGACGGTTGAATCGTCCTCATCAGATCCAAGACATCATGTTGTTCAGTCATCCAAAAGTGTCGTCTTCTCTATCTGGCACTTCTTACTTGATATCATATAACATTATTTAAATAATGATGCATTGACACAATGAATACAGTTATGTATGTACATTTACATTAAATGGTTGAAACAATTAGTTACTAATTTAAAACTGATGTTGGTATTGGTGTACAATAGGTGAACGTATGTAGCTGGATGGGCAAGAGTTGACCGCCCGCTACATACGTTCAACTTTTGTGCACCGATACCAACTTCAGTTTTTTTAATATTTCAGTTTTAATGAGCAACTAATCGTCTCAACCAGTTTGTGTAAATATATATAATCACATCCATTATGTCAATGTGTTGTAATAAGTGTTATATGTTATAAAGTAATAAGTGCCAGTTAAAGAAGAAGATGCCTTTGAATGTCTGAACAACATGATGTCTAGGATCTGACAATAACGGTTTAACCGTCGAAACTGGTTATCCATCTGGATTGTCTGACAGAAAATAAGGTAATTAACTTATTAATATATTCATTAAAATTATAATCCAGGAGGCCACATCTACATTATATTTAAAATATAAAAATGGAAGCTTTAATTTTTTCCAACAATTTGGTTTTTGTCTTATTTATTTATGGAAAACAATGGAGATATGACAACAGCTGTGTGGTACAACATAAGGAAATAACGTAGGATTCGGTATGTATTGAAATACAGCATATATACTCCTTCCAGGAATATAGAAGAAAGCCTAACTTTGTGAGTATTATTCTTCCAGTAACTGGCAGTTAAATTAGACCAAATAACTTGGCAAACTTCGTTTTATATGATGTTTGAGGAATAGTTATTCTTATAGAACAATTGCATTGGCTAAAATGTTGAAATAAGACATCCAATATCACTTACATATAATGGGGGGAGAGGGGGTAAAAATAATCTCCACCTAACACATAGTAAATATTAGATTTTAATAACATATTATGGAGAAGGAGTAGGTTTCATTGTGATAAAATAAGAATCCCACATTATTTCCTTATGCTACTGTTTTACATAGTGGGTGTGTAATTGCCATATTTTCTCCATAATTCCTCTATTAATTAATAGAATGAGAAAAAAAATTTAATACATTTTTACTATTTCATGATTAACTTTCATTTTTGAAGAATTTCTCATTTTTAGATGTCATGATTTAGGAGAAATTTTCAAAATGGTGATCTCACGAAAAAAAGTTCATTTTTGTAAATATGCGGACAAAGTTTCAAAAATATAACAATTTTTTTGTTCATAAAACTTTCATTATTATAAAACTAAGATGTTATATTCGAGTTTTGGTTTTAAAAAAATGCCATGGTTTTATAAATATTAAAAAATTTTTTTTATAGTGTTAGAGATATATTTTAATATTTCTCTCGTCATATTGTTAAACAAAATCTTTTTTTAGTTAAAATTATTCACTATTATATCCATACCATTTTCGTTACTCAACCTTTTAAAATACCATTATTATTTCATTACAGTTACATAATATTCTTGATAATAAACTGTGAATTTTGCTACCTCCTGACATTCTTCCACTACTTACTGGTTTTATTCTCAAATGTATCCTGTTCATCTAACCATGAGGTACATGGTTCATCAGACCTAAGGTTTTTTCTAAGAGTTTGAACATGCCAATGTAATGGATTCACTTCATTCAGCATTCATAATTGTGCTCTTTATTATTAATTCAAGGGAGTATATGGTGAATTGGGAGACCAGCTCTTCCCCACAAGTTATAAAGACTTATACAGTTTTAATGAATTTTACTAGAAGATCGTGATAACTTAAAAAAAAAAGAAGTTTTTATAAAAATATTTTAAACATTTTTTATATAAATAGCATAGAAGTAACTATGAAGTTATGTTAAGAACTAAAATGAACCTACGTTATAATTGTGTGAGGATTAGGGAAGGAAGAAATTAAATTCAGTGAAATCCACTGTTTTTACCAGAAAGTGAGGAAGGACATGTAGTCTATCTTAGAATGTTAGTGAAGATATACAGTAATTGATTATCATGTCAACCCTATTTCCATTAATTAATCACAGAACATCTTTCAAGGAGTGAGTGAAGTGGGGTGCTGAAAAGAGTAAGAAATGAAATACACTTTCATAGATGGCTTTATGTTGTAATTAGTAGCTTCTTAAAGAGTATCTAATGAGAATTGATCCATTCGACATATTCATACTTTTACTTTTCCTATCGACTCTGAATATCAAGGCAAAAATAAAATGAATTTTCTACTTCAGCCTGACAATATATTTTATTTATGTTTGAAGAATATTTCTTCGTGACAAGACAAAGCTTCTGACTTAAATCATGCACATATTTTGCTGGCAAACCACTCTCTAATCTGAATTGGAAAAAAACAAACAAACAAAAAAAAACCAAGCAAACCAGAAACATGGATGTTAAAACAATGTTTTCAATTTAGTCAAAATTGAAATATTTTCAAAAAATCAAGAGAATATTAATTTTCACGCCAAAGACTGTTCGAACAACACCAGATATTTAGTCTATGAGATCGAGGATACTTAAATTATCATAAAATCACAGTGATTAGCATAATTTAACATAGTTAATATACTTTACATTTTAAACAAAATAATCATTAAAATGTGTAATATTTTTTTTCAATGCTAAATAACCAATATAAATAAAATGAGATACATTGGCTCTTGTGCTTATCTTAACAGAAATTTTAACTGCTCTAACTGGAGCAACTAGTATAAAATTAAATTAGTTTATTTTGATATTTTGGTAATGTTCTGTATTTCAAGGTAATATTTTCAATATGACAAACCAAATTTAAATTTTAAAATTGTATATAGAAATAAAATAAAATAATCAGTTCTTTATGATAATCAGAGATTTCACGATATTAACTAAATACAGGAAACACATAGAATCAAATTGTTTTACTGTATTAGTAAAAATTTAATATGGTAAAACATAAATTTTCCACGATAAAACAAATTATGATATTTAATGAAATATAGTACTGTAGCCTAAAAATAAATGGTAAACAATATTATGGGCTTAAAATACAGAATCCAGCATAAGTCAGTTAACAAAAAAGCAGAAACAGATTAATATAAAGGTTAAAAATCATTAAATTAAATTTATAATATTTTTTTATTATGTTTATAATGTTGCCACCATAGAATCACCCTTCTAATCACAAAAGTATTGGTATTGTCTGATGATAGATCAGCAATGGGAGTTGCTGTTGTTAACTGACATATACTACATTCTGTAAAATGTAGAAATGAATCAGTTATGGTTCTATTTTTAGATCTTGACAATCAATGTTTATAATGTATCACTACATCTAAGGACATGATTTATTGAACTTTGTTTATGAATGATTTAGATCACTGCCAGTGAATGATTAAGTCTTATGATACAGTATCTGCCAGTGAAAAGTTTACCTGAGAATGGAAGCAAAGCACATTTTGAGTTTTATTAAATCCTCCAGATACATACAAATTTGTGATTGAGGAATGACTTCACTAGTATTAGCATCAACATTACTTTTACGTACTGTAGACTTTCAATAAGATTTGGTTACCAGTATAAATAGACCTGTGGGAGGTAAGGACAAATGAGTATAAAGAGGAATAAGATTAACTGGATATGATGTAAAGGTAATCAATTAACACAACTGATCGGATACAATAATGACAACTGCAACCTTTATATAATGATTCTCATAACTTCCAAGGGACTCAAGTTTATTGGAGGACCAAATTAATTTTTCTAGTTGGTCATACCATATCATACGTATAATGAAAATCAACCAAATTATTTCTAAAACAAAGTTTAACAAACAATGATTCTCTTATGCATAAAATACTAATGTTTTATGAATCACAAAAGGCCTGATGAAGATCATTTTCGTTGTTTTTCTTTGAAAATCATCTTCTGATCCAATTATCATATTATTTGCTGCTCTATTGATTTGAAGAATAACAGAGAATGTTTTGTACAGAGAATCATTTCAAAAGATAATTGTTTCTTTTGTTACCTAAACAAATAATAACTTAAGTAATTAATTTGTACATACAAATTCAAAACAACACCATATTAGTTATTTAATTTTTGCCATGCAAAATAAAGTTGATTTTTACCATACACTGCAATACATTAAAAAATTTCTTTGAGAAAGAATTTTATAAAAAACTAATAAATTTCAGTAAATATACATAATATGCTGTTCTTTTGGTTCAACTTTTAAACCATATTTGATCAAACATTACAATTTTTTGGATCAAGTTTAGTTGTTTAAGCTATACATAATTGTTTTACATAGGTATACGCCATTTCTTACTTGATCATATAAAAAAATTAAAAATATAACATTTCTATTACAAATATATATTTTACATACCAAAAAACGTGGAAAACTGATTTAATTAAAATGTCTTGGAAAATTAAATGTTAATAACTTATAATTTATGTTAAAATAAAATTTGAGGATCAAAAGCTTTGTAATCTTTTAAATAAGCAGGATTTACTACTACTTTGGTTCACAAGCTATTTCCGAACATAGATTTTCAAAAGGGGATTGGAATCTCCCTTTGTGAAATACTGTGACAAGGTCCTCTCTGCTGGTTTCAACTTATTTTAAGTTCCAGGGGGTGGGGTGTCTGTTGAGGTCCTTATGCATGTTTGAACTTTGTCAGGATGTCGAGATGACAGGCAGCGTAAGTGCCTCGAGATAAGCTCAGGTGAGAAATAAAAGTAAACTGTTTCAAATATTTAACCTTTCTTTATTAACCCATTTTAATAATTATTACATGTGCTCCACTAACTTGGGCTAGAATAGTTAGGGGGTAATAATAAGAACATGGAGATCTGCTCCTGCACATGGTCATGGACAAACTCTGCTCTCTTAGGTCTGTTGCAAGTGTATCCAGACTCCAAACCCCCCCTTCTTTTCTAAAATCATGACTGCTGTATTTCCTAATATACCTTGTTCAGTGTATAAAGAGTCTTCTTGTACTTTCCTGTTATTATGTAAATGTATCCTTTAAATGGTATTGTTATAATATAATATACTAGTCATAAATGTTTAGATCTTTCTATAAGGTGCAGGGTACTTGTCAAACTTCATTATTATAATGAAAGCAACAATGATAATAATAATTATTTTGAACGATGATAAACTACTTTGGTTGGCAAGCAATTTTCGAATAAAAGTTTTCAAAGGGGGGGGGGTTGTCAGAGTATTAGTTTAGGATATGGCGGTTTCCACATCATCCTACTTTCCACCTCTCCTCAGGGTTTTATTTCTATACTGGATTGGCTGATAGGATTGCCTGGTTGCTTTATATATGAGGCTTCAATTATTTTTTGTTTATGTAAGTTTTTTCAAAGACAAAAAAAAAAAATAAATAAAAGATATTCACCACACAACTATTTTAATCTTAAATATTTTATAAAATTGAAGTATAAAAAATCATGTTATGATCTTTCATGGTTGTTGACAAGTCACACTTTTCCTCAACATTCATGCTCAAATTTGATTTGCATTTCATTTCCCCCTTAAAATCTTATTTATTATTTTATTATTATTAATAAGAGTGTTATTTATTTAATTTAAATAAGGATGTTATTTTATAAGTTTCTGAGTAAAAATGATAATATTTTGTTATTAATGATTAAACAAACAAAATATTTCTGCAATATCTACTAAAACTCACTGAATTTTGACAATTATACTCATAAAAATTTAGTTTCTCTGATATTTGAGCCTGAACTGTGTAATAGAATTTATCAATCTGTAAGTGTCAACCTTAAGTGAATTACAAACTATGGAAATTACTTTAAGCAATTTTGGGTAATGGATTTGTATTTAGATTAAATTAATTTTTTTGTAGATGCTGCCCCCTATTTACCTTTAACTATTTTATTTCTTCAAATATTAATAAATATTTAAAAAAATAGTTCTATAATGTATAAAAATATATACAAAAACATTTGAGAAGAAGTGAAAAAAACTTACGTTTCTTCTTCTGGAACTTATAGATCGAAAAGGTTCTATACTCAATTATGTCTATATATTCTCTTCAAAATTTGTTCAACCTGCAAATAAATTAACAAAAGTTTATATTATTACTTTTATTTGTAATAGTAAAAAATCGATAGAAATTGGTTATAAGGTTATGAGAAATTGTATATTAGTGAAATTTTGAAACAGTATAAAATCAATCTAGTATACTAAGGTTGTTTTAAAAAAATATAAATAATAAGAATTTTAAATAAAATTCTTTAAACTTGAAGCAAGCATTATTTTGGCATAATTTGCCCTTAACATATGGGTTAAACTAGGGGGAAGGAGGCAGGAGGTTACTTTGTTTTTCAATAAGGACATTACATTAAAAACAAAATATGTTCATACTTTAACAATGCAAAGATGTAGCTAATTTAAAAGAATATTTGGAAATTATAATGTAAATCAAATGTAGTCCACATTCGAAATAATGTCCACTAAGCTATGATACTGTAACAATTCAAAAAAGGGATGAAGTTATCTTTTAATTGTTATTTAGTTGTTAATTTGCTCGACTATAGGGCGCCAGGTTTGCTTTAGCATACCAATTTAGAAAAAAGTGAATTTAATTATTTATAAAATCTCTGGGGTCGCAAGCTCTTTTTACAGTGTACTCACAGTGATTCTGGGTTTCAAAAATGAAAACACTTGTCTCTGAAATATTACATAAAAATTTATTAAACATAAAACACATTAGATTCATGTAACAGAAATAAAAAAAAATTTTATATAAGACATCTTACATCCTATCAATATTACTATCATTTGAAAAAGAATCTAATCAAATTATATTAATAACTTTAAGTTATTTAGTTGCAACTCCAAAAAATAATAAAAAAGGATTTTACTTTACTTCTCATAGCAAATATTTTAATTATAAAAAATATAATTTTTACTGAAATTGAGAATTAGTTTTATTAATAAAACAAATAACTTTATTTGATCATATTACTTTACTTAAAGACTCCACAACAAAAACATTGAATCTTATTAATGAAATACATAATTTTATGATATCAAATATATATCTTGAAAGCATATAAAAAAGTCTAAATTGTTCAAAGTACATATATATGGTTAAATAATGAAAGTCTAAACGTGTTATACCAAATCACGTTATGTTCTTTATAAAAAAAAAACCTTTCCTCGAAGGATGATTCGTGTCTTTCCATGTGACTGCGTGCTAATTATAGAGAGGCTTTGTCCACTATCAACGAATTGTCTTTTGTTCATCGCTCACGAGATTTATTTTGTTGTACATGTATTACAACCAATTATTAATGTCTTATGCTAACTTTAATTGTTCCATATATCTTATAGAAGAGTTCTTTGTCGAGAATTCGAAAATCACGTGGCAGCGATTACACAACATAACTAAAAATTGCAAGTTATTACGCTTTTTCATTTAAAAGTTTATTTATTGAAAACAATATTGTCTTAGCACTTTTAAAATTGTTAATACACCATGTCTTTTACCAATTTAAAACTTCTGAACACATTTTTTAATGTTCGAACAGACACTCGGAGAACTGCCATTTATAGGTCTTAGAGCAACTAGCCCCAAATGATGACTGACCTAAGCACGAGATTTTTCTCTCTTCCGCAAGAGAGCTGTTCCGGTAAACGTTACCAAAGTTCAACATACTCCCCACATAACACAAAATTTACATATTATATTTATAAAAAACAAATTATACTAAAATTGACATTATTACATATTTGGTTTTCTTGAAAATCTATTTTTCTTTTATTTATGAAGTTATTGAATAAATTTATGATTTGAACAGCCTGTTTTCGGCGCTAAACCGCGGATTTTAAATCTATTATAAATTATGATTTTTCACATCACCACAAAACCCCACAAAAGATTTGTATTACAATACAAGTATTGTACTATAAATCTTTTCTATATATATAAACTCAATTCGAAAGAAAAACCCAAAATGTGAAAAATTTTTCAATAGATTTTCAAGATTCCTTATTTCAGCAGTTAAGGACCTCATAAAGAAAATAAGTATCACTAGTATACCTAATTTAAGAAAGATTCTCTTTTTACATAAAAACTAAAAAATCTATTTGCTAAAATCCTATTTCACTATCTCAATTTATTTGAGTCATCATAACTCATAAATATTAAAATATACGAATCAATTAGTGCTAAGCCTTATCTCTATTTATCCAATAAAACCCATCATCAGTTTCCTTTCCAACCTCGTTGGCGGAAACTTTCCATCAACATTTTTTTTGTTGACAGGATCCCGTCACTCAAAGCTTATCTCCCAGACAGCCGTCTATATACCTTTTTTTTTACGTCTCATCCTCTTTGCCAAGACGACATTTCTACATCCTTTGAAAATCTACCTTTGACTCTAGATATTCATCTGAATCATTTTTTAATTAAACACAATTACAATTTAAAACCTCTCATTTTTAATTAATATTTTTACGAAATTATTTACTTATTACTCAACATTACTTCAATTCACCTTAAACTTTTCAATTATCATCTTATATTATTACTCATTTTAATTTAAACCCAATAACTATTTATTCTTTATCAATTCTCAATTACTCTTTGTCTTGCTGGGATAACATGTTAACTACTGATTTTACAATTACCAAAAACTCCTCTCTTCAACTAAAATTCAAAAATATAACATCATTATTATCAAAAAGAAATATAATTACTTACAAAACTCATCTATTTATTTAAAAATTACCTCTTTAGAACTGTATTGTCTCTCAGTATCCTATCTTAAAATTATTTCCATCTTATCTTTCATATTTTAATAATTCAAGTTGCATTAATCCCCAAACAAATTCTTCATAATAAAAAACTCCTTATTATTTACCTATATTCTTTCATAAATAATCTCCTTATTTCAACGTAGCTTCCTTTAAAAATCATAATAATCGTCGTTTATCCGCAGAATTCCTTAAATCTCCCTTTATTTCATTAAAATCGTCGCATATTTCCTTTATTTCATTAAAATCGTCGTATATTTCCTTTATTTCATCGCAGTACTCAAAAAACCTCTTAAAAACTAAAAATTTACCATTAATGCAACCTAACTACCTTTTTTATAAAAGTTTATTAACAGAACAACTTCATTTTAAATACCACTTTACTCAACAATTCTGTAAACTCATCATCTTCATATAAAAACTCAAAAATTCTTTCATTTAAATTACTTCATTAAAATCTCCTTTGTCATCAATCACTTAAATACAAAAAACTTATAAAAAATAAAAAATTATCATTGCTTTCCCAGCTAACATCGTATTTCATCAAAATCTTTAGACACCTTTATCAAATAACTACTTAACATCATTTATTATTTCAAATTCCATTATTATTTATTTAAAAAACACTACTTATTTATCCTTTCTATAAAATTCATTAAAATCTCTCTACTTATTATTAATTTATTACTCCTTCCTTTAAAAAACAGAAACTTAGCCTCCTTTACTCACTATTTAACATCAAAAACTTAAAAAACTTTATTATTATCTGTCTTGGCAAAACTCACATAAATTCTCAAACTTTACACAACTATTCTTCATATTTTCAAACCATAAATCACTTAAAACTAACAATTTTTTATCTCATATTATCTAATAATCCTTAATATTTATCAATGTCAAACATACAACTTATCGTTTTACAATTTAACATCTAATTACCTATCCTAATCAGCTAATCAACATTTTTACAGTTTTATAAAACTCTTCGTTTCATTTCATGAAAAAAACTCTCCTTCCTGTCACGTCCGATTTATTTCTAGGCTTTGTTTCTTAACAAACCCCCTCCTTTCACCATGTAAGCATTGTCCTACTGTCCCTTGACGACTTCCCTCAACATCTGTTTTTTACTTGTTAGAGTAGACTCAAAAAAAAAACTTTTTCTATTTTTATGAAAGTTTATGACACTTACAAACATAAGTCATTGTTTATGTTTTTTGCCCAAAATTACATGTGACAGAACTCTAAACAACTACGTTGGATTTTTTGATAAGTTTTCCAATTAACTCGAAATCACTACCTTCTAGAAATGATATCTTAGGCCTTGATCATATCACATCTTGAACATAGCTACATCCTGCCTCGAAAGACAGTTCTCCCACCAAACTTTATATTTTTATAATATACTCAAGAACTCTATGTTCTCTCTTAAACTCCTTCTACTAAACTTCTGTATTTCTGAATACAAAATAAGAACTCTTTGTTCTTTAAACTTCTCAAAATTGTCAAATTTTTTAACTATATTTCATTTACATAAGTCGTATGACAAATTTTTTGTTTTTTGTTTTTTGTTTATTTTTTATTTTATTTTTCAAAACTCGACCGGGCTTTATCATAGTCACAGTAATTGAATTATACTCCTCTATGCTTATGATAAAGCCCTGTCGAACGTCGATTAATAAAACCCTCCTTCGTTCCATTTTCTATTTTATTTTTATTATTATACCTTTTTTATTTATTTTTTTTTTTATGAATTTTTTATTTATTTTATGCATTTGACCTCCTACTTTCCCCACTACAGTCCTTCTGACCGCCTACTTTATACCGTGCATACTTCAAATTGCTCTTTAGACTCTTACACAGAGTAACATGTTGTGACGTTGAAATGTGCAGTGGTTGAATGCAATATCCCTACTTGATTCAAGATAGAACCCAAAACACATCCCTATTTCACAACACACCCTCTTATGCAGTCTCAGAATGCCTTATTCTTACGAATAAAACATTCTATTTTGACTACACAAACGCTCAGCCATCCACCCAAAATGTTCATGTACTCCTTAAATGCATCTACACGAAGAAAATTTTAAAATTCATAAAAAATTTCACTAAAATCGTTTCATCCGAAGTTGAAATAATGTTTATTTTTACCAAGTTTATTACTAGCATCGTCGATTTTCTGTTTATGTAATCCTTTCTAGATGTTATTATTCAAATTCAAAAAGAAAATTTTATTTTTTAAAATTTATTCTAAGTCCTTTACTTAGAAATTTTACCTTCAATTCTATTAAAGTTATTTATGTAATCTACTTTTGTTCTTATTTACTTTATTTAAAACCAATTATCCTTTATTTAAGTAGTTTTTCATTTGAAAACGCAAGTTAAATTAGAATTATACGTCAAAGGTTTTTTATTTTCCTAGACAGCATTTTGGTAACACCCTATATTTCGTCTCAATGTCATGCACAGGAATTTATACCTGACTAAGGAATAAACAATCTCCCCTAGCTGTATGAAGCAATATATCTGTCTACTGATAAGAAGTGAACCTTTTAGCTCCAACTAGATTCTATTTCTCTCGTCATTATTGAATATTTTATTGAATCCACCTACTTAATATTGAATATTATTTCTTCAACGTTACTCTGAATCCTCGCTTCGAACTAACTATCTTATCTATGTCACGTAAAATCAATATTTATTCCTTTCATAAACATACAGAGTTATTTACTAACAATCTTGCAGCTCCAATGATCCTCTCATCTAGCTAATCTGTTTTCGTCACGTTTTCTAAATATTAAGATCTTAATAAACATATAAAGTTGTTTACTGCTATAATCCAGCGTCTTTACTTTACAAATACCTAAACGTTTTCTAAAACTAAACTCTTAATATTTTACGCTTGGCTAATAATTATTTTCTATATTTTTGTCTCAGCTTACAAAATTCATTAGTACACACAAATTATTAATATTCATAACTCTTAATTATCTATTTTCAAACTTAAACTTATTTATTAACAAACTTCTTATTCTAATAATTATTTTTCAAAATCTAGTCCGTGTGTTTATAAAAAATGTCTTTACATTTATTATTAGTTGTTCCAAATTTCAATTGATTACAACTCAATTATAAATTATACATTTTTTACGATGGTTCCCAGATTGGTGAAAGATTTTAAAATACATGATTGAATTTTTTAACACATTTTTAATGTTAAATACTTCTGTCCACACGGACAGTTTGTCTAGCCTATTCATCACAACAGACCCTTTCCTAACAAAAGATCCCACTTTGTTATTGTCTCTGAGTATTGACAAAATACTTTTCTCTTTCTCCCTCTCAGGCATACCATCACCCCTCCTTCTCTCAAACATCTTAGAATCTAATGACCTAATTTCAACATCTGTTCGTTCAGGAATTCTAACCCCACCATTCTTATACACTAGTACAAAACCTTCTTTTACTATTTCTACATTTTTACTTTCAAGATTATATTTAAAGTTAGATTTCTCACAAAAACTTTTAATTTCTTGTTCTTGGGTTTGAAAAATACTCTTAAATTTTATCATTACATAATTTTCAAACTCTACATTTTTATGACCCACTTGTTTTTTAAAATAAACAGCTGATACCTTCGTTATTAGATTATTTACTTTTACTTTGTTTTTCAAATTACTTATACCTATTCCAACCCCACTAGACATATTAATTTCAACATTATTTGCTGTTTCTGGATATACCTTGTTACCTAACCCATTATTCATCTTTTTAGCAATTTCTTGAACACAGTCATTTACACAATTATCCTCTATTATTATCAAATCATTTGACATGTTATTTATTTCATTAAAACTGTTAATTTCAATTTCAGCTATTGCTTGATTTAAATTATTATCTAAATTATTAATATTTTCTACTAAAACACCTTCTACACTATTAATCTGTTCAAATTCTACTTTTTTCTCACAATAGCTTACTTCAATTTCTACTTTATTATTAGTCTCCATTACATTGATTTCCATTTGTTTAATTTCCAATTTAAGATTCTGTTCTGATTTTACATAATTTGGTTTTAATTCAACCCTCATTTCTTCAAATTTTTTACACATTGCTTCTTTTAAGTTTAAATTATCTTGTCTTAGTTCTAATTTACTCAGTTTCAAGTCATTATCTATTTTATCCAGTTTAACATTATTCTGTTCGAGTTTAACATTGAAATTTTCCAGCTTAGTGTTAATTTCTAGCTTATTTTGATCAAATTTATTATTAAATTCATCAAATTTATTATTTATACATTCAAACTTCTTATCATTATCTTGTTTTAAATCTTGTCTTAACTCTAAATTATCTTGTTTTGTTTCTAACCTACTCTGATTAATTTCTTTTTTTGTTTCTAAGCTACTTTGTTCAAACCTTTTTATATCCTTTCTCATTTCTATCAGCATTTCTATCATAAACGCCTCACTTTGAGATTTTTTACCTTCATCTAACCTATTTGGCTCAATTACCCTAACCTGTTCAATTACCCTAACCTCTTCAACTCTTAATTCCCTATCTGAATTTTCTTCTACAATTTCTACTTCTAACATTCCTACCATTTCTTTATTGATATCTTCACACTGTTTTTTACTCTTTAGAATCCCATCACTATCAAACCCATTAAAATCCGAACCTGAACTACTATTCGCGTTCACACTTGAACGTCTACTATTACTATTACTACTTATTTCTTGATCTAAAAAATTTTGTGCAAATTGTTCATTTGTTTGCTCATTACTTTGCGATTCCTTCTGTAAATTATCAAAAATATCCCCCGTAAATTCCAATGGCTCTATATTATTTAAAGAATTTTGATTTCCTAATCCTACCTGTTCATCACTATTATTAACATTTACAATTTCTAACTCCATTTTTATCTTATTATATTTAACACAAAAAAAACTTTAAAAAAGAATCTTTCTTATTATGATAGAGAGAGTCCTTACCTTGATTTTAAGAGTTCTCATTACCAAAATCACTGTTTATTTCGACTAAAAAGCCCCACGTTGGGCGCCATTTGTAACAATTCAAAAAAGGGATGAAGTTATCTTTTAATTGTTATTTAGTTGTTAATTTGCTCGACTATAGGGCGCCAGGTTTGCTTTAGCATACCAATTTAGAAAAAAGTGAATTTAATTATTTATAAAATCTCTGGGGTCGCAAGCTCTTTTTACAGTGTACTCACAGTGATTCTGGGTTTCAAAAATGAAAACACTTGTCTCTGAAATATTACATAAAAATTTATTAAACATAAAACACATTAGATTCATGTAACAGAAATAAAAAAAAATTTTATATAAGACATCTTACATCCTATCAATATTACTATCATTTGAAAAAGAATCTAATCAAATTATATTAATAACTTTAAGTTATTTAGTTGCAACTCCAAAAAATAATAAAAAAGGATTTTACTTTACTTCTCATAGCAAATATTTTAATTATAAAAAATATAATTTTTACTGAAATTGAGAATTAGTTTTATTAATAAAACAAATAACTTTATTTGATCATATTACTTTACTTAAAGACTCCACAACAAAAACATTGAATCTTATTAATGAAATACATAATTTTATGATATCAAATATATATCTTGAAAGCATATAAAAAAGTCTAAATTGTTCAAAGTACATATATATGGTTAAATAATGAAAGTCTAAACGTGTTATACCAAATCACGTTATGTTCTTTATAAAAAAAAAACCTTTCCTCGAAGGATGATTCGTGTCTTTCCATGTGACTGCGTGCTAATTATAGAGAGGCTTTGTCCACTATCAACGAATTGTCTTTTGTTCATCGCTCACGAGATTTATTTTGTTGTACATGTATTACAACCAATTATTAATGTCTTATGCTAACTTTAATTGTTCCATATATCTTATAGAAGAGTTCTTTGTCGAGAATTCGAAAATCACGTGGCAGCGATTACACAACATAACTAAAAATTGCAAGTTATTACGCTTTTTCATTTAAAAGTTTATTTATTGAAAACAATATTGTCTTAGCACTTTTAAAATTGTTAATACACCATGTCTTTTACCAATTTAAAACTTCTGAACACATTTTTTAATGTTCGAACAGACACTCGGAGAACTGCCATTTATAGGTCTTAGAGCAACTAGCCCCAAATGATGACTGACCTAAGCACGAGATTTTTCTCTCTTCCGCAAGAGAGCTGTTCCGGTAAACGTTACCAAAGTTCAACATACTCCCCACATAACACAAAATTTACATATTATATTTATAAAAAACAAATTATACTAAAATTGACATTATTACATATTTGGTTTTCTTGAAAATCTATTTTTCTTTTATTTATGAAGTTATTGAATAAATTTATGATTTGAACAGCCTGTTTTCGGCGCTAAACCGCGGATTTTAAATCTATTATAAATTATGATTTTTCACATCACCACAATACAAAGTGTAATTATTTTGTAAGGGATTTATAATAATATTATGTAAAATCTAATTTGAATCACTTGTGCTGATGTGTGTATATATATCCATGAATAAGTGTTTGGGGTGCATCTGTATTAGCAACATTGTAGGAAATATAAACCAAGATCATACTTTCAATATACCAGTGAAAATACAGAAAATTCTTCATAATGTAGCCAAGCAAATGACCTTCCAATGGCTGTTTCATGAGATACATTGGAAGGTCGTTTGCTAGGCTACATTATGAAGAAATTGCTGTATTTTCCAGGTATATTGAAAGTATGATCTTGGTTTATATTTCCTTAACATCCCTTGAAAGCCTTGGAATTTGACAGAATGCATATCTTCTCTACTGGAATTTCATTGCAATTCTGTGTATTGCCAGCAGTTCAGTGTCTGTGCTAGATGTGCTTAGTATCACACTTTTTGATTTTACATCGATTCTGGCTCCGAATGTTATGTCAGGCATATATGGGGATGACATAACATATATATTATGGCCCAGCAGTAGCAATGAAAATATGGTTACTGAGAGTATGAGTAATGGAGTGCAGAGGTCTGAGAAATCTAACCTGGCAATTTCAAGAACAAAAGTATAGGGTTATGAGATGGTATAAAGTGAAGAATTTCCACCAAGACTAGTTATTAGAGATGAACACCTAAAATGCACACATATTTGATGTATAACTAAGCTGAAAATAAAATTTATGTTGTGAGTATATTACATGAAACACACTGTATATATGAATAATAGATGTAAAAACATATTTACATTAACTTTTGTGTTTTTTTAAGCATTATCTTCTTCACTTTCTGTGTTATACATTTTTGCTAGTCCTGTAAAGGCTGATCCCCATGCTTCTAGGCAGGAAAAGTCCTGGTTACTAACTGTACCTGAAATTATAAATATGATTTAAGGACAATATGATTTAAGTGATATTTCTTTACTTAAACAATTGTGTTTTCTGTAAAAAACATGTTGACATGTAAATTTGTTACTTAAAGTGATAACTGGAAAATGTCTTGAACAACTCTTGTGAAAAATTTAAAATCATTATAAGAAATAAACATGTTTCAATGTAATCCTCCGATGCTAAAAAGTCCACGAGCTCGGAGTGTGTAATACAAAGTTGTTATTAATTGTGGATCCTAGTGTGTGTTTAGTGGTTTATCTAATAATAGGAACTTAAATAATGAGATAAACTAAAGAGGTCTTCATAGGGGTATTATATAACCTAAGATGAGTGATGGTAGTGTGGTGTGTGTTTAGTGGTTTATCTAATAATAGGAACTTAAATAATGAGATAATCTAAAGAGGTCTTCATAGGGGTATTATATAACCTAAGATGAGTGATGGTAGTGTGGTGTGTGTTTAGTGGTTTATCTAATAATAGGAACTTAAATAATGAGATAATCTAAAGAGGTCTTCATAGGGGTATTATATAACCTAAGGTGAGTGATGGTAGTGTGGTGTGTGTTTAGTGGTTTATCTAATAATAGGAACTTAAATAATGAGATAATCTAAAGAGGTCTTCATAGGGGTATTATATAACCTAAGATGAGTGATGGTAGTGTGGTGTGTGTTTAGTGGTTTATCTAATAATAGGAACTTAAATAATGAGATAATCTAAAGAGGTCTTCATAGGGGTATTATATAACCTAAGATGAGTGATGGTAGTGTGGTGTGTGTTTAGTGGTTTATCTAATAATAGGAACTTAAATAATGAGATAATCTAAAGAGGTCTTCATAGGGGTATTATATAACCTAAGATGAGTGATGGTAGTGTGGTGTGTGTTTAGTGGTTTATCTAATAATAGGAACTTAAATAATGAGATAATCTAAAGAGGTCTTCATAGGGGTATTATATAACCTAAGATGAGTGATGGTATTGTGGTGGGTTGGGAACGAGCGGGGATGTGCCAAAACAACTCTGACTAAGATTCGGAGGTTGGTATGTCTATGTGCGACCAGGGCCATGTCCACTAAACCAACTGCTAAAATGCAAATACTACTCGGGTTTCCACCCATTGACCTTTATATTGTCAGAAGCAAGTAAAGCAGCCTTCAGGCTAAGTTGCAGAGGGGTCCGGAGAAAATCACATTAGGGGCATTCCAGAATTACGGAAAAAATTAGCCACTCGATTTTAAGTATGGGTACCGATAAGATAAAAACCAGATACTCGTTTTTAAAACCTTTTGAAGTTACATTGACCCATGGGGACGAAAATCAACAAACTAGCTAAACGGTGCTCTGCATCAGAGTTTGTAGAATCTGTGGCATCTGTAGAAATATCCGTGTGTCTGACCAAGATGGGCCATAAATAGGTGGGTTCATCTACAACACCAGCAAAAATCGGGAAGCCTTAAGGGACACACAAACCATAGTAAATTATTCCTTAAGTACATCCCCTCAGGTAACCTGAGAAGACAATAATGACACCAATTATGGGACAACTCAGACTTATTACGGGACACTGTGGTCTGAGAGTGCACTTGCACAGGATAGGAGCCTATCAGGGCGAAACTGTGTTTAAAGTGTGCGGGAGGGATGAGGAGACTGCAAACAACATAATTTTCAATTGTGAGGCCCAGACCAATAACAGGCAAAAAAGGTTTTTGGATTCCAAATTCCTGGAGAACTAACGTTGGAAGAGCTAGTAGGTTAAGGGATTACTTAAACTCGTAACGGGAACAAACCTGCTAAGTTAGAATGAGGGGGTTTTAATTACATAATAAGCTATAGGTCGTGGTGCCAGGGCTCGTCTCTAAATGGCCCCTTAAACTCCAAATATAATCAATCAATCAAGCTCCAGGACAATTTTTAGAAACTAATATATATGTATGCATGTATTATGTAAATTATTTAAGCCAGTTGGCATTTTACACATGAAATAAATTATATATATATATATATATATATATATATATTATATACACACAACAAATAATATAACAAATAAAGCGGACTAGTAATAATATTCTCAATTGTAATTTTTCTATTTGTTTCATTGAAGCAAAAAATGAAATTACACATGAAAATCATTTAGATACATTTTATAAAATAAATTTTAAAAAAAAAATAAATAAAAATAAATATTATATATTTGTAAATTTTAAATTTTAAATTATATATAAAAGCATATTACATTATTAAAATAACTCACTTGGTGATAAAGAAGAAAAAGATCCAGCAGTGCTATAGCAACCTTCGTAATCAAACTTCAGATGTTCATTTGGAAGAATTATATCTGCATTTTGATCTTCTTGATTCTTTCTTTCTTCAATATGTAATCTAATATTTTCTTCATTCTTTATTGTAAAATCTATAAAGTTTTAATTAGTTTGCATACTGTAAGACTAAATATTAAATATATTAATTTCCTAATTTATTATTTCTTGTGTCAATAGCTTAGTTATTTGTCATGCTATTACCACAAACAATAGATTAAAAATACCAATTTGGAGAATTTATCATATTAGTTAAATTTGTTATTTTACTTTTTGAGGAAATTGTGTTTTGGAATCACAAATTTCATATGAAGTACATTGGAAGTTAGACTTAACTTCAACAACTACCTACATAAAAATGGTTGTAAATACATAGAGTTGAAATAACTTTAAAACTAATTACTAAATAATTAAAACGTTAGGAAAGTGTGACATGTGTTACATTGCACTCCTAGAAAATTTGGAAGTTTGTTTATGTAATTTGTTTATTTTTTGTTGAATTTATTATTTTTTTTTTCAAAAAAATAATAATCACAAACGTTGTTACAAAAAGAGTATGTGTTTAAACATTATTATTAAGATGAAGCAGAATGAAGTAATCTACTCCATTCTTATTTTATAAATCATACCTTGATACAGAATAAATCACAAACACAAACTCACAAGGACATACCCTCTAACATGGACAATCATCACTCAGGACCTAGCCCCCCCCCCCCCAAGCGACTACACTGACCAAACCAAGACACCCCCACACCTCTCCTCTCAAATTCTCTCTTAAAACTTTTCTTTAATTCTTAAAAAAATCCCCTACTATGTACTCTAATCACTATTTCAATAAAAATTCACTGAATCACAAATTTTATATATTCAATACACCTTTTATTCTTTGTCCTCAATTCAATTCCATTTATTACTGTGACATTGTACTCTTATACACAGTATAGCATCGTCAATCAATATTAAAATAACATTATATACATAGTATACATACTTACAATCTAAATAAGACATTTAAAAAAAACAATGTACAAGTAACAACGGTAATAATAAAAATTGACATTTATACCAAGATAAATAATTTTAGAAATATTAAAATAAGTTAATCAATAAAATGTAAATACTAATTACCAAAATAACAGGAAATTCACAAATAAATAATTGATAAAATACAAAAGCATTAGTTACAAGTAACAAAAACAGCAAATAGAAATTAACATCCAAAGGCCAAACAACAAACAATACAATTAATTTGTCTGACACATTATTTGCCACAGCAGAGAAATTCCTTCATAGAGTAAAAGGATCCAGTCAAGAAAAGTTGTCTAAGGCTTTTCTTAAACTCTTTATAATTTTGAATATTTTTAAGGCTTTCCAGGAGTTAATTGAACAAAGCTACCCCAGATGGTGATGGTACTTTTTTAAACTTACTTAGCTTGTGTTGTCTTAATCGTAAGTAGTTTCTGAATTGGGTACCATATTCTTGTACATCCTTATTCAAAATGGGATTACACTTAAATTTAATATGTAATATTATTTCAAAGATATAAATACTTGAAAGTGTCAATATCTCCATCTCCTGGAAAGCATGTTTGCAGGTTTCTTTTCTGTTTAGACTCACCATCAGTTGCACTGCTTTTTTCTGTAGAAAAAAGCCTTTCCATCAACTGAATGTATGAATCACCGCATAATATGATTTCATAGCTCAGATGAGAATGTATAAGCCCATAGTAGGCTGTTAAGAAGGTGGAAGGTTTACAATAATTCTTGAGATATTTTATTATGAAAATCCCAGAGAAAATTTTACTACACACATAATTAATATGAAATTTCCAGGTTAGCCTATCGTCGATACTTAAACCTAAAAATTTAACCAACTGTTGGTCTTGATTCTGCATTTTTTGGAATTTATTTATTTATTTAAAAAACAATGTTAATTTATGATTTAATTAATACTGACCTCTTCTTGCTATCATATCATATTGGGATGGTTCTCAGAAACAAAATGAATAATTGTATCTTTTACAATAGTGAATTTACAATTTAAGTCAGAACCTATATTATTTTGATCAATATCACCTATATTACCTATATTACTTTGATTAGATAAAGTTGATTTTACTATATATTGTGTTTTTCTGTTTTACTCTACACAAATCTGGATCTAACTCCACTAGATTTTTTTCTTTTGGGGGTTCTAAAAAGTAAAGTTTTTGAAAGGAGGCCACAAAACATCGATGACCTAAGAGAAAGGATTGTATATTCTTGTCATCTGATTACACTACAGATGTTGGAAAACGCGAGGAAGACCTTTAAATCAAGGCTGTATAAGTCAGGAAGTGAATGGTGGTCATTTCAAGCAATTAATCTCACTGTAATAATAGGTTAGTCTTTAGTATTACTGCAGTTGGGAGTGTAAATAGAAATTATTTTTTTTTAAATTGATCCAACTCATTGTAAAAGTGCCTTTTAAAAGTGTTTGAAATGGAAGATTTTTCGCATACCCTCTGTTCCATACATAAAAAAAAAAAAAAAACCAGAACTTGATTTTAAAGATCTAATTTCCTAAACCCATACCTTAGTATGATATCCTTATAAATTGCTAACAACAACCATTGGCAGTAGTTTGTTTAACTAAAATCTCTCCAAACATTTTTGGCTGGCATTTGTTATTGCAAATTTTTAAGCACACAATTAATTGTTTTTGTCTTTTAAAGACCTTTAAAATCAGGGGTAGCAAGATGGGGTTACTACTGAAAGTTTTAAAGTTACCCTCTACTACCCCTACATCGAGGCATGGGATGAAACTCTAAACTACATAAAAAACTATTATATCTTATGCTAGAAAGATATGCCAAAGTTTAATTGGTTATTTAAAAAAAATAAAAATATTAAGTAGGGGTGTAGGACTTTTTGGACACATGGTATATAATATAACTGATGTGATATGTGCATAAAAAACAGGGACATTATTTCATTTTATATAGATTTATAATAAATATCCTTTTTTTAAAAAAAAACCATGAATTGTTTTGGTTACCGGTACTTTGTTTTTAAAAAGTTTGTTTATTTTTATTTACTCACTTGGCAGTATAAAAGTAGTTTCTCGAATGGGTTCACTAGAAGGCACTTTTGAAGGATCATTCTGAGAAGCTGTCATATCATCCTCACCACCTCCTTCATCATCATAAGTAATAATGTTTTCTCTTATATCATCACTTGGTTTTTGGCACTTAATGTGAGCATCTCGTCTTCGATTGCAAATGATAAATATCACAGATACGCCTAAAAATGTCGAGAAGTCAAGACAAAAAATTAAACAGCTCTACACATACAACATATAATTTTTTTAAATCTTTCATTATTAAAATATTTTTTTCGTAAAAAACTTTTTTTTTAAAACATTATAACGATAAAGAAATGGAAGTGTTGTACGGTATTTTACTTCTATTCATACATAAATATGTATAGATAGAAACAATTCTACCATAATTAGGCACCGGAATTATATATTACTTTATCATGCATACATAATGGTGTTCAACTTCTATATGTCCCACCAGTCTATACCTATTTTTAACATAAGGTTCTGCAGAAAAATGTATTACCAGCCCTGCCAACTCACCAGTGTAAGCTCATAGTTCGATAGTTAGATGAAGGGCATATTTTTACCAGACATATTATAGTGGCTAATAGTTAGATCACAGATTGATACTAAAAATAACGACAGTATGTCATGAAGGCTATTTTTTCAACCTCCAATCGCACCGCTAAATGGCCTACCGAGCGGTAGGAGGCAGAGCTGTTCACTACATGACTGTGGAGCTCCCCCACAGTAATCTTTGCTAATGCCAACTCCAACACATCAATTGGAGCTGAACTGCAGGCCCGTAAAAATTGCTTCAGTGATTGATTTTCCCAAGTACGAGTTCCAAAGCATCATTAGTTTTCTTCAGGCAAAAGGGAATAACACATCAGAAATTCATTGCAGAATGAATCGAGTATACAGTTGTTGACCATCCTGTTGTTGAATGTTTGTTTGAACTTT
This sequence comes from Aphrophora alni, assembly GCA_963513935.1. Classification (NCBI taxonomy): domain Eukaryota; kingdom Metazoa; phylum Arthropoda; class Insecta; order Hemiptera; family Aphrophoridae; genus Aphrophora; species Aphrophora alni. Next base: position 56,180,780 of record OY740771.1, read on the forward strand.
TTGGGTTTGTTCAGGTAGTTTGAGTGCATCCATTATTGAATAATATGTTATAAATAAATATTGAGCTTGACTCAGGGCCGGTTTTAGACATTTTCCTAGTGTAAGCGAACAACATTCCGGCGCCCCCCCCTAAAAAACTTATTTGGTTGTAAGAATTATCTCTGGATACGTTTAAAAATACGAGTAAATATAAATGCTTAAGAATGTCCGAAACGTGCGAAATATGAATAAACATAGATGCTTAATTATCAGCATGTATTAGACATACTCGCCCTTATTTATTGAATGTAACATTTAAAATATTAAAAAAACCAATTACATATATAAAAATACAAAGTTAATTAAGTGTGAATAAATAAATAAATACAACAGTCAGTTTTAAAGAAATTAAACAATTTATTTACTCGTAAAATAACGACAAACTTAAAACGTTTACACTTAACACTGGAAAGAGATTTTCCTTGCTTTCATTTTGGTAAATTCGTTGAGAATGTAGTCAGTGTCCATTTGGTTTAACAAATCATTCTCAATGGCCATTGTTGCCAGTCCACTCAAACGTTCCTGACAAACGGTGGATCTGAGGTAAGTTTTTATTAGTTTCAACTTGGAAAAACTTCTTTCACCACTTGCTACTGAAACAGGGAGCGTCAGAAGGATTCTTAAAGAAACAACACCATTAGGGAATGTGTCCATATAATCATTTTTTGTTATATACGACAAGGCCGTACTTGGAGAACTTCCGAGTGGCAACATTGGCGCAAAAATGTCTAGCTCTTCGAACAGTTCAACTCCGTTTACGTCACATTCTTCTCCATCACTCAGAACATTGTGAAGTTGTATGCAGGCGTCTTTCAAAGTCATCTTGTCCCATGTCTGAAGATTCCTAATGTCATACAGAAAACTAAAATTCTTGCTGTGGTTTTCCATTAGTTCAAACCTCTCTTTAAGTGAGTTGATTGCCGTATCAAGCACCACAAAGAAAAAATTCACTTTGACTGATGCCAGTCCAGCTTGAATCGGTTCATCCTCACTCTCGAACGATAGAATGTCACTATAACGCATGGCAAGAGGCAGTAGATGACTGAGCGACGCAAGACGCCACGGAGGGGGTGGGGCGTCATCCGGACTAGTCCAAGTAGATAACGGAGGGGTGCCTGACGGGCGAATCCATTTGTTATTATTTGTGGTTATTGTTTTTGGGAATAGCAATAAATAAAGTAGTAGGAGTATGCGCAAGTTTCCCACTTTACGATATACGATTTACCCTAACTCCTTACTCCTACAATTTGGCAATGTAAATCAACTTCAACCTCTAGTCTCCTTCTTAAATACTGAACATTGGAGAGCGCTTAGGCGCCCTCTTTTGCTTGGCGCCCTACGCGACCGCGTACTTTGCTTACCCCTTAAACCGGCCCTGGCTTGACTTGTGAGATAATATTAGATAGAATAAAACTCGAACACAAGATCTCACATAAATGAGTTATAGTTTAGTTATTGTAGCTCATGTCTCACCGAGGATGGCGACTTTGTTGTTGAAATGCATTTGATTAACTAAACATAATTTTTGTGAGATCTCGTATTGAAGTTTTATTCTATTGAATATTATGTTGTTTCATTTCTGGATTATCATATTGAATCTTAGTTCCTTCTCCTCTCAAGTTTGGTTCAACTTGAAAAACTCTTCCACCTCATCATAATAATGTGCGAGAAAACATGTTTTGTGGTTCTTAGACAGCATTTTAGGGACTCCGTGGGGACAATGTTTTGGAGTCTAGGTGTTCTGTCACAATTAGGTAAAGAGAAGACATTAAAATTTCAGAAAAATCAACAGACAATTCACTAATGGTAATCTCGAACCATTTGGTCAACTTGCTGAACAAGGTCTTCACTAGAGACAGACTTGTGTTCTTGTTCACCTTCATGATCATCAGTTCCGCCACCTTTAAATTTCCCGCACCAATCTCGCACAGCACTGTCACTCTGTTTCTACTGTATACTTGGCTAATTCTGCGATTAATTTTGCTGCCTTATTCCCCTCTGCCTGAAGAAAACTAATGATTCTTTGTAACTCACACTTGGCGAAAGAATCAATCATGATGACAATTTTTACGGACTTGCAGCTTAGCTCTAACTGATGCAAGTATATTTTTGTTTATCTTAAGTTCTTTTTTTAGGATTCAGAAGTAATATTGTTTTGGTTTTTTTTTCTCGTTTAAAAAAAAAATTATTTTAACTTTAAGTAATGCATTATTATGTCATATGTCAATTTATTTGATTTATTTAGTTTGTTGTTAAAATGAACTTTATTTTCTCTCTCGTTTTCTCAATCTAAATCATGTTTTGTTTGTCTTAATGTAATAAAAGGAATGGGGGGAAAAATTATTTCGAATTCCTAACCTTGTCTTTTATTTGATTTCAATTATTATATTTTGCTGTTGGAAAATTTTGTTTTATAAAAAGTATCAAAACCTTAATACTAGGTTACTAAATATAATTAAAACACTGGAAATAAATACATGACTACACACAGTAAAACAAATACAAACATAACAAATCCCAATTAAATAACATTAAAATTAAATAATACAATGTATATGTAATAAATGGATAATATAACACATTGTTATTTTTGAAGTAAATATTAGTATTATATCATATTAAATACCTTTATTACAAAAAAAATAAAAACAGAAAATTATCACTCATATATCTAGTTTTATTTACAGTTAGTTAAAACTATTTGTGCTATATTCATGAAATTAATAATATGTAACAACACTACTTAAAATAAGTATAATATACAGAAATAACAAAATATCACTTACTAAATATCAAACATAAGCAGATGCAAAATACTACTACTGCTCCTATGCTTATTTGCATTGTATGTTCTTGTTGAATTAGCTGGCAATTTCTACCTTGGAAGCCATCAGGGCAGTTGCATAGGTAACCAATGCTAGGCTCTTTGTTCACACAAATCCCACCATTCTTGCATGGTCTTTCCAGGCATTCATTCTTATCAATACACTCTTTCCCATTTAAAGTAACCATTTTCCCTTGTCCACAACTATTGAGAACCAAAAAACAGTAATTATTACTAGTGTTTTAACAAATTATTTCTATTAACTAGGTAAAGCATATTATAGTACAGTGAGAATCTATTACAATGAGATCTGATACAAGATATCACTTACTAAAAACCATTTTTGGGCCCTTGCTAACATATTATTTAACAGGCCGATATATTGGTTTGTATGTGAGCTATCTGGTACATTAACTAAGTTACTGCTTATAATGAGCATTATTTGGTTGTTTATCAAGGTTCTTAGAATTCTACTGAGGTTCGGCCCTCTATTCCCATATTTGTGTAGCAAAAGTTTTCCTAGAGTTCGACTGCATTTCACCCCTCTATTTAACAATGGACTATAGACATACAGTGTTCACTGTTCAGTTATGTTTCAGTTTGGAGAGGATAACTTTTATGATTTTAAAGTTCTTTTACAATGTACTGAGTTTTTAGCTAAGATAGTAAAATAATTTAAAATGAGTACAAGAAAACAATTTTCAATGGAAGAAAAGGCATATGTCATTTGGCGGCTTCAGCTAGGAGAAAGTAATAGAGCCATTTGCAGAGGCGTTAATTCTTCAAGCTCAACAATTAAGAAAAATTTGCAAAGAAATAGAAAAAAAAATCAATGACATGAATATTGCGGCTAAAAGAATGAGAACTACCAAGCATACAGCCTTGGACAAAGTTTAATTTAATAGTTTAAACAACTAAAAGCTCAGACTCTTCCTATTAGTGGACCAATTTTGCAATAAAAAATCAATGAACTGGCCCTTCTCTTGGAAATGGAAATTTTTCTTGCTCATCTTTTTTTATTCAAAGATTCAGAGCTCAGCATAATATTGTTTTTAATCAAATTTCTGAGGAAGGTATGAGTGTTGATAAGAATATAACAAATAAATGGTTGCTCAGTGTCTGGTAGAAATTATGAGAAGGGTACAATGATACTGAAATATTCAATACTAATGAAATGGGAATGTTTTATAAACTGGCACTCAATGATACTGAAATATTCAATACTAATGAAATGGGACTGTTTTATAAACTGGCACTGGATAAGACCCTTAAATTGAAAGGAGATAAATGTTTTGGTGGCAAATTGTCAAAAGAAGAGATTACTGTGTGGGTTGCAGCTAATATGACTGGATCAGAAAAATAAAAGCTTCTGTTTATAGGCAAATCACAACATCCAATACATTTCAAGAATGTTAAATCACTCCCTGTCTCATATGAAAACAACTCTGAAGCATGGATGTTGTCGGTTAATTTTGAAATCTTTTTTTTAACTGGGATAATGAACTGAAAATGAAAAATAAATAGAAATTACTACTAGTTGACAACTCCTCTACACATCCTAACATTCAGAGTCTGAAATACATCAAGCTTCTTTCCTTACCACCGAAACAACTTTGGTCTTTCACCCTATGAGCGTGTGATCAAATTATAAAAATTCCACTTTAAAAAAATTTAATCTTACAGTTAATAGGAAAAGTAGAAAATAAATTAGAAATTAACAGGATTAACTTCTTCTAATGTCACCGAGCAAATCGGTGAAAATGGTATTACTCTGGGTCAGTTGGTAAGTGCTCCATCCCAATCAGTTCCTGAATTTGAAATGGAGAAATTCATAAATACTGACAATGTTGTAATAACCAGTGATGTTATGGCAGATGAAGAAAATATGAATTCTGTGGTACAAAAATAAAATGCAGGAGATATGGAAGAAGAAAAAGACAAAGCAGAGGAAACCGATCAAGAAGAATGTGTACCAAATATTTCAAGCTTTAACTGCTAAAAAAAAAAGTTAGTAAATTTATGTTAACAACTGTAATACAGTACATTTTTGGTTACGTAAACTTGGTCTGACTAGAAAAGTAGTTTGACTCAAGGCAGTGAATAGGGAATGTATTCTGTTATAGAATATAATAATAATAAAGAGTATAAATAAATAAAGAAGGTATTAATTAGTACTAAATGGTCAGATAGATTTGTAAAAAAATATATTAATAAGAAAACGTATATAATATTAAATATAAGAGAAATATGACAACAGTGTAAATGTGCAAGGGATAGGATGTTTTCCAGACAATAAAGTGATTTTCTCGGAAATGAGACATAAAATTGAATAAGTTACATTTTAGAGAGAAGGGATGTTTTCAATAAGATACTTTTTAATAGATGTGATGTGAATTCAAAGGACGACATGAGACATGCTGTTTGAACAAAGAAATAGTTTGAATTGAATGAAAAATTTAAGTATATTCACAATGTAGCTTCAGTGTTAGCATGTTTGGTATAAGACGCTCAAATTATGTTTCATAAAAACCTAAACATAAAAATAACTAGGACTTACAGTCTATTTTAACAAATTTTGGATAGGATCTTTTGCAGAGATATCACGTGGTTTCAAATAAGAGAAAAATGTGTTTGAAAAAAAAAAAAAAGATTATAAACTTTGATGAAAAACATTTATGAGTTGATTTTATTAGATTTGATGTTTAAAGAATAAGTATCTAGTAAAAGAAATTTGGTAATATAAAAATATTGTAAACTTTGAGTATATTGCATTTTTATATATGAAAGATTTTTATTTGAATTAGATTGCAACCACAAAAAATTAATTATAACTTAAGTATGGAGGAGTTATAATTTTATGATGTTATAATAAATGTGATGATTTATGTTTTTTTTTCAGGAAATATTTTAACTTGTATGCAATCTATAATATTTTTTAATAATTAAATGTACATTTCAGAAATTGGATTCTGTATTTTTATTTATTTAAAATTCTCCAGAGTACACTATATTAAAGAACTTACAACCCTATGAGAAATTTTCATTGCTCTTTTCAAGAAATTTTTTAAAATTATTTTTATTTTGTTTTTGTAATAAATATTACAAAATGGCGCCCAACTTAAAAAATATTACAATTAGCACCAAAAATGTGAACAGAGTTAGCCTGTTTAAAAATAAACTATCACAGGACTGGAGGTGTGACCAAAAAAGAGAAAACAAATGTTGAAAACAGACTAGCAAAAAAATTCATTTGTTCAAAAATAAAAAGACAAACAACAATTAAAGATTTTTTATTCTACAAAATAAATTTAGTTTTTTATTAATCATTTTTATACAATTTTAAATTTGTATGTTTTTTATTTTAAAGTTAATTGAGTGGAAACATTGTATTTATGTTCTTAGACGTGTGGTGACTTCGGCTATTAAAATATAACTATTTGAGGTAAGTTCTAATTTTTATTTTTTCCCTTCCACTTTTTACATAATCTAAAACTTATATGTTACATTTATACTCTATAGAGTTATCTATGATCTATGGTTCTTTTTAAAGATCATACAGGTATGTCAGGTATAACGAGCTATTAGTTACACAGTACCCCTTCTTAGTATTTGTAACAAGTTTTTACTTTATATTGCATATCTTATTTTTGATATTTTAAAATTAAAAAGTATACAGAAAGTATTAAGAATTGCCATTATAACTATTTAACACAATCTAAATTTTTATGTAGTTAAGATATGAAATTATAATTATAACTACATTGGGTTCCAAAGAAGATAACAGAAGATTGTTCTTCTTTACATGTTATAATTTTATTAGACGATACTTATCTGCAATGATGTGAAAAAATATATAATTGAGCAGATAGGACCCTACTAATTCTATATGTAGCTTTTAGGAAGGTTAAATTAAAATTATTTTTCATTATTGTTAGTCGGTTTTTGTTTGATGTGAGAGCATTGATAGTGCTCAACTAGTGATTCCATATATCATCTGAGAGACGCAAAATAAATAACTTAACAGTATGGAAAACCTTAGAAACACTAATACTATACTAAAATTCTAGACTAAAGATTACCATAATAGTGGTTTACGTTGTCAATACAATGTAACAAAGTTTATAATTTTGTATTCCAAGTACAACATATACCTCACAGAGTTTGTTAAATAATTTATAAAATATATACCAGAGTGGTGCAAATATTATAATGTTTGCTGATGATACTTACACACACTCATATTCATTCCAAATATCTGCACATTCAAAAGGTTCAGGGCAAATAATTTTAGCACACGCTTTATTCGATGGACAATCTCTCTCCAAGTTACGAGCAGTTGTTGCTTGACTCCACTGTGTACCATTGACTGCAGGTGGTATTGGTAATTGTTTCCCATCCAATCTGATATCATCTAGGCAGCCTAACATTTTTTTAAACACAAGGATAATTTTAAAACTAAAATCACAAATTGTTTTAACCTTCAAATAACGTTAGTTAGATTTCATTAGGTACACTAAAATCGATACAAAATAATTTTTAAAACTCATACTATATTAATGCATTAAAGAAAATTAGAGATTTAGAACATTTAATTAGAGATTTCTCACAGCATAATATATTGTATAAATCTATAAAAAATAATAATAGCATTGAAACAGAATCGAGACAAAAAAAAAAAAAATTACTAAGAAGAGATTATAAAATGTTTGTCCAACTAAGGTCCACATAACAAAACAAAAATTGCATATATAATATAATCATAAAATCAAATATTGCCAAAATATCACAAAATATGGGAGGGGGGGGGGGAGAAACCAATACCAAATGAGTACTTCTAAATTTTCATATCACTATCACATTAATAAATATCCTAAATAATATATTTGATCAGTGGAAATTTGATGGATAAAACTTAATATACAAAATATTTTGAAAGTACCTTTATTATTGTATACAATTGTATAAGTCTTTTTCACATAACAGAATTGTAAAAATGATATTTCATAAAACAAATTAGGATATGGTTCATTTGAACCACATTTACTAAATTAATAAATGATGTACACATTTTCTTTCATATACAAGAATATAATCACCAATTTATACTAAGAAAAGTGTTAAAAGAACCCTGAATTTTTCTGCTGTAGTGTTGAATAGTGTGACTAGAAAATGAAGAGGATGTCTATGTATTTCTTAAATCTTAATTTAAAGAAATGGATTTATTAAGCTGTAACTTAATTTTGATAACTGATTAGACTAAAATGAGATAAGAACTCCCTATTGTTATAGGTTTTGTTTAATAAAGATTATTATAAAATTAATTCAAATATATAAGACTTACCGTCGTCAATATTCTGTTTGCATCGTTCAAACGACGGCCGTTTCGGCTATTCAGCCATTATCAAGTTGTAAAGTAATCTGGTTTCCCTTCGTCAATTACAAACACTTATACACATTACACAAGAGCAAAAATACACACGAAACACTTACAAGTACATACGATTAAAATTGATTCATGAATCATTGTCTACGTCCTTACTGCACAGAGTCTCGAATATTACTGGTATCACAGCTTGACATTGGGAGGGGTTGAATTACGTTATCTATTTCAGTTAACACGGTGTCGTACAATGCATTGGAATTAAAGTTTAGTTTTTCGTTTAACAACAAGTTACTGTCAATTTTGAAATATCTTGATAACACCCTTAAAATATTACATCGATGTATGAAAGGAAATTTCATGAACGCATTAGAACAGTATGAAATATACAGATATTTCAAAATTGACAGTAACTTGTTGTTAAACGAAAAACTAAACTTTAATTCCAATGCATTGTACGACACCGTGTTAACTGAAATAGATAACGTAATTCAACCCCTCCCAATGTCAAGCTGTGATACCAGTAATATTCGAGACTCTGTGCAGTAAGGACGTAGACAATGATTCATGAATCAATTTTAATCGTATGTACGTGTAAGTGTTTCGTGTGTATTTTTGCTCTTGTGTAATGTGTATAAGTGTTTGTAATTGACGAAGGGAAACCAGATTACTTTACAACTTGATAATGGCTGAATAGCCGAAACGGCCATCGTTTGAACGACGCAAACAGAATATTGACGACGGTAAGTCTTATATATTTGAATTAATATAACAATATTCGGAATGGCGAAAACAAATTATTATAAAATTAATGTTTGAAGACCCAGTTGGTCCTGCACTTTGCTTCCTGAGTGAGCGGTTCCAGTACAGAGTTGACCTAGCTTCATGAGGAAAATTTGGAAGCAATCATTAGTAGCAAACTCTTGGTGAGAAGGCTGGAGCAAACAAAGAAATTTTGTTGTGCTAATAATTATGTACCCGACTGATAAGGTGTCTAGGAGGCCACCTCTATATGTGGTATTGAGCCATAGTGTTTAGTTTTTGTATAATAAAATGAATGTTTACAATTTGATGTTTTTGTTCTAAAGGTAAGATTATGAAAAAATATTTCCTAATCAATTCGTTTAGCTCTATATTAAATCAATTCTTATGGATTTTGAAACAGTTAATATTACAAGATATTTGATCATGAAAAATGTTTATGCAACTTATGTGTACTCATATTATTAGAATAAGTGAGTTGCTTTATAGTCTCTATAATAATTTCTCATAATTAAATAATAAGCTCACTTTTCTTGTAGTCGGCATTTACTTCAAATGTTTTGACACCTGTATATTCAGCTTTTCCACCTGCATACACTCCATCTTGTTTATCTACAAGCAGCCACTGATGTCCTTCAAATGAGAAAGATTCATTATACCGTCTGCCTTCTCCTCCATCAAGTTCTAAATTTACTGTAGATCCATATCGCAATACCTGTTATAGATATATGAATATAAAAATTAAGTACCTATTTTAATGTTTAATACATAAATGTAGGTAGATGCATTTAAAATTATATTATTCCATGTCAGGTATAAAAAAAAAATCTTACCTTTACAGTGTGCCATTGTCCATCATCAATTTTTATTTCATTTAGTCCAACACTTTTTTCTTCTCGTTTAATAGTGTTCAAATTATAACGGAACAATAGTTTTTTATTCCTAATCTAAAACAATACAAAATTTTAGTGCTCTATAAAAATATATTAGTCTTATCCTGGTGAGCAACTTAAAACTGATCCACCTCATTGCTCAATTGCCGCTTGTTTCTTATCTGAAGCACATATGATATGAGATCAGTATTTCTAAATGAGATGTTTCTGACATACAAGGTGAATGGTTGCTTGGGATCTGAACACTTTTCTTTAAACATTATGTTTTGTATTATACATGTATGTGTTAAAGTATATTGTGTCTAGGATACCTTCGGTGCATGAAAGAATTTCCTTAGTTGAAGTTGTGTACATATAGAATCTTTTACAGAAATACAGGAAATGTGGCTGATAAGTTCCCTTATGCAAGCATTCTAGTAAAAGACGTGGTCACAAATGGTATAGTATAGGATAAGTATAGGTATAATATGCTAAGTGCAAAACAAGAGACACTAATCTTCTATTAGGAGTTCAAAAATCATGCTCAATATTCAATATACAATTTCTGCACGTTTAAAAACATCTGTATGAAAATTAAAAAATGTGATGTAAAATGCACATCATGCTGTAAGAAATGTCTTTCTTTCAATATGAATCCGTATTGCGAAAACATGCATACAAGAGCTGAAGGAGACAGTAAAGTGCATTTTAATTATTGTCATTGGCTTCTCAACAAAATTTCTGATAGTGAGTTATATTTGATGTTGTTATTTAATGACAGGTGCGGCTTGATTTCATCCAACTGGATATATCAATTATCAAAACAGCAGATATTGGTGAGTACAGACTCTCACCAACTCCATGACAGAAACTATTATAAACTGTAATAATCTTGGTGTTGTGTATGTTTTTTGTGGATACAATATTTTTAAAAGATGTTAGGACAGAGGTATACCTCAAGATTACGATGAATTCTGCTTTTAGTTGACTGATTCTGAGAATAGAATTACTTCTTTAACAAAATAGAGCAACATATTATGTGTTGTGGTTCACTGAATCACAGTTACAAGGCTTTCATAGAAGAAAAAAAAGTATCAGTTAAGTTTTGTGGCCTGCTTGTTCACTGCAATGGTTTACTTTTGATATTTATCATCTGTATTCTTGTTTCTTGAATCTGTGAAAGGAAAAGTTTATATCACAAATCTCTATTCTGGACAAACTAAAGGCTATTATTCTAATTACTAATTTTCATCAGATTACTTGAGCAAAAAAAGTATTGAACAGCCAGCTCACATTCAACGTAATTTGTGAAAATAACTGTGTAAACTGCTATGAATAAATTAAGTTGTAAATGTGTTATCACGAGTTTCATTTTTATCTAATTAAAAAAAAAAAAAATTAAAAAACGAATTACTAAGAGAATAATAATTTTGCAGCAGGCCGGTTTAAGTTGCTCACCAAGTATGTCCTATATATTAAAACATTATATATATATTACACAGTTATATAACTGAAATTAAATTGTTTTCATATTTTAGTATGAGTTTGAGAGGGAAAAATCAATAAATTTTATACATTTTTCAAAAGGAACAAAAAAGTTCAAATTAATTTATACTAAAATATTTTATTTAGTCTCTGTCTATAAAACAAACACAAAACATCAACTTTCTCAAAATTAGCTATTATAATTTTCGTAAAATTTTACTGAAAAGTACCTCCTAGATCAATAAACAAAACATATTGATCATCATAGTTGAAAATGGCTCAACTTTTTTCAGTAAAATTTGGGTAAAATATGAAGATTAATAACCCAATTCATACTGCTAAATGAAAAGTGAAAGAACTAAAATATTATAACAATTAAACATATTATTTAAATTGTTGCTAGTATTAGTTATTATGCATATTCTGAGTTTATGACAGAAGGACAGCAAGTGGAAGTTCTACTTATATACAAATAACTATGTCATTGACAAGAGCCAAGTTAACAACACTAGTGAAACAACAAGAAGTTTTACTATGGATTGAGACAGTACTCTCACCTGTTAGGTAATTTTTAATTAACATAATAATTTAAACAGTGAGAGGAGTCTAGAAACATAATATGACAATCACAAACTTAGCGAGTTGGTATAATACTACTTAAATTTTTATCTCTTTCATTAGAAAGGAGTACACTACACTAAAAAGCTAATATAAGAAGTTCAGTATCATGAACTGATCAATGCATTATAATGTTTATTGAAGAGGGGAAAATGAACGAAATTGAATGTTTTTAGGAAACAAAATTACAAATATAATATGCATAAATGAACATTGACACTATAATGTTAAAATATATAATGACCAAATAGGTATTAAATAAAATTTCAGGTCTTGTGGTTGCATCATCTTTTTATAGAAAATATTTAACTATATGTGTATTTTAGTAATTAAAATATTTGTTTTTAAACCAGAGTGTAGCAGTTTCAGTTTGGTTAAACAGATAGCATAGTGTTGGGCCACTGCTGGTATATTTTTGTGATCTGTTTTAAGCAATTTGAATGTGTGGTACATATTATTTTGTTGGAACTAGCCTATTATAAATTTCCGTGTAACATAATAACTTGGGTTAGGTCAAAAGTTGATTAAACAAGAACAGAGCACCATTGATTTTTAAATGAAAAAAAAAAAAAAAAAAAAAAAAATACATTTTTCCCTGGAAGGAGGTAAAATATGGTGTTCCTCAGAGATAAATTTTAGGACCATTTCTATTTTTTAATTTTAATAAGTATTGTTTTGTATACAGATGGTACTACTGCAATTAATTGTTAGAGCTGACAATTTGATATAACTTCAGAACTTAATTTAAAAGGTTATGTTTGAACTTTTAGTTTTGTTTGCTGCAAATGGTTTAAAACTAAGTAGTAAAAAAAAAAAAAAAAAATTTCAAAGCTACCAGATTAAGAATTAAATTTCGATTTTGATGGTACAGCACTTATTTTTAAACAGAAACCAGCGTTTATGTGGCTTCATATAGACATAAATTTAAACTGGAAAACATATTTAAATATATTTCAAAAGAAACTTGAACAACCTGTTTCTAATTGTCCATACTAAGGAATATGTTAGATTTTTAAAATAAACCATGGAAGCTTTTGTTTAGTTATGCAATAAAGTAATCCTATTGTGGAGTTCTGCAACAAAGGTTAATTTTTAAAATACACACAAAAATATATCTGATATATGACGTTGTAAAGGAAAAACTACTTTTGTACGAAGCTTTGTTTAAGAAGTTGGAAATATCGACACTTCCATTTTTGTATGTTTTACAGTATATTTTATATATGAAAGTTATTATATTGATTTATATAATAAAGAACAAAATCATCAGTATAATACAAGGGGAAAACTAACTTTCACTTAAACAAAATAATTGCCTGAACCTAGTTTCCAAAAGACCTGATTTTACAGGAAAACATTTAATAAACTTCCTATGAATATAAAAAATGTTGCAATTTTCAAGAAATCACTAAAGAGGTTTTTGGTGTCAATAATGATATATGGTGCTAGTGAACAAACATCAGTGATAAAATTTACTATCTTGTTTATTGTAAATTGGTTGTAAGTGGAATTAAAACTTCATTAGTGTGTTTTGAATTTAGTATGTTCTGTGTTAGTATGTATGTGTTTGTTTTGTAATTATTATTTATATAAAACATATTTTTGCAATGTCATCTGTTTTATAGCTTTTCCAGTTTTGTTTTATTGAATAAAACTTTATGTAACAATAAAATGAAATTAAACCAGTCAATTATAATTAACTTTCGTTAAAATGTACTTAATGTAGATTTGTGTCAAAAAGTTATAATGAACTAATATTTTAAGCTTTAAAATGCCTGGTTCTTTGTTCCTTTCTATATATAGGTCATTTATGAATAGTAACAATAAAATTTCTATTTAATTATTAACAAACACTTTTTTAATAATTAAAGATAAAGGTGAATAGTTAATGTAGCTTGTTTTACTCACCTCAAGAATTGTGTAGGCTCTATTATATTGGTCACTAATTCTGAATAATTCACCATACATTTCTCGAGTTCGAAAACGTAATTGAATTTGTGTGAAGAAAGGATCAGGTTCAAATGATAGAGCATATTTAATATAACTTTGAGATTTGAATGTAGCAGGAACAGTTGGCAGAGAGCAAGTAGATCCTGTAAATCCAGGAAGGCACTCATATCTTGCTTTAAACATGTTAGCAATACAGACACTGTTATCTCTAGACTGAAGTTCCGGTTCTTGGCGGTAACAAACTTGTTCTGTAGGTGAACACCCAGTTGAAGTGTGCTTTGAAAAACCAGGGTTTGCTAAGTCGTAAAGCTGATTGAAAAAATTAGAATATGAGACTAATATAGATATGTAAAATACACATGTATATGAATTTGAATAGATTGCAAGCATTCTCATACATCCTTTTAACAAATAATTTCCTTAATTTTTCATGAAGATAAACATCTTCATATTAATTTTATCATCACACTTTACTTGTGACATTAACTTCTTCATATCTCTATCTGAATCATTTTGATCTTCACTACCAAGTGATCCAGAAGTCACTAAATCTATATAGCATAATATTATGAATTATTTAAAATGAGCAAGCGTTAAACTCATATAATTGGAAAAATAAGAGTTAGATTTTTAGTCTACAATAAATTAACAAAAATGCCATCCATTAGTCCTATACAGGATTCTGGGGGTTTCAAAATGTTTGATATGTTTCGTGAAATTGCAGTATTTCTCCATCTTGTTGTAACAAATACTTATGTTCATCAGTTTTCCATTGTTTGAATTATGCTCGAGAAATATTAAGCCATAATTGTGCCTATAAAGACTAATGGGTCCATGATTCTTTTCCCCAAAATTTACACCAATATTTTAAGAATGAAAAAGTGTGGGTTTTCATAACTTTATATTCTACTATTCAGGATGTTAAAGTAACTGCTAAGATGAAATTATGCTTCATATATATTCAAATATTGTTCTGAATAGTAAAATCATTGTGAACATAACGTTGATATCTAACCACAGGTGGCTAAGGGCGGCCAGATCACGTACAATTATTTATACAGCATGTGTCTCAAACTCAAGCAATCTTGTGAAAATTTGTCAACTTATTCAGAGAAAATTATCTAAAGTCATTTTTACAAATGTCATACAAATGAGACTTTTAAATAACTTTGATATAGATACACTTTGAGCCTGGATGAAAGACATCTTTTCTACTAATAACAACTTTGACTGTTGAGTAAAACCATTAAGCTAAAACTGTTCAGTTTTCTTTCATCTTGATTCTTGAAAAGCTAATTCCTTTTAAGGAAATTATTATTTTTAACTGGAAAATACTACAAAGAAGAAAAACGTTTAAATTAGCAGAATAAATATAGAAATGTATTTTTGAAGTGAACTTTTTTCTTATTAACAGATCCGGGGAAACATTATTTTCACATGTATAATGCCAATTCTATTATATATCTTTTTAAAACCACAATTTAAAAATACTTCTTGGTTATTCCTCTATAATAAACTATTCTACAAATTACTAGTAAGTATTGGAATTTAATAATAAAAAAAAAAAAAAAGTATAATATTTATTTCTTACATTAAAATACTCACTTTACTATTATGAAAAAAATTCCGTATACAACCATCAAAGCCTTTTCTGTGTGGCACAACCTTCCAGCTGTAAAGAGATGGTTCAAAGTCTATATCATAACAACCTCCAATTTGCAGTGGTGTGTTTACATTTAAAAGTTCATTGAATGGTGGAATAGATCCTTTTTCTCGACATTGTGAAGAATTAAAATTTAAAGGATGTCCATCATCAGACAAGAGAGTATCACCTGACTGGCAGTAATCTACAATGATTTCAACATTCTGAAACAGTAGATAAAAGTAAACAACATTTGTAATAAGATACAACATAAAAACTATGATAATTATTTACAAAAATATACGATTAACAAATATATTTCTAAATACAGAAAGATTATAATCAATGATACTTTATTATTGAATTGTCACAATATATATATAATAAAACACATGTTTTCTTACTTGTGCAGTATTAGGAGCACTTTCCAAGGTAACCCTGTGTCTCCTTCCTATCCATACAAAATCGAAACTAATACTCCATGTGACCTATTAAACTCCATCACCATATATATATAATTTGAAGCATATATGTATATATATATATATATATATATATAAATATATATATATATATATATATATATATATATATATATATATATATATATGGTATTGAAATGATTAATTTATGTTATATATTTTGTTCTATAGTTAGTAGTTATACTTTTGCACAGATTAGGTGTTACAGTAATGGTGTCCTAATTCTGTTGTAAATTTTTGACAGACTGTTTACTTAAAATAAAATGAAAAGTTTAATGGGATTTAAGGTAAAATTTTTGAATCTTTTCCTCTCTAATTATACAGGATAAAGATGACTAGATACCTCCACATTAAAATAACATTATTATTATAAAATGCTTTTATGTGACATATGACTACCTGGTTTAACTGATTATATATATCAGAGGAAACATTATAGTGATGCCTTAGCCAATGACCAACCATAGTGGCATTTCCAAATAGTATCGTGTTCTCCCTCCGATGAAACCATTTTCTACTCAAATGCGACTGCAAGATTGTCCCTTCTTTAGTACGTTTTTCATCTCTCTATATGAATGAAAGAATAAATTTGTTTATGTGAATCTTATCAAGGAGCATCCTCACATCTCTTACATACAGCAATGTCCTCTAATCAGATTAGGAATGAAGAGATGGTGTGATGAAACTAGGACAACATACTGACTTCAGCAAAATTAATGCTTCTTAGTGCTCCATTAGTTTTTAATTTAGATGATTATTTTATTATAACAAAGCAGTTTAAGTACATGTCTCCTAAATCTTTTGCAATTAATTTTATACGAAACCTTGATCAAACATTGTAATGTATGATGCAATAGGATTGTAATACATATTCAGAGAGGACAATAATATGTTTTTCACTTTAATTAGTTAAATATTTCGTTATGTCAATTTATTATGTAAATCTTATTCTGAAGCTGGCTTCAGTATTGCAATGCTGGTAATTTTGCTGTTGACAATGTAATGCAAATAGGAAAATATTGGAATGATCTTCAACTCTGTATACGATATTTTCTGCCCTATTTGTGTCTCCAAAAGCAATATGCATTATTAGTAGTCAAAATTACTTCTACATAACTAGCTTCCATGGAGAGCCTAACTGCCAAAACCTGCACTAATATTGGTAACATAAACCCACATTATATGACTCCCTGCGAAATGCAAGGTGCTGTTAAGTAGATGTTTTGAAGTTCTCAATATCGGACATTTTTTATGATTGATGATAACTTAATTATTGTTAACTACCTGAATTGGTATCCTACAAGAGCTTATTGTGACCCATATTTTGAATGTTGAAAATCTGGTTCCAACAGGGTGGAGACCCTATTGACCATTGTAATAATGCTTCCTAATGGCATAACATTCAGTTCTCTAGTGCTTTAATTGGACATAGTGATCTTGTAGACCTGACCTCACATTTTAAAACATTTATCTCTGGAAACCATTTAAGGCAACAGGTTATTAGAAGAAGATTCAAAATATGGTTCATCTTTCACAATGTATGGTCAAAGTGTGTAGCCTACCAAGATAACAACTGATATTTTATTTCATTGGGGAGATAAATTATCGATACCATGACCTTCAAGCTACACATTTCATAGCTTAACACTTTGTTAAAATTGTTGTTTCATAATTTTATAATTTGTTGTAAATAAACTGTTTGTATGTCAACTTTCGAAATTCTATTTAAATTAAATTTTCTGAAAAAAACTACAAGAATATATATATTTTTTTACAACAGGAAAAATAATTTTTACTCGATTGATATCTTGTTGAAACTTAATATCAAGTTATAACAAAACATCTATAATGTTACCTCTGTGTTCCATAAAATGTCAATTCTATGCCATTCTCCATCACCCAAACTATATTTAGTGTTGACAATGAGTTCCAAAGTACCGGAACCAAAATCTATAAGTAATCTTGGATGTCCATATACTAACTCCAAGGATATAAAGTCTGAAATAAAAAAGAAAATAAGTATTTTTATTTCAAATCTGACAGCTTGTGAAACAAAAAGTCCTGGCTTACTTAAAGTTACTTCTCATGGATCTTTGGATCTTTTATATCTTTCAGACAGTTATAAAATCTTGGCCTATTTTTAAAGGTTAGTAAACGGTAAAACTTCAATTATTGCCACAGCTGGAAGCAGATTTTGTTAATTAGAAATGCTAAACTTTTCTTTTTGCAGTGTTTTTTTTTTTTTTTTTTTTTTTCCCACTACAATAAGGGTACCGGTATGTAATAAAAACAAGTTTAATTTGAAGATTAGTACAATTGTACTATTTTTAATATACAATAAAGAAACATTGTTGTCATATTTTTTAATTACACATAGGCCTACGCTAACAACAGTTTATTTTTAGAAAAATATTAAAATCCATAACATCAGAGAAATTGTTGATTTAAAACTTGTGTAATAAATTAATCTTTAACACGAAAAGTAATAATAAATATTTTATATTGTCTATTATTTGAAAAATAAAAATACATTTTACAATACAGGTACATTAAAGCATAAAGCACAGACAAAAAAATAGACCCAGAAGAGCAATTGAGATATGAAAAATTGTTCAATATTATTTTATACAGTGAACACCGCGAGATGTCACTGAAGTGCAGTCTCACTGTCATATTACTAATAATACAAATAATCATTCAAGTTTGTAATATTAATTAATGTTATAGTAACAATAAAGGTCGATCCTTCTTCAGATGGTTATCCAATGTAATATTTCAAACAAAGGATTTATAAAACTATTTTTATTAAATTGAAATAAACTGCGGCAAAATATTGCATTAACATTTTCACATACCCATTCACAAAACCAATTACTAACGATAACAAAAATCATTGCTGTCACCCTAAACATGTCATTTTTTTATTACTGAATTTTTCTCCATAAGACAATTAAAATGTATACACTTCTTATATAGAAAATAAATTGCTGTAGTTGATTTTGAGTAAAATTTTGTATACAAAATATTTTGAACAAATATGTATATATTTAAAAAAAAGAGCTTAACCTTGCTTTGTTTAAGATATAAAATTTGTTCTAGTAAATCTTATTTGATTGAAATCGGATTTATAATATCGGCAATCAAAGTTTATTTTCGTTTTACATGGTTTAATACTGAACCATAATTTTGTTTTACTTGGAATTTGGTACATTTTCAAAATTTGTATGAAATCGGTATTTTTGGAGCAATGAAAAACATTTAATTAAAGGTTTCATAATCGGTTTTTTATTGTAACTATAGGGAATTGGTAAACTGCACATTTTTTTAGTCCTTAGAGGTTTCATTTTAGAAATTGTTTTATCATAATCATTAAAAGCTGGTTCTATTCAGAAAATATGTGGAAATTGTCTGTTAAATATCTGTGACGTTTCAATATTTTTGAAAAATCATTTTGTTTTAATCACTCAATTCGTAAACATTTGGAATTCTGAAAACTGTTCTGATAATATGTGCTAATTTTTTGATACAAAGGTTTAATTTTTTTAAAATAAGACAGGCTGAATAAAAGCTTTTATCTAGACTAAATGTTGTTTTAATTAATTATGTTTCATTTTGCTTCAACTTTAATATTAATAAAATGTACTGTCACTGAAATGTCAAAAATATATAAGAAAATGTAGATGTCTTTTTAATAACTAGCAAAAAATTAAAGAGTCAGGAAATATTGCATGAATTTTAAAACAGTTTTCAGTTCCATTTAGTTTCAAAATCATACACCAATTTTGTCACTGTTGGAGTTGAAAATTTTATTAATATAATTTTGGAACTAAAGATATCTATGTTATTGCTGAAAATTTTACGAAAATGCGTAAAATATGTTTAATGATCTGTACCTGTGCAGACAACAATTTGGAAACTACTGAATTAATTTGAATCAACCTTATTAGTTTTTTATCAACTTTTTCTTATTTAATGTTGATTAACTTTTAATTATTTCTATACATGTTTCGTTATACTGCAAAAATGTGATAAATAAAGAAAATGAAATTAATGTAGATTACGTGTCATTAACTAACCCTGATTATAAGTTTTGTTTGTTTATTTTATTCTAAGGATTGTCCGAGAAAAATTGTACTGATTCAAATTTTGTATCATACTTAACATTACTATTTTTTAAATTATGAGGTAAATATAATAAATACATAATCAGACTGAGGCATTAAGACTGGCTTGCAAGTTTTTCAATCAACATTTTAGCAAACATTTTATATGCCATGAAGTGAAGAAATATGTTCTATTATGTTATATTTTTGTACATACATAAATTAAAAAAAAAATGTATATTTTAATACATTAAGAATTATGAATATGTTCAAATATGAAACTTAAAATAAATTATCAAAAACATAAATATAAATTTGAATAAAGAGTATAGTCTACATACTTTCTCGCACATTCATACACAAAACTAGAGCTTAAGTAAACAAAAAGTATTCAATTTAACTGTAACAGCAGTAACTACTTGTTGAAACTCCATAATAAGGATAAAATAAGCACTAAGCTACAGT
This sequence comes from Aphrophora alni, assembly GCA_963513935.1. Lineage (NCBI taxonomy): Eukaryota > Metazoa > Arthropoda > Insecta > Hemiptera > Aphrophoridae > Aphrophora > Aphrophora alni. Next base: position 56,201,402 of record OY740771.1, read on the forward strand.
TTCAAATGTATTTATTAACTTATTTAGTAACTCCAACTTTGCTAACCACCTGTTGGACTCGGGTCATAATTTTGATCCTAATCTGAATGTAAAATTATTACACATTCAAAATAAAAGTATTAGACTAAATAATCTAGAATGCTTAGAAATAAATAGATCTATATTACATAAACCTACTTTTAATTTAAATGATCAAATTTTATTAAACTCTTCTCCACTTTTTAAACCAATAGTATATGTTAACCTTTCCCCTTCCTACCTGCTTGGGTTTTCCAGCTATCCCTTCCATTGTGTTACTTCCGGACCTGTCTCTCTGTACCGTTAACTTTGTTTAGGCTTACTATTACCATTAGCCCGTAGATGCCGCAAGGCGAAACAATTGTAGCTAATTAAGTTATTAAATACATTTGAAACTATAGCCTAGTGCTTATTTTATCCTTATCCTTGTTAATAAATACATTTGAAACTGTAGCTTAGTGCTTATTTTATCCTTAAAAAGTATTCATCTAAACTCCCTAAAAAGTCTCAAAAAATTTGAATATTTCTAAACTAAGTATTAAATACCCAGTAAAAAATGTAAATTATAATGCATGAGACATTTTGGAAATACTACAATGAATCCCTACTTAACAGTGATAAAGATTAATTTAGTATTTTCTAATTAAATGAGAATTGTATTTTTTTGTACATACAGTCTGGTATGATGGTTGCAGTTATAAATCAAATCTTCAAATTTCACCGAAATATGATAAAAATTGTATAGGAAAATTTTGAGATATTTTACTTTGTGATATAGGCGTTTTTTATGTTTACTTTGAGATCAAGACTTCTGAACCAATACTTTTGAGGGTGAAAATGGGGTCATTTACCTTTTGTTTATGTCCTTAAAGAGCAACATTAATAAAACAATTGCAACTGATTATGAAAATTGAAATAGTTGAATTAACCATCTCCAAAAAATACACGGATTTGAACAATTGCTATATTATATCAAAATCAGTTGTGGTGTTTAGGCTATATAGTTCAGTCTACAAGCAAACTCTTTGAAGTCAATTTTTTTTTCCATTAAGTGACTTTAAAACTTATATATCTGCAAACAAATACCAAGTTTATTTATTTACTTTTTTATCATACTACTTTCGATATAAATATCTGAAGAAATAATAAACCTTTTGAAAACAGAAACAATGTAAATATTGTGATTAATACAATGTAAACATTATTATCAGCTACAATAATTGTATAATGAAGCAGAGTCTTAATGATATTTTACCTGAGACAATATTTTCTTCCAGTTCAGGAGCTGTGATTGGGCCATTATAAAGTAATAATCCATCTTGTTTGAGTGTAATGAATTCAAGACTTAGGTGGGAGTTCTCACACACTTCAAGCGGAGGATACCACGCCCAACCATTTCCATGGAAACTGCGAGTAGTTTGTTGACATCTGGGACCTAAATAATTCTTTGGGCACGAGCAGCTGGAAATTTACATATCAGTATATCAGAAACTTATTGATAGGAACGGAGGGGGATACAAAGTGAATTTAATTTCTATTTGAATAAATATATATCCGAGGAAAAACTTACAATTTTTAGTTCATTTGATTTAAAATAAAAATATAAAGCTACAAGAGCTGAAATTTATATGTTTCAGAAGTCCTTAATCATTCTAAGTGAATTATCAACATTTTCAACCCTTACCTCCAAAATGGGGTAAATTGGGGGTAAGTCAAATTTTTTAAATAGCAACCCTTATTGAGTGATACCTCATTTTAAAGGCCTTTTAAAAATAAGAATAATGGCGCAAACTAGAAGTCTCTAAGTTCATCCTACCCAACATAGCGACCAATCGAATTGTATAATATAATATTCAATATTGTAAAATAAATGAGGCCAATAAATGTATAATTTTCAGGCTAGTATTTTTTTCTTTACCATAATATTTAATCAGTTAACATTTATGAATATTTAGTTATGAAAAACATTTTTTTTTCAGAATTAGGCCTATAATTAAACCAAAATAATTTTTTTTTTCGGTTTTCAAAACAAATTTTAAAATATTCAGATTATTTTCAGGTCTTCAATTAATTATCTAAATTTTAAGCTAATTCCAGATTTTTCAAGTCAGTATACAACCGGTAATTATAGTAATAGGGTTATTTTTAATGGAAAGCTATATACAATTAGCTATTGTATAACATATTTTTACAGGTGAAAAAAATTTCCTAAGAAACATTTTGTTTTTGAAATTTGAATATTCACTAAATGTTGAAATGTACCAGTCTATTTTTCTGGATATTTGGAAAACCAAATCAAAATACAGCATTCAATGAAATCGGACAAGTTTTGTAATTCTAATACATTTTGTATTCTAATAAATTGAGGCAAAAGTGGTGTCAAATTTGTTGTATTATACGTGTTGGATAGATGGACATTCATAGTCTTGGAAGTTTCAATGAGGGATACTGCAAATACTCAAATTTGTTTATTAGAAAATCACCAATGAACTTTGTTACAAATTCATTATTAAGTAGAAACAAATTAGAAAATTATTAATAATACTATTAAAATTATGTAACCTTATTGTATTGTCATACCGTATGTAGTTGTGGGACTTTCATAGAAAAATGCTATGGCATTTTTATTTATATGCTGATATTCCTATATTTTAAAAAAAAACTATCTTATTTTAGAAGTCTTGTTGTGAACTACAAAGTTTTTAATTTTAAACTCAGAACAATGTGAAATTTTTTGTATAAAGTTGATACAGTCTTTCTTTTCTCATATTAATCTCTCATAATACATATTCTCTTCTGTAATTATTTGAGACACTTGACAAATATTTGGCAGTAACTAACTTGTTTTTAAATAATTCTGATAAACATAGTTATATCAGTAAATCTTGAATTTCATTTAAAAATTTAAAAATATTTTAATCAATATCACAAAACATTAAAAAACAGTAGGCCAACAATTTTTGTTTTTAATTGTTTATGTGGTTTAATCCTTAGGCATATATATATATATATATATAATATTTATATATACAAATATATATATATATATTTATATATACATATTATATATATATATATATATATATATATATATATATATATATATATTTCAACAAAATATTTTAATGAAGGTTATTTTACGAAACCATAATTGAAAAGAAGTAATACAAGATTTTCTTTTATTAAATACAAAACAACCATATAACCATATCTTTACCATTTAGCATATTAATACTCTCTTGCTAACCATTATAAAAAACGAATATAGAAATCTAAAATATTAAATACCTTACTCCATATTTATTTTCTGAACAGCGTCCTCCATTAAGGCATGGTGTACCTCTGCATGTTTCTTTCTTTACAAAGTGTCTGGCACTGCAAATACATTCTGCTGTGACATCGACTCGAACACCTACTAAAGCTGTTTTGTTGGCATTCACCATATAGGGAGAGTTACTGATTTCAATCTTATTAGAGCAACTACCATTGCACTTTCGATTTTCATAAAGGCATTCGTCTATTCCAACCATAGTAATATTTATTCCTACATACTCCTCAATCTAAAAACATGAAATAAATATACTGAATTCAAAGTAATTTTGTTTAATAAATTGCACCATTTAGTTATATCTTATACAAAGAGTCTCTCAATTACGAGTTCCAATACAGCAGAGTTGTTGAGATGCTTAGAAAGTGGAAGGTGCTTTATATATTCATTCTTACGGATTTCAGTAAATGCATTTGGGGACTGGGCAGGCCGTATGCTCCGCATGTTACATTTAGCATGTTTAGGAACACAGTGCTCCTAAACTATATAAGGTAGAGACTTAATTTTTTTTTAATTTAAAGGGCACATAAATGTTAACAAAATGTACAGAGAGTTTTTAAAAATAATAGTTTTTAAATGTGATTTCATTTTTTTGTTTATGTCAAAAATTTTCAAATTATTTTTTGTTAAATAATTTTATAATTTATTCAAGAATAAAAATATAATAAAACCTTCTGTTCATAATGTAAAGAATGATCTTAGGAACAAAATTTTAAAAAATCATGTGAATATCTGTTATAGTTTTTGAGTTCTGTGTTCCTAAGTGAAAAAAAAAACATTGTTTTTCAGGAATCGCACTTTATTATTATTTATTCATTTTAAAACACATATGTTGTTAAAAACGATTACCTTAGAACATGCCTGCACCATAGGATGGCTGATCTGGATTTTCTTGGGCCTCATAGTCATCCTCCAGTCTTCTTTTGGCTAACTGTTGCTTTTGGCGACACTTTTTTTTTATTTCTTCAAAGGCTTTCTCGGCTTCGGCAATTCTTCTTTCATCAATACTTCTCATAGTTCTTATGCAGCCTCTAACACATCCAGCCTCGTGTTCCTTTTGTAATCTGTTTTTGCATCTGCAAAACTTTGAGAACACCCTAGCATCTACAACTTTTCCAGTATTGGCAGCGATTGCAGTGGCAACACCATTCAGGCTAGAGTGCCCGCGACGTTGCCATGTCCCATCAAAAATTGTTGTTACGTCTGTATTATTTTCATTTTCCTTCACACATTCAGTTACAGCATTTATCATAGTTTCTAAGCAAACATCTTTGGCTGCAGAGCTTAGTAGAGACGTATACAGTTTGAAAGCAGGAGGCCCAGGCATATTCATTATTCCGTAAAATGTTTTTGCTGCGGTTAGGCCTTTACCAATGCTACGAAAAGCGTAGGCTAGCCGTACATTCATTTCTGCTTTCATAGCATTAGGTTTACCTATTTTACTGCTATTATTTCCACTTACACTAAATTTACAACCAGTGCACACAATATTTATTTGGACACTTACTCCGAGCCTGTTGCCAGTGGTAATGGACAGTGTTTCGTGACATTTCGAACAAACCGCTATCTGGAAGAGCAAACTTTCCATACGACGAAGATTGATCAGATCTGTGATATTTGAGTCATCATTATCATCACCAAATGCTTTATAATGGTCCAAGTATTGACCAAACTTCTTTTTAGAAGAACTCTCTTTCTTACACTTAGAAGGCCTACAAAGGTTAGAACTTGTACTACTAGTACTAGGCCTAGGACTGGTATTGTCATCACTGCAATGGGGACTAAGCCTAATTCTTTTTCCATTATCTTGTTTTCTTATACCTGTAAACAATGGTTTTCGCCTTTTTGTCGAATATCTAAGCATTTCAACACTATAATTATAATTAAATACTATCTCAAAACTTCACAGCTCACAACCACTACAAATACTGTAAACTATAACCTCAACAGCAACAACACTAAAAGTGTAAACAAACATTACACTACCAAATGTCAGGTGTACCATACCAACACAACAAAACGAAATACACATAGCTGATATGTATCAGTTACTATAACAAATGTATGCAGTGCCACTACTCTGAGCCTCGCGTTTAGTGCAAAATTGATCATGGAATAGTACCATAAAAATGTTAATAACTTTTTTAGTTGTTGTCAGAAAATTATAATCATAGTGTCAAAATAATCACAAAAGTATGTAGAATTTAAAGTGCTAAAAATAAAAAAATCTATTTTTTTTACCCAGTGGGTGTTCCCAGTCCCCTTAAATAAATGACTAGGTAAGTACCACAATGTTCCTCTTAACTTGTTTGACTTTATGGGTACCTAAGGAGAGATAACCTATATTCAAAACATAGATTTTTTTTTTCAATAACTTAATTTTCTGAATTTATCTAGCTGTTCAAAATTATCACGGCAATCTGATACTCCTGAGATATTCTGATTACAGGTAAAGGTCAATTCACACCAACATAGCATAGGCAATGTTATATTTACATTACATTTTAAAATATTGCTCACCATTGTTTTAAATGGAACTATTTATTCATGCAGCAGAGTTGTGTATCTACTAATAATAGCTGCTAGTAAATGAGAAGTCTATTATATTTCTAAAACGTAACACATCACAATACAGTGCATTACTGAGTTTCCATTATTGAGTTTTTAGTATCAAACTTAGGTTATGTTTCATTATTTTTTAGAATTATAATTTTTACTTGATTTCCAAAGTTTTTGAAATTAATGTTTTAAAGTTAGTAATTAATACTTAAATGAAACACAAAATTGTTGAAAATAGATTTTTCAGTAATACATATGCACACAATAATGTTCAATAACAAAATATATATTGTAGAATTTCATGAGAAATATTGAGGGTAAAAAAAGTAACTTTACAAATCTGGTAACGTGGACATTAGTAATACATCATACATAGATTTGTGCACCCTATTTTGCTGTGATTTGACCTTACGTCTATATTATGACAACTACCTGTATTCACATCTAATTAATTAAGGAATTGGAAAACTACTATAGATGTATTATAATGAGTAGCTAGAAATTTTATAACCAGTTACCTCTTGCCGATGTAAAAGGAGAAGGCCATTAAGTTTAACAGGCATGTAATATTCTGAATTAAATGCAAAAAATCGTACATCAGTTATTTGTGGTTGTTTCCTCTTAGACTTAACACTAAATATGTTTACATTTTCTTGTTTGATCTTTAGTATTCCTGCAACTTTATCCCTAAATCTTTCACACTTACTTTGAATATTTTTGTTTTCCTGTGAACAAAATAAAATACAAACGATTTAATATCTGTAGAAGATAATATAACTGTAGAATAATAACAAAAATAGGAGAATTAATCTAATATATATATTTAATTATGAAATTATTAGTCTTAATCTCAATAATGTGAAAATAATCAATTAAAAATACATTTATTTGTAGACTAATAAAAAAAAATTGCAATAATGAGAAATTGACAAATTTAACATACCTTTTTAGACTAATAAAAATGATTGATTATAATGGTTGTTTTATTTATTTTATATATTAAAGGGAAGTCTCACACCAAGGTAAGGTTCATGAATGTGCAATGTTCTATTTGTTATTATCTTTTCAGGTATGGTGGGGGGGGGGGGAGAAAACTGTTATATATTTTATGAGTAAATATTTAATATTACGTAAAATAATGGAGAAAAATTTGAAGTAGTATCTTCAAAGAAAAAACTGTGGTAAATATTTTGAAAGAGGAGAAATTAGTGTAATAAAATAATTTTTTTAAGAGGTTCCCTAAAGCACAGATCTTTTATCATTGAATTTAATTATTAATTATATTTTTGATAGACTTTTAGTGAATTATGGTAATTTTTAAATTAAATATTTTAAAACATAATCTTTGTTTTTTAGGTTGTTTTTAGTTATATAAATTTATGTATTGGTTAGGTTGTTAAGTCACCAATGTAGCAAACAGCCTCTGTGTCATGCTGTGAGTGTTGTTTTAAAAAGTTTACAATGTTAATTTTTCATTTTTGTTCATGTTTAAAATTTAGCTTTACTTTTGATTTGAATTGTTTATGTTGGTATGTATTACATTTTATTTATGTATAATAATTTTTGTATAATAAACACACTTCTATTATTATTATAATATTAATTGTCTATATTTATGTGTTATTTTTTGTGACTGATTGTATTCTATGAGATATAATATGCATAATATTATATACAATATATTTTAATCAAATGAATTTATTTACATTTCAGTGAAGTTTGTATATATTTTATAATTAATTGTTAACTGAAAATGTCTTACATGTTGATCCCAGTTATTTATGAATTCCTTATCAGTTATCCCAGCAAGTCTCACAGAACCAGCCTTCATTACAGCTTCACTAGAAATATCTTTGACAGTTACCGCAACAGTAGCTGGTACATCTGACTGTGAATGCTCTCTATCATATCCTTTAAAATGTAAACTATACTGTCCTCTGGGTGTTCCTGGTTTGATTGTTAACATACCAGTGTCTTCATTTAGTTTAAAGCGGGAATGTTCTCGTGTACTCCAATAGAATTTCTTGTCAGGTATATCCCAATCATCTAAATCATTTACATAAACCTGTCCAATTTCTGCATCTAATAACTGTCCCTGTAAAACATGTAGATCTGTTAACAAAATTTTAATTTAAAATTCAGGGTTATCGAAAAAGATGGACTAGATTGTAATTTGTTTGTAAAAAAAGTATTCAAACTATGTTCATCTATGTTTTTTGTTTGTTGTGTGTGCAAAATTAGCGAAAAGCCTAAATTAATACTTCACGTTAATAAACATGGTAATAAACAAGGTATTTATTATGAGCCTTGATTTTTTGCCCTACTAGTGTCGAATCTGTAATTCATTTCATTAATGTACGCTAGATCATTTCTGATATTATGGTTGCAACAGCTGTGTAATCCTTTTTTGTAGTTGGTTTCAATATATATATATATATATATATATATATATATATATATATCAGTATACACAATGTTATTTATACACCTCCACAGAAGAAATCCAACGGGGGTAGGTCGGGACTTCTTCTAGGCCAAAGAATGTGACAGGTAATATACATCATTGAGGGAGTAAATAGCATTAAAACTGTAATGCAGCTGTGTGTTGGGGGGGGGGAAGGGGTCAGGACTTTTTCAAGGCCAAACAACGTAAAATATAATAATACACCATTGAGAGATTAATTAGCAAATAAACTGTAATGCAACAGTGTGTGTGTGTGGGGGGGGGGGTCAGGACTTCTTCAAGGTTTTGAAGGTTTCTTGTAAAATTATATAATTAATTCTAGTTGGGGGCCCGTATTAATTAAGGGTGGAAGCTTGTTAGTATGTTTGTACTAATATATTGTAATATCCAGAGGTTAAATTGATTACCAAAAAAATCCATTCACAGCTAATGTCTTAATTTAATCCTATTGGCTAATGCAGCCAGCTTGTGATGAACTAATACTAGTATTTTAACCTACACCATTACAACCCCCCCACACACATATATATATATATATATATATATATATATATATATATATATATATATATATATATATGTGCTTCAAAGGTTGATATTTAATAAGTGTAATTATTTTCATGTTTTGATTTTAATAAATATTGACATAATATTTCCTTTGATTATAATATTAATTCATGTTCTGTTTTCAAAATAAATGAATTTTAATTGATATGATTTAATACGAAGGGAAATAATATATGTGAATATCCTGTTTTGTTTTGAGGATAGTGTTAATTATAAGAACAAGTGCTCTCATTCATTAGATAGTACAGAAAGATCCTGCAAATACTCTTTCAAATGACATTCCCGAGAGTGAGCCTCCATAAATAAAAATAAAATAGTTAGTTAAATTCATCACTTTAGAAATAATTAATAAAATTGAAAGACCAATTTTAAATAAAACATTGAAAATATAATATAATTTACAAAAAAGTGAATATCTTATTCTTGATTCATTAATGTGCTGGGACTTAGTTAAAAAGAAGGTTGAGGGTGGTAATGTTTCAATTGAGGATGTATCGTAGGGCATGATAATGCTAACGTCAGTAATTTTAAATTATTAAATACAAAGTTCCGTTAACAATTCAATACGAAAGCCACGAACAAAACTTTTACTTTTGACTTCGTCTAAGTATTTTGTAAAAAAATTAAAAAGTTTTGTTGACTAAACATATTATAGGAGAATTAAATTAGGTCCATCATTTTCGATGACTCTGTATAAGCAAAATCTATGATGTATTTAATAATAAATGTTGAATATAATAATTTTTTTATTAAAAGGTCTTGCCATGTAGTTATATACTAGTATCTCCTTGGATCCAGGTTCCATCTTGTGATCATTAATGTCCCCCACAACAACAGTTAGCGTACTTGTTCCTGTCATAGCTGGCTTGCCAGAATCAGTTATCAAAATTGGTATCAAGTATTCCTTTTGTTTTTCACGATCAAGAGAGCATAGAGATGACAATATTGCTGTTCCTTGATTGTTTGCCCCACCTAAACGATAAACAATTGTCAGAAATTAGTTTATTTTCATCAAATAATTTTAATTTATGTAAATACTGATTTAATTTTTTTTTAAATCATAAAATGTCTTGGGATGTTTATGTGTCTATCAAACATGGGGTTTATTGAAAGGAGCTAGAAATAGACCATTTAATTGAAATTCAGAGTAAATGCATAATTTTATACAAAAGTCTATTGATTAGCCTAGATATTGTGAAATACTAAGTTTATGTGTTCATTAAATATCATGTTACTGATGAAGCATTTAAATGGGATGATATTAGACACATATAATAACAAGATGTAACAATACTACTTCATAATGTACTTTAGTAACATGACAGTATTTATAGCAGCATTCTTGTTTTGATTTATTACTGTGCTATGATTGTGGATACTAATAAAATGCCTGTCTACAACCAAGTAACACCTTTGAACATCTTCCATTTTGTACTGGATTAACCTTTAGAAGTGTGATTTACGGCATTAAACTCTGCCAATAAAGCCCTTTAAAATGACGTACAACTCAGCCTATGATTTCATTTAAGATTTTCTTTGTACTCCTTATGGTGTGCAAGAATAGTTCTGTAGATTCATAGTGTAAGTCCAGGTTTTCCAACTTTCCAGTGTCATTTTAACAAAAAATATTAAACCGGTGCGGGACTTTTTGTAGACCCCGTACATCATTGTTCCAATTTACATGCATTAAGAATAATTTAATACCTTGAAAGTTAATTCTTTCTAAACTACTACAGTATTATTTTCTAAATAAATAAAAAACATTTGTCACAATTCATTATTAATGCTGTTACATATATTTTTTGTGGTTTCAAGGCAAATAACCTCTCAATCATCATCACTTTATAAAAAAAGAAGAAAAGAGCATAAAATAAAGCCTCTTATCCCTCGAATACTCTAATAGTGTCAGGGTAGGAAAGGAACAAGAGTTGCTCAAGAAAGACCTGATAGAAAAGATAAAATAGAGGGATCTAACCTAAGATATGAATACAGTGTAGATCACCTAGGACCCTAAGGATTGTCACCTCTGAATACACTATAGTGAAACCCTCAGAGGAATACTGCTATAAAATGATACTGTTATATAAATGTGGAAAACATCTGATTTGAAATTACTCAAATTTGTATGTTCCTCAAAAATAATATTAATTCAAGTAGCTGATTTCAGAAAAATCCTAGTGGATTGGATTATAAGACACACAAAATCATAATTATTCAATAGATTTAAATATGCCAAAGATTTCTGTTTCATTTTTCTAATATCTACATTCACATCTCCAATAATAATAAGGTTTGAAACCATATCCTGTAAACATGATTCCAATTATTTTATAAATCCCCTTTCAGAATATTCATGTACTGTAATCTGTATATTTTATACAAAATAAATTTAACAATACCATTTAACGCTTTAAATCTAAGACAATTATATTTTTGTATTTTGTATTTTGCATTTTTATTTTTGTTTGAATTGATTCAGAAATAAAACTAATTATACCACCAGCTCTATAAGCTGAGTTACAATTATAATGTATTTATATCCTTGTACCTGATAGTGGCTAACCTCATCTTCAAAGATACAAATCTCACTTAGGATGATTATCAATTTCATAGTTTAATTGGTGCAAATTAATTAAAAATTAATCAAAATTTTGTCTTGTATTTCTAATATTTAAATAATGGATAAATATTATGCCTGTAAAGTCTCAAAGAAATATCACTAACAGAATCTAGTAACAAGATTATTGCCAAGTTACCAAACATTTTGTCCATACAAAGAATGGATATGGATAAAAACATCGATGAAGAAAGAGTTTGTAATTGATTAGTTTTATTACTCTCTTTTAATAATAATGTCTTTTATGTTTATTACTGTTTTGTATACTTAATTAAAGTTTCACCTAGATCACATGTAAACAGAAAACATATTACCTTATAAAGCTGTTAATAATTTCATTTTAATTAAAATTGGATGTTAGAAAACCTTATAAAAATATTTACTTTTGTTGTAAACGACTTTGAATCTAGATGTTATGACACCATTAGCATTAGGATCCAATTGAAATATAAATGGCGGTCCATTTGAATAATCATCATAATCCATAGCTAATACTTCTATTATTTTTTGTGGTTCTACATGTTCTAATATAACAGGTTGGTAGTTCTTCAGAAATACAGGCGCATTGTCATTGATATCTTCAATAGTTACAATTAAAATGGCTGTAGCTGTTTTGCAAGGAATACCATTGTCTTTAACCAAAATATTTAGCTGAAACAAAAACAAAGAGGAAGAAATTTTGTACTAAGTAATTATTTTTAAGATTGAATATAAAATATTCCGCTGGTATGTATTTTAGTAAAAGTGTTGTAATAGATTATCGTAAAAATAATAATAGTGTGAATAGATATGAAATCATAACTACAAAAAACAATATTAATTTGTTATATTATATTCTAACAGGTTCTTACTAGAAGGGTTAAATATTGTTCTATATTAATAAAGAGGTCTAGAAAATTAGGTTCCTTTTCTAACTAACTTTTACTTCTTCAGAAAGGTTTTAATATCAGCTGCTTATTTAGGATGGTTTAAAATTATCAATAATTTTGGGATAGTTGAGTTTTTTAGTAAAAATTATCTAAAACATTTGTTTTTAATGCTACAATGTTAAAATACTAAACAAGTTTCTTAATTCATAAGTTCTCAGTTTAACAATGCAACGTTTGTAAATAATTATATTTTGCTCGGTTTAAACATTCAAAAACATAAATTTTACAGTCTGTAGGGCAGACAACAAGTAAAATAGTAGAAAGAAGAGGTCATACTGTTATATAACCCGTTAACATATACTTTTATATTTAAAATACTTGCACGTAGTATTTCATAACCGAGTCAACGTAATTCTAATAATGTATTTAAAATGGGATTAATAAATTCAACCTGAAGACTTCAATTGTAGTAAATGCAACTTATTTTTTGAAGACATAAATCTTTTCAAATTGTAATAAAACAAGACGGAAGTATAATTTAGGAATTACTAAAAACTAAACTACACTCCGTGGTGCAACAGGCCGTGATACAGGACATAGATTATTCGTAGCTTCCCAATTTTCTTCACAAAATTGGGTTTACTATGTAAAATTGAGCCCACAGTTTCAACTACTGTGGCTTATTTTTCCATAAAAAAAGAGAAAGTTAATGCTAAATATTTTTCCATAGTCTCACTTTTACTTATAATAAAATTGATAAAGTTTTTAATCTTGAGTTAAGGCAATGATCTTCAGATATAAGTCTAATAACACTTTATCACTCTACCAATAATTATTGTTGCCGGTTGTTTAGCTCAATAATAAAAACTAACAATAATTCAACAAATAGGCATATTGAATCTAATAATATATTTTTTTAATAGAAATTATTATATATATATATAATATAATGTAATAATATATATATATATATATATAATGTTTGAAATTTTATGAGTTTTTCCTATGATACTTAGGAAAATTTTAAGTATAGATGATAGCTTTTTACAAAATTTAGTATTTTTGTTTTATTTTGAATATCAGCTGTATGTGGAAGGTCTCGTTGGAGGGAGAATGCTGGTGAATTTGGACCTGAGATTTAAGGAGCCAGGCAGTCCAAGGAAGGAAAAGAAAAATTAAGAAAACTAAATTTGCGGATGAGTTTTAGTTTGGGTAAAACAAAGTCTAAAGTCAAATATAGTTTTTAATATACGAAATTGGGGGAAACTTAGTAAATTATTTTGAAAATAGAATTGTAGTGGATATGTAGTATGGAATTTGGTTTTTTGTAAAAGTTTAAGTAATGATTTAAGTAAAAATATGTGTAGATAAATATATATTTGACTGTGTTAGATAAATATATAAATATGGTTTAGGCATAATTGGGTTTAAAAGTAGAAAGAGATAGTTGTATAAAGTTATTATTTTCTTTTTCCATTTATATATTTTTGGTCCTATAAGTAACTACATCGGATGCTACGATTTCAATAAATTAAAACTATAGCCCAATGTATAATCATTGCACAAACGTTTGCTCAGAAATACATAAATTTGATCAAATATATAAATAAAATACACTTTTTAAAAATGTTATGAGTTTTTTTAAAGGCTACTTGTTTTTTCATTTTCGCTTCTTCATTTATTCCTTTCTAACTATCATTTCTTTAACTTAAAATATAGGTTTCCATTACTAGTCTACATATTTAATGAAAATTTGTAGAGAAGATTTAAAGACATCAGCCTTTATTGGGCTATATCATGGGCTACTTTGGTTTTGATTTTATTGATAATTCCTGAATTAGGATTTTTGTGAAAACAAATATGTTTTCATTGGGGATTTATATGATGGGTTACATTGAAGGAAAAAATATAAACAAAATATTTTTATTGGATATTGAAAAAAATCAACATTTTTGCTATTTTATTGGATAATATATCTGAATTTAGGATAATTATAATTATATTTTATGTTATTATTATGAATAGGTAATAATTCTTACATAACAGTTTAAGGAAAATGTGTTCATAGTTTAAAAAAGTAGCTCTTGATAACATATATATTTTGTTCTCATAACAATATATTTTATCTATACAAATAGAGGGAAAGTAAAAGAACTTCAAAATAAAGTTTGTGTAATAAATAACCTATTTAAATATGCTATTTAACAATAAGGTAATAAATAATTGACAAGTAATAAATACCTCATATTTTGCTATGTCCTCTCTATCAAGTTGCCTTTGAATTGAAACTGTGCCTTCTTGATTAATAAAAAACCTACGTTTGACGTTAGTTGTTCGATCGATAGCAAATGACAATTTGGAATCTCCACCATTATCAGGATCATTGGCTTTAAAAGTCGCTAATGATTTACCAACTTCAGCATTTTCAGGTACTGACACTTCAACACTAGAGGTTTCGAAGAGGGGTATGTTGTCATTAATGTCCCTTAGCTTAATATTTACCCATGAATAAGCCACATGGTCCTTGTGATTATCATTCACTTCACCCTAAAATCAAGTCACTAAAATTATGTTATTTGATTATGTTGGTATTAATGGTAAATTTAGTCATATTGTAATAATGACATTATAAATAACATTAAGTACAACCTAATAACCTTATCATTGACTTGTATCCTAAATCGGAATCCATTTCTTTGTTGATGATCTTCAAAATCAAGATGTTTAATTACTTGTAATGATCCTGTTCCATCAATATTTCGGATAATAGTAAATTTATCAGCTCCGTAACCACTATTTTCAACAATCTGTAATAAATTAAATAGTAATTACTAAAAATTTTAGATCTATATCAAACAATGTTTTATAATAATATAAACAGAATTGTACTAACTTTATATTGGAATTGGTTTTCTTCATCTTCATCGTGTACTGTTACTGTAAGGATAGGTGTTTCTGGAATATTGATTCCATCTGTTTCATCAACCTGGGTAAACCATTCATCTTTAATGAACACAGGAGGTTTATCATTTACATCTGTAACTTGTATTAAGACGGTCCCAGTCCCTAGAAGTAAAGCATTGGGTAAACTTTAATAATTGGATGATATTAATATAATTGAACATCATTTAATAAATTTCTTCTGGTATATGGGAAGCTTGGAGTGAGAATATCCAATCTAGAAGGGGTACAGATGCTGCTAAAGGAGAAGAGCAACCTACAATCTTGGCTGAGTTTAAGTACAATTGCCCTAAAAAAAGAAGAAAAAAATGTTTCGTGTTGTTTTTTTGAGATTGTACAGAATAGCTGGTCATAAATCTTTAAAACGAAACTCCAAATACAATATTTAATAAATACTAAAACATATAATTCATACCTTGCTGAAACTCAAATTATTGAATCACCAATGTTTAGTGGCTAAACATAATTGGTTTTATTAGTGCATGTAGGCATAGATGAGAATGGCTAAAGTCGGTGATCAAAGATCCTTTCATAGTCTTGAACTCTTCTTTGGAAGGCCCAAGGTACATCTAAAATATTTTGAGATGCTGGTCTCTCTACTGGGAAAGAATTTCTAAGCTTATACAAGCAAAGAAGTATATTTATTTGATTTCACAAATTGAAAGTGATGAATTATTTATCTCTAAATAGGACTTTGGATGATAGGTGTGTTGACAGCTCATTGCCCAGTGAGATATTACTTCAAGAAAATGGGTTTGGTAGTCAGAATACCTGTTGATTCTGCTTCTATGGGAAGGAGTCTGCAGAACATCATTTGTGCGAGTGTGAAGTGTTTTCTCTACGGAAGTTTAGTTAATTTAGTAGGGCATCTGTGGGCTCTGAAGATCCTATGGTCCTCACGAATTTCATACAAAGTTTAAGAACAATATAGGATGAATTCTAGCCGGGTTACGTTAAAAAATATATAAGGGTCGCAGTGTTGAGGAAACTTGATCCCTTCCCCCAAGAAAGTCTCACTCATTTTTATGGAGCGGAATGTCAAAATGAATTTGAAAGCATAAGCATTTAAGGCTGTTTATTTTCCAAAACCAAATTAAATAAATAATTTACATCATGATTTTATAAGATAATGATCATTTTTGGGATCAATTCAAGGATAAATTTCAAGTCGCTGGAGTGCAAAACACTTGAAATTATTTGTATACTTGAAATGATAATTTAGTGAAACAAAAAGGATTAAATTATGAACTAAAAAGATAATACTAGAATATTAATTTTAAAAGATATCTTGAAACATAACAACATATCTTTTGAGGTGTTTTCTAATGTTAAACAGAGAAAGGACAATAGGGTATTTTAAGTGTGGGTGAAATTAAAATAATTGAGTAATAAATATCAAATGTCACATAATTACATGCATTAAAATAACTTTTATAATTTGAGACAGAATTACCTTTTAATCCTCCTCCATCTATTGCTACAATTTTTATTAAATAATCTGGTGTTTTTTCTCTATCCAAACAACAAACAGCTGTTTTTATCACTCCTGTTTCTTTTTCAACTTCAAAAATTGGTAAGCCTGTATCTTCTTCTATAACATTTTTCTCAATTGAATAAAATATCTTTGCATTGTTACGTTCTGCTTCATCGTCATAGTCCACTGCAATTATTGTCATTACTATCAATCCTGGGGAAATTAAAAAATAAATAAATACATATATATATGTACTTCAAGAATTGCCAGTCTTAACTTCAGTCAAATAGGTACAAGCATTATTTTTAACAATCATTAAACATATATTGACTACAGAATGTAAAAGAAACACCAACAACAAAATATTTGGATCATCTGAATTTGTACATATAAGTTATGAATAAAATAATTATTTTCCATATTAGTTAGAAAGAAATTAAGTATACTTGCTTTGTAGTAACCAGATAGGATTTTGTTCAGACCAGTATACACAGTTATGTCGATTTACTGTGACATTTTGCTAGATGTAATTAAATGTAATGTTTATTGTTTCAAGTTAATTTTAAATTAAATAATTCATATTATGTTTTCCAATGGTTAATTCTTGCCATTGCAGTTGTGTAAAAAAAACCATAAAAATATAGTGGTACTGTTTAAGTATTGAAACGAGGTCTTAGAAAATATTTAATAACATATCAAACTTTTAAGCAGAAAACCATGAGTCCTTCAGCACACCTAACATAAGTAGGTTTTGGATTTTCAAACAGTTCAATAATTTAACATTACCTAACAAACTATATTATGCAGTTAGTCTTCTTTTAATTCCTAATATAAATCAGCCAACCTGATAAACCTGATCAAGTAACATCTTTAAGACCAAAAGTAGTACAAGAAAGGTAAAAAAATAGGATTACATTATGCTTACAAAAAATAGAGAGGAAGTGAAGAAATGAATCCAAGTTTTGGTAACATTCGCTTTAAAATAAATCTACTTTGTCTTATTAGATCAAATAACATGTAAGATGTTATTTTGTAGTGAAAATTATGATCATAGAAACTCAACAACAATAAATCAAAAACTAAATGTTCCCGAAGTATAACATAATTGTGCCATGCAAAACTTTAATTAGTAAATCTTAATAATTTCTCGTTATTGAATAATGTTTATATTATTTCCAAGTCACATTTTAGTCTTAAAATTTGCAAAATTGTATATATCTTTGGTCATTACTTTTATGAATGGTACATTAAAAAATGTAACTGTCAATGAAGAAGAACATACAAAAAATGTATTCTTTTTTAATTAAAAAAATTCATTTGCTTTGCTTGGACTAGGTAGAATTAACTAACATTAATAAATAACTGTACAATAATAATTATATTGCATATTAACCATTTAATAAATTTCTGCTCTTTACCTACAGATCCATTTTCCGAAACATTACTGAAGTAGATATTTTCTGGGAAAAATGGAGCATTATCATTGATGTCCTTTACATTAATCTGTATATCAGCATATCCTACAAGGCCTTCTCCTCCTTCATCATGAGCAAATGCTGTAAACCTCCACTGAGGTCTCCCATTAGGTTCATCTCGATCTAACGGCTGTAAAAAGTGAAAATCGATTTATCGAATAGTTGATCTGGATTTTACATTATACACATAAAAAAACAATCTAAAATCCCAATTCTTTAAATTAAAATATACATCATGAGTTTACTTTTACTTTCACCATACACCGTAAAACAATTTTGATTAAAATCAGTTGGACATATATATATATATATTTATATAAAACAGAAGATAGTTCTCCCATTCTGAATAAGTGTTGTAAAAGTTATAGACTTTCTGAAAATGGAATAAATATGTCGTTCAAGAAATAAAAAAAGCTTAGAAATTTTCACAATAACTATTTAATAATAGTGTGATAATTAATAATTACGATGAAACAATTTATAAACTTTCACTGACTTTCTTTCATAGACGTTCAATTTCACATCCAAACTCATAAAAACAAGCCTTGTAAATACACTAAAACCTTGATTTTTCAACTTATTTGCTCTAACCATGGATAATATAATGGTGAATTTATGTAATTTCATTCCATTATTTTTTAGTGGTAATTTTCTCAATAAACTATTTAATATTGGTTTGTCCGTTAATGTTTAACTTCAATGTTATTTGTTTGGAATTGTTACAGAAAATTTTGACATTTGATAAACAACCTTGAGGATTTGTTGTTTTAATAATTCCTTTTAAGTTTTATTTTAAATTAATAGGTGTCTTACAAAATTATGGTGACTGAACTAAAAATGTTATAAAAAGTCTAAAAGCTAACAGACCAGGAGGAGTGACAAAGGAGTTAGTCAAGCATGGTCCCAATATTCTACCAGAGCTACTTATGTGCATCGGCAGTGTGTTCAGTAAAGGTGATAATCTGTCTGAGGAATTTATTAAATAAAAGTGATAAAAAAAACTGCTCAAATTAAAGATGACTAAGCGTGCTAAAATCTATCTTTCTAAAATATATTGTCGAATTTTCAAGCACAGATTGGGGAAAGAGATGAAGGAAGTGAAATAGCAGAAATATTCCTATCCTGGCCGTCATGCATAAGATATAGTTTTCTCTCTAAAATATATTTTGGAATAAATATGGACACATAATGGAGATAGATGTCTTATAGATCTTAATAAAGGGTGTGAATCCATTCAATTGGAAAAAGAGGGTGAAAGTAAGTCAGGGGATCCAGGAAGCAAACATAAGCACTGTTAGGAAACTGTATATATCAGGTACAAATATTACAAGGTATATAATTTAAACCTCTCCTAGTAACAAAAGGACTGAAGAACCGAAGGAGCATATAAAAAAGCAATACATTTTGAATTGATAAAACCATTGTCAAAAGCATCAGTATGAGAGCAAAATGTAAAAAGAACAAGAAACTAAAGATTTGACTACTAGATGCTGCAAGAAGACGAGGATGGACAGATTAAGGAATGTTGACACAAGAGATGAGATTCAAATAGGAATAGATGTTGTAGAAACTATCAAAATGAAGAAACTTAGTTGGTTTAGACATGCCCTAAAAATGTAAAAGAGTGTTTGGAAAAAATATATTGGAACACAACAAAATAAAGAGGAAGAGACAGATATAGAAATACATAGAAACAAGAAGTGGACGATGCCATGAGAGTCTGAGATTTAGACATCTGAAATGTCCTGGATAAAAATCCAAATGGTTGATAAAATAAAAAAGGTGATCATAACTATAGTTAAACTCGTTAAATAATGACTTATCCTCATCAATATTCAATAATATTTTTGTTATATTGAATTGCGTCTTTACAACTTCGGTGATTTCAGGTATTTGTAGCAGAAGAAAAGAGCTCATTTAAACATACATTATACCACAACACCTTACCTCATCTCTTTGTATTCAAATATTTAATCTATTGGGTAAATACCTACATGAAGTACAATGCAAACATGACAGTTAGTTGTAATAATGGTTTATTGATTCAAAGCAAACAACAAAATCTTTGGTACAGATAAACAGAACTGTAGCTTAATACTTATGAACAATAAAGTCAATACTGTTATTAAATGGAAAGCAACTATTTGCTTTCCACTTAATAGCAGTATTGACTTTATTTATGTCTATACATAATCGTTTATGTGTTGTAACAAAATTAAAACAACACAATAATCAAAACATAGACAGAAAAATACTACTATAATGATTATAAATGAAAACTATAATCAAAAAAAGATATTGAATTTTAAGTGACATTAATAAATTAAAATTGAAATAAAGTACTTAGATATAAGGAGCAATTTAAAACATCTATTTGTAGGATGCAAATATTTATTAAATAGTAAATATTAAAAATATACTAAAAGAATGAAATCATTACTAGAGTTTTTAGATCTCTACAAAAAATACAAATTTTGTAAATCCGATGAGATTATTCTATAATATACAAATTAAAAAATTACCAAAAAAAAAAGAAAAAGAATGATCTAGAAACACATTAATTTCAACAAGATTGACACTAAGAATATATCTAAGAAACAATCACGATTTAGAATCGAAAATAAATAAAATTAGGTCAATTTTAGTACAGTATCATGATATAACCAATTTTCAGTTATAAAACAAACATTTTAGTTAAAGACCGCTTAAAAAAAATTAAATCCTTAAATTAAACAAATGCATGAAAGGGGAAATGATTACTGAATTATATAATTTGATTGTCACAAAATTATTTTCAATTTATCAGAGACAATTACAGCCAGAACATTGTTTTAACTATGAGTCCAGTATAGTTGTTTTTTGTCTAGTATCCTGATAGAAATATTTATAAATTATATATAATTAATAACAATATAGAGTTATAATTAATTATGCTATACCAAAAGAAAAATTTATAACTAAACATGCAATATTTAAATAAAAAACTGAAACAGATATAAATATTTAAAAAATATCACTAGTTAATTATGTGGATCTTACTATATAAAAATTGAATGGTAAATACCTTTTCAAAATAACTCTTTGTGACATTGGGTCCTAACTGTAGTTTTCAGCTCCTTTACATTTGAAATATGTCCTTTATAAATGTTGTAATGTTTATTGGTAAAATCAATTGCATTCTTTTGTAAACAAGTTGTAAAGTTTTCAAGTTTCATCTTTGAGGATAGAACAGTATTTATACGTTGAATTACTAAGAACGGTAACAAATTTTCATATTGGAAGTTTAGTTATCCTACCCAACATTGTGAGAACTAACCCATTTTCATGTAATGTGTACTCAACTTCGTATATAAAACATGTTTTTATGTTTTAAGCGGTGACTATAATCAACAAGTCTGACACAGTACATTTATTTAAATGTAACACAATTCTAATGTTTATTCCCTTCAATATAGTTCTCATTCACATGTACTGCACTGATGCAGTTTTGTTCAATGGATGATGGCACGGAATAAAGTGTTTCTGTTAGGTGTTTTATCATCTCTGATGTTTCTTTTTTATTGCATTCTCAACTAAAAACCAATTCCATAAAGTACATATTGCACAACACCTAGTACCATTCTGGTGAATATGGAGTACATTCTAGAGTGGTAATATGTTTGTTGGCAAAAAACTGATTCATAAAAACATATGTTTGTGCAGACACATTATTCTGATCAAGAATAAAACCATTTTCTTCATAATTCAGGTTAGTTTTTCTGACTCTTTCTCAACTTTGTCGAATTTCCGTGTACTATTACTGGTTCATTGTTGAATTTTCTGGAACTAATTCTTCCAAAATTATATTCTTGACATAAATAAAAAAAACACACACACACACACACACAAAATCAGATTGAGTATGTGGAATTACTTTGATGAGAATTTTACATTCTTGGTTATGGGAGTGTTTTCTATTACATTGGTTGCACATCATACCCAAAGATCCGGGATTTGTTAAATGATTTATTGGTGATGATTTTTTTCTCTAGATATGGACCTAAGTGTACATTTTTAATTGTAAAAGTTTAGGGTTGACATTAAGTTCCTGTAGCATGTCACCGTAATTTTCCTTTCGAAGTTCTTTTGCTTTACTGTGATGTTGTAAGAAGAATATATTAAAAAAATAAAAAATTCATGTTGAGAGCCAAGAAAATATGTTTACTGCCTCCACTATTACTCGACTGTCTACAATTTTTTTTTAGGTTTTAGAAGAGGAAGGTTTGTCGATGGTGTTCAGCATCCTCCACTTTATGACAATATTTTATGCCACTCTAACACACATGTACGAGACATACAGTCTTTCGTGTAATACTCAGTAAGGATGTAAAACATTCTGTTGGTAAGTTTTTCTAAAAAAAGAAATTGACACATTGCTCAACTTAGAATCATTTCAACATACAATATACAAACACAACTGCACTAAACGATGAGTCACTATCAATTGAAGGGCCAAGAGTGTTGATGTTTGTCATGCATGTTTATATATATGTATTTATATATATATATATATATATATAATATACTATATTATATATATATATATATATATATATATATATATATATATATAATATACTATATTGAAAAGTAGAGTTCGAAGGTGAAACAAGTTTGAATGTTTGATCCTCAGAATTACCATATTTTCTTAATGTTTAAAATATTGTTTATTGATTTTAATGAACGTAATTAGATATTGATTTCTAAGGGAATTAACTCCAATAACTAATACATTGTTATATACATAATGAGAAACTCCTTTGTTGGGCACCCTGACTACATAGATTAGTAGAGATCATGGTAAATATGATTTGTGTTTTTGAGATTTACTCATAAGTATAAGGAACTATACATAAGGTGTAAATAATTTCGGTTTTGTTAAACAAATTAAAGGTAATTTTTAAAGAACTTTTGAACAAATGAAACATTATGATCCCTTGCAAATTTTAGGAAATATAATTCAGATTTCACATATTAATAAGAAAAATATTTTAATATGTAGGTGTAATTTAATTGAATTTTATGGAAAAATTATTAGAAGCAGTGTCTAAAAGCAGCTTGTAGGGGTATTCCCAAGTAAAGTAGTGTAAATTAACAACTAAAAAGTACCTTCAAGACGAATATTTCCCCAGTCAACTTATTAATGTGAAACTGACTGTTTGAAGGGTTATCAGGATCAATTCCAGGACCTGTAAGAAAGTATAAAATGCTCTGTGTTCGGCTTGTATCTCCATCTGTTGCAGTTACCTTTAACAATATATAAATAATATTAAATTCTTTTTAAAGATTAGATTAAGATTTATTAATTTATCTTAAACTTCAGAAGACATTGTCTTAATAATAATGAGACACCATTGAAATTGTGCCAGTAAGAGAAACATAAACTAAAAAAAAAAAAAAAAAAAAAATGTGGAATGCCTACCTTTATCTATATATTTAACCTTTTGGGATTTTAGGTTTATATCATACTGTTATTTTGACTATAATTTAACAAACTTCCTTACCAGTAAGATCATCTTCAGATGTTAACGGATTGAGTACCAAGACTTGCATAGAGTATGTATTTCAATATAGAGAATCAACAGCCATAATCCGTACAGGACGTTACCTTATAATCTTCCCTATAATAGTCATTACTGACCTACTTTCAACCTAGATTACGTAGTTCACAAATAAAATAATGCCTGGTCAATTACTGACTCTTTATTAGTAATCACATCTTTCTGAAGTGGTGAATGGAGGGCTGAAGAAATAAATCTCACACTCAATTCACACTCTCTACCCTCTTCTTCAGCAGTATATTCTTCTTTCATTGCTATGTGTTACATGTGTTTTGCTGTTCAATAATTGTTTACCCATATTTGTTTAATATTTCCTTTATATTGGAGAAATAAAAAAAAATGTCTAAGGATAGATTTGGGAAGGAATGACAGGGAGAGGTCTGTTGGGGGGGGGGGGGAGTGGAAAGAAAAGGAATGAAAGTCTTGCTATTTTATTGTATACATTAAGTATTGTGAGTTATTTAATGATATGATTCTACAAGCCTATTCTATCTTTTAAAGTTTTTACAGTACTAGACTGACAATTTGGTCACAAATTTCATTTGAATTGGAAATCAGTTTTGAGGACTTCCAGATATAAGAGAAACTGTTTTCAATACATACAAATTTCAGTAATACAAAATGTAAGACATACAAAAATATTATCAAAATATGTATTAGAGGTGGTAAAACATAAATGTAAGATATGTCTCACATACAAATTTTTAATTTAGAGTTCATTTGCTTGTCACTTATTAGTAATTACTTGCAGTGAACACAAATTAGTCTATAATCATTAACTTTAATGTAATAGCAGATATTTCTTGTTGTCACAATCTTGACAAGATATTTTTTAAACTCCACTATTTTCTAACATTTCTTTTTTATCTTTATTATTGACCAACATTTTCCCTAGATTTTTTGTACAATAAAAGGCAACTTTACGATTATATTTACTTGAAATAAGGTTACTGATTTTATAACTAGTTCTGTTGATAAAAGATAATTTACAATATTTAACTATTTCAATGCACTCTTTATGGGAAGAGTAGACTAATTTTCAGCTCTTCGCTTTAACTTTTTTCTTAAAATATTATCTATTAAACTAACATCATCCTTATTATTAACAGCAATTTGTTTAACGACATTCAGTTCATCATAAATGTCATTAGGTGAAAGAGGTATAATAATAAGTCTATTACGCTGTGAAATTGTACCTTATTATTGTACCTCTTTCACCTAGTGACTGAGGTACATTATTATTGTGACTCTGAGTACATAGGTCAATCAGGTAGATCTATAAAAGTTAGAATTAAAGAACATGTAAATAGCTGGAAACATGGCTATAGAAACTCTAACTTTGCTAACCACATTTTGGACTCAGGTCATAGTTTTGATCCGAAATTGAATGTTAAACTCTTACATATAGAAAAAAAAAAACTAATAGATTAAATAATTTAGAATGTTTAGAAATAAATCAATCTATTTCACTTAGGCCTATTCTCAACTTAAATGACCAAATTGTATTAAATTCGTCACCCCTTCTAAAACCCATCCATAACATAGTTCATTAACCTTTATCTACCTGCTAGGTCATCCCCCTACCTTTCCTGATTTCTCTATTGTATTTCAGTTTCCTGTTACTTATGTTTAAATAGTTATACCTGTTAATTATCAGTTGCCTGATGATGCCTGCCACAAGGCGAAACAATTGTAGCTCATTTATGTTATTAAAATATTTGAAACTTTAAGGTTTTGCTTTATTTTATCTTTAATCATTAAATTAAGTTCATTGATAAATTATAGTGTATGTCAATTTATTGTCATTTGAAGATCTATATTACTGATTTAATACTAAAGTTGTTGTAATTGGTCTGACCTACACAGATGTTAGTTTTTTTTTTTAAATTTTTATTTTAGAAAATATATTGGTCACAATACTTGTTCTGTCTGTACCCTTATCCTACCCACTGCTGAGATCATTTCCATTGCATGTTTCAGCTTAGAAATGTATTGTTTTCAGTTTTTTGTGTACATTGTCCAGTAATTACCAGCGCATCACTTTTTTTATTGTTTTATAAGATTACCTATGTTGTTATGTTGTGAACGACTATCTATATTTTAGTATTTTACAAAAATGTCAAATGAAAAATAAAATTTTGTAGTAAGATCTGTGTGTTTATGTTTTGTGTGTGTTAAATCTAAGATGTTATTTGAAGACTAAGTACTTGAATTGATAGTTACATCCCCTATAGCGTTTACCAATCCATAGTGTTTGTATAACAAATATATATAGTAAAATAGGGAGATGTACTTATTGTCTCTACAACTAAAAGGCTGATTGTTCTATATTCTAATGCACTACTAAGCTTGATTTTCAAAGTTTATTTTTTAAAAAAACCCAACATATTACCCAAATATTTGACAAACTCAATAGCTCTTACTTAATTGTTTCTAATTCATGTACAGGGGAAAACTCAGAAAGGTGTATGAAAAAAGTAGATTTTCTTTTTGTCTTTACATATTTTAGTAAAAAATTAGCATTTTCATGACTTTACAATCACTGAACAAATATTTGACATCAATTTTGCTGTTTTATCATTCATATTTAAAAAATATATATCAGTTTTAATAGTGCTTGAATTAATCTCTGGTTGTGACTTCAATAGCCTTTGAAATATACTTGAGATGTGACTTATACTAATTATTATACTTCAAGAATAATTAAATTAAATTAAAAATTTCTTTAAACATATTTGACTATCATAATTAAATATATTCACAGGTTGTGTTGGGGGGTTGAGAAGGATAAAAGGAGACAGGGAGTATAAAGCCTCCTATATAATATATATATACGCTATATTTATCTGACTACCAAAGAAACGATTTATTTCTTTGAAGTTTAAAGAGCTTGTCTCAATCTAGAACAAATGAAAGAGATTTGAACTTAGTTGTTTGGTTTTATGTAAGAAACTTTAGCTAAAGAACATTTAAAAGAAATACACTCTGTATGTTTCTATACAAACTATAAACTTTGCTCTCTGGGGCATTGTAACTGTTCCTTACAAAAACTAGAACGAAGTTGTTCGACGGATTTTTATTTGTGTAGCATCATAAGAGTTATCTTCTCTGTTTCTCCCCATGTTATATAATGTTAATAGATTATTTATCAAACATAATAATTAAAAGACAGATTTTTTAATAGAATATAGATGGTATTCTGAAGATAGAGAATAGATTTTTGACCTCTCAGAGTGAAAATATACAGTTTCAGAAATTCACTTCTTGGGAATTAACTGGGAGTTGGGTTTCAAATGTAATATTATTAATAGTATTACTGGATTAGTAAAATAAAATTTTCTAATTTGTGGAAATTTCTAAAAAATAAACGTTTTAGGAAATAATAGATTTTTAAATACCTAAACTATTGTTTTAATTGCTTCTTTATTTTTACTTACTAAATATTTAATATAAAATGCATTACTGCGATCATACATGGGCTTGTGGGATTGAGGCTATATTATTAAATTGTCATATGTTTAATCACAACAACATAAGTCTCTACCTTCATATTTCAAATCTAACCTACAGAGGCAACAGTGGTGATCTCTTTGCACATCTTCAACACTCTAAGATAGAAGAGGACACGAGTAAGCAATAAGTAAGTACAATTAATTACAGGAAAAACAACTAAAACACAACTATTGTAATCCATTAGTGTACATTTTGATAAGATGTTTATCATAATCGAGAGGTAGTTCTTTACAATTGACATTAAAAACTGAACTAAAATAAATTGTAGTCTACCACCCAGTGATTTGATTTAGGTGTATGGTCAATTATTATTGTTAATTTGACCACAGTGTTCATTAAACTTTATAATTACACATTGTCTTAAAAAAATATATGATTAAACTATTAGTTTTTTTACATATGGATGACATGGAAAAAAAATTAAAAAAGGCTGCCATTATATTCATAGTTCCTATAATATAATAAAAGAACTGTTTAAAAATGGCCGTTATTCATAAATACATAAAACAATCAAGGTTTATTGGAAGCATTATTAGAGAGATAATATAAAATATTTATGTCTTACTTAAATTCATAGTGAACTATTGGAGGCTCTACCCCTTCAACATGTATACTGCTGAACTATAAGCCTAAGAATATTATATATTATAAATGTACATGTGATTAGGATGTTTACCTGCAATACTCTCTTTGGCAAATGTCTATCATCTTCTTCTGTAATTTGCGTTCTATAAATCTGTCGTTCAAACACTGGTGGGTGATCGTTGATGTCATTGACATGAATGACAACTACAGTATCGTTCTCTTGGACTTCGTCTGATGCTGTTATTATCAACTCATACTGTTAACATGCAAGGGTAAAGTATAAGTCTTTATTAATGTTATTATTATTATATAACATTTTAGAATATTATTAAGCTATAAATAAATAATTTATCATTAGAAGCGCATTTTATGTGTAGCTAAGACTGTTAATTGGTTCTAATGTTTGAAACCGTTTGACATAGTTATCGGAACGTTTTACATAAAATAAAATGTCTGCACGGTCTGTCTGTATGTCCTTCAAGACTGCAAGTGCATTACTCAACATAGTAACAACTGGAGTTTGGACAACTACCGGACAAACTGATAAAAAAACTAGTTAAATTACTGATTGGGATCCGGGTATGTTAAACTAGTTTTGGCGTCATTATTTTTCAAAAACCAAATCTTATAAGTTGGTTTGGAGGTGTGTATTGGCCCTTAATCTAATAAGATAAAAGAGTTATATCAGAATGACCAATGTAGTCATTTTTTAGTTATTAATAAAGAAATACGTCCATAAAACATGAATTTATTCGAGAATAAATTTCACTCATTCTCTGTACATTCACAAACCTTCTTATTTTTTTAATGAAAGGGATTTCTTAATCATCTCGAATATTGGTTTTAATTTTAGTTGATAATAAAATAAAAATAAATTAACGGCCGCCATATTGATTGTTTTCTCAATAACTCAGTTTAGGATATTCTGAATAAGATAAAGCTGATAGAACTATTCTTTCATATTGGAACAGAAAGAATGACATTTTTCTAATATAATAATGCCTTCTTCATATCTTCCTTACCTTTACATATTGAAAAATTAGGGTATGTTGTGACTCTGAGATCATTTGAATTTTAAAGTTTTTTCATTATTTAGTAAAATATAAACATAGTAGAAAATCTGTATATTTTAAAATTACCATGAATATAGTCCATGTTTTAATCTATACATTTACTACGTTTCTTATAACAAATACATTTTTTTTTGCACGAATATTTAATTTTATTTAAATTTAGAAACACATTTCAACAATGAAATACATTTTTATTATTTAAAAAAAATTAGCGTTCTCTATAAGGTATTTCATGATACATCTTATTAAAAACAACAATGAGTTTAAATAAATGAAAGTATAAAACTAAAAATCAGAAACTACTAAATTATGAGAGATAATAAATTATTAAGTTTATTACTAAATTACTTACGTCTTAGCAATCTTGTGTTTAGTATTTATTTATTAATATTTCATTACAGCTGTTTCGGTATAACATATACCATCATCAGATGAAACAACACGTTTACACAACACACTGATACACATTTCACAAAAATAAATAAACATAAAATGTTTGGTACTGCAGTACAAGTCGAAAATAATATAAAATAAAGTTTAGATAATATAGCCACATCTTTATAACGTGGTGGTCAACTGTTCACTCTAATAGTAATTAGTAATTTAGTAATAAACTTATTTTAAAGCATTCATGAGGCAATATGGAATTTATGGAATTAATAAATTATTGTTTTTATATATTAAATTGTACTCAGTGATCATAAATTTTAACTTCGTGAGGCTATAAATTTAGAACTAGATTCCGTGAATCCACGGAAGGAACCAAATGTTGCATTGAAAATGGAAGATTATAACTATATAATGAGATTAACAATCTTTCATTGAGTCAATGAGTATTTAAGGGTACTTCATAAACTTAAGCTAGGCGCCAGAATCGTAGAGATGGATTTCAATGGAAACAAAGTGGTGGGAAAAGTAAGGGGGCTCCAGGAGACGTTTTGATCTGGAGTAGTCGTCGTCATAGATAAAGCCTCGTAGATAAAGAAGGTGTTATAGAAGACTATGTTGTCGTCAGGAACGGAATTCTGGAGAACAAAAACTCAACATAGCAAAAATTGCAGGTCAAGATTGGAGTGCATTTGACAATAAAATAAAAGAAGAATAAGTTTAATTGCATTCTGCCAGATAATAAATTCTCATTTGCCTTTTCAATAATTTGAATAAGTTTAGTTTGATTTCTGCCATGAAATAAATTCCGAGTTCAATTTTCAATCGTTTTATGTTCTGCTACAATATTTTTTTTTTAGTTTTATTTTATATTGTTTTTTATTTAGTTTTTAAGTCTAGAATATGAAAGGAATAGTAAATAAAAATGGCGGTAGTTGGTAGATATTATGGAATTACGAGATAGAAGTAGGCCAACTGTATGTCAACAAATGTTTGCTTACATGTGGGAAAAAGGGTTGTTTAATTAGTGGACTGATAGAAATGATAGAGGAATGGTGACAATTAACTATTACCTGTATAGAAATATTTGTGACAAATTTCAGTAGAATACGTAATAGTCATTAGTTAGTAAACTGATTGAGGAATAGTAGGTTGTGGTTATGTTAATTATTGGAAACATGATATACATGGAAGATAGAGATTGGTTTATTAATTTAAGGTAACCAGCAACAAATTGAATTTATGATAGAAAGAATGTCATTTATAAAAATTGTTTAATCGCACACGCGATCTTTTCGTAAAGTATTTTCGAGAACTATGGTATTTTAATATGCTCTGAGTTAGCTATTCTCAGGTGGAAGCATTTTATGCTATTAGGTTAGAAGTTTAAGTAGGTAGTAGTGTACACTAAAATTTTTGAAATGAAACTTGGTAATTTTTCATTTTATGTCATTCTAAAATCAAATGCGTAAAACGAAACTTAGCAATTTTGTGTACATTCCAAGCCTGTCCCGCCTCCGTTGGAACTCATTAGCTTTCCTGGTATTATATCCATGCACTTGTCTTTTGACAGTAGGCATATATTTAAATTTGTAATACATAATGACTTCAAAAATGTATGTACATATGAAAGTTAATATTAACTGCTCTAATTTTGAGAAAACAGAAATTTCGTATTTAGTTTTATAACAGGTACACCAAGTTTTGTATTACCTGTACATATGACGAGGTCACTTCTTGTATTGCTTTGTACAAGGCAACAATTATTCCACCCTTTCTATCTAGAATGATAATGGAAAATGTTTAAACTAAGAATATTTTGTTTACCATTGTCTACCTTAATAGCTTTAGGTAAATTTAAAAAAAACTCACTAAATAATAAATGTAATATAAACCGATAAAAATATATCACATTATTAACACACACGTGCCTACAATTAAAAAATTAAAATTTAGAAGTGATTTATCCATTCGTAGTATGTGACATTGTAAAGTTAATAGAAACTTACGATTTATGAACACCAAGTTGATCTTTGTTATGTGATTCGGGAGAGTAATTAAAATGCTAATTATCTCTGACAAGTAGGAGTTAATCCTGAGTCACTGGTGGGTGTATGGTTTGGTATTATGACATAGTGATGTACCTCAAGGGTATTTTGAAGGCAATCTGGATGAGGTTTTAATTGAAGAAGTAGATCTAATTGTATCGAGGGCTTCCTGTTATGAATAACATTTGTGTATAATAAAACGTTTGAATTAGTTAATATCCTGGGGTAGAATGTACCTGGTGATTAAATTAGCTCTCATAATAAATGCAAATTAATATCAAGATTTATATTGTCAAATAATATTTCATATTTAGATTGGGAAAGAGACATTTAAATATGGGTTCAATGTATCGTAGTTTGTTTAATGATATTTTCCAATATAACATTTTTATTAATTATGAAATCAAATTAAAGTAATTATAATGCAATGGAAAAGTCAATGTTTTGTACAGTTGAAAAATCTTGTTCAGCTGTATGAATTATACAGTTTTCTTTCTATTAAAATTGTTTGCTTTCTCAATTAATTAGCGTCTATAAAATAGAAACTGTGGACAATTGATATTTAAATATATTTGCACAGTTTTTTATAAGTTATATATATAATTTGATAAACATTTTTAAAACGTATATTAGGAAAATTAATATATTTGGTGCTTTGGTCTCATGGCAGCTACCATACGTATGAATAAAGTAATCCACAAACAAAGTTATATTTCCGATTTTGTTTAAATATTGCACTGTACCTTGGATTACACACAAACAGATAGAAAGCTGGCTGACGTCATCATTTGGAAAGTATATTTTTTGGACTCGTGAGAGATAGAATAAAACTCAAACACAAGATCTCACAAAAATTACGTTGACTTAACCAAATACGTTTCAACGATAAAATCGACATCCTCAGTGTTACATCATCTACAATAATTAAATATAACTCAGGAGAGATAAAATACTATATATATATATTTGAACTCATAAGAGATACAAAATTATATTTCTAGGGAAAACGTAATTTATGTTTTTACTCATTAAATAACTTTCATTAAACTAGTAATACTTAGGAGGTATTTATTATTTGTTAATGTTTCATTCATTCATTCATTCAATGTTCTTTTATCTTACATTACTAAAGACTAAGAGTAATTTAATCGTCATAATATAGAACAACATTTAACATAACGAGTATTGTTAAAAATACATATATTTGTCGAATAAATAAAAAGTTTTACAGCATATATTACTCGTAAACTAATTATTTAAACAAAAAGCAGGAACAATCTCTTAGAAAAGTGAGCACTTAAAAAATTTGTTTTAAAAAATTTTGTTTGTTTGTTTTGTTTACAAAAGTATTCTGCAGACAAAATACGGACCTGTGGATAAAACTCTGAACTTAATTCTTCCTTCTGTGAACGTCGTACGTTAATGTTTTACGGATTTTGAGCACCCACAACAGTTCTTTCTAAATAATTATCCATTTATATACAGTTTCTGAAGTCCTTCATGTAACGTACAAATTTTGAATTATAGTCTACATTTTCTATGGTTGAAATGAATGTTATTTCACAATGAAAACAGGTAAAGTCAGTAGAGGAAGTTTAAAGTTTTCTATTATTGTATTGTATAGAGGACTTGAATTAATTTATTCAGTAAATAGAAATAATGAGATGATTATTTAATTCCACAAAACAACTTTAATTGCGACATATGTTTCGCCGTTAGGCATTTTCAAGCAACTAAATTGAAAACAAACAAGTCTAAACTAAAATATCTAATATCATTATAAACCTGCGTTTTATTGCTCTAGAAATATAGGAAAATTAATAATTAACAATAAAGATAAGAGAGATAGTTTAGAAAATAGTGGTGTATATAAAATTTCTTGTAATGATTGGAATTGTGAATACATAGGTCAATCCGGAAAGTCAGTTAAGAATAGAGTTAAAGAACATGTATACAGTTGGAAGTATGGCAAATCTAATTCAAATTTTGCAAATCATTTATTAGACACAGGACATAATTTTGATCCTAAGTTAAACGTTAAACTTTCTGCATATGGAACAAAAAAGTAGGAAACTCAATAACCTGGAATGTTTAGAAATCAATATATCAATTTAAAAAAAAACCATGCTTCCAACTTAAATGAACAAATACATCTTAACTCATCACCACTATTGAGACCTATTATGTAACTTTTGTTTTCTAAAACACCCCCACTTCCATCCCACAGGTTAGATCATTGACCTTTCTTTTGTCATTTCTCAACCCCTTTACCCTTTACTCTTTTAACCTTTCCTTTTGTCTCACATTTTTAGTTTAGACTTGTTTGTTTTCAATTTAGTTGCTTGAAAATGCATAACGGCGAAACATATGTCGCAATTAAAGCTGTTTTGTGGAATTAAATAATCATCTCATTATTTCCATTATCATGGAATTCCATCATGTACCGACTGTTGTAACAATTTACTCAGTACCGACAATAAATTTATTCAGTAAAGAAAGTTGCAACTTTTGAGTTATTTTAGTGTATATATAAAATGTCGTTAGTTTTATGTAATAAACAATTACAATGGTCAACTGTGAGAAAGTAAAATTGAATGAGTTAAAAGTGACACCTCGTACAAACCATGTTTAAATATCGCTCCTGGTATTTTTAATATTAAACCTTCTCTTGTATTGATATTAAAACTGGTTATTAATATTCACTAAAAGTGAGAATTAAAATACTCATCAGGTTTAATGTAGTACAATATAATCTAATCCAAACGCTTTTATAACAATACAAATAAACACCATTTACATCACAAAGCCCTTAGCGCATTGATATGTATTCTGAAATTGCAACCCTTACTATAATTACAACCCCATTCCGTACGTCTCAAAAATACCCCTGGGGTTCATCAATATGCCGTAATACAAAACCACAGCGTGTTCAATACAGACACCAGTGAATTGAAACTAATTTACACATGTCAGCGGTAGTATTTAAATTATTTCCCTGTTGCACACACCCGAGCGAAGATAAGACAACTAGTTTAGTCTTTAAACTGACTTTTGATTGAATTTATACTGATAGTGATATATATATATATATATATATATATATATATATATATATTTCAAATTTTTTAAACATTTATTTAAAAGCAATTCTTCGTTAATAAACATATATAATTTTTATCGGTTTTTATTTAATTTATGATTTAATATTTTAAAATACCATTTACAAGTAGGGAAAACGTTTTAAAATTAAAATCATATTAATCAAAACACTTTTCACAAAATTGAGTGGGGTTTTCAAATTTAATTCTGAATAGTAATTTTATATATATTAAGCTTTACTTATTGATTTTTATTTCGCAAATTATTACATTTCACGGAAATTTGGTCTTTTTCGTTTGTAACCTCAACTAAGTCGACGTTTTTAAAGAGATTTCATTGTTTATTTAATTTTCAGATCTGAAATTTCTAAGCAGATATTTTTAAATACGTTCCACTGAATACGTTTTGACGTTCAACGCGATAGTTTTGTATGTACAGATGTCAGACAGTTAGTGCAATGTTTATATATCGTAGTTTTTCAGTATTGTCTATAAGTATATTTTGAATCTAGTTAAAAATCTTTCGATACATCTAAAGTTATTTGAATGCCTAATAAAGTGGTTTATTCTGCACCTATATTTGCCAATACTTTATTAAAATATGTGACAAATTGAAAATAATTTTATTTTTGAAATAAAGTTTAATTTTTAAGCAACAAAAAAAATATTAAAATCGTTCTATCAGATTTTGAAAGTATGAAAATAACTCGTGATACCGCCAAAATGTGTATATAAGCCAAGTTTTGATCAAAATAAGTCTACCCGTTTTACTTGGGCGTTGTCAGACAGAAGATAGTAAACAGAAATCGTTTCACAAAAACTTTTTTAAAACTTTTATAGACGTCACTAAAACTGATATTTTAAACAAAATTAAATGTAAATTGTGTTGGTAAATGTGTAAAGTTAAATGTGAAAATTCTCTTATCTTAAATAGCTGATGAGTTAAAGTTTTATTATTATTTGTTACTAAGTATATTTAAGTATATTTTAATTGCTCACACCTATGAAAACTCGATCATGATATACATATACAAAAATATCATATTCTAAGTGTAAAAAATTAGCATTTTAGACTCATGAGGCATTTAGAGACAAGAAGAATCTTGGGAATAAGTGTTTAATATTTTAAAAATTGCGCCATTTATAAATGCATTCAACGAATAGCCTAAATCTAGGCTTAGGTGCTAAACGCAACTAAAATTCAATCTACTGAAAACAGTATTGCTCTTTTATTTATTATTTAGTATAGATTTTAACGTAATCCTACTAAGGTGAAAGTTACTTACGTATTTAAAATATAAACATAATTCAAATACTATTACAATAATGGGTTCTTACGTATTAACGCCACCGCAGCAGAAGTTGCGCTAATGCACATGCGCCAATAAAGAGCAAACTGGTTTGAGGGGAGCAGAATTCCATTTTGTTCAGCTTTGAGATTCATATACTTTCATTTTATGATTTGTCGCAAACATTTTAGGAGTAGATTGGCGGCACTTCACTTTTCAAGCTCATATTTATCCATGATCTAATTTCAAATTATTAACTTCTATAAACTTACGAAAGGTTAGGCCAGGTGTTTATGTGTGTGTGTGTGTGTGTGTATATATATATATATATATATATATATATATATATATATAGCTACCTGGCCAAACCTGTCGTGATATATAATTATATCGCAAAGTAAGCAAATATTGGCGCATGCGCATTAGCGCAACTTCTGCTGCGGTGGCGTTAATACGTAAGTACCCAATAATGTTTAAATAGAGAATTAAATTATTAAAATATTTAGTACAAGTAAACGTCTCGAAATATAAAAATATTACAAAAAATAAAAGTGTATAAAAATTGTTGCACCGGGTTTTAGGACGGACATTATTCCAAAAATAATATTTTTGGATTCAAATAAAAAGATGGATGTTTTAGTGAAAAAACGAATTCTTTTTGTTTTACTTCAAAATATATAAATATTGAGCTTGACTTGTACTCAAATAAAACTTGAACACAAATTCTCACAAATAGTAGACTATGTTTAAAACTCGTTTCAACAACAAAGTCGCCATTTGTAGCGATACACAAGCTACAATAACTAAACTCTAAATTGGTTGTTTATCTATCAACTACTTTTTTTATATCTCTTATTCTATCAAACTCTACACATAACTTCCTTCATATTATGCAGATTATATATTCACCTGGTTGTATCAAAACGTTAAATTTATAATAGATAATTTTAGCATCCATTAGCTCACAAGTTTTAGAATAGAAAATCACTTATTTATTTAATTATTTACACCACAGAGAGTATATTATATTGTTGCAACACATTGTGTGTAAAATATTAAATGCAAAACAACATTAAGTTACGTATGATCTACTAACTCTAACCAAAAATAGAACAAATCTTTTACACAATTTTCATAATACAACATCTTGGCAAAGAAAACTTTTAGTTTATAAAAAGCATTCTAGAGAAAACATTTAGAAATGAACATGAAGAGACTTAGGAGTAATCTTATAGTTATCATACACACGGTCTCATGCATAAAGTGCTGAGTGCATGAGACATAACTATCTATCATTCTCTGTTACTATACTCTTCCTTCTTTTAATGTTGTACATTAATGATTTACCTTTCTGAGTAGTCATACAAGTTTGTTTTAATATTTATCCAACTGGTATACTCATACATTTATCCTGAGGGTTTGGTGTATTTATACGCAATTCTTGCAATCCTTTTAAGGTTCGTAAACATTCTGAAGTAATTACAGTAAATTGTTTCTACGATGTAGAAACGAGTTAAGAAGCATGTAAAAGAAGCGAGATAAAACTAGTAAAATTCAGTAAGAGGTGTTTCTATTTATACTTTAGTTTATAGAAGAATCTTTTTGTTGACTTGTCATGTAACGGATAAACTGATATGATGGGACAAAATATTAACTTGATGGTTTTATTCACCCACTGAGCGTAGTATCGAGTAAATTTGGTAACTGTAAACAAAATTGACTAATCAACAAATTGAAAAAGTGATTTTCTGTATGACGTCTGTCTGTCGTCGTTATCGTTTGTATACAGGGTGATTCACGAAGTTATCCCCACACTTATACAGCTCATTCTACTAGTAAAAATAATGAAAAAAGTTCATATAAACATATGTCCTATCTCGTTTAGTTTAGCGTCTGTCTGTATGTGTTTTTTATAAAAAAATTTCTATCTTAAAAATGGTTTGAGATATCAAGTTGAAACTTTTTAAATTTAATGACCTTATTAGTGTGCATCTTAGATAAAAGTTTCAAAATAATATCATTTACAGAAACAAAATGGCGGTCATTTAAAATGTTCAAATCCTAATAACTTTAAAACGAGTGATGTTACAAAAAAAAGGAAAGATACATAAAAAATAACCCCTTTTAATACAAGCATTTTAATACACCAATTGTTTCATGTGTCCCCAAACAGAAAAATCCATCGGTGTGAGATCCGGGGATCTTGGGGGCCAAGGGACAGGACCACCGCGTCTGATCCATTGATTTTCATACACTGCGTTAAGATGCTGTCGGACTGCATTTGTAAAGTGGGCCGGGGCCCCATTGTGTTGGAACCATATTTGTTGCCTAACATTGAAAGTAACATTTTCGAAAGGATACACAAAATCAAATCACACACAACATTAAAACATCTTACTTATTTCTGTTACTACTTATCTTAGATCAATAAACTAGGTACCAAATTGCTTGTATTAAAAGGGGCTATTTTTTATGTATCTTGCCTTTTTTTTGTATTGCATCTTTTATTGTAACAAAAAACCGAACACCAAATTAAAACATAGTCATGTAAGATTGACATTTCTAGAGTTTACACTGTACGTGTTTGATTGAAAACAAAGTTTACAATTTATAACAATAAATTTTCCTTATTTTGAGATTAGAACCGTAAATAATGCATAATAATCAAGTTGAAGATAGTAGAAGTTCAACAAGAAATAAATTCCAAACGTATACAATGACACGTGAACATTCACGGACGTTGGCCATTTTCTCAATTAAAATTACAATAATAATAATAAAAACGTTAACACTGACGCAGGCATTACCAAAATACTGATAACAAAATAGCTGGAAAGGGAATTAACTTTTGCTATTGAGTAAAACAACAACAAGAAATGCTCAATAGAAGTCAATATAATTTTTAAATCTATAACATCACTTTTTTGCAAGTCATGTTGTATTTGTACCTAAAACTGATAAATCACAACTATTACTTATAGTTTCTATTTATGTTTTAAATGGTTAGTTATGCTACATTTATAAAACAACAAACATGTCAGTAAGTTATCATCAAAACAGTTACTGATGATTTACAACAGAGAATCCAATTCGATTAGTAACTAAGTAATATGGTTATTAAGTAACTAACATTAATATGACCCAACCGTATCCTTAATAATATCAATAAAGTCAATTTTGTATTAATTTTACTTCTCAACTTTACAAATTGGTTTCTAATGAACGGAAAGGGGAGCTCAGTTGATCCAAGTAATTAACTAAATAAAACAAATGACCTCAATAACGCTCTTCAGCTCAATAACCTAATTGAAAAATAGCACAAATTTATAAAAAACAAATCTATCTTTTAGCTTATTATTACAACCCATTAAAATATATATATATTATAAATTTAAAAACTATTCTTTACTTGTACATTTCATTTAGTAGGCCCAATATTAAAATAAGAACTATTATTATGTTTCTAATAGCCTAATATAAATGATTTTACATAACAAAAACTACCTTATGACAATTATACCAATTAATTGTCCAGAATTAAGCTGTATAACAATGGAATTAGTTGTTCTATTTTATGTTAAATCAGTCAACTATATAAAATAAGGATTATGAGAGATATATTAAAAAATGAATATATATTATGGTAGAGAAATATAAATAACATTTAACATTAATACAAACTAAGTGTAGCAATGAAGAAGAGTTTCAAATTACAATAAGCACACGTGTAAGACTCTACGGTTATTCAACTTGAAGTTCCCAATGAAATTAGCAAACTACACAGAAAAATCCTGAGAACTGGACTCTGTGAACTAAACAAATTTTCAAGGTAAAACACTCGATTGGAAAAAAGAAACGTCCAATCAGAAATAGCCCGCGAATATTACCTAAGAAATCCAGAGGAAATACAAAGCTAATTTGAAATGAATAACCGCGTAAATAATAAGGGGGGGGGAGGCTTGAAAAATTGTTTTCAGTCCTTAGACAAATCAACGAGAGGTAATAAAAGAAAAAAAAATCACATGAGTGACTATTCAATAAAGTTAAGCAAGTTCCAATATAAGAGTAATAGCGTATTACGAAGCAAACAAAAATCAAAAGGTATTTCAAAGTCAAGTGTTAGTAAAAATTCAAAAATTAAATTCATAATTTTTACAGATAAAGAAAAGTGAAAAGCGTGTCAAGTGAAACTTAAAAGTGCTACGACGTAAACACAGCGCATTATGTGAGTAGTTAGTTAGTAATTAAACATTCATGTAAGTGATATTTCATAATGAAAATCAATTAATTAAAATTAAAATCAAAATCAAATTAAAGTCAATACAACAATTCCGATCACAATAATTGAAATTATCTTTAAATAAACTATTTGTAACTAACACTAGGTTTTAAAAATTCAAAATTTCTTTGGGATAAATTACCTGAAATAAGGATCTTACGATACCTTCGAAGCAATTTTAAAGGAGTTAAAAAAAAGTGAGTCAACATTTTTGTAAATATCAATAAAATTACAACTGCAAAGCTTTAAGTTTAATAAGGAAATACTTTATTATGTTGAGTAAGTAAGCAATTGTATATTAGATTGCAACTAAACTCTTTAAAACAAAATGGATTTTTTTTATAAATAAATGTTAAGTGGGCTGTATAGAAAACATGGTACATTTATGTGTAGCGCAAATCTAAATATTTTTTAATAATAATCAATTTAGTTAATTCTAGTAAGTTAGATAAGTATAGAAGTTTTAAGGTTAATACAATTTAGCAATTAGTCTCAAAATATTTGTATGTTAAAAGAAAATTATGAATTTATTCAAGCGAAATAATAATAATACATAAGTAATCTAGTCTCTGCATTTATTTAAAACACTGAGTCAGATAAATCCTGTCATTTCCAAGCGGTAGTGATTCGAAAATCGAATTTGGTGGACCGCCAACAGACATAACTATAACGAGGAAAAGGCATAAGACCAAAAGTCTTACAGTATAAAGAAATATGACTTTTTTTTTTTTAAATTATTAAATTGACCTACTATTGCATCCGCTCATTTAACAAAGCTAGAAACATGGGACCTATTAATTATAATCCCAGAGTAAACACACAGACTTGGGCTCGCGCGAATACACACACATACAGTACACAAACTTAATAATAAAGTAAAAAATTCCAAAATGGTGGTAGTTTAAATTATATATTTACTTTTTAATCGTAAGATTCAAAATGTTACCAACAATATTAAATTAATAGAATAATTTACATTCTTTACATTCTGGATATATTGTATCGAGTTTAAAAAAAGTCCCGGGACGGTTAAATAACTAATAAACTAGAAAAGTAGAAAGCTAAAACATTAGAAATGATTTATGGTGTAAAGAAACTTTTTTTATAGTAAAACTTTTTTTTTTCATAACAATGTAAATTCATCCCAACCTCTAAATTTAGTTTTCGTGGGGGAACTCAAAATTTTAAATCTATACGCTTTGTTTAATAGAAAATAATTGCGCTAATTAGAGGTCACTCCATCTTACTCCACTCTAAAATGGCGCCCGGTAAAATATTTTATATTCCAAATTACTTCATAATCTACTCTAAGGAAAATTGGAAGACGAAATTATTATAGCAATTCTAGTAATGATTGATTATATAAGTAATGATGCCTTGTAGCATCTAGTATTTTAGTTAAAAGTTACACGTAAAGTAGGTTTCTTTGAATGTATTTGTTACTAAAAATCTTTGAGAAAATTTCTTCATAGGTGTCCATTATGTTTTTTTAATACTTCCGACTATAATCGATGCTGTAGAACAAGTGTGTGTTCAAAATTATAAAAAAATAGAAAAGAGCAGAATGATAAAAACAGACAATCATAATGAAGACTATTATTTACAATTAATACCAATTTATGTTATAATTATAATAAAATAGATGATATGGAACTAGCCTATCAAGTATTGAAAATAATAACAATACAATTTTAGTTTGTGTTTACACAGTACACCACACAGTACATTTGGTACATTTGGTCTTTAACACTAAAACGTTGATAAAAATTTTCATTGTTTTCAAGTACGTACTGTGAAATAATTTATCATCTTGACATTTACCTGTGAATATATAATTATTCATACAAAAAAGAAGGGGATTTGTTGTGAGACCAATGTAATCTCGGGACAAAGTTGATACAAAACATTGTTAGATTTGCAGTTAATAATATTTTATATAGAGTAAATTTTGCCTGTATGTCTGACTTGTGTGAATTATATCTGACTCACTAATGGGTTTATTGAACAAATTGTGGTTTTGTAGAATGGTGTCAATATGGACTTCATAGATACTTTCTAGGAGTAAGGAATGTGGTTGTAATTAAATTGTAGTAAGGGTTGAAATTGGAGATTGTAGATCAAAACATAGCAAGGGTTTCGTGATAAGAACGGCGTTTTTGTGTATTGTTGCAAAAGAGTTTTAAATTATCTGAATATCATACGGTATATTGTACTGTAATACAAGTAGTTTCGTTTTATCAACTTGTTTTAGATATTTTCAATACGATATCCAAGAGATGTTATGGTATCACAAATTTTCATCTTTTACAGTTGACAATTTTTATTGATATCAAATAAACATATAAATATACTTATGTAATAGAAAATTAATCTTATCTTATTCAATTGTACATGTTTTCATTGCTTTAAAAATACCACTTTTCTCAACATCGTGTAATGGATCACAGATGGATCTTATCTTCTTCATCACAGAAAGTGTGGACGACAATTACTTTAACACTTTTCCGTTCCTTGAAAGGATTTCAAGAAATATGTG
The DNA here is from genome assembly GCA_963513935.1 of Aphrophora alni. Classification (NCBI taxonomy): domain Eukaryota; kingdom Metazoa; phylum Arthropoda; class Insecta; order Hemiptera; family Aphrophoridae; genus Aphrophora; species Aphrophora alni. The sequence continues at coordinate 56,244,142 of OY740771.1, forward strand.
TAAATATACCAGATACTCTAGACAAATGTATACCAAATGGATAAATATTAAAACAACTGCCACTAGTTCTCACAATCCGTAAACCATTAACGTTCAACATTCAAAGAAGGAAGTGTGAAACAACAGAGAATAATGCATAGTAATGGTTCTATGCACGAGTCCGTGTGAAAAATTACAGCTAAGTGTCTCCTTATGTTTATTTCTTCAGAATACTTTTTGTAAAAATATATTTACTTTCTTTCTTTTTTAAAAGATTTGTTTTAACATTTTGGTTAGTGAGTGTAGTAACTACCGATCGGTTCGAAATAGTTGAACCAAAATTATTAAATGCTTTGAATTTTATTTAGAACGAAAGATTTTTAATATTCCTATTCCTATTTTTAATATCACACCATAGCAACTTTGACCAAAAATTAGTCATTAGGTAAAATACTTATTCTATATTTCATATTGTTTAATTATCCGGGACATCGGTTCTTGAGATAAAACAGGAGAAAATGATATGGACAGAAAATAAGATTTAATGAAAAAGAGGAGGAATAGAGATGGAAATATTATATAAAATTTCCCAGTATTAAAAGTGAAGTCGCCAGATGTGAGTGGGTGAAAAAACATGGTAACTATAACATTTATAATGATATTATAAGTAACTGACCGTGTTAGATAGTGTATTGAGATATACGATCATGCGTTACAGGCAAAACAAATAATCGATAAATACTAACATACTACAGACGTAGATAAAGATGGCAGGGATTTCAAACACTTTGAAGAATGTCCAACATCTCTTCCTAGTACTTCAAAAACCCAAATTGAAGGACCTTGTATTTACGGTAATGTGTCGAGAGCAAAGCATCAAGAAAAAACTAATATTATACTACTTGGAGACAAATAATGCTTAAGTGTGTGTGTTAGTGTAGAATTGGAGTGCATTATCAAACTATATGATTGATATGTATGGTTTCAACAGTGCTACTAATGATTTATTGTCTAAGAATTAGCTACAGTGTCTGATGACGAAAGAGATTACAAATTAATTTTATTTCACCCACCATTTAATCAATTACCTCATGTATTGCAATAACAAGTACTGTAACAAGTAACGCATTGGTTAGAAAAACAGTACCCCGAACTAGCGTGGAAACCAAATCCCACGCTAGTCCAGGATCCTATGGCGTAAAATAATATTCTGATTTGAAGGAGGTACTTCGAGAAAAATGCAATTATTGGAAGTAATATTTTAAAGGAAGTGAAAAACAAAAATTTATTTTTTATTTACTCTCTGATTTTAATGCGATTCTTGAATTTAAATGATCATAGTTCTCCAAATTTGAATGTATTGAAAAAAAATCAATTTTGGAATGAAACAATTTTAAATTCCTGTATATTAAAATAGCTTTGTATGTTTTATTCATAGAACTGACACTATTTTAGTGAAGAAAAAAAGATCCCATAATTTACAATAGTACTAGTAGTGATAATAAATTATAATGTAAAAAGTCTTTTACTTCGACAGACTATTCAGAAAATGAGATTTTTTTAAAAATTTATTTAATTGCACAGAAAGAAATTGAATGAAATCTGATTTTTTTGGAACTAAATTAATGGATTCAATTGTCTGTCTTCATGGCGCATGGGAATGAAAACATAAATAATTAAGAATTAGACATATACACTATTTAATCCTGATTATATTTTAAGTAAAAATGTGTATATTGTTATAATTATTATGAAAATTGTAAATCTCTAGTTATTGAAACTGAAAATATTAAGAAGGAAATATTTTAGTATTGGCCTAAACAGAATCCTATTATCAACGATGTGGTGACATCCGGATTTTTCTACACTGGAGAAGATCCCTTTTCAAATTAAATTCTCGATGCATGTTATTCAATTTTCTTAGTTATGTTCAATAATTGGGCTGAGAAAGACACTCCGACACAGTTTGTAAATTGTCGAAATTGTCAACTTTATATAAAAATAACAATGAATAATTTTAGAAATAAATTTGCATTTGAGTTACATAAACCAGCTAGTAGAAATTTTTCTACCAGTTTTGTTGAAATTAAAGTTTCAAATGATTTATATTAGACAGATTTAGTTGAAATGATCCCATAATCTAGAATAATAAAGGTTATAAATATATACTTGTTATGATTTATTGTTTTAGTAAATATGCCTTTACTATCCCGATAAGTCTAAATGTGCAGCTAATATCGTTGGAGCCCTAAAGCTTATTTTAAATAAATATTCTAGGCAAAATTTCAAAAAGGATAATGTAACGGAGTTTAATAATTTAATAACCAATATCCAACTCTTTCATAAAAAAATCATCGATTTTTGAACGTTTAAATAGAACAATAAAAGAGAAAATGTAGAAATATTTTACGATTCAGAAGAATTTCAAACGGTTGAAGATATTAACAATTATTATAAAAATAATTATAATAATACTCCCGAAACAAAACGGAAGAAGTTCGATTGAATAAGCTTTCTGAAAATATTAATTAAGAAAACTATGCTAAGATGGATAATAATACACATACAATACCATTGAAGCTTGTAAGAGGACAGAATATAATGATGTTTTTAGAATCGTATTTAGTATTGTAGAAAGAATTGAAAAATATATTATATCCAACTATGGGTTGAATAGCAAATGAAAAAAGAAATAATGAGCAAAAACATATTAAAAGTTCCTGTTGAGAATTTTAAATGCAAAACAACACCCCACAAGAAAAACACATTTAAATCTTGTATTGTCTAAATAACAATATATTTTATTGTCGAAAACACAAATGTGTTTAGCCAAAATTGAATTGAATTTAGTGATTATTTTGTTACTTTCAAAGGCAAGTTATTCTTAATATATTAAATAAATAATTGTAGATAAATTTAATTAATCAGACTTTTTAAGTGTAAATTATGTGCTAGCAGAACATTACGTAAAATAAACGTGGGAAAGTTTAAAATGTAATTACCATAAGAAATGGAGAGGTAATTTAAACAGAAGAAATATTGAACTAACGTTTAAAAAATTAAAATGTAAATGCACCATTTGCCAAAATTCCTATAAGGAAATGTATGGCACTTAAAGTATTTGATATTGATATTAGAAAGTACTAATTTAACGTGTCAATCTTAAAACTAATAAAAATTTTAGGTTAACCATGTCCTCAAGATGCTACAGAGCCGAGACACGGTGCGGAGACTGAAAAGGACAAAACCGCTGGACCTAGTGCAGTGATGTGTTGTGGATCAGCCGAATGAAGCGAGTGTTAATGTAGTGAAGTCACTCATTGGAGTGACTTTTAAAAATGTGTATTAGTTATGCAAAATAAGCTACTAGATAAGATTGTATCTTAGTTGTAGTTAATAAAGGAAAAAAAAAAAAAAAAAAGGTTAACCTTAGATTAAAGTGATACAGTTTTACTTGAACTACTCTATTTGTTAGATAGAATAAAACTGCAACACAAGCTCTCACAAAAATCATGTTTACTTAATCAAACGCGTTTCAACGACAAAGTCGTCATCCTCGTGATACATGCGATACAAACTGTAAATCACTTCAAAAATTTCGGAAACACTTTTCGTTTTCTACACATATTAAAAACCAAATATCATCAGATAATAATTTAACTTTTAACTTTAACTTATGTAGAAGGTTCAGCTCTACTGACTTGAATGCCATGTTTATAAATAAATATTGAGCTTGACTTGTGAGATAATGTTAGTTAGAATAAAACTCGAACACAAGATCTTATATTCTATATAATATTGTCTCACAAGTCAAGCTCAAAATTTATTTCACACTTTATTTGTGACTGCTGGTACTTCTGCTTCTTGTGGTGTAGTATTTTTAAGTAATTTTATTGAAAACAGTTTGACAAAATTTGCCTTAAAAATTAGGTTTAAACAACAACAAAAAAATGGAATTTTCACTGTTATATTATTTTATACAAGTACAAAAAAAATAGTTTCACTTAATAAAATAAATTAGTTTAATTTACATTAATGAAAATGTAATGTATTGATAAATTATAGCAAATGATGTCAGAATAGCAACTATACAGTGAGATTAGATCAACAATATGATTATTTTCCATTAGACGATGACTTAAATTTATTTACACCTCTTAGAAATTATTTAATTGGTTTATAAGCCTTTAGGGTTTATAAAATTTTTCGTATAGCCGTGAACTGAGATCTTTTTGAAATGATATATCATGTTACAATCTAAAAGTATGTAATTTTTAAGTTACAAACCATGAAGTGAAAAACAATAATACTTCCTACATACATTGGACTCACATAAATCAAGCTTATACAGCGAATAAAAAAATTGCTTTTATGTAGAAGTTGCTAAGAATTATGAAATGAATTAAGTAGGTTCAGTTTCAAGTAGCTCAACTGTATATCTAATGTAAATGATATAATTTAATCATTTTCTCGTAAGTTCTGAAACAATAACTGGTTGCATATTAATAGTGTTCTACATTTTAATAACATATCTACATAGATACAATTGCAAAAGCATTATATCTCTTTTAATTAATTAATTTAAAAAATACTTGTAAATATTTCAGGCTATCTATTTTTTATCAGCAGAAAAAATTAGAATTTCTTTTTACAAATTATAACTGACAAAAGTGGGTTTGATTTAAAGAGGAAGCATTTGTTGTAAAAAACACCAAAATTGAAAAATATAGTCCTTTGCTATTCTATGGTCATAACATAACAGCTTGACGATGATTATGATATCCACAAGACTGTGTATGATAAATTCATTTTTAAGCAAAATAAATGAAGATGGATGATCAAAAGAAAAAAAAAACACAGTTAAGGAGTAATGTAATTAATTGATTACAAACTTTTGACAGAGTTATGTGTTAAATAATAATACTAATTAAAAAAAAAAAAAAAACTGTTAGAACACAAATTTTAGTCAAAAAAACGTGTACTTGATAGTTGACAAATATGACGTCATCATTAAAATTTAAACATAAAAGAATTAAATTTTTGAGATTAAAGAAACAATTGTACATTTTTAGGCCAAATTTTAAAACTTTTGAATCGAATAATCACATGAAGGATGGCGTAGTGACAAAAATTTCGCATATATCAGGGAAATATATTCTTATGAGTTTTGTATGTTTAAACAAATTAAATTAATTTTTTACTGTGTGTACGTGTGTAAAGTAGTTAAAATAATGTAATTTTTGTAGGCTTAAAATGACCACCAATGAGTGGCGAAACAGCTGTCGTAAATAAACAAGAAAGTTCTGCTTTCAACTAAAGGTTTATATTTGATTATTACTTGTACATAACAAACTGAATGTTCCATGAAAACATGTTCTAGGGACAAAGATCGGAATTAAAAATAATTAAAAAACGTAAATTATTTTTCGTAATAACTATTAACTTGAACCTTTAACTTATGCATGTTGAGAGCGGAGTAACTGTTATTTACGAAATATATTCAACCAATTTCAAAACATACTTCTATAATTGCCCCTTCATATCAGACAACCTGTTACACATCACGTAGGATAGGGTGGTTGCAGTCTCGCTGATTGAAGGAGGTTACGCCATATACAGACACACATTTCAGCAACTATTGAGACGTTCATGCCACTCTGTAATTTCCTTTTATAGTCGTTATTAAAAATGTTATATCTAGCTGTTAGAAATAAGATAAACATGTCACAAGAAATACTACAACACTTACTTCATGTTTTGTTTCATAATCCAAAACGCCAGACACATAAACGTCACCAGTCCAAGGTTTAACGGCGAAAACGTTTTTGTCGTTACCACTTGTAATTTCGTATCTGATATGGGAGGCTGAAACATAAATTGTTATTGTTATATTTTCGAATTCAATAAAATGTTTATACAAATATTCATTCACATTAGTGTGTTATTTATTTATAAATATATTAAAATAAATATAAGGTTCAAAAACATTACACAAACTTTCTCACTCACACAAATAAATCCACCCCTAAATCCAAATAAAAATGAACTAAAATTTATTGTCACCAAAAATACCAGTAAATTGTTAATAAAAAAAAGTCCAAATGAGCTTTGGACATCGTTTTTAAACAATAATTAAATATGGGCTTAAACTTTCTTAGCTTGTATGAAAATACATCCTCAGCGTTAATGGAATTTAATTAAGATCAAGTCATAACAGAGTGTGTCAAGGTTAATTTTAGTTTTGTCAGTTATTTCTGAACCGTAATATTTTGTTTACTTGAGATTTTGCACACGTTTGGGTCATTAATCTTTACATTAGATTAAAATTTGAATGAAATCTGTTGCGCCTGTGTTGAGAAATTACATTTTTTAGAACTGCCCCATGGACAATTTATTGGTTTTACCTATAACTCACAAACTGTTACATTTGGAGAGACGGTGAGCAATACGTTTTATTTGGATACGTGAGAAAAATTTGATCAAAATAGTTGAAGTTGATTTTGTAAAAATCAACTTTTTGTGGTTTGTTATTATAGTTTCTTCAAATTTTGAGTTATGAAAGAATAATAAAAGATTCCTAGGTGTGGAGAAAATATATTCACAAACATAATTTGATTAAAATCTGTGAACATGTTGAAACTGTATAGTACCGCACATATGGCAGACGCCAGACGAGAGAGAGGTACAATAAAAAAAAGAAAGAAAAACACTTTATTGGAGTCAGGAGTCTTCAAAGAGGCAAGAAACTTGAAATAGATTTTTGGCCTATTGTTTAACTTCCACTATATGACGAATTTGTGATAAAGTAGAAAAATATTGTACTATCCCACAGAGAGTGAAAAGAAAAAGACCTAATGCTGAAAAAATAAGCCGTCTACAAGCAATTATAAAGAAATTATATCATATAAGATGGCTATAGTTCAAGTACAACATTCAGACCAAAAACTGAACAAGGAAGATCTAGAGTAGATTGAGGATTCCCTAGCTATGGAGTTTGAAACTCTAAAGTATGGAGAATTTCCTCAATTCAGCAATACCTATATAGAGGCTGGAGCTTACGTACCCCCTACTGTAAGCTGAACCCAGTATTTCGCACGCGCGAAAAATGTAACTCGCATACGCCTCACGCTCTGAGGATGCTCTGAGGTGATGTGTATAACGTAATAACTAAAAGATTCATTTAGCTTATAATCAAGTTTATATTAGAAACATGTTCATTGTATACAACAAATCAATATTCAAAATACAGAGGAGTGTCCAAAATTAGCGTAGCATTGGTTCATTTAATGTGTAATATATTTATATGAGTTATAGTTCCTGCGTTGGCTACCAGGGCGTAGTACCGGTCAACCACCCAAAGTTTGTACGTATACGTAAATTATTATAAAGTATGACAAATTTACACTACTTCTCACACTTCTAGAGCGCAGACCAACTCAAGCTGTAATAGTAGTTCTCAAAATTTCAGAGCCATAATAAAAAAAAAGCGTCTAATTAAAACATTTAATAGAACAAAATAAATATAAAACCATTAAATTAATAAATTTATACAACCGTAATTTTAGAAAATTAATTTGTGTGTGTGGTTTTAGGGACCGATTTCACAAATAAAATTATTATTTTACATATATATTTAATCATTTTAAAATGTGATTTTATATTGAATCATGTACCGTAATACAAAATATAGGTTTACATTTGACAAATTCGGCTTATACCATTATGGACTTGTGAAATTTATATCTATAAAAGATAATTCATTTTGACTAAAGTTTAGTACCAATTTGTTTTGTATTTAATCTTTTCAAAAGTTATTAAACCGTTTTGCTACTTTTTAACCTTCAGTTTGTTGCATAATACATATATCTTACATGCATATATTTGATCATTCAAAAAACCACACACACATAACAAAACATATAAATTGCATTTTGGTTAAAATATTTACTTTTACAAATCACAAAGTAAAGTTATATGATTTATAGTAGTAGAGAATTAAATTGAAATAAATCCAGTACAACTATCCTTAACAATTTCTTAAAAGATAAGTTTGTTCCTCTCTTTAAATTAACAAACTCACTAATCTCTGTGAAAGCAGTCTATATTCGGTTCAACAAACCAAACAAACAAATTAAGTTAAAGATTACATTTGTCAAAATTTAGTCGTCTGAAGTCCTGATTGAGTTCCTGAATGACCAGATTACGTTAATATCTTTAGAGCTAGCCTTTGAGAAGCTTAGTCCGGTAATCTGATCATTACACTATCTTACACAATAACGCATAGTATTGGTTAAAAGTTCTTGAATGACATGTCAATCGACAAGAGGAAACTTCCTTCCTATCTCCCTAAAGTATTCACTATACATGCTCTTGTGAGGTTAATGAACTCCCATAACGTACATTACACACGTATTTAGTAGGTTACCACTTCAGCAACGTTAGAAAAATAAAAATAGATTTTTATTGAATAAATATCCGTCTGCAGATCTACCATAGTAAATTAATTTTCCCTGGGGGGGGGGGGGTTTACATATATACAGCTGGCAACATAGGAAAATGGTGATTGTTTTTATTACAAATGAATCAACAGCAAATAATAATAGATAAGGAAATCCGTTCAAAGAACACTTCGTTAAAGTGTTACAATTCGAATAAGTTGACTATGATAAAATACTTAGTGTGAATTATCTTTTTACATAAGCTTATGTAAAATATCGTGGATGTTTTTGTAGATAATTTTTATTGTTAACATATATATTTGTGGTATTTTACTGTTTAATCAACGTATGCACAATAAAGATACTCAAGTAGCCGATTTCCCCCCGATTTGCTTCTTTTTTGCAGCAACTGTTCAGTTCCTCTTAACAACACGGTCAGTATAGGTACAATATGATTGTAAAATCTCAATGATTAGATTAGTATTTTTGTAGTTAAACGTGAACACATATATCATCCGTTATATTTGTGTACATATTGATGGTTACGATTATCAGACAAACCTTTTATAGTTTAGTCTTCATTATAAAATATCCCCCAACAAACCCTATAACTTGCTAACAAAATATCTCTTTGAAATCTATCTGAAGCATAAAAAAGTTAACAAACTTGAAACGGCAAACAAATAGTTATAGTTATTATTCAAATTCTTAGAAACTGCCATCTCACTAAAACATAATATCTACTCTTTTGCAATCAGTTCAAATATTTTTGATTAAAACTAACTAAATACACAATCCTTAAGAAAAATAATCTCGTCATCTCTAAGGGAGCCTAGAGAACTTGTTTTATTTCCTGTAATGAAGCTCTGCGGGTTGTAATAGATTCGATAAACTTTCGATTTTTGCAAATCTTTAGACTTCTTTTAAAGATTCTTTTAAACAAGCTACTTCAATATCTGTTTACATATAGAAAAAGGACTAAATGACTATTGATAATACAATAGAAAATAACACGATTATTAAATTGAATACCGTTTATTTTTCATTGAAGAGATATATACAATTGAATAACGTTTCCTTAATTATACAAGTTCAGTAGTGTTACAATAGTTTTGCTGGAAAAGGAAACGGTATCAGTTACGAACTTCCATTATCTTTGAGCCATTAAATTATACTTTTTAATTATACTGTAATCACATTTTAAAAGTAAGACTTACACTCTCAACGTTGACCTTTTAACTATATACACTGTGATCCACACAAAAATGGAGACTCTCAGGATGTGTTTCTACTGGAATAAATGTTTATATAAACATAGGTTTTCCTTCTATTTATCATTTGGTTTTTATAAATAAAACATTACAACTATGGTAATAGATATATTGAGTTCATATTTGGTACACGCATTTCCTTGTTATCTTAGTATTTACAAGTAGCGTACGAAAAACAAAAAATACATTTTCTATAGCCTATTTTATAAATGATTTGAGCTTAAAATGTTTTATCTCAAAACCGTTAACTTTACAAGAAAAATTACAAAATACAAATAGTTTCCTCTTTTAGTAACAAACAAAACAGTTATTCTTACGTTTAACTTAATTATAACAATATTAATAACACTTTAATGTCTTAGTAAATGTAAAATTATTTAGCCTAATATTAAAGAGAGGTTGGTTGGTCTTTAACATTTTCTTAGCTTTAAATTTCCGCTTTAATAGATTTATTCATAAGGTTGAAAATAAAAAGATTCGAAGATAAGATTATCATAATTCTAAAATATTTTATTCCTAACAATTTATATCAAATTAATATTGTTGTGTTTGTTGATAACTCGGTTATCATTTCGCCTACAGAGAAAATAAAAATAGCATTTTGTCTATTAAAATTTCAAGTTGTGGTTTGGTTGGTGTAGTTGGTGTATCACTGAAGAGGACGAACTTGTCGTTGAAACGCGTCTGATACTTAGGCGTATTTTTTTATGAGAATTGTGTTCTGTGTGTTTGTTATACTGTACCATTTTGTCTATCTTAAAAAAAAAAAAGGATAATATTTGGTCTTTAATACATTTTTGTTTTTGATATATTCGTCATTAAATATTTTTGACAATCGGCATTTAAAAAATATAAAAAATAAAGTCTGTTTTTTATACACTTGTCAGAAGTAATGTAAAAAAATCCTGTAGCAAATTGAACTCAATAAAGATCTTTTGTTGTTGTAAATACATATTAAGCTTTTTCGGACCTAAGTTCAAACGAACTTTTTATTTATTTTTACTAGTAGAATACACCTTGAATGTTTTCAATTTCTTCATGAATCATCCTGTGTAACAAGGGAGTTCAATTTAACCAATAGATGTAACAAATACAAATACAATGATGTTCTGTCATTATTCACGCAAATATTCATCAAATCATTCAATACGTTTTTAACTCTCTGAATATATAGGAATTGAAAACAGAAATTTTATTTTGTATATTTTAAAAATAGTGCACGTTTAAAATATTTTATTTCGAATGTTTGAAAATTGTTAACTTTACAAAAGACAATATATTTTCCTCTTTTAAAGACAAACAAATTGTTATTTTTAAGTTAAATTTAGTTATGTTAACTTAGTAAAACTGTCTATCGCCATTTATGTCTTCTTGTGAAGAGATATTTAAAGATTAAAAAGGTTCAACTACTGATAGCTTCATATTAAAGTAAAAACTTCCATGACTTTTTTAGTATAATTTTTAAAGTTCAAAGAAGAAGTTCAATAGATTCTCCAAAACATGTTTAGTTTATCATACATTTTATTTAAATTAGTATTTAACTATTAATAATCACATGCTAACATTTTTGTTTGATATTGATACAGCTATATATAATTAAGTGTTGTGACATAAAAATTACTTTCGAATATTGTATTAACAATTTTATAAATGGCTTCTAATATATACAAAGCCACTGACAAAAAGGGACCCGTTTAAATAAGTTACGTTTCAGTACGATTTGTTTTTACTTTCTCAAATATACTGAGCGTAGACACATTTTGTCATTGGTTAACAAAATATATAATCATATGTTTTCCACAAAAAACCACTTTTAAGGTCCCAGTGAAACTAATTTATGTATATAGAACATAGTATTGTACACGAATAATTAATGTAATCATAACGAGTAGATAAGACTTAAAACGATTGTTATGAGAGACATAAAATAAGTGTTTTGTGCAAAGCAATGTAGTCTCTTTTAGTAATGGAAACCCAGTGGTCATTGTCTCAACCAAACCGTAGCCCACTAAATGGTACACTAATGTTGTTTTGCTTCACAAAAGGATTCCCAAGATATTTGTTCCATTGTACACTACAAGAAGAGATTATTTGAAAACTAAACTACTTGTGAGACACTAAATTAAACCAATTGTAATTCACAGTATGATGACAGTATCTGTTACAATATTATTTATTTTACAGTCCTCAGATTGCACGATAACTATAGTGTCCAATATTTATGGTATTGAATTACCAACCCTCTTTTAGGAACGTCATTAAAAGTCAAATTGCTCCAATTTTTTGTCTATCGATTACAATCCAAAGTTATAAAAAAATCTAGAAACTTATTAAATTGGAACACAAACTAATGTCAAACCAGAAGAAAGATAAATTTATGATAGACATATTTATGATAATTGCAAAGAAGCAAAAATGAACCTTGATTGTCGACATTAAAAATTGAATTTAAATTAATTAGGAAACAGAGTGACCAGAGTTTAAGAAACGGTCGAACTGAGTATAAAGGCCTTTTGTTAAATAGAAATGACGATTATAACCACAAAGTTTCCAACTCGCCCAAAACGTGTGAAGAAAATTCATGTATACACAGGGGCGGATCTAGACTAAAGTTTTGGGGGGGGGGTCATACTTCACTATGACTATTTTCTTACTTCGAACTACCGGTGGGTCGGGGGGTATGGAATACCCCCCAGCAGAACGGGGGGTCCGGTATTTTTACGTCTGGAAATCACATTTTACACTATTTTATCACAAAAAAAATTAAAAATAAACAGTATTGTTTTTCTATAAAGACGCTATTTATCTTAAGGTAAACGATAATTTTTGTGTGCTGAATCAATGTGAAATAGGAAAATGTTAGTGTTATATGGATTTTAAATTTTTTAATGTTCATTTTCTTGCCTATTTAAAACTATTTTTTCGTGTACATAATATAGTAAGAAATGCATACATTTGAGATAGTGCCAGAGTACAAGCATTGTCAAACATTATAGTACCATAGATCATATATCATAGAATTACAGATCATATACAGCTTGTGGTATGTAGGAGAACTATAGTGCGAGAGATATGGAGAATGTCCTCTTCACTACCTCCAAATTAATTTGTAATATTTGATATCGGCTTATTATGTAAACAATAGTAAATAAATCTAGAAATCGTTAGTAGTCAACTTTAACACAGTGATTAAAATCGTACATAATAAAAACAAACATCGGCAAGTTAGAGTAACGAGATAAATCTAGTGAGTTTAAGTCCACTTCTTTGAAACCCAGAAAAATACTATGTATTAACTTAGAGGAATGTTTTAGGGGTTTTAATTTATGTAATACAATTTATTATTTTAATACAATTTATTGGACAGAAACGCAAAGTTGGTGTTGGCTACTCTACAATACAAAGTCGTAGCGACGTGCGGAGTGACGAGTGTAGAGCCGTTGTGCGCATCCCGCCAAGCTGACGGACGCCGCAACTAAATATGCAGCCTTTCGCTCCAACTGCCATATCACACTCTGCACTTTGTGCAGATACAACGTTCTGTATATATTCGTGTTCAGTATAAAATTTCCTTTAAAACACTATGTCTTTGAATTTTGAAAGCCCAATTATAAAGCTTCTGCTTAGCTTTCTAATAACCCATTCTTTTTACTATACATCTAACTAAAGGAGCCTCTATGACCTCATGTTTTTTTTAAAACGCAACTAATCTGAACTAACCATTTTGTAGAGAAGGAAATTCCAAAAATATTTTGTTTGAAGAGTTTCTAACTACAGTGTTTGGTTTATTCAGTATAAGCGTTAGTATATGAATCAACATAATCCGCTGCCTGGACTTGGACCTATGCCTGGTAAGCGTTTCGTTCCATCACTTTTGGTTTTCTTTAATCACTGATATGTATGAAATAACAATATAAATACATTTATTAAGTTAGTAAATACCTAGTTTTAACTTTAGTTATTGGGAAATATCTATATCAAACAAAAAATTAACCCAGCCTTTCACGATTCGTGAAACATCCACAGGCATAAATATGTCTTTTAAGGTGTTTAATTTCAATTATTTAAAAAATTTAAATTTATTCATTTTTAAAAAAGATTCACTTTTACATTATTTTCTTTACGGTTATTTTAAAAAAGATTCACTTTTACATTATTTTCTTTACGGTTACAGTACATCTCTTGATAATTTTGCTTTCTGACGGTTTAGCTTCGTCTGAACTACTTTCATCGTCCGATCGCGATTTGTACTCCACTACACTTTTTAGTCCTTTTTCAAGTATAGCCAATTTACTACTCATATAATCTTCTACAACTACATTCTCCAACGTCAAGGGATGGATATTCCCCAGGTCAGTATCGGTGGCCGGTGCGAGTGCGCACATCGCCCTACTCCCGACGCGACGACTTATTATTATTGTGTGGACAATGACAGCTCAGCTCGCCAGCCAGGCCGATTCCGTTTTGTCTCGTCTTGGAGCCGCCGTTCCGTTATTGATATTATGTACGGTAGCCTTGTTCGGCTGACAAATTAATGTTTTTAATCATTTATGGTTTTGAGTTTATTCCAGAAGTTGGTTTTAACGTTTAAAAAAAAAAGTATGCTCGAATCGTTTGGGGGGGGGGGGTCATGACCCCCGTGACCCCCCCTTGTATCCGCGCCTGTGTACACACGTAGCAAAAGTAAGAACATAACAATCTTACTTTGGAAACCAGTTTTATAAAATTGTTCCCTAAGGTCAAAGGTCAATCATTCTCTGTCTCTCACTCTTTTCTCTTATATCTAGATTGCGAGATCTTGTTTAAACTTCAGTTAGTGTCTATATAATATATTAGATCTCCAATATATTTTGTTAAATGGCCAAATGTGATCAAGTAAATTTATATTATAAATCCATTTTGTATGCGTTAAAATTATAACTTGATTAAATGACAATTTATTTTTTTAAACAAAAACAATATAAAACATTATAAAATAATAGTCTAAAAGTATTGTCAAAAAAAAAAAAAAAAAAAAAAAAAAAAAATGTATAATGTAAAATACATGTTTTCATCTACACTGGTAAAATAAATTTTGAAGAATTTGTTACATGTTGATCACTGTTGTAATTAGCTCCTCAACTTTGAGAAATATCAGTATGTTGGGATCAAAAGTTGCTTACAGAGCTTTCTTAAAACAGCTTTCGAAAAATGTTTTGATATGTTGAAAATATTTTAAACACATTGTTGTGTCCTCTCCTTTTGTTGGTTTGTAGTTAAACGCGATGAGTCCAACAACACTTTGCTAGATCTTAATTATTTAATTTTACAAAAAAAAAAAAAAAATCTATGAATCAAGTGTGGTATTTACTTTTGTAAATACCTAAAATTCAATTTATCTCAGCTTTTGATTTTATATTTACATTAGTCATGATAAATTAAACACAAACATTAAACACTCTTCTAAAATCCTTGCAAAAAGTTGATACTCGCTACAGAGACGTATTTTGCAAAAGAAATTCGCAACGAAATGTATGTCGCAAAAGAAACATACCATATTTCTATAATATCTCTCTAAAACCCCTAAATCTGAAGTTATCTGGAAAAAAAAAATGTAAAAATGACTTTGGACAACGTCTTAAAAAATCGAATAACTCAAACTCAGATGAAATAATTACTCCTCCATAGTTTATTTTCACTATTTAACCCATAACTTGTATTTTTGTGGGAAATTGTAACCGACACATTTTCTGTGAGTAATTTAGCACTAGGGATATTTAAGCCAAATTTCAACAAAATCAATAAAAGCATATCTAAATTTTTGAGTTTGGTTATTATGGGACATATATATTAATTTTAAATTAATCGAAAAATGAATAAAATAAATATCTGGAAAAATAACCAAAATAAGCCTGTATACCGAATCTCAGCAAAACTGATCCAACAAAGACCGGCGGAAACATTTAAGGTCACTTTTTGGACGAAGAAATTATTTCGAATCAATTACGTAAAATATAATATAGATGTTTTTATATGTTGAAAGGTAAAAAATACAAATTTATATTAAAATTTGAATAATTTTAACGAATTTGTCGTTTCTCATCTAGTCTTCCGTGATGGAGGTAAAGAAATTTTAACATATAATATAGTTTCGTTATTCCATTAATTTTCACAAACTATCGTTTAAGAAATGAAAGTGTGGTTTACGACTTTTAATAACCATTATAACCTCATCTTCCAAAAGATAAAAAAAACTAAATCCTAAATTCCAGGAAATTTCGAAATAAAGACAGTGAACAAAGTGTGTAAGACAAAATAAAGATTTAAAAGAATACAAATTAAAGTTAGAAATATAAAAATAATAATTTATACAGAACAAAATAATTCGTTACTTAATAGAACATCCCAATTCGAAGAGCTTTTTTTTTTCGAAGAAAATCTTTTCTTTTCAATTTAGTTAAACTGAACATAATTAGAGCCGTAAACCTAACGTGTGGAACAACACTAATGGACACTCGTAGAAAATAATAATTCCCATATCTTCTCCATTTCATCCACACACAACAGAATAATTATCTTCTACATCCGTCACTCTAGAAAATAGGGTGGGTAGAACAAAATCAAATTTCGACATTTGACATTATAAAGATTTCACATATTTCTTCTGTAAACATATAGTTATTTCGGGTTGGACACTTTGTTGATTTAGGAGGAAGATTTATTAGTTTTATTTATTTTTTATTTTAACAGAAATATTTTTTAAGTTAAGGTCAAAACTTTAATAAATTATCAGGACGAATAAATTTATAATTAAATTTTTATAATAATAAATACAACTTTAATAATAACCAATATTATTGTTAAAAATGTTTATATTTAGAATATTTAGAGTGTATTTCATATTACCCTCTTGTATTATGGGAAATGTTACAAATTGTGTATTATGGTTTAGAAATATGTTTCTACGAGATGTAATATATACATAGTAAATGTATAAGGGAGATATTAGAAAATAACAAATAAGTTTAGACAAAAACTCCAGAAGAAGAAAGTAATTAATCAGCACTATAACATGTGCCTCCAAGGGATTGTCAACTGTCACGTTTAGGATGGAGTAGAGGCACACGAAAAATCATGCGATGCTTCTTGTTAATTCACCTAATTAAGTTATAAACTTTTATTGTAATTATTTTTAGATGTTGTTTTCCAAGTTGTAACTACCGAAATAATTTAATTTACTAGTAAACCTAGTTTTCGTTTAAGTAAAAATCATACAAGTGACCTACATTTATTCGATTTTTTAAAATGATATTTAAATCAAACTTAGCTTTCTCTACTCTACGTCAATGTGTGACAATAATACATAAATGGTGCACTATGTTACGCAAATACACATAAAACGAAACCAAAAACTTGTTTTGTCATATTTCTGAATAATTCCCGTCGAATTAAAATATGAGAATGAACCAGTGACTGTATTTTGTGAGGTTAAGGCAACAAAACTCAAGATAATTTCTTCTTATTTTTACCCAATCATATAACTTTCTAAACTAGGTTATGTAATAAAGTAATTAAGTTTACTTGAAGTGACTATTTGGTGTCTGATATAATTTCTAAACTGAGTTTTAGCAGACGGAATCTTACGTCTAATTGTATAATCATCCCAAAAGATCTCATTTTTGCAACTTTAAATTCTACAGGCTCTGAAGCAGAAAGGTTTTATACTATAACGAATAAGTTAAAAGTTTAAGATCTGCATGAGTCATTAACAGCTCGGTTTGTGCTAAGGACATTGTTGATAAAGAGTCGACAGACAAAATACCTAAAACCATGCTCATTTACAAGAAAAACGCTGTATTAACACAAAATATAATACAAATATTATGAGTGCTAGATAAATACTGGGTAAACTAAAACTGAATATTACTGCAAACATACATTTGATAAAATTTCTCACATAAACATTCTGGAAGGAATTTATTTATTTGACATCCAAAACAAGAACTAATTTAAACTAAAGATTAACTTAAACTATACAGTCCTATCTTATATATAATTGTAGAGCAATAATTCAATTGCTCCAAAGATTGAAGACAACAAATGAAAGAACTACGCAGGTGGGAAAAAATAAATGTTTCAAATAATTTACTCTTTAACAAATAATTCAACCAATTGAACCACACTCAACACCACCTGGACTTAATATGAATGTTATAATAATTGAATAACCTAAACCTGAATTATTATTTTCCTTCTACTGTTTATGTGTCATTAAGGGTGAAAATGCTTTTATGAAACGGAAATATCTACACAACAAATCATTTTATTTACTCTTATAACACCATATTAAGGTGTTTATTAAAATGAAATGTTTTAATCCAACCATATATAACTGACAGACAAAACTGAATAAATTGAACCTTAGCTTAATGCAAACACTAATGGGCTGAATTTCCTACAGAAATAATTAACAACAAAAGTACCTCTACCGTCACCGTGCATGATGATTTGGTTGGAATGCAGTTTTAATATTTATCTACAGTATTTAGAGCTCAGTGCGGTATATAACGCCTACTATTTAAATGCTATATTAGTGTTATATATATATAAACCATATCAATCAATAACACACAATGTGATATATATATAACATATATATATATATATATATATATATATATATATATATATATATATATATATTATATATTACATATATATATATTACATATATATATATATATATATATATATATATATTGATTGATTGATATAATTAAAGCTTTAATGAAAGAAAGTACAACGGAAATATGCATATATTTAATCAACAATAGTAAGTAATGTTTTTTTTTAAGAACAGATTAATTTCTTGTAACTTTATGGGATCATGGAAGTTCATTAAATTTATTGGTCTTCTCAACAACTGTATTTAATCTTTGGACTGTTGTACTTGACAAGACCGATTACTTCCGACTAGTTCCTACCCCAGGCTATAATTTCCAACCCATCAAAGATAGAGGTAAACTAAGACTGTATTCAATGATAATGTAATAACGTTATGGACTTAAATAAACAATCATTGAAGTAACTAACTTCAAATGCTTTTAAATTATTTTTATTCAATTTAACATCTTTAACTATTATAGAACGTATTTAAGCTACTGAAAAAAGTATGAAATTTTAATGTTTAATCTTATAATTTACAAAGTTCCTAATTTAAACACCTTATTTAACTGATTTTAAAATGTATAATTGAATCATTCATGTCTCATAAAGTAAATTATTCGAAAAGAAACCATCTCATATATTCTGGTTTTAATTTTGTTTGATAAAGGTGTTTATCTTTGTTCATGTTATTTACGAGGTTAATTTGGACCTTCATTTTGTGTATTGTAAGACTTTACAAATTATTTCTTCAAAGAAGGTTTACTTTAACTAGATAAAATTTAGTATGATTTTATAACCTGTAAAATATTAACCAAACCAATTGAATAATGGGTAATAAATTCAGAGATATGGTTATAGAATAAATCCATTACTTATGTGAACTAATTTACATTTTCATTACTTAAAACTAGTTTCAACATTCATACATTCATACACACACACACACACACACATTCCTCTGTATTGTAACTCTGTGTATAAGGAGTGAGTATTGTACCTCTGTAGATTATAGCAGTGCTATTGAAATTTACATAAAGTAGAATTTATTGTAGGTTTGTGGAATTTTCTTTCATTGTATATTCACCGCAGTGCTCTAGTGATTGATAGGATCTGGGTAATTATCTCAATAAATCTCATAAACTTGTTGAAACAGATTCGATAAACCATTCGTTTTTGCAAACCTTTAAATTCGATAATATTTTTTCAAAAAGAATCACCTTTGTATGATGTATTTTAGAATCAAAGCCTACAATTTTAGATAAAATAAAAATAATATTTTGTAAACCTCTTTAAAAACAAAACTACTTCCCGATTTGTTTAAATATAGAAAAGGTAATAAATGACTTATAATAATATACAATAGATAAATAACACTATTCTTTTATAAATAAGATCAATAGAGAAATCTAAATGTACTTAATTTATAGTCGACCAAATATTTGCTTTTCAAACTACTCTGAATACGGCTATTGTTTATGCAATAGATATTTACATGTGAATGGACTATCAAGTTTCCTAGTTTACACATTTCTAATACAAGTTCAGTAGTGTTACAATGGTATAGTTTTCCCGGAAAAGGAAACA
Source organism: Aphrophora alni (assembly GCA_963513935.1). Classification (NCBI taxonomy): domain Eukaryota; kingdom Metazoa; phylum Arthropoda; class Insecta; order Hemiptera; family Aphrophoridae; genus Aphrophora; species Aphrophora alni. The sequence continues at coordinate 56,264,060 of OY740771.1, forward strand.
GTATCAGTTTATACTATAGTTCCATTACAATCTCCATTTAATTAACATAATACTAGTATAATGTTATTTAATACGTGTTTAAAGTTTTTTAATAAAAGTTTTAACAATACTAGTTTAGAAAAGATAATGCATCAACGATTTGTGATTAATTAAAATGTAACTGATATTTAATCAAACAAAAACAAAAAATATTTGTAACGAAAACACTCAAAGGCTTATTAGTAAAATTTATGTAAAGGTTTCTTTTATTATTAAAGATCAAAACCAGATTATGCGTAGTAAGTTTTTGGTTCCATTGTTTAAGTTTCATACGAGATATAGAGTGATGCAAAAGTTCCGCAAATCCTTCGTAATTTTAAACCTATACGTATTAACTCCAAACCTTTATGCAGTTCAATAGGGAAAATTCTGCACCTTTTAGGGGTATGAATTAATCCACCCTCAATTGGTTGGGGTGGGGGTTGCAAGTCAAAATTTTTAAATAGCAACCCCTATTGAGTGGTATCTCATTTAAAAGCCCTAGTTTTGACGAGATAATTGGTGTAAAGTAAGCCCCTCTCCGAAGAAAAATCTAAAATGGCGGAACCAAGAAGTTCAGATTATATATTTTTTTTCACATATTGTATTCTACAATAATTCCATGTGTATTATTTTTAAGATGAAAACATTGCTCAATTTTTTAATCTACATTAATTACGATTTAGAAAAAAACTCATAAGATATTTTGTTAAATTAATGAAAATGAGGCCTACTCAATCTTGCGGGGGATGTGGAATGGCCCGCAAGATCACGGGACTTGTCTCCTTTAGGCTATTTCTTACATCAAAAATATTGTTTACCAAACGAAACTTCCAAATATTGATTATATGAAAAATAAAATACAAGTTGTCCGAAATGTTACAATAGAAGCATTGAACAATGCAGTTTCTTCATTTTAAAACAGTTTAAGGACACCAATTTGAACATCTGTTGCATATTGAACTCTGGAAAGATGTAATTTAAAATAGTACAGTCTAAAAACATTGTATTCTAATTTAACTTTAAAATTTATCATTTTAATAAATAAAATGATTTACTATTTAATTACTTTTATACCGTACTTTTATAATTTTTGAGGATTTAAATTTAATTAGGTTTATTAATTTCTATTAAGTTGACCAAAAACCTTGTGAGTTATTTTTTTCTAAATCGTAATTAATGTAGATTTAAAAAATTGTGCAATGTTTGCATCTTAAACACACATCAAACAGATAGAATACATAGAATAAATAAATAAATAAATAGAAAAATAAAATGTCAATAAATTGGTATTTTAAATGTCTGTAGAATAACAATTTAAAATTTACGTGTAATTGATAAATAATTAAAATAAATAATTAACTAAGGTATATGTGGGACGAATAAGAGTTTTAATAATCTTTAAATGTAACATAACCGCGTTTTATATACGCTGTTAGATCCGAGCTCCACAGTTACCTTTACTCTTTATTCAGTTTACTTCAAATACATTTAATTTCACTTTGATAAAGTGAGTACTCAGATAGCTCAAAATAAACCAAAGAGGTTACGAATTGCAATCAACTTAATGGAGCGAAACTTGGACGACTGTTAACGTTATATGTTAATAATATTACTTTCTGATATAAAATTGAAATTATTGAATCACGATCTTATGAGATCTCAACTCGATATGAGAATTTTGATTCAGCTAAAATAGTTTTTTTTGAAAATAATCAAAAAATGACGACAGTTTTAAAATTATTTTTTTACTCTTGGGATGATGAAATTAAAGTCTACACGTGTCCCCTCCGGTCATCTGTTTGCCCCCCCGTAAATAACAGTAAATTATAAATCTTTAATATGTACAAATAATAAAAAAATGCTTCAGTCGTTTGAACGTAGGCTGGCTTTTGTTTTCTGTGAACATTTTCATAATGACTTTGATTGGCTTGACAATAATTAATTAGAAATATTGAGAAGTTTTTTTTCTTATAGTACATTAGGCCTACTGCTTCACGGTGCATCATATATATTGTACCAATCTTCCGAAATGTGCTAATCAAAACCCACACAGTGCGATGATTTGTAAGGACTGTATTTGGAAACATTTCATTGAACCTTAGTTTCATACTATCTGTATATTTATATAATTAAAATCAGTCTCAACAAAAACATACGATTTTCAACAGTTAACATTTTGGCACTCTAAATATGAACAATGCAACATATTAAATTGACTGGAACAACAGAGAGGATTAACAATGGGTGTCACAATAAAGTCTTAGATCACAATTAACGATAAAGAGGCTATTCATTACTTTTTGAGGAGAGTGATAAAGTGGTTATTAAATTACTGCGAAGTCATTGTTACATTTTGCCATTATTACAAACACAAGTACAGTTTTACAAGCAATAATGGTTTGTGCTGTTATTATTATTGATCTCTTATGAACAATTTTCACACTTGTTTAGGTTCATTTTTCACATTTCAAAAACTGTAACCAGTAGGCTATCAATTAGACTGATTTTAGTACAAAAACCAGTGTCGTCTGTGGTATATTTTACACTTCTTGACTGTTACGCCAGAAATGTATTTCTTTTTGGTGGGACGACAACTAATAAATTTTGTTTCCTTAGGCTATAATTATTTTGATGGTTGTATGACAAAGTTTGTACAATGTTTGCGGACCTCTTAATTTATAAATGTTCAAGAATACTATATTTATAAAATGAAGATGATAAAAATGTAACATATTTTCACACACACACACACACACACACACACACACACACACACACACACACACAAACACACCCCCACATATATATATATATATATATATATATATAACACTTACATAAAGTTCAATATATTTCATGATTTATTATTGATATGATGCTACTAAAAGTATTTTCAGTTGCTGTTAAGTTGGAAAACGATTATGTTCCTAAAAAAAAAGATCACATTTTAAAAATAAATTGGTTTGTTTTAGTACTATACGAGTCACAGAGAAAATATATCAAATATTTAATATCAACAACCAAATAAACATTTATTTAATACTTATGTAAGTTTTGTGTATTGTTGTAGCTGTGTATGTTTTTTGGTTTAAAATAGAAATCCATTTCCCAAACAATCAACAAATATAAATATTTATCGTCAACAAGGAAATGACAGATTTGGTGTCGGTATTGTCCTCAAATAATATATACATAGTATTAAATACATAAAACTTGTATATGACTGTACAATTTACACTGCGGATTAATATCGACACCTAAGTTAATATTTATTTAAAATATATTTGCAATTTTGATATTACGTGTTATACGTAATTAAATAATAATATCCGATTAAAATTTATGGATATTTTAATCTGAATACAAATCCTTAGCTAATTAATACGTAAAATTAAGAATTATAAATTTAATATTAATGAGTTGAATAGATTACATATAAAATAAGTACTTCCTTAGCACAATAGACCGTCGTGTTAGACAGCTTTTCATGAGTAATTTATGGTAATTTATTCGGTTCTTATCTAAGTAATTCTAACTATCTTGACCAGGATTCGCTAATCTCGTAGGTCATTAGTTTTTCTTCCGATGTTGCGTCAATAACGAAACTTTGTAAAGCCTCTCGGGGATTTAACTTTGGAATTGTTAGGCTCAAGCCAGGGGGTTGACCAATCGGGAGCGCAGATAGACATTGCAAGTATCAATGTTATAATAATTTAAAAGTAGTAATAGTAATTGTAATTGAATGCTTAGGGCTTCTTGGATCACACCCATTTGCCGTTTAGTTGTCCAATAAATGTAATGTCTATCACTGTTGTAGATCTTCATATTTCTACATATTCCTTTGATGAAACAAGCTTTAATGAGCACCAATACAAACTCTAGGAGAGTTAAAGATCAGCTGTCGTTTTGTTAACAAAACCTGTAGCACTGTCTGAAGACTATGCAATTTTAAGATATCTGATTCTACGTATAATATAATGTAATGTTAGTTAATGTGGTATATTTTTGGCTAGATGATGAACTTTATCTGTATCATAGTGTGATGAAATCCATTCAAAGGCAATATTTGGATACTGACACACAATTTTGAATTTTGCTTACCCATTGTACGAAGAATCCTACAGATAAGTTTGGTAACAGCAAAAATAAAATAAAACGTCCCTATCATTTTCAACTGAACTTCACGTTTCAATGGCTTAGAAAACCAAAAATGTGATTTCCAACATGGCGTCCATACGTTGTCTTCTGTAGCTAACTAAGTTCGATAGAGGATACAAAAATTAAGGCAGACACATGAGATTTTTATAGTGTGCTTATGGAGAGCAACCATATTGATATATATATATATATATTTCTATATATCAATATGGTTGCTCTCCATAAGCACACTATAAAAATCTATAGATATATATAATGAAGGCCGTATAGACAATATAAACAAGATAAACATCCACCATTATAAAATAATATTAAAACCAGAATATATGAGATGGCGTCTTTTCGAATAATTTATTTTAAGATACAAAATTGATTTCATTATACATTTTAAATTCAGTTTATTAAGGTCCTTAAATTCAGATATTTGTAAATTAAAATTTAAAATATTTGCATCTCAATTTAAAGACTTTTAATCGAATAAAAATAATTTAATGGCATTTGAAGTTTATTACGTTGATGATTGTTTATTTAAGTGCATAACATTCATCCTTGAATACAGTCTTAGTTTATCTCTACCTTTGATTGGTTGGAAAATGTAGTCTGGAGTAGGAACTAGTCCTAAGTAATCGGTCTTGTCAAGTACATCAGTGCAAAGATTAAAGACAGTTGTTGGGAAGACCAATCAATTTGGTGATCAATGATCCAATAAAGTAACAAGTAAATGATAATAAACTTAAAAAAATTTTTTTTAACAAATAATATAATTAAACATATATACATATTTTCATTGAGCTTTACTTTATGAAAGCTTCAACTAAACTAATTAATAACACACAATATGACATAAATGTAACACTAATATAGCATTTAAATGTTAGACTTTTTACAGCACGAAACACAACACAAAAAATTAAAATTATTTTTGTAGGAAATTCAACCGATTTATATTTACGCTCAGTCTCAATTTATTCCGTTCTTGTCTGGTTTATTTGTTCTTACATGGTTGGATTAAAAAAAAATTATTATAATAAATGCTGTCTAACGGTGTTATAACAGTGAAAAACTGATTTTATGTATAGATATTTCCATTTATAAATCATATTTTCTCTGTTTAAGAATACATAAACACTAGAAGGAAAATAATAATTCAGTTTTAGGTTATTAAGTAATTATAACGTTTTTATGAAGTTTATTAGGTGTGTAGTTTAATTGGTTAATAATTTAATAAGGAGTAAAATATTTGAAAAGCATTTTGTTTGCCGCCTGCTTAGTTCTTTCATTTGTTTTCTTTAATTTATTTGGAACAATTGCACTATTTACTACACAGATTATACACAGGTACAATCATAATAAAGTTAATTAATATTTTAATACATTTCATACAAGGGAATCCTTCTTTTTCCTCATTAGATTTGACTGCTAATGCATAGTTTTAGCCTTGAGTTCGTTCTTAGATTATAAATTTAGTTTGAATATCCAACATGACTCTATACAGTTCTAAAATATTTTATGTTCTAGTTTTACATTTGATAACGAGAGTTGATTTATACTCTTGAAACGTCATGTAATAATTTTCTATACACACATGTTGGCAAATGTCAGATTGAACCATATTGATAATATAAACAATCCATTATTATGAAATATCTTTAAAAAATAGTTTAAATCGTAATTAGGTTAGTCAACAAGAACTCATATGGTTTTTTGTGTGTCTACTCCATCCAATACGCGACTCTTAACAATACCTTGGAGGCACAGTGTTAATGCTTTGAATAATTATTTTCTTTTTCTTCTGGAGTTTTTATCGGACCTTCTGTATTATCTTCTATTATGTGTCTTATATATTACATCTCACAGAAACATATTTCCATACGTTCAACATACTATATATTATTAGCAATATTTTCTATACCACAAGAGAGTGTATAAAATGTACTCTCTAATCTTCTAGATCTAAATTTGTTTCCACCTTCTATATAATGTTATAATTGTTTATAAAATAATGTTGTTTATACAATAATGTATCAAAGTTTTGCTTATAGTTAAAAAAAAATTTTGTTAAAAAAAAAAAATAAATAAAAAAATCAAACTAATAAATTTTCTTTTTGAATGAACAAAGTATCTAACTAGAAATTATAATTAGTTTTCAGGAGAAATATGTTAAATCTATACAAATGTTGAAATTTGATTGGAACCTACCCAGACTATTTATTGAGAGAAGCATGTTGAAAACATTCTATTGGCCACTGGATGAAATGGAGAAGATATGGGAATCATTATTTCCTATGAGTGTCCATTAGTGTTGTTCCACACATTAGTTTTACAGCTCTAGAATATGTTGAGTTTTACTACTTTAAAATAAAAAGATTATAAAAGCTTTCTCTCCCATTAAACGCTCTCCTACTTTATTTTGTTTCTTACTAGATATTCTTTCTAACTTCAATATTGTATTTTTCCTAAACGTTTATTCGTATCATACTTTTTGTTCTCTTCTTTTATTTCAAAAGTTTCTGCAGTTTATGTTTTATCTTTTGAAAGATGAGGTTATAATGGTTGTTCTTAAACCTTCAGGGCATACTTAGATCTCTTGAATGAAATTGATGGAAGAAATGATAGTTTGAGAAAATTAATGAAAAAAAGAAACTATCTTGAAAGTTACCATTTCTTTACATCCATCAGGAAAGACTAGGTGGGAAGTGGGAAAAAAAATGGAAACGAAAATCTTATTAGTATTTACTTTTAAATATATACAGATCACTTAATATCTCCCTTATTGGTATCGAATTTTGTTTACTAAAATTAATTTATGTAAGTTAATACAGTATATACTTTACTGCTTACATTTTTAAAAAAGGCTCTTCATGTACAATTTTAAAATCTTCATCCAGAAATGTCCTTTTCTAATATGAAAACTAAGAAATTGTTATATAACGTTAATTATTGTAAAACTAACGTTAATTGTTACAAAACGTTAGAACTGAAAATCAGTATTAATATTATAGTAAACGGAATTAATAAAAATTATGTATTTAAAAAGATTTCAGTTAATTGTTTAAGTGGGCTTAACATATTTCCCGTAAGTCTAATGAACAATTTAAAAGCCCAAATATTGGACACTACAGTTATCGTGGAAGCTGAGGACTATTTGCAACAGATCCTGTCATCATACTGTAAATTACATTGATCTGATTTAGTACTGTAGTTTAGATTTCAAATAATCTCTTCCATGTAGTGTACAATGGAACAAATATCAGTGGAATCCTTATGCAAAGCAAAACAACTTTAGTGTACCATTTAAATAGGCTACAGTTCGGTTGAGACAATGCAATGGTTTCATAGGCTACTGTGCTTTACTCAAAACACTAATTGTACGTCTCGAAAAAATTAAGTTTTATCCACTATTTTATGATTATAATAATTATTTTTGAGCAATAATGTGTTCTACAAAAAAAAAAAAAGTTTCAGTGGGACTTCATCTTTCGGTGATTAAAATTGACCTTTTAGTGGAAAACTTAACATAGATTGTGTTGGTCCATTACAAAATATTTTCTTCACTAAATATATTTGAAAAAGTAAAAAGAAGTTACACTGAATCGTGAATTGTTTAAATACGAGCCTTGTTTTGTGTATATTAGAAGCCATTTATAAAACTATTAATAAAAATAATAAAAAGTCATTTTTGCGTAACAACATATACACATATTTCTATTTCGTTTTTCTCATCAAATCAACTCATAAATTGTCATAGATAGTTAAACTAGAAACTTAAAAATTATCAGTTTATTTGTCGTTAAAAAAGGAAAATATTTTGTCTTCTGTATTTTGATGTGTAAAGTTAACAGTTTGAAAGCTATTTGACATTAAAATTTTTAAACCTACACCATTTTGAAAATATACAAAATAAATTTATTGTTTACATAATATATATAATGGGTGTTAGAGAAGTATTTAATGATTTGATACATTTTTGAATGAATACATTTTTGAAAAACAAGATACCTGTTACATCTATTGGAAACTACCAGTAAATTAGTTTACTAAAAACGTATTAAAACACATCTACCTTTTTTAACGACAAACAAAATGGTATTTTAATTTTTTCTGTTGGTTAAATGATCCGAGTTATCAACAAAAACTACAAATTCATGTATTGTTAATTGTAAATAATCAAATATTTTAGAATTATTATAATTTTATCTCTGGAACTTTTTATTTTAGACGTTATGAATAAATGAATTAAAGAGAAAATTAAAAAATAAGTTAATGTCAAAGTCATAAAAAAGCCTCTTAAATATTAGGCAAAACAATTTTACCCTTTTCAAAAAATAATGTTTATTTTTCTTTATAATTAGGTTTAAATAAAATGAAACTGTTTTGTTTGTCATTAACAGAAGAAAATACATTGGCTCTAGTAAAGTTAATGGTTTTTTAGATGTTCGAAGTTAAATATTTTCAACTCACACCATTTTAAAAATATACAATATCAAATCTACAGTGTTAGACGGTAACATAAAAAACCGCATGTACCAATATCAAAAATTGAACTCAATATCATATCAGTTCCAAAATTATAATGTTTGATTGTAGGAAGCAAAATGGTGAATAGAAGGGAAACTAAGTGTTTGTTTGTGACCGGACTTATGATTAAAGAACATTTTTGTTTATTTTTACCAGGAAATACGTCATAAAAGGTTCTGTGTATTTTCTTGGATATCTCTGTATTTAGTTAAAATTTGCAAGGCCAAAAAGCTCCCCTCTTAAGTGTGTAAACCACGGTAAATGTGATTGCAGTATAATTTTATAAAAAGTTCCATGTAACATCTCAAATTTAAAGTGTGTTTATTCTTAGTACTATTTGTAATGTGTATGTTTTTCGCTGTTAATTCATTCAAAATTATGATAATGTTTTGTTTATTTTTAACACCTGTATATTACATTATATATCACTTACATATATGCTATTATGGACGCACATACAAACATACCACAACAAAACACTCCGATTTCACTATTTACAAATGCACCAAAACAAAAAGTTTAGAAATCATATTGTAAACTTATGTGATTTATAGAGAGTTAAATAAAAGTAAATGCAGTTTAATTGTCTACAGGATTTTTTTAAAAGATTGATTTGTTTCCCTTCATAACATTAGAAAATTCACTAATCTCGGTAGATGGGAATATTCGGATTAATAAACCGAACAAATGGAATAAGTTGAAGATTTCATTAGTCGAAATTTAGTCGACTGAAGGAGTTCCTAAATGAACAGACAAATAAAGTTAGTCTTTAAATGAATGTTTAAAGCTAGTCTTTGATAAGCTTAGTCCAGTAATTTGATCATAACACTATACTACACAATAACCCATAGTATTGATTAAAATTCCGTTGTTTAACGATATGGAAATAGCCAAGTGGAAACTCCATTCCTATCTCATCTTCCTAACTTAATCACTTTACATTGTGTACATCATTACATGCTCTTGTGAGATTAATGAGCGTACATTATACACGTATTTAGTAGCTTAAGTCTTCAGTGACTGTTAGAACAATAAAAATAAATTTTGTTTTAATAAATATCTGTCTTTCATTGCAAATAAATTTTCTCTTTTGGACAACTGTACTTCGTAGTTATGAGGCCCGTCGACTAAGTAGAGCGTGGAGAGTTTTTCAAATATACAGATACCAACATAATCCAACGTTACTGCTTTATATTAATATACAAACCATAAATAAATCAACAGAAAATAATAATATAGGTAAATACTTTCAAACAATTTCACTTCGTTAAAGTATTAACATTTGAATAAACTTAATTGTTACAAAATACTTATTGTGAGTTATCTTTTGTACATAATATTGCGGAAGTTTTTGTGGATCATTTTACTGTTAAGAATTATCCATATTTCATTTTTGTAAGTATTTTTTTACTTACGCAGATTATTAAAAATAAAGATACCTGGGAGAACGATTTTAACTCTCGGCTCACTTCATTTTTGCTGCAACTATTCAGTTCCTCTTGACAAAAAGTGGTAATATATATTCAATGCAATAGTGAAAGTTGTGTCTTAATTAGGTTAGTCCTTTTGGAGTTAAATCTGAATACTTTTATCCACTTATACTACCCGTTAGAAATATATATTTTCGTAGATATTCATGCTTACGATTATCAGTAAAACTTTGTACTGGTTAGTCTCTATCATAAGGTGACAGCTTTGTTACTTGGATATACAACCTAATAAATTAATAGTTTCCAAAAAATAAACAAACTAACCGTTTGAGATTTTTAGTTTGGGTTTTTAAGTTTATTCGAAATACGTCCAAATGAGAGTAGGTAATTTACATTAAGACGAACCTAAATCTTATTATAATCACTCTCTACTCTCGGTTTTACAGGATCTCCTAATTAGATGAATATCACATGTTCTTGGAAGGTCAGCGTTGGAAATTATTTTCTGAAATTATCTTCAATATTTGTCATTTTAGAGAGGTGGCTGAGATATTGTTGGATTCAGAAATGAAATTTACAAATTTTTATCTAATATGGTGTGTTATAAGTGGAATAACCTGACCCCATTTTCAATTATTTTTTTTTCTGAAATTCAATAGTGTTCTATATGAGCAAACACACTGTAGTCCCTTATACCAAATTTTACAGTCCTATTTTAAGTTTTGTGGTCGCTATTGTGGTCATATACAGACAACAACGACGATAGTGATGACACGGGCAACGACGTATTAAACAGTTGCCAAAATGGCTGCTGAGTTGCTATGACAGAAACATTGTTTACAACTGATCCTACACCAAAATCACGATTTTCAGCACTCGAATGGATTATGTTTCCTAAAATGGCAAAGTGTTGTTGAGGTTATGTCACCGGCTGATTGTTTATTGTTGCCATAGAAACCAAGTAATAATTGAAACACATAGTATTATAATAATTGGATCACCCTTATAAGTGAATATAACAGGAAATAAATAAGATAAACACTTCGAAATTAAGTAAACGTGTGCAATAAATAATTTTAATTACTGAATCATACAAACAAACGTAAAATGTAAGTTGTTATGAATCAAGGACGATTCAGGATTCCAAAGACTTGCAATATAATTTCAGAGGGCTATTAAATATTTTAGGACGAAGAGAATGTTTTACACAATATCACAATTTATAAACTTCACAATATATATACAGATATATATATATATATATATATATATATATATATATATATATATATATATGAAGGGTTACACTATAGAAGCATTTTTAATGATGAGCAGTGACATGTTGGTTTGTTTTCTACTTATAATCTGATTTTGATGTTCTGTAAATTAAACACTTTTTATTACAATCTTAAAAGACATTTAGGACGATAATGTTTTTTAGTATCTTTTAAGTGGATATTCTATTAATTGAAACAACCAAGCACAGTATTTACTGAACATTGTTGAAACTTAATAAAAAAAGTCTTTTGTTTCGAATTAGTTACTAATCTTTTCGTAAATTGTTGGTTTAGAATACAAATAAGTTTAGAAATGGCTCCATTTCCATAAAGAAGAGATATTTGCATTTCATACATTTGTATTACAATTGTTGCACTCTAAAGTCGGAAAGATTCCAATGAATATGCTACAGCTTTAAAAGCTTTCAGTTCAAAAGTCTTTCAAGCGTTATAAAATAACTGTTTTAATACGTTTCATCTTCATCCCTTTGTTCCATTATAACTTTTGTAAGGAAATGAAGTCATCGAAAAACAACGCTAGCTTATTGTGAGAAACTGTAACTCTAATAATAAAAGGATCCTTAGAAAGTAACTTTAAGGAGGTTAAATAGATTGAGAAAATTTGTAATCAATAACTGTTGAAACTCTCTAATTTCCACAAAAACAAAACACATCAACAAGACGACAACGTCGTCCATAGTTAGAATACCTCAGGGGCTCAGCTGAGTCTTGGCGTGGTAATCCCGAGGGATCCTTTTTAATACTTTTTTATCAGGTTTCCTCCAAGTATTGTTCTTCAAAGGCTTATTATATAACGTTATTTTCTTCCATTTTCTATAAGATAATAAAAACGAGAGGTTTTTCGCCTTTACCAAACAATAATTAAAATAATTCAATCACCACTTCAGTTCAATAAATTGGCTGGTTTCTTAGGATATTTACTATAATTTTCTAATACAGAAACTAATATTCAAAGTTTTGAGTGTATGTATCAACCCTTGTTTTCAAGTGTACATTAATTCATACTCTTGAAATACAAATAATCGCAAATATCTGAACAAACTATATCAATAATATGAACAATACATCATTATCTAATAACTATAAACTTAAAGTCTTGGTTTATTTTTGAAAAAAACTTTATTAAATAGATGGGAAATTATAAAACGGTCGCTATAAAACCTAAATATAAACGTAACTGCATACTAGGACCTTACCTGGTAAAGACGAGTTATTTTAACGTATTATTGCTCCGGAAAAATACCTAAAGACTTGATCCTAAAGATTATACTTTTGATACATTTTGTTTTAGTAGCTCATATATACATAGTACGAACATAAACGTTGAAATCAAAGTAAAAATTAAAATGTTATAAAATATACTTTTGGATTAGTTTGGGAATGTATAAAAAATGTATAGGTTTATATGTAGGAAACTATTTGGCTATTGTATAACACACGAAGCCTACGATAGTTTCTCACGAAAGTAAAAATCAGTATTAAGTTAAACAAAAACACAATATTTTGGAAATATATCAATTGGAGTCTCTGTTAAAGTGTTACGTAATTGGCGTAACATCATGGTCGGTAAGATTCAATAACATTGTTGAATTTACAAATATTTTGTTTGTGTTTAATTAACATGGAGTTATACCAAATACCTTCCGTCGATAGTATAAATCATACACATCAGTATTATTTTCTGACAACACTCTTTTAACGGTATTGCACATTTAATGGTATTAAACGGCATTCTGCAACTTTGACAATGTTTATGACTAAATGAGTTAATTATGCAAATAAATTGAGGTTAATTGTGGGTATAAACTAAATTAATACTTTTCAAAGCAAAATCTAATTACAAAAAATCCAACACATAAGTATAAATAAAAATAGATGGAAAATGTCACATTTCATATCTTGAGGATTCTGTGCTATCAGCTTGCTTTGCTCTCCGGATGGTTTCAAGAGTTACTACTAGAGATACCATAAAATCTGTTTACTTTACGTATGTCTGTTCAAGGCTAAAAAATGGGATGACCTTCTAGGGAGAAATATATTGAATATTTGAAAGTATTTAATTATTCAAAAACGTATATTAGGACTAAATATGTCTATTAGTATCTTACCATCCATATCAAAATGCTTAGATTGTGCATCAGGGTTGAAAATAATAGTTTACTCAACCCGTTTCAGACTCGTTTCTGCTTTGGTAACACTGCAACAGCTCTGTAATGCATGTCTGAAGACATTCAATAGCAATAGACAGGAGAGAGTTTACTCTATTAAAATTACTTGATTTGTCTAAAGCTTTTGATTACGTCAATCATGCTTTGTTATTAATAAATCTACAGAGACTTGGGCTTTTTTTCTTCTTGCCAATGTATCCAAATTCTACTTGTCTGAAAGAGCAGTGTGTTTTTTGTTGGTTAGTGTGCGTCTCTTTGGGAGGCTGTTACGCATGGAGTTCCATAAGGATCAGTATTAGGACTTTCATTATTTAGTATTTATATATCGACGACATTAGTACTGTACTATAATATCTTTATTAATACGCTGACGATTTACAATGTATTTACATTTTAAAGTTAGCCAAACTGAACTTGCAGTTGAGCACATGAATTGCGATATACAAAATATTACTACTTGTGCTGAAAAGGATGGTTTGAAAGTTAATAGACAAAACGCAACCTATCATTTTAGCTATACCTGACTACTACAAACAATATACCTTTACACTCTCTTTAAACTAAATATTTTTGTAATATTGTAAAAATGTAAGAAATTTAGGGCATCGTTAAAAACAAACTATCTTGGACTAATTACCTTACTGAAAAATGTAAAAAAGTATGTGGAGGGGTGCACACCTTATAGAAAATGAAATATTTTCTTTTATTGTAAGCTGTTCTTTGTAAAGTCTTTGATAATTCATGATATACATACTGTGACACTGTTATAAATGATATGACTGTCAGAATGTCTAATACATTACAAAGAGCTCAAAAGTAATGTTTCATATCCGTCCGTATTTGATTTAAAACGTCGCGATCATGTTACTCTAAACTTTATATTTCTTTTAAAACTTCTTGATTTCAGATCCTATGATATTTTAAGAATGATATATTCAATTTTCCAATCTGGAATACCGACTTACTTAACGAAAAGGTTTCTTTGCTTCAAACATCAGAGCTGAAAGCTTAGAAAGGGGTTCAAGAATGCTCATTACTCCAAAGCACAGGACGGGTGTTTATAACAAATCTTAACTGTTCCTTGTGACACTCCCGGATTATCTATAATCGTAGATAGCTGTGCCCAGTTTGTTATATACATCTTCAAGAAGTAGACTAACTTTATGCCCAGAGTGTGATTTGTTGTTTCACGGTATGTATGGTGGGTGAATGATTAAATGAATACTAGATTTGTACCTATTGTAAATATTGTGTTAACGTTAAAAGATCTATTTATTTTATTTTGTTGTAGATTTATAGTGTTATTTATATTATATTTATTTATTATAAATATATTTTTAACATCTGAAATGTTTTTAATTTAAGAGTTCATGTTAAGATTAGTTTAATTATTGCATTTTAAATAATTGTGTTTTTTATGTTTAACATTGTTTTTACTTAATTTTTATTCGGTATTTTAATTGATTTTATTTTGTATTTTGTATTTTGTGTTTTTGTTTCTCGTTTTGCTTAAATTGTGTTCAGGTTTGTTGAATTTCGTATTATATTTCGTAAAATAAGAAATTTATTACTTATAGCCTATATCGTTAAGCGGAAGAGAGGACCTGATGGTCCTAACTTCCTCCTTAAATAAAGATGTTTTCTATTCTATTCTACAATAAAATAATATTTAAATTAAATTTAAATAGTCGTGTAACTTTAAGCTACATATATTTATATGAAGTTATAGGTTTTGTTAAAATCCAACCAAAGTATGTTCAAAATAAAACAACACCATCATGAATATTCCATACGAAAAAAGTACTAAAATATCCTGGAACATGGTGTGTACTACTTTGGTTTGAAACTAATTAATAACCGTCCCCAAAATTTAATAAATGAGAAATTCTTTTGTATAGTTTTCAGGAGCTCACTTAATTCTCCTTCATGGAATATCCATGCTATTCAGCAGAGGAATACTTTAGTTTCATTGAATATCAGTAGGTAATAAAATTCGACTTGATGGATTTACAGGGAGTTTTTTATCCAACTCATCTGAAGTAATTGGTTACTGGTTGTCATAAACACCAGTATATTGAATAAAGTAGATTGGTTAAGATAGGTTTTCAGATTGAATATAATAGTGACTAACGTGGGAAATACTAATCATTTTGGTAGGCTGTCATGGTCCAATAAGGTAAAAAGACATGAATATAAATCTATTCTTGCAATAACACACCTTATTCTAGATTTTTGTTAAACATTCCCACAAGTTATTTAAGTATTAATATTGGATATAAATGTTGGTTAGAGTGGTATTCTGAAGAAACAATAATAATTATAATGGTTGTTGCTAGGGGTATTTAATTATATATCAGGAAAATTTTAACGATTTTTAATTTTTTGAATTAATTCTCAGTTTGATTTCATTTTTGTCTGTCCACCATAAATGTTTGGACAACCAATATTTTATTTTATCAGTACCTTAGTAGGGTATTGTTAGAATAAATAAATTGATACTTACGATTTATACTACTGACTGACGGTATTTAGTAGAACTCCATTTTCAGGAAAGAAAACCACAACAAATTTTTTATTAAATTCTACTTTTTATTGAGTAGCAACATTTACTAAAAATTGTGTTTTGTGGTTTTATTCCTGAAATTATTATTTAATACGTGTTTAAGTTTTATACAAAACTCGCCATTTTTTCAATTATTGATAGTACAACAATAATAATAAGAAAATATGAAAAAAATTACAATGCCGTTATACGTTTAATCAGCTAGTGTTGTGTAATGCTAGTGTTGTTTAACTCAATAATTGCGCATACGATATACATAATATATATATATATATATATATATATATAAATGGATGGACGTTTGTGTGTGTGTGTGTGTGTGTGTGTGTGTGTGTGTGTGTGCGCGCGCGCGTGTGTACAGTTTCACACGCATTAGTTGTTTCGGCTCGACTATGTGCTGCGTTTTACGACTCTTAATATGAAATGTTTTGAAAGCTTTTCTGCAGGCATAAGTCGTTCTCTTTCTTTCCTTTATACTATATAAGGTTTATGAGAGGTTCTACTTAACTTTGTTTTAGTAACGTTTTTAAACTTATGTACGTCTTCCCTTAAAACTAAAAGTTTTCTTGCATCCATTTCAAAAGTCTACGCACCGTATGCAACTTTAGTTTTAGTTTTGATTGAATAAAATAAATGAAGAAAAACAAATTTGTGAATATTAATTGGAGTAAAAGAAGAAACTATTTCTATTATTGAAATTTGTTTACTTCTACTCATGAAGTGGGGTGGAGTGTCTTCCAAAAATAAATTGATTTAGAAATTTGGACAGAGATATACGGTTTTATTATTTTTCGAAAATTGAAATACTTTCCATGATACCCAAACTGAAAATATCGTGTTCCTCAAACCATCTTTAACGATTTTGATAAAATTTTAAATAAATTATCATGGACCGAAACCTATCCTAATAATATTTATCAGTTTGTAATCTCGCTAAAATTGAGAATTATCGGTTTCTAACGTGAGGACTGTACAGAAATTGTAAAATATATCTTCTAGGAGAGTAATGGGAGAGATCTGACATCTGTACATCTTGTTTGTCATAAGTTTCAACAGCTTAAAATCGATGTGACTGATTTTTGACAATATTATATCTGGGCATTTTTGTAATAAGTTTGTTTTTAAAGTTAAAATTATAAATCATCATCGTAAATAAAAAAAAAAAATTCTCACTATGGTTTTAAAGATACAAGCAAATGTTACTGAAATTCATCTTCTAATAATTTTCCAAAACCGATTTATATAACCTCAAATAAGTTGACTTTAAATAGTAGTTGAAAACGAATCTTAAAGTTGGTCATATAACTGATTTTTATAACGTTTCGATTATTTGAGTTATTTAAACAATTAATCTATACTAGATAGAATTAAACTTGAACACAAGATCTCACAAAAATTACGTTTACTAATGTATCGCGTTTCAACGACAAAGTTGCCATCCTCAGTGATACACGAGCTACAATAACTATATAGTTATATTTTAAACGTAATTTTTCTGAGATCTTGTGTTAAATTTTTATTCTATTTAATATTATCTCACATATCTAGTTTAATATTTATTTAAATCTATACTAAATATTATCTCATTTGAGGCAAATTGATACAGATTTTTAAAAAGAAGCGCTTAAAAAGTATCAGTTATTTCAATGTTTACTCATTTCTATAAACACCAGTTTCAGTAAGTTTTTAGAAAATTAAACCCAAATTGGTCACCATTTGTTTATCTGTCATAAAACCAGACTAAGAGGAGTTGGAAATTTAAGTAAATGTTAACAAAGAATTATTTGTCAACTTTTGTCTAATTTGGTTACAAATAGTTCTGTACACAACTACAAGGTGAAGACCTTGAATTTTACTCCAAATACAACAATGACATGAATCGATATTTTATTGAAATCACCAATCAACAATCTTCACTGTGAAATTAAGTATCGTACATGAGTTTAAAAATACTATGAAGGAATTGGACTGCAAAGACAAAATATAATTTCTTTATATTGCTGTAAAGAATTTATAATTGCAGAAACATTAGCTTAACAAAAGACATAATATGTATTATGGAGAAGCAAAATTTGAAATTCCTATACTTTTTAAACTATCCGTCTCTTGGGAAATTTAAGTAAAACACAACATTTGCTGTTGAGAGAACTAGGAATGTGTATTCCTTTTAAAGCTCCCTCAGGACTTGCAATACTTTTAGATCAACAAAGGTATGCTAACTGTAGTGGTATTATTATATATAGGGTAACTTTTTTGTTTTCAAATTACATAATATTATGTGTAAATTTCAAATACACTTTTGTTACTTTCCAGGCCATACAAGTGATTTGACTAAGTAAAGTTCAATGAGGACTTAATACTGTATTTGATATTTAACTTCAATAAATCATTTAACAATGAATTATTCTTATTTATACTAGTAGTAAATAGGTTTAAATTAATAAAACAAGATAATAAATTCCATACATAATATCGAAACAATATTTATATATAATATTACTTTTATATTTATTTTATAGTTTATTGTTTATAGGTCACGATTTTGGAACTTTAGGTTAAGCAAAAATTGGTGAAACAGCCGTAATCAGAGTCTCAAAAATCACGATAATACTAAAATTAATCAAATTTCCTACTTACTTAACACCATTTTGAATCTCAAGATATACCCGAAATAGTTCCCAATTGAGTTGAAAATTGTGAAATTGGGGACTATTTTCACTAAAATTCGACTGTAAATTCATAATTATTAAATTAAACCCATTAATTTCTCCACTGATAATAAATGGAAAACTATTTAGTATTTTACACAAAAAGTCTAATTTACGTTTGTTCGGTGAAAGCCTTTTATGATTCATTCATTTAGTCTGAGATGCAGCTTTATCAGTCTTGGAAGCCAGTTCGTTAAATGAGAGCTCAAGTATCATACTTCCTCCTCTCATAGATGGATAGTTGAGCCATTCAATTTCGTATTTCTCTCTCGTTTACTCTTCTATTTTACTTTTATATTAGTTGGAGCTACTTAACTCCGCTGTTTCAGCCATTTAAGGTACAATTACTTCTTATAAAGATCGCAGTTTAGGAACTTGAGTATCTTTACTGTTTTCTCAAGAAGAAATAGTGGATTATCTACCAGTCAACTCGTCTCCTTCTCATCAGATTTTGAAATAAAGTCTAAGAATCCATCATGTACAGATCAGATCTGCTCAACTTCATGTAATGAAAAGAGACGATATAACCTCGGTTATGTCAAAAGTTGCAAGAGTTGAGACGCTCTCCAAGTTACTAGCTTTAACACGTTAAGACTAAATTAAATTCTAGTACCTTCATTTAGTAGCACAGTTTAGCTAGGATTGATTAATAATTAATATTTTGTTTATTTGTGTAGGTTTTGTAGTTATTACATTGCTTAACCTCTATACTTCCTGAACCTGACAGCATGACGATCCAACTTAATGTTGTGCTCTGGAACATCGATTTTGTTTGTAAGGCGTAAAATTACTGCAGTCATCATCGCCTAAATAAAACCAGAAGTTAAGGTATAAGAAAGCGCCTCGCGCTTGAATACTTTATTAGCGTCGGAAGAGAAGACTGTTGGCCAAGAGAGACCCCATAGGAAAGAAAAAAGAGAGGGTTCTAACCCAAGACTAGATGAAGAAAAGTGTGTATTACTATCAACGTAATCAAGTAAGTCAGAACGTAGTGGGTCAGGTCGGATATAACACAATGATAACATTAGCGGTCTTATTAATAAATAAACTTATAAAATGACCGTAAATTAATTACATTTAAAAGGTTTTTAATCCAATTTGGTGACTCGTTTTTCTTCATATTAAACTTTAATAGGATCACCCATTAATCTATTTGATTATTTACTTTGTCTTGCATAGATTTTCTAACAGATAAACAAGTATAAAATAGCTTGCATTGCCATAAATAAATTATGTTTTCATTACGTATTTGTATAATAATTGTTTACTACAAAGAGGAAAAGTTCAAATGTATATTCTACAGCGTTAAAAGTTTGCTGTTGAAAATTTAAAGTCTTTCAAGCGTTTCGAAATAACTGTTTCAGTAAGTTGTCGTTTCATCCCTTTGTGTTGTTCCTTTACAACTTCTGTGAGGAAATGAAGTAAAGAGAGCGAATACAAACTATATTTCAAACTTTGGTAACAAAAAGATTTACGTAAACTTAAAATATGGTATTTTATTTAGTATCATAAAACCATAATTTAAAACCATTTTACATAAAAAATAATATCGGGTAACTATTTATTTTTCCTAATTAAATGAAACCGAATATTGAATACATGATATTTATATAAAAATGGCAGCTATGCGCAGAGTTGGAATGAAGATTGAAGACATAAATGTAGCCTTTGGCATTATCTTTAACTGAGAGATATTTTACCCTGTAGAGATTTCTGAATATATCACTCCGGGAACACAATGTATGACATCATCGTAGAGATTCCATTCTAGATTGCATTTGTCACGGATTGCGGCTACCAAACGTCTTCTAATTATATTTGAATATCTCTTGTGTAATTGGAGGTTTTAACCCGTTGACTTCAACGTCACATCAGAAGTGAGTAATATTTACCTTAGCGTTTTGATCTTATAAATAAAACTGTACATTCTGAGTTTAATTAATTACATATCATTTATGTAAATTCTAACAAAATCTTTAAAATATTATTAATTAACTATTAACTAAACATTTTTAACAAATAAGAAATAAAATAATGAAATATTTTTTTCTGGACGAATTACTTATTTAACAATTCACATATTGGCTTGAATTATCGTTTACAACAACTAGGTTTAAAACTCTAATTATATTTCATAAATTAAGACATAATCTTTAAGTTCTAAAACGTAACTAAGTAATTTTTGCTAGATATCTTTTTTATTTGAGGCTAAATCTAAATGCATTATTTATCACATTTTAAAGTTGTTGGGAAATAATGGATTGTTCTTATAGTCGATGTAGCTCATTAACATTATTTATATTATACAAAACTGATGCACAACGTTTAGACCGTACTGATAACTTTCGTTAACACAAGATCCTTGTCACGAATCCATTGTTGTTAATAGACTAGCGCTTGATCTCAGTTCAAATATTTGCTTCACCATGTCGTGTTTTAGTGTCCGTTGACTTATGTTTTTGCCTGACTTGTATATAGTTTTATTTTTACTGCTCAGACATAGATTTAAATTTGGATTAACAGTCATAAGATACGGGCTATTTCAACTTTCCATGTTTGTTATGTTCTAGGTTTTCCTTGATACATAGTCTCAAAACCTTACGTCATATATTATCTTTTATATTTACACAAATGATGCTAAATGTCGGAATAATCTATATCAATAATTATTTATTACATTTAAATTACCTAATATTGTTTAATTTTTCAGTATCAGTGAAGGACAAAGGAACGGTATTTTACACTTATTTGGGCTTGCAACTTTTTAAATATATTTAATTACCATATTTGTTTTTAGTTCTGCAAGTGTGTGTTAAATATACATTAAATGATAACAAATACTGGTCTCGTAAATGAATGTTTACACGAACAGACCTATAATTCAATATATATATATATATATATATATATATATATATATATATATATATATATATATATATATATATACACGAGTATATATGGAAACACATGTCCTATTTCCCTTTTCTTGTCCTTTTGTGTGTCCTTAGTACTGCGACACTGCCAAATTTCCTGTTATAACTCCTCTACAGCTTTCTCCTCAATTAGGTTGTAGCATGGTTAGGATTGTATTTTTTAATTCGCTCTAAAGGTTGAGTTTTTCATTTACCAATCAAATTAAGTTCTGGTTAAATTTTATAGTGATCAATATAATAATTTTTATGAATTTCACATACATAATTACGTAACTTCATTTGAACCTTGTTGCAGTTAGTTACGTTCCAGAGATTTTTTTTCTGATGATTTGTGTCTCACATGTTCTTAGAGAGCACGTAACAAACAAAAATTCTACTAGCATTTGTTCTACAACATTTATTTAAACTTGTTTTGAATTTTATTAAATTTATATGTTTCACAATTTTCATTTCACTAGTTTATATTTTATAATGCAAACTGAATATTCTGGGGGAAACAAAAGGTAAAACAGAATTTTCATAGAATATATTTTTGTATAACTGCAAGAATGTCTAAATATAGATAAAGATTCAGTCTGAGAAGTCTTTTATCAAAATTATAAATTAATGGAACTTTATATTTTACTCACAAATAATAATAAATAAATAAATTTCTCATTATTTTCTCATCGCAACCCCATAAACACATTATTTTTTTGCACTATGTCCAATATAAGTACTTTATAAATTAAATTTACTCATTTTTTATTTTTCTAATTTCAAAGACGACGTTTTAAATATAAACAGGGAATCGGTAAAAATCAGTTACTTGTACTATTACGATTTGTAAGGAGTAAGGACCACTAGTGTAGTGGAAAACAGCTTCTATGCAATGTACAAAATTTACAGATATTTTAGCTGAAATTATTAATGTATTTTTAATACATAATATATATATATATATATATATATATATATATATACACACTTTTTAAACTCCATTAACAATAAATAAGAAAAATGCTTAATATAACATTCGTCCAAAGTTATAAAGATAAATATGTCAACTTTATGACTTCTCAGAAAATTATAAATAAATATAAAATTATAAATAAAAAATTCATATTTCTTTCTGTTATAATTATCATATTTCGTATTATTGTTGTCTATTCTGCTCAATGGACTGGATCTGTATCTGGCAGAAAGGTTTATATTTAATTCAAATGTAAATTCTAAAGATACTCTCTTAGAAGCGTCTTCTTACTAAACCAAACCGTAGAAAGCTTTGTAACTCTTTGATGAATAATTAAAAAGAATCAACGATCGTGCTCGATTTAAAAAGACTTTGAGGTTTTGATTTCGTTCAGTATGGTTAAGCTACGTTTGTTTAATTCTTAAGTTAGTTTCGTAATTTATTTTATATTTATTTGTATCTTTGTGTTTATAGATAAGTATATTTATAGATTCTATTTTGGTATATGTTGTAACATCAATTACAATGATATATTTTATATCAAATTTATTATATGTGAAAATGTTTTTTCTTTGGTGTTCAAAGGCGAAACACCTCTCAATACAAAGAAGGAAAATTCCCAATAAATGTTCAATAGAAAAGTAATAAATAAAGCAATAAAGCTAAAGTTTCAAAATTATTTTAATAATATAAATGAGCTACAATTGTTTCGCCTAGTGGCATCTGTCAATGTGCCGCAACCCGATGGTGCCGCAAGGCGAAAGAATTGTAGGTCATTTATATTATTAAAATAACATTGAAACTTTAAATTTTTTGCTTGATTTAATCCTTTAATATGGAGTTTCAACAAGAAATATCTGCTGTAACATTAAATATATAATAATGTTCTATAGATTTAAAAACGATCAGTTAGAAATATAAAATTGTGTTAACGACTACTACAACATAACTATCTTACTACGTCATCTCTTCGCCACTTTGTACTGTTTTTTACAATTTATTCTGTGATAGAAAAAGTTTGTTGCAAAATAAATTTTCTCAGCTCTAAGAACAAAATGAAACTTAAAAAATAATTTAAAATTAGGCGGTTTATTTAAACACATTATTTACATTACAATTATTATTTAAATTTTATATAATTATTCCCTTGTAATTTTTACAAAAATGAATTTGAAATTACAAATGGCTGCCACAGGCGTCATAAACAAAACTGTAAAATTATCCAAATGGAGGCTAAATATAGACAATATATTAGCCGGTAACATTGTAATATGATATCAGATTTCGTCACTCTTGAATCACAATCAAAAACAGGATATTAGAGATAAAATTTAAATGAAATTTATTTTTACTACCTTATGTAATAAAAGTAAAAATCAACGTTAAATAAATATTCTGCTGGAATAAATTTTCGGACAAGTTTGGGAATGACTAAATATGCATGTAGGTACCATTAGAGGAGCATGAGAAGGCTGAAAAGTGAGAAACAAAGGTACCAGATTCCAATCTTTGACGCAGAATCTGCATGAGGAATAAGAAAATCTGTAACAAGAATTGTGTTGAGAAGGTAAGTTAAATTTGCAACTCTTAATAGTTAAGACAGGTCTCAAAGGAAATGGTCAATGGATCATTATAGCAAGTCAATTAAAAAATTCTCTATGAATATGTGAAACCAAGGAAGGTCGTAACTGGACTTGGAGTATTGAAAAACATTTAAATACCTTCGGTAGTTTAAATGTCGTGTTGACACATAAATAGCAGTACATACATTTTTGAAGAGAAATAGTACTGAAGGCAAAATACTTTAATTTTGGCCCATTTGGAACTTCAAGAGAAGAAGATGAAGTTGGAAAACTGCTTCTGAGTTTCATTAAGAAAATTACCAAAGACAACTTACTGATTTTATTATTTTAAAATCTGTAAAATCAGAGAAAATGAACTAAAACCAAACAATTAATCATATTAAAAATAAGTATTAATAAATATTATTATTTTAAAATAATTTTTTTTAAAAGCAAAACCTTTTCTAAATAATTAAATTTTTATACTTATACAAGTGTTTAACAAAATGGAAAAAAGTAACTCGATGGATAATATCTATTAAAAACTCTAACCTGTGTTCAGACAATATTGGTTATGAGGTTTATGCAAACCATATTTCATTCTATATCCCCAGATGCACGGATGACGGTCTTCTATTAAATAAAATGGTAGTATATATTTTATAAAAATCATCGTTTCATCCATGGATAAAACTGTCTGAGAAATAAGTATAGATAATCTATATAACTACAACACAACAGGTTATTCACACACAAAAAATAAAACAAAAAACAAATTAGTGCTATGAATCTGCATTCCGATTACTTATTTATTAACTACTTCTGTAAATTATTGAACGTCCTTTGAGAGTTGTGTTATGTAAATAAATTTAAAATACGAATATTGAATTGTTTAGTAGTCTTCTCTGGTGAAGTGAGTGGATTCTATTGAGTATATATTTTGAAGACTCAAGGGTAGAGGTAATCCTTTACAAAAAATACACATGAGAATGTTTAAGGAAACATTACTCTAAATATTAAAAATTCATTTAATATTTAGTACTACTAAATTTTAATACTAAATTTTAATAATTTAGTACTTTTTATTTACCCACAATATAGACGTAGAGGGTAAGTTTAATAATAGAAAAATGATTAACTTCGAATTTTGACTGATATTCATAGCCTCAGGAAATCGAAAAAGAGATATTCGACTTGCCGTCTCGGTTGTCGTCCGTACATATAGTGGCGTCTACAAATCTGCTATAGGGAACCTATTGAATATCAGAAAATCGAACTAAAAATATCAAAATGTTGTTTGTTCATATCTCGTGTATTTTGCAACACACTAAATTAGATAACAATTTGTATATTTCAATTCTACACCTAATGATATGAACCTTACTCTTTAGGATGACAAATAATGAAGTTATTGAAAAAAAATGTAATTTAGAACTCAAGATAATGTGATATTCCCTAGTTACTAGATCCAACACGAACCTAGCGATGGGAGGTTACTTTCCAGATGTACAGTTTCGAGGGCCAAAAGAGCAGAGACAGTGAAACGATTGGGGACTCTATAATATATACACATCTACTAGGAACATTTGGTTCTAGCTGGCGTTAAGAAGTTTAGAAAATCGGCGTAATAACGGTTATAACTTAACTCAATATACAGTATACTAAGTAAGGCCCCTTGTTATACCAATAGAATTTGATATTACCTATAAGGCTTAAATGACTAACTTTTATGCATTATCTGCTAGTAAGATGGGTGGGATAAGTATAGGTTACTTATTTTTCTTAAACAGATAACATACTAAAATAATTTTGTTCCTATGTAAGTGGATTTCTTTCGATTTTTTTTGTATATACAAAACTGACTAAAATTTGAAATTCAGTTAATTTAGGTGCATAAATTCAAACACTTCCATTTTAAAACAATTAAACATTAAATACCTTATATTTGGGTGACAAAAATACGTTAAATAATTATTACGGTTGTGGAATTGAATAAGAATAATTTCAACTCAAATTGATTACTGTTTATTTATTATATTTACGTACTTAACATTATTACATTCATCTCTGAATAATGTAGTTTATTTCTATGGGTAACAATTATAGATTGAAGTAGAACAGCATGAACTAGTCCGAAGTAATCGGTCTTGTCAAGTACATCAGGGCAAAGATTTAATACAGTAGTAACAACTTGGGTAAACCAATCAGTTTGGCAGACTGCCATTCTCCAATAACTAATCTATTATATATCTTGTATATTCCTACAATATAAATGTCTTATTAATACATGACTGTTTTACTTTGTTAAGATTTCAACATGACCTGTATTAATGTACGAAGTGTGTAACTACATACAAGTTAATTTATTTAGGAGTTTTATTTACTGTTGGAACAAATAACCTATTTTTATACGTGTTTGGGTTAAAATAAAATTATGTTTTCAAATAATCAATATGGGCAACCAAAAAGAGAAATAAATATCACTAATGTTAGTACTCTATAGTTATTGGCTTCATATATCTAAGAGTACAGTCAACCTCCCCTCCACAAATAGAGGTTACTGAAATAATTCCAGACATTCTTTTAATAGGATAGGGTGACCAGTGGTTTAGCTAGTTAATTAATGAATACAGGTAAGTGTTTGTTTCTAGATCACGTTCTCTCCAGATATGGTGATATTTCTTGTACCGTAAGATCACCAGATCTGACAGAATTTAATTGTTTCTTAAAGAGATATTTAAATAGTAAGGTATCAAAGACCCACCTCCGCTATTGGAATATTGAAAACCTTAAAGAATTTCGATAAGAAGTTTCCGCAATTCCTGTGGATATGATATGCCGTGTACTAGGAAACGTAAAATGTTGCCTTCAAAAATGCATTAATTGAAATTATAGTCATCTTCAGAGTTAGTGTTCTGAACGTAAAATATTTTATGTTACGATTAAACGTTATTAAACGTCTTGTCAATTTGTAATACAGTTAAAAAAATAATAAATTGTTAAAATGTCTTATTTGATGTGTTCACTGTTTATGTATAATTATCACACCTGAACAATTAACATATAACTTATTTAATTTTGACATTGAAAGAGTTATACATTAAATATTTATATGGCTCAAGATTATAAGGTTAATATTTAAGTTAGTAATATATATTTAATCGAGTCTCAGATTGGGAATAAAGAGTAGACTATAATCAGCTCAGCATTTGTTGTCAATCTAATCCAAAGTAATCTGTCTTGTCAAATACACCGGTGTAAAGATTACATACAATGTTTAAAGACTTGGAATAGCCAATCAATTTGCAATACTCACACGATCAAGTAAAATATCAAAAAACTTAATCTATTCTTGAAACAACATATATTGTTCTAGTTTTGTCTTAAGCATTACCATATTTTATATCTTTATTAATTAATCATGAAATCTATTTTATAGCAGGTTTACTTTATTAAAACTTCAACGGGATGTAGATATGCTTGAACGAAAAATGACATAAACATAATTATTATAAAAATTACATCTATATAACTTTACAATATTTTTTATATAAAAATATACATAAGCTTGTTGCTGAAATTAAAAGTGTATTTCGATATATCAATCTTAAACTTTGCAAGTATAGACGATTTTATTAACTATTTCTATAAGAATTTCAACTGATGTATTAACGTTCAGATTAACTTTATTCAGCATATCTCTGTCATTCATAGATAATTGGATTATTTATATATGATTTTATTAAATACCTTAATTAAAAGTAAATAAATGTAGTGTTTTTTTAATATAGGTATATATTGTAATAAAATAAGCCGTCATTTTCAATTAATAAAACATAAATACTAGAAGCAAACATGAGAAAAATAATAACACCAGTTGACTCAGGAGGAGTGCAAATTGGCTCAATTTGTTAAGTTATATACCTAGATTTTTCCGCGTGTCCACAGTTTTTATTAGTCATAAGGACATATACTAAAATAGTTAAATTTATTTACATATGTCGGTCAACTTATAGTGAAACAGTTAAGTATCAGACATTTTAAATTTTCGACAACTGTATAGTACTTTAATTTATTACGTTCAATTCATATAGCAAAATTTAAATATTGCACTACATACAGTAAACATTTTTACAATATTGTTTATGTCAATAAATAATTCAATCAAGTTCATACGGTTTTAGACATCGCAAGATAGAGCAGCAATTCTCAAGAACGGATTCTTTCCAGAAATTGTAATGACAGTTCATGAAAAGTTCCGATCCAGAGTTTACCCAAATAATTACAAAGTAGACACTTTAAATGTTTTTTAAATTTTCTTTTGCACAGCTAGTATTTAAGAAAATTATATTATAATGGAACAGAAAAACAAAATCTACATTTATTTTAGTTTACTACTAAAATATTTCTTTCGAGGTCTTTACTATCTATGAAGGTGTTCGCATTTATTTCAATCTTCCCCAATAATTTTGGTTTCGTATTTACATTTCAAAAATTAAAAGCTAACTCTTGAGGAAGTCGTGGAAGGACAGCTATTCTAAAATTGGTTTAAACTATTTCAATTTTATTTTATATAAAATTAAAAGTTCATATCCCAATATCAGCCTAGAAAAGGAAATTATGTTTCGCTAATTTATTGATAATGTAGTTAAAATAACAACAGAAAACTAATTTAGTTTTGCTTGTTATTATGTGCACACTTTATTAAATGTAAAATATAATATCATACACACATATTTTCAAAACACTCGCAGGTATTGATATCTTAGGGATGCTAGGTATGTTAGGTATGTTATGGATGCTATAATATCTCAATTAGCGTATCAAGAGCCTCTATGTAACGTACATTCCTTGTTCCATGTAGTCAACGATTAAAGCCTATGGTTAGCCGAGGGCCTCTTCATACAACCCCCCCCGTTGCGAATGGCTTTTTAAATAGTAACGGAAATTATGATACAACATATTTATTGAACCTCTGGTGTACGATAAACATTTTAAAGTCTAAAAAGTCAACTAAACTTCAATATTTGTTATTTAGCAATATATAAAATTAAACAAATTAAGAAATTCTGATGGCTGATGCTGCATTTCTGAATTCAATTTTCAAATGCCTTGTTATACAATATTTGAACTTCAAATGAATTTCGTATTCAATTTTCGATTGCCTAGTTCGACAGTATTTGTTTTGAACTTCAAATGGGATTTCACATTATTTTTACTAGCTCCATTAATTTTTAATATGAACAAATTCCCAAAGAGTAGTTTAATAACGGTTGTGGTGAAGGACAACAAGAAAACTATATTTCTTTGAGAATTGCTTTTAGATATTAAAAGTTGAACAGTGATAAAGAAAGATATATAATCTGTAAGAAGGATTCATGTGATAATTCATAAGTTGGTACTCTTTGTAACTACTTGGAGTTATAATTAATTACTTTTTACTATCTTAAAGAGATATGTATCAAATTGATTATTTTGTTAACTCATGGAACATATCCTTTAACCAGGAAGTTTAGTCTTTCTTTATTCATTATACAATTTTATTGATTATATATTCTGAGGACCCCAAAGAGCTTGCCAGGTCTCCAAGTTGAAAAAGAATTACTTTATACTCATACTTTAAGATACTTACAGACACACAAACAGACATTATGAAATATATGCCCAACCTGGAAGTCGTCAATGAGTGC
The DNA here is from genome assembly GCA_963513935.1 of Aphrophora alni. NCBI lineage: Eukaryota > Metazoa > Arthropoda > Insecta > Hemiptera > Aphrophoridae > Aphrophora > Aphrophora alni. Next base: position 56,294,064 of record OY740771.1, read on the forward strand.
AACTACTAATAAACAAATATATAATATTAATTTTAAGGACTTATCTATTTAATTTATGTATTACAAATGTAAAATTATATAGTTTATGTTACCTACCGCAGGGCTTGAGGCGGTAAACATTTTAAGTTACTGAATGATTGAACATGTAGTTTCTCTTTAGACGAGAATGATTTAAAACACAAAATTTAATCAATAATATTGGACAAACGTTTTTTATAAAAGCTATATGTTAAAATTATATTGTTTAACACTTTTTATTTCGTAAAATAAAAATTAAAAACATATCTCAAAGGCAACTGAGATATGATATTTTATAGATTTGGAACTGCCACCTTTTTTAAGTTTGGGACAGTATCGAAGGTTAACAAACTTGAACTAGATATCTAATATATATATATATATATATATATATATATATATATATATATATATATATATATATATGTGTGTGTTTTTTCTAAATATCAGGAAAGTGTTCAAAGAGGACCGAAACATTTCATATGTTTATAATTTTAAAATGTTATTTTTAATGTCCTAAGTCATAATCAAGATATATATGCCTTAAAAACTTCATAGTATCTCATTTGTAGCCATAATTTGATTTAAATAAAGTATTATAAAAGAAAATTCTCCACCTTTGCACATCTTGGAAAAACAATTTTAATTAATTACTCTTCAAAATAATTAACTATCTTTGTTTCTACAGAGTTTTTTTTATTGTAATATAATGTGGTCAACTATTTAGTCACTAAATGTAATTGTTTATTATAAACTACAATAATTTCTAATAGATTAGCTCACCATTATAGTTTTTTGTAACTGAAAAAAATCGTATTATATAACCTAAAAAATACATTTTTTCAATATGTGCACTTTAAGAAATCAAATAAAAAAAATTAAAAAAAAATTATATTTAAACTAGTTTCATAAATTTCTAACGGTCAATATTTTGTACTTTAAAATATTTTTCTGTTTAACTAATTAAAACGAGATAATTAAGACATGATTATTGCACCTATTTTTTGAGGAAGTCTGTCTTTTGTTTAAAATGTTATTTTCGAAGTCCTATGGCCACATAACTTATATGTTAACATAACTTATATGTTTCAGGTTTCATTACTTTCTGCCATACTTGGGATTTCGTAGCTTATTGTCTATCAGAAAATTCTGTGATAAATATCCTTAATGGAAATAAAAAATTGACGTACATCCTAGAAAAGCGATTGGGATTTCATTTTGTAATAAATAATCCTTGTCTTACCTAAATAACAGTTTTGATAGAATGTAATGTAATTAAGGTCTTAGCTACTAAATGTCACACTTTAATTACTCGTAATTTGTCTATAGTTGGGAAATTGTTTCCATTACCCTGATAACCGATCACAGTAATTATGTCCCTGATTTCACAGATATATAACATATATAATTATAGGAATATTTTCGTAAGATTAAAATGTAACAAAGTTTTAAAGAGTTATTGAAATTCCACAAATACTTATTGTGACGTTACTAAATTGCAACTTAAAAAGTCAACAACAACTAAAAACAATCTGATATAAACGGATTTCATTTAAACTAATCAACCGTTCATTACTTATAACTTATTTGGTCTCTCACGGGACTGCTTTGTTGAGATTCACCATCTTTCGGAGCCGTAACTCTATCATCAGGTATAGTTAATAATTACTCTGAAGAAAATCGTCAAACATTAAAACAAGGTCCGCATCAATACAGATACATATCAGCGTTTTTTTTTAATATGTGAAATTATTATATAGTGTATTATTTACACGTTGTTTTTTTATTCTACGATCTCTTCAGAGTGATTAACTATTCCTGATGATAGATCTACGGCTCAGAAACATTTCGAATTTTGAATAAGAAATCACGTGACACACCAAATATGATAATTAGAAGTTATAAGTAATTTTAAACAGTGACTTCCCAGACGCCACAAAATGCAAATTAAATTAGAAGCTAGTCAATCTTATATAACATTAGGACTGTATTATTAAAATCATGACTCTCATTACAGATGTAGGATTAATGTTAGAAATTATTATTGGTGTCGTACTAAAATAACATTTTTTTCTTAATTTATTTTTGTGAGAATTGACTAGCAGCAAGTTTATTAGATATGAAAATAATGAAGTCGTAGGTATGTTTACCCTTGAATAATTATATGTGTAGATTTGTCTTGATTATGTATAATTTAAATTAAATGAGGTAAACTCTAATATTGCCTAAACTTTAAGTAAACTTGTGTTGTTTAAATATAAATATCTCCCATTTCAACTAGTGGTGTATTATTTAAATGGAAATTGTATGGAATGACAATAGAAACCCCATATTAGTTCCATTTTTAGCAAAAGTATAGAATTCAAAACACTACTGAGCTTGTACTGGATATAGTTCAGATAAATGCAAGGAAACGTGAATGTGCATTCAAATGTAAATATATGATGGATGGTAATAACAGACTGCATTCAGAAAAGTTTGAATACCAAATATTTTCTCTCATAATGTATATTTGATTTATATAAGAATGTAATTTATTTTGATTGTACTAAAATTACCAATAGTCAGATATTCCTAAACCTAATCATTAACAGACGAATATCAGAAGTGTATTTTCTCATAAATTAAAAAAAAAAAATATATCGTATATAATCATTAGTATTTCACTTTAAATAAAAATGGAAATTTATGATATTTAAATAACAATCACACAACTTAACAATCACACAAACACAAAGAGACAAAATGACCACTCAGTCAATAAAACATTACCTTGTTTAAATTAATATTTCGTTTCAAAATGATTGTGTTTATTTTATATTTTTACATGTCTTTGACAAAATAAATGAAAAGACACGAGACAGGTGGGTAGTATTTATCTACCATTTTAAAGTATAAATACACTGTAAAAAATATTTGTACAAACAATATTTTATTAGTAGGTAACATACAGATCGAATGCAAAAACTCTTTACTAAAATATCCAGATATAGAACAAAAAAGAGCCAATTAAATCTATGCGTATTTTTTTTGGGTGTGTTATGGTAAGATTCTGTCAAACCCTCAACTCTTTTTTTTTTATAATCTTGGATAAACATTTTCTCTTTAAAACGACATTGGGAATATACGCTATTTCTGAGATTTTTGTCAATAGCTTTGTACAGTTTTATATCTCTGCCAAAATAATAATTTCAAGTGGTATAGATTAAACGTTATAGTGCCTTACCTGTAATTATTAAATTATACCTAAAAATATATAATACTGTTTTTTTTTGCTAGGAATAAAGAGTTGTATTTTCAAGTAGTAAAGACAAGACATTTTAATGCAATTATTATAAACTATATTCTCGTTAAATGTTGTATACTCTTTCTAACGTTTATAATTTTTGTAAAAAAACCCTTATTTTATTACAAAAATATAATTCACTGTTTATGAAATGGCTTGCAATCGATTTATAACCAAATGTATCTGAAAATAATACTTTAGATTTTTAGTCAATTCTTAATATAATTTGTCCAATTTTTAGATAAAAACAATGACAATAGTTCAGATAAGGGTGAATATAATATAAATCAATAATTGAATTATCGATATTTGAGTTTTAACTGATTTAAACTATTTAGATTGTTTAAAACTATTTATTTGTGTTTCATTAAGGAATAAAGAAACAAGATCATCAAAACGTTCGACAAATTCTTTTCTGAGAGCGTGAGAAAATTAAACCATGACAACATGTTTTCTCACTTAAATTTGAGTTCGTTATTTTATTTCAGGTTTGTTTTGTCAATTAACTGTTGTATCTCCCAACAATAGAAGATATGAATATATTCGTATCCACATACATTCCATCACTATGTTTTCATTTTATGTTAAAGTTTAAAATATTATATCTTTTATTATATTCTTTCTGAGAAAATAAAAATTAAACAACATTTAAAATTGAATCTCTACAATCATTTATTGACTGTGACGTTAGACTGATAAAATCAACCTATTCTACACTTCAGGTAAACTCTCCGATACCAATAATATCTTTGTGTACATTTACGTTGAACTTCCGCTCCGCTCGGATATTAACGTCATTTTTTAATATCTCTTATTCAGTTTGTTTAAGTATTATACAAATTTAATTATGAGAGAAATCTCAATAATTAATTCACGGAATAATATGAACTTTTATGTATATTGGTTCTAGATATTATGTAATTACTGTGTTTCCCTATTATAAATAAATCACAAATTAGTTTCTTAGTCTTATTATTATTATAAGACCGCATTGTTTTTTAAGAATTTTATTTCCACACAGAATAAAACAATAGTACTAAAGAATGAAGAAGTGATTTCGTAACCAGTTGTAATGCTTGAAAGATTTTAAACTTAAAACAGAAAGCTTTTAAAGCTGTGGAATATTCATTGGTGACTTACCGACATTGCAGTGGAACAATTATTGTAATACAAATGAGAATGTAATGAAAACATCTCTCCTTTATGGAAATGTAGCTATTTCTGAACTTTTTTATTTTGTAAAGTTGCCAGGAAAGAGTGTGCTTCCTTTGTACAGTAGAATAATTATTGTAATTGGTACAAGTCAATAATATATTTCATTGTTAAAATTACGAGTAAAATTTAAATTGATTAAACAAGTCACGCCTTAAATTTGCTTAAAATCATGATTAAGGCAAGGTTTGAAAGGTTTTTATATACCAATTATAAGTTTATTATAAGAACGAGTTAATATATATTACGGGTTACCGTTACATCAATGAGTACAGTTAGGTTAGGTTAGGTTAGGTGTGTATTCTGTTTATAGGTTATCATTATGCTGTCAAAAATATATCAATAGTTCACCCACAACTTTGAGGTGTTGGAATAGCAGAGTATTTCAAGTTATTTTTATTTCAACAAACATTTTATGTCGTTTGTATTACTCCGTAATTATTAATATGGTTAGCTGTGTCAACATTAACACAACATTTGTTTAAATACTGTGAAATTATGTGAATATCGTAGCTAAACTTGAAGTAAGTTAATTAATATTTAGTAATACTTGGAACAGTTATCATTAAAAACGAATTCAATTTCGACAAAGTCTCTAAAATACTGGAAAACAATTCACTATTTTAATAAAATAATTGGTTACAAATGAAAATGGTTGCTTGTATTTTCACTGTATAAACGAATAATAAACAAAACCACCTAAGGGTTTAGAAAATAATAATTGGCTACAAAAACAATAACAAAATGCAATCTGTACATTGCATTCGCTAGTATAAACTACACACCCAACAAAGTCAGTAAAATGCCTAGACGATGGCAAATAACTGTCAGTATTCCAGTTCAATATCTAATCAACAACATTGTCTGTGTCTTCAGTCGTGAATACTGTGAACACAACATTTATACAAAAATATACAAATAGTAGAAAAATGAACTCAATTTATAGTTGTACGTTGTTTAATGTGTTAACATTAATAATAAACAATTGTTTTGTTGAGACGATATAGACTGCACTTCAGTTATTGTTATTCTTTTCAATAACTAACTCTCATACACAATTAGACTTGCACGATGTTCTAGGAGGCGGTTGTCAGTTCGGTGTCACGAAGATCAGAGCGTTATTATATGCTGATGACATTGTGTTGCTGGCCCCTGCTCCTGTAGTATTGCAATATATGATAACAAATTTAGAAAGGTATTCTGACGCTTGGAATTTGAAAATAAATTTGGACAAATCTAAAATTATGGTCTTTCGAAATGGGGGGAAATTATCGTCTCATGAGCGATGGTTTTATAAAGGTGAAAGGATTGAATGTGTCAACAAGTATAAATATCTAGGTCTGACTCTGACACCAGCATTGTCTTTACAATGTCATTTTGAAGAGAAACTGACAGCATCTAAAAATGCCATCAATCATGCTTGGGTAAATTTGTTAGGCCATGCAAGTATTACCCTATTAACTAAATCGGAATGTTTTAAAGCTGTAGCCAGGTCAATCATGTGTTACGGAGCCCAAGTGTGGAGATATCGGGAACATGATTCGGTAGAACAGCTGTTACGTTTTTTTATCAAATGGATTCTGTGTCTGCCACAAAACACACCTAACTATATGTTGTATTTGGAGACAAATTTTGAAAAATTATTTGTTTTTGCTTTTAAGTTACATTTTAAATACATAATAAAAGTGCTGGACATGGCCGATAACCGTCTACCTAATATTTTATCAAAAGAAATAATTAGGAAAAATCTATTTTGGTTTCGAGAGTGGCAGTATTTGGCTGAAAGGCATTCTGTGCCGTTATCAGCTGATGCGGGACTATGGCGGGGGCAACTGATGACCTTATGGCAAGCGATAAGGGACGATGCTAGGCAGAAATGTATACAAGCCGCTAGGACAAGTCAGTACCATGCCTTATACAGAGAAGTAGACTATGACCTTGGCGATAAAACTTATTTTAGAGAGGAATTTAATTCAAAATTAATTGGATGGGTTTTCAAGTGTACGGGAGATTTGCTTCATTTAAATTATAAACCTTAGGTCAGGGAACAAAATTATAATTGCTCTCTTTATAATAAATAATATCAACTCCCAAATAATCAATTAATTTGTATTAGTTAACCTGGGAAAAATAACAATTAACTTGGGTTATAATCAATAATAATAATAATAATAATAATAATAATAATAATAATAATAATATATATATATATATATATATATATATATATATATTATTATTATTATTATTATATATATATATATTATATATATATATATATTATATATATATATATATATGGAAGGGTTATTGGATGACCTGGGGGTGATATAAAGGACACTCGTAAATATAAATAATCCTTTAGGTATGGTCGATATAACAGTTAAGAAAAATGTTTTTGGTAGTTTTGGGAGTAAAATTATAAACATTAATATAAGAGTGGGGAGAGGGATGTATATTTAGGGGTTAGTGAAGGGGTCATACTAAACTTGGATACAAATAGACTGGAATGTGAGGAAATATTATTTAGAGTTAAAATAAATTGAGTTAGCATCGAAAAGTATCAATTTATTGAATTGATCCTATCGTGTACATATTGACACAGTTTATCACTATTAAGGTAATTTGTTTACATAAGAAACTATATTATGTATGTTACAATTCATTAGCAATATTAAGCATAAAAACAAAAAATAAATAATTTATCAGGCAGTTATGGGTTTTAAGTTATTGCTATTAATAAATGTTACTCTTTTAAGGAACTTTGTTTTTGTCCATTAAAAATGTATATATGAGTTCAACAGATTTTATTTTACTCATGAGATCTCAAAATGTATATTTTAGGGAAAAATATAACTTTCTTGTTACTAAATAAATATGGGAATTTTAATGAACGGTGTACTAAATCATAGTCACACCCAAACTCAAAATTAAAGCTACGCAAACAAAAAGTATTCTTAGCTATTCTCCTAAAAATTCCTTTTCTGATGTTATTTCATCATAAATGAAAATGAGCCTCGTAAGGAATAGATTGTTTTTTCCCTTTACATTACTTTCTGTATATTACACACGTGTTAGGAAATATAAAATTGACTATTATTAGTGGTGACTTTTAAATATTTGAAAACCCCAGTCACCCTCCCATTACGTGGATGTACACCTCTAGCTCGTGATGTAGTAATCCCCAAGAAATTTAACTTGAGTATTGATTTGAACTTAGCGGTGTATACGGTATATATATTTTAACTTTATTTCTCAAATGGATTGAAGTTAAAACAATTCAGGCACCCATAAAATTTAAAAGTATTTTACTTTTTAATATGATTTTGTTAAATGTTTGTGTGTGCTTTTGTTATAAAGTTTTACTTTATGGCGAGTATACTAATAATGAAGGTCGGGATTATCGTGATACAAAGAAACTGACTCCACCAATTGAGCTCTAACCATTTGACGCTTCAAAACTCGAAACTGCAGTGGAATAGACGTGAGTTGTTAACAACTGAGGCATGATTCACCCTTAGTAATGTGTTTTATTGTTGTTCAAAGACGAATAACTTCCTTATAAAAAAAGAAAGAAAAGAACATAAAATAAAGATCAACATCGCCCTCGAATAGCATGCATCAAGGTCGGAAGAAAATAGGAATTAGTCAAAAGAGACTTGATAAGAAAGATAAAAGAAGGGAATCTAACATAAGACTATTAAACAAAGGTGTATGTTATAACAACTGAAAAAGCTGAAATAGCATTATTATTTTTGATATAATTATTATTAAATTATTATATGGAATGAAACTATAATGTGGTTTATTTTGTAAAATTAACAAAATAAACAGTTTGTAATGTTAACCTAACGAAAAATACAAATAAATTTAGTAATGTATGAATAATATAATGATTGTAATCTAACCAATTACGAGCGACAAAAAATACAAATTGTGCCTTTGTCTATTTTATGATAGACATGTACAACTTTAAAACCCTTTCAAAATGAGTTGTAGCATTTTCAAACTCAATTTTACAATTTTACAATTGTGCATATAAATATTTGTACCCAGTTTCATTTTAATATCTTCTGTAATATATAGAAAAATAAACCGTAGGCGTTTGCCTCATATTTTTTAATCATGAGTGCGTAAATTTAAACGACCTACTTTTTCCAAAATCGATAGTTGTATAATTTTATCACAAATTAAAAATACCATGTGTCATTCGTCATGGTGAAGCCTTATAGAACCGATACCCTAAAATGTTTACTGTGTTTCTTAAAGTATTAGTTCCTAGTTGTTAGCTTATCTTTTAACTGGAGTCACAATTTTAGTTAAATGTTTAAAAATTATTTGGATATGAGAAATATTATTGTTTTAATGATTTGGTTAAAGTAATTTTTTTTAAATAGAAGAGATTAATGAAGGTTAGATTTATATATAGACACTAGAATCCATTTATGTCAATATTTAGTTGTTTTTTAAAATTTTTATTTGGTTTTTATCTAAAGTTTACAAAACAAGATAAATACGTAAAACAAGTTACTTTTAAATTTAACAGATTTAAATTATGTATGTACACTTATTATCTAATTTATACCACATTAAGTGCATCAATTACATTTACACTTAAGAGGTTGTATTAACTTAGCGTAGATTATCTACAACTTCTTTTAGTCATGGTTGTTGAAAATAATATTAACATTTGATATTATTACGGAGATAACATTTACTTAATATTCGTTTACTTTAAAAAATATGTTTCAGTTTCTTTTTTATAGACATGGAGTAATTAAAACACATAATTAAAAGTTCAATTGTGTATCGTTTTAATTACGGTTTATTAAAATGATAAAATAGGCCTGAGTTTTGTCAAAATAAATGTCTCCAGAAATTTATTCACCAACATTTCACAATCCAACTTATTGTATCTGGAAAACAAAAGTTATAATTTATCATTTTATCAGAAAAAAAGTTATATTTTCCATTATCTGAATGAAGTTTAGAACCATTCAGCTGGTTCTAGAGTTTCTTAAAACATAACGATTACATGCAAACTTGTATACAAATGAATTGTATAAACATTAATAAACTGTTATTGTTTAATTTCATTTATAGTTTTTGACCATCGACAAAATTGTTTAAGACACAACTCAAGAAGGAGATGATATGAACTCCATTAGAATAAATATCATCTTAATTTATTTTAGAATAGCATTTAAGGAGAAAATAAATCGTAAAGAATCATCAAGTACACTTAAAACTATATTATTATAATTTAATAAATTTTATATATCACACAATTTGTAATATAAAATATTTCAAATGATAAAAGAAGAAGAAGGAGAAGAGAATATCAGTGTCAGAGTCCTTAATTACTTTGGTTAGATTAAACCTTCATTTCAACTTGGATAGACAGGGGTTAACCAATCTCCAAACATATTAAGGGACTGTGTCTGATGAGTCGTCTTTATTAAAAAAAACAGTCTAAATGTTTGATTCATTAATAATTACGTTATCAGTTATCTCTGCCACTACTCAGCCAGTTAAATAGTATATTTGTAATAAAAAATTGTAACGCAATCTGAAAAAAAAATCCAATAGTTTTAAAACATCTATTATTTTTTCAATAGTAAATTATTCTTTGTTGAATAATAAAAGATTATAGATTTTTAGAAACCAATCCAATTTTCATTGAAAACGATTGTTATTTTCAAAAAAACAACAACAAAACAGCTTCACTTAACTAGTCATTATACATTTCCTAATTAGTGACACTTAACCGGGTGCTATTTGCCTGGTGATACAATTTAAAAACACATACTTGTAGATGCGACCATTCCAGAAAATGACTAATTTGGAATATTTCTGAGAAAAAAATATATAAATTCATAATATAATAATATAAAACACCTATATTTTTCTAGTTTTCAATTTTATTGAAATTAATATAATTAAAGGACAAATGTTTTGTTTTCATACAAAAACTATTTAAATGAAACGAAGAACTACAGAAGGTTAAGGTTAAGATAAATTGAAATCTTTTCTGAACCTCAACGTTATCGCTATAAAAGTCCATAATCAATTAAAAAAATATCTTTAGGCTTCCGGCAGTCTTGTTCAATCTAGTACAGTTGTACAGAAAGAAAAACGGAAGTAGTTAGACTAGCCTCAAAAGTAAAAAGTACACTTCAAATGAAATAGTTGTGTTGTTTCAGTTATGAGTAGTGAGTAATGCATTTTCTATTTAAAAACAAAGTTTCTTTTAAAGAATCAACCAAATAACTTTGGTGAATTTGTTAAGATGGCTCATTTGGCCAAATCGTCCATTCTATACAAACCAGTTTACTGTTCCTGGAATATGAATCATTACATGTTAATAATAATAAAGAAATGGAAAAAAAGGAAAAAAAAGAGTTAAATTCTCCTACATTATCATAAAAACCGTCTGTTTACAGTGTTAGTTAATTGTGTGATATTTTATAATACGGTAAATAAATATTCAAAAGTCACATTTTCGGCTTATGGTATCTGCGGGACTAATATTAAAAATAAAATATATTTTTTTTCCCTTTCTTTTGGATGTCCAAACAATATAATATTTATCTATTAAGGAAACTTGTATTTTATGGTTAAATAAAGACTTATTTTGTTAAAAATGGCTAAATAAGGTTATTAAATATTTTTGAAAATTGTTAAATACAATTTTAATAAATGTGTTTTTAAAATTTTTAAGTAAAATCTAATAAACGGTTTTTGATTAATTTTTTATGTCTTTTGTTGATAACAATTGAACTTAGTTCTTCAAATTTTAGATTAGCAGTATTTGGTTAAAAAATATGCATGTACAAATTTTCCTTTAGTCAATAGATGTTATATTATTTGTTTTCTCAAATGAATATAACTTTGACGTTTAAAATACTTTACAGGGTCCTTAGATCACAATGAGTGTAACAAAATATATAAAACAGGCATCTCTTTTGGAATTGCCAGGTCCGTTCATTGTTAACTGAGGCAAATATCAGCCCATACCCGTTATTCTATGAAGCTACTATATTTTTGTCGTGAATAATGTTATTATTAATTTCGTAACTAAAAATTCGTCAATATAATATGGCTTAGCTTGTGAAATTCTCACAGCTAACAGTAGGTACAATTTGGTACGATTTGAAGTGCTAATCGCATTCCAAAGTAGTAATACAGCCGTATTTATTTTTTGAAATTCATATTGTTTTCTATAACTTTTTTATCACTTCTTTTTCGATATATATAAACCATATTATAAATCACAATTATTTTTAGTACTACACTATTAATTATTTTAAGTCATCACTTATTTTAATAGACTTTTCCTTAGCAGTATAAGAATACCATTTTAGTATTTACTTAAAATACCGTAACGTATAACTATCAAGTATTGATGTTTACGCGTTAAGGTCTCTCAAGTAAAGGTCCCTTTTTTCTCCCCATTACATTTTACCTTTTTTTGAGATAGTTAACTGATACGTTCAGTTGTAGTATTTAAGTCTCTTTGATGATCAGTCGTAATTACCAGTAGTACTAAAACCGAGTTTAGTTTTAATTAATAGTGAGTGCTTTTTCGCTTTAATCAAGGAAACATATATATTATGTTGTCCTACTCACCCTGGCCTAACCATATTCATTAACACTATGATAGGTAAATTTTCCGAACTACCCTACAATCTAGTATACAATTCAGAAAGTTCACTACCATTGTAGCGTGGTTAATTACTGTTATCCTTCTGGCAATAATAAAAGTAAATTCTTCCTTATTATCTGGGGATGTTTAATTTTGTCTATTCAACATTATAAAATAAAAGTACAATTTTACCCCTCTTGCAATTAGCACTTAATGTTAGAAATTCAGATTTGACTCATTTCTGACCCTTAATCTATGTTAGGTATATTGTGCTCACTGGATATATCCGGCAATACCTCCTACTTACGAAAATTTCAAATATTAATTATACGGTAGAAAATATAATAATTATTATAATTTCTCTCCCTGTTATTATATATTAAATTAATGGGTAAAAGAGTACCTAGTTATCATTTACACAATTGACGCGAATTTGTATAAATGCACATTTGTATGTACCACAATAACTACATTAATATAATTTCCTTTTTATGTTAAGCATAAACAATTGTTTTCCAAAATTATGACAAGATTATTGCAAATGCAAAATACAAATCAAAATTATCAAGCTTTATAACTAAATTTTTATCTTCTTCAGTAATTAATAGTATATGTAGTGTAATAAATATAACTATGTCATAATTAAGTGTTAAATTTAATCACTAACCTTTATTTTACTTTAATTTTTTTATATTTATATTTATATATATATTTTAGTTTTATTTTAAAAATATATTATAACTCTACATTTTAAAAACAATATATCTGTTTACTAATAATTATTTTTAATATTATTTAGAATAAAAATCATTGTTTTTCCAACTGTAAATGTAGTTTAGGCATAAAATTGAAGTTTTAGAAAGTATAATATACACTTTAAACAAACTTACAAACTTATTATAAAGTAACGAAGATTAAATTAATTTAACATTAACAGAAAGACACGGTTTTTACAGTTTGTGATCGTGTAACCATGTGACAATGTTCACATGTCGCTGAAATATCGTTCTTTGAAATTCTGTTTTCTCTTGTGAAAAAAAAAGTTTCTTTATTAACTAACTAAAAACTAAACTAATAAACACTCCTCATAGTGGTTTTTAGTATAAAGTGTTTGTACATTTTTGTTTTAACGAGTTTAATTTTGTATACAAAATAAATTATTAACACAAGTGAATGTCGTGTTTGAATGTAATTGTTTTGAAGAATTTTGTAAAATTATTTTTTTAAAATTGCTTTCCGTTACAATACAGTCTAAAGCTATAATTCTACTTTATTTTTTACAAAGATTAAATTCATGCATAAAAATACGCTGGTAATTTTGATGGAAAAAAATTATTTATAAAATAATCAGAAAAAAATGCAGTTACTGAGGACTAACGGCGGGAATAAGTAACGAAACCTACTGCATTTATTAAACGTACGATTTGAGAATAGAAGTAAACCGCACTAAAGATAGTATTATTTAGTGTAGTAATTAAAACAATATTTAAAAAAAGTAATGTGAAACCGATAATCTATACAATAATTGTTTTAAGTGTATTCAAGAATATAATTATTATGGTATTATGGACCTGTAAATGCCTATAAAAGGTAAGTTCGATGTCAAATTTAAAAGGTTGTGAAGATAAATTATATATGTTTTGAATAGATTTTGTGTAGTCAGTTTCAGTTTGGACATACATAAAACTGGAATTAGGAAAGAGTCACTTCCAAAAAGCAATAAAAGAAAAGGAGAATGTGCAGATAAGTTGATTCACTGATACAAAGGGTATGAAGCAGAAGAATCCCGAAGTCATTTGTTTTATCTTTCATTCGTCTACATTGCTCATCGAGTATAACACAGTTTTACATTGTAACACATAAACTATAGTTGATAACTAAAGTTGTATCCAAATTCGAAAGTAGTTAGGAATGTATGTTCTAAACTGAAATACGCTTTCGTCTACCACATACATACATGATCTGATAATGAAACTAGCTGTGGAAAATAACAGTTTAAGAATGCTTATACGAAGAATGAAAAAAATAAGTTTGCTATACACAATGTAATAGTTATTTTTGGTAAATATATAATTTCATTTCATTTGTATAGTAGTTTATATTTAGTTGTGTACCAAAAGTATAGGGATGCCAAAAGTCCTCCATACATTGTAATATCTCAGCTTCTAGTTGGCTTAGGAAGGTGATCGACACTACAATGGAAAGCTTTTGATTAGCTATCTAGGAACTACTAATGTTTAAGTTCTACATACAGAGGCTTCAGAAAAATTTTTAACTTATATTTCTTCTTTTTTTAAACGTAAGCATAAAAATTCCCCCAGCTAGTTATTTGTAAAAAAAATGTTCTTATTTGGTAAAACAGAATCTTTATTATTTTACATTGATAATAAGTTATGAGATACTAAAATTTCAAAGGGTTATTTCATTATAATGTGGCCATAATATTAGAAAAACATTTACTTGACGAGTCTTTGGAAATCTGTTCAAATTGTATATCCGATAATGTAACTAAATACTCAAAAATATTTTTTTAAATACCTTAAAATATTTTGGTATTGAATAGTTTTAAAATTATTGTAAATTAAATAACTAATAGAATAATATATTTAGTTAATCATGAATTTACTTAGAGATCACAGTAACATTAAATACTTTAAGTTGAACCAAAAAAGGGTTATTATTTAATATACGATTATGTACTTATTAGCCACACAGACTACATAAAACTGCATCATATCTATGGAAAAACTGAGAAATTCAAAGTAGCACTTTGATTTTTAAAAAAACCACTAAACTTCACTTATTGATACATCTTAATTTATACAAGTTGATTTATTATAACTATTATCATTTTAGTTTAACATTAAACATTTATGAATCTCATATATTGCATAGAACTGTATTTATTCTATAGAAAAATTGTGAAAGATTCTAAACATCTGAAATAATCGTGTATACAACTGTTACTATTGGTTATACGTGTTATTTAGTTGCTTACTTACCATTGTTACTGGTGTGTCACTACTTTTTTATAGTAGAAATTTCGTCGGCTCAAATTACGTCAATAAATCTATAGTGTAACATTGGGAACATGAAACTAACTCATTAAAAAGTTACGTTGAAAGTGCATTCCTAGTGAAGAGGTATATTCTCTTCCTGCATTCCAATACGTATTTTCACCTGTATTCAGATATTCTAACAAGTGGGTAGATAGGCCTATCAATGTTTAGATTTATCGTGTGATATTATTTGAAGATGTGAAGTGTTCTCAGCCGATCTGCTTTTTTTTTTAGAGCCGAAGATAAATTATAAGGAAAACTGAGATTGGACGATTTCGGTGGCAACAGATGTTTAGAAATAATTCCGTCTCTATAGAAAATGGTTGTGAGGGTCACTGAAGCACCAGTAATGTAGGCAACTTTTAGTTTAGATAAGCAAATGTTATATATATATTAGGTTTATGTATAGGTGTGTAAGTATGATTGGGCATGAGTGAATATATTTAAGAATACAGGTCAATGGTACAGGTCAATGTACACTTTATGTCTAAGTTATTATAGATTTGTTAAATTTTTTTATGTCACTATAATGCTGGACGTAACCTAGCGTCCGCTGAGTGCCGTCTAGTTGTTCCACAAATTTCACGAAAATCCGTTCATTAAATTTCACTGTTCTCAAAATTTTAATAATAGAGAAACGGTTCAACAATATAATACGACACATTGCAAACCAAAACTCAATAGTACTTTGGATGTTTATTGATCATATTTGGGTTTTCACACGCCAAGACTTGTAGTTTTTTGAATCCGGAAAATAGAAATTACTCCTCATTTGCCAATCATTATTATGGAAAGTAACCTTCGATGCAACTAGAATCTTTGAACGTATTAACTCTATTTTGTTTATCTGTCTCCTTCAGTTGGGGAATTGCATGAACTCTGTACGGCTGTAATTTTACTTTCTTGGGCATGTCACCTAATTTTTACTAGTTTATTGACTTAAACGGCTCATGATATCTGTGGAGAACATCATAAACGATTTCCAACATCATTTAGAAGCTCTTGACGTATGCCACTTTTATTTTTCTCTATTTTCGCTGAAGAAGGATCCTATTGATTTCAGATTCCGTGTAATCATTAAAATTGTTGGCTTTTTTGGATTACTCCGAAAAATAAACTCAATCCAAAAATCTGTTTAAGTACCAACCAACGAGTTTGCACTCTAGTATATTTTCAAAATAAAAATATGTAGGTAAAGAGTATATTGCACTTTTCCCAACTAACCCAGTAAAAAATATGTAAACAAATACATAACACATTAAGCTATAGCAACCGCAAAAATAACAAATATTTTTAGCTATTTCGAATTTTCTACAGTTTCGTTGAAGTTTGATGTAGTTTGTGTGCTTAATAAATGTTTAATATTAAAAGGAAATTATAAAAGTTTTCCTGGATCACCCAGTATAAGTTATAATGTAAAGAAACACAATAAATAAACTTTAATTTTTACATAATAAGTGATACAGAGTTCAGCACTGCCAGGGGGTCGGTCAAATTTGATTTATTAAACAAATATTCAATAAAACATACAATTAAAATACGTACTTAATAATAAAATTCGATAGGCTTCATAATCACAAATTTTAATTTAAGCAAATTTCCGCAAATAAGACATTGTACTAAAATTCAACAAAGAATTATTGTCACAAGGACTTTAAACCTGTACATGATTAATGATTTAGACAAGAAGATACATGTTTTATAATAAAAATGTTCTTTCTAAATTAATAAAGTAACTTAACTGTAATGACAGCAATTAAAGTGTAGAATTGTGTCATTATAATTTTTATTAATTTAAAATTTAAAACATCCTACTACAAAACTTTATTTTAGAATAAGCAACATATTACTTTGTTAATTTAAAACGTCTGTTAATTACTTCTGTCATATAACTTATTATGTACAATTTTAAGCAGAAGGGAGGGGGTAAACTCGTTAAAAACTTATTTAACAGTTCGAGGATTAAAAGCTAAATGATTCTGTGTAATAATTTTACACAGACGTCCGTCTGTTTATATGTCAATCTGTTGTGATATTTAACTTAACATTTCTCAAGGAATTTTAATGTAATATATGTGTTTCTTTTTTCCATGTAAGCTAACTCCAATAAAGAATGGATTTTAATACAAAATTCTTAAAATTAAATTCAGAAATATTTCCTACATTCTAAACGTTTAATAGATTTATCAGTTGAATAATCAAACTCCAAAACGATTTTCTTTCTTTTTTAATGCAAAAACGAGAATATGTATTATTTATTCTGAGAATAGATTATAACTAATATTATAATCATGATTATATATTACAACTCTGACTATACAATCATAACTATTAAACATAAGAAGATTGTAGCTTGATCCACAGTGCAGTTTTTTATTGTTTCGTTGTGCTAGAATGCCTTGAATATAATATGTGCTTCAAATTCAACAAAATATAAAAAATCCTCTTCAAACTTAAAAAAGTTTATACATATTTGTATGGCTGCAGTTTCCAGGGTTTGCCTCTTTTCAATGTTTGTAAAAAAATTGTTCTGCTTCGAAGGGTAGGCGATAGTAGTTGTTGAATAAATTTTGAATATCTAACCTCAGTTTTCTTTAACGTAGAAAATAACAGATTTATAATAACCTTCACTCGTACAATGTCAGATTTTTAAAGTGAAAGTAGTGTCTATAGTAGAGTGTCGTAAATAAAGCATACATCAGACTGCTCTATCGGTTAATGAATTTACTCGAAAACACCGATAATTTTGTCTTATAGTCAATATTATAAATTATACTCTGAGCTCTTATTTTATAAATATATACATTTTTTAATATTTTAAAATTATTTTAATATTCTAAAAAAACATTTGTAATGTAAATTTTACAATTTAAATGAAATTATATACACATTTATATTTGTAAACTTCGTAGAGAGATAATTTAACGTAAACAAAATGTTGGGTGGGGGGCGAATGCTACTTTGTTGCTGTTTGATAGACTACAGTATATGAGTTAAGTTTTAACTTGTTCTGTGTCACGATTGTTCGTAGTATTACGGTTAAAGTTTATTATTCAATCAAGTTTACGATAGTAACAAACGAAAATATTTAATAAATTACATTTCAGCTTAAAAACACCGTAAGTATTTAATTATTGATTGGTTATAGTTAAGTACATATAATTTGCAATCATAATTTATCCTTAATAAAATAGCTTATTTAAATTTTCAAATAAATTTCACTATTATAAACTAAAAATTTAAAACAACCAATAAAATTGATTTAAAAAAAAAATTAAGATCAATGAATCGATGAAGTAGAAAGAGCTAATATCAATATTATATGTCTTTAGTAAAAACAATCTTTTGATTTAAAAACCGTTAGTTATTTTGGAATACAAAATATATATTTTTTTATTACAATTTATTTTTTTGATTTTTTTTATAATGGTAATTCACATCAAAACTATCCCTTTACTTCTACCTTAATAAATAATTGAAAATTTGTTTTATATATTTAAATTATGAGTAAAAAAAAACATGAAAAATTAAATAAATATAAACAAAAACAAAAAAAAAAATACAAATTTTACACAGGGGTTCAATAGAATTTAATAATTTATTTTTGAAATTATTTATAGTATTAATTAATAACTAACTAATAAATGATTAATAATACTAATACCATAAAATTAATAATAATTGTTAACTAGAAATTATGAACTACACGCAAATATTCGTACTTCTACGAGTTTTTTTAAAAAGCGAATTATTATCTTAAGTACCGTTTTGTGTATCGAGTCAAACTGAAAGACAGAAGGCACAACTAGACCCTCTTAGGAGGCTGTCTATCATATTTGGTGAAATTTGGATAAACAGGAGCTGACAAGTCGCCCGGACGGCGTACGGACGGATTTTTTAAAATTGCAGTCCGGGCTATTTATTAGCCATTGTTTCTTCGATCTTCAGCAAATTAAGTAGGCAGGCTTCCAAGAGAATCTAGTTGGGCATGCCTATTGATCGGATACACCATAAAGTATTTTCGATGGCAAGTCAGTTCAAAAAATTCCTCCCGATTACGTAGGTTCGTTAATATGAAATAATGAACCAAAAATGATTTTTTTATTTTTTTTATTACTCTAAAAGTTTTTAGTAGCATGCTTACAATGAATCACGAAATCGATAGAAAAGACTTCGTTGCGTCTGTCACTCTCGTGGTCACCGCGCTATGAAAGTGTATACAGATCCAATAGGCTTTGTGAAAACTAACCTTTAAAGTATAGAGCTCAAATTGATAGAGGATTTAATTTTTACTTTTACGTATGCGTTTTGTAATTTTCAAAGTTTATTCCGTTTCTAAGAACGAAAGTGTTGTTTGAGATATTTAGAATTTACGGCCCAACTACGGCTCCACTACTAGTAAGTTTTTAGGAAAGTTGATGAGCTTAACAAAACTTTTAAAATGGCATCACAATTTAAAAAATAAAAAATTGTGTTTACATTTTTTGTTTCTTTTAAGATTTTGACGGGATTTTTGAAGAGTTTGAGTAAGTTTGGAAACTTATAAAGGCGTAGAATATTTCATGGATTTTGAATCCAATCGGATATTATGGATATACAGAAAGCGACTTTTGATTTTATTTCCATTAATCTCAATTAAAATTTGTTTTTTTCTTCACGATAATAGCAATTTCATAATTTACTTTACTGTGGAATTTAATTACTTCGTACCGTATTGGTTGTGTGAATACAAAGAAAAGATGATCCTGTTTTAATGTACTTTGAAATAAAATGAGACATTTTTACAAATTTTATTGTACGACCACATAATGAACATGTTAAGAGTGTTTGTGAAGTTAAAGACAGAAATTTAGATTCTTTATTTGAATATAATTTAAAAAATATACACGATTTATATTATTGACTAAAGGTACTTTATAGAACTCTATGTTAAATGAAACAAGCACAATATTTAGTCAAATTCTACAATTTGTTCAGTCTATTCGACTATCGTTTTACCAGTTACGGCATTTACAAGGCAGCTTAACAAAGTTAATCTTTAGAAGTCTGTGTTAAGCTGGATCGTAAATACTGTAACTGGCAAAACATGGTCAGCAAGACTCAGCGGATTGTAGAGTTTTACTAAGTATTGTGTTTGTGTATCATTTAAAAAGTTATATTAAACGCATTTCGCATAACAATCTGGTTGTCAAAATAACATTATTTCAAGAACGAATTGAGATCTAGAGTCAAGATTTGGTATAGGCCCACATGTTTATATAATTCATTGTTAATTTCCTCTTTAGCGTTTTAAAATGGCAGTAAATTCAAAAGGGAGGGGCAAAATTTATAATGAAATTAATATAATGAGTTTGACATTTTAGTGATACCTATTTTTTTCAAATTAGCCAAACAGTAACTGATTTATGAAAATTCTTACCAGATGAAACGCATTTCATTCTTTGAATCTTATGTTTTTAGATATTAACGTTTTGTTAGTTACTTTGTCTCTGAACTCAACTATACACTATAGGCAATATATTTGGAACAAAATTATGTTATTTCATAATATACGTATACGATTCCCATTTGACAAACAAATTCTTACAATAAATGGATCAAATTATTCTCTAAGAAGGTTAATATTACTCAGTTAATATTTGCTTGATTATTATAACGGCATATATGCCATGCATCATTAATTTTACTTTTAATTACTAATCACTTTAACGATTTTCCATTTAATATTTAAAAGCCATTATTTAAACGTGTATGAAGGGGAACAAAAACACTGACGGACGGTTAATGGAACGTAGGATAATATGTTGATTAGACCCTTTAAATTAATTTTTATTTAAAGAATCCACATCAAATGTCTCCATCTATTGTATTATATTTCTGCGTTGAAGCCAGTATTGTTTTGTGCGAAGCATTGGTTTAATGCCACGCGTTGTGATGCTCTGGGTGGTGAGGGCTTTTTGTTTGTATTTATTTATGTATTTTCGACTGATATAGATTAAAAGAAAATTGTTGTGATAATCAAAATAAATTATTTTAAGATTTTTGAGTGAATTTCTGTCGAAACCAATTAAATTTTTTCCCGCAAATGTTTGTTTATTTAATGCTTGCAAGCCAATATAATCTAAGCGGAATAACATATAATATGATTCAATATTGCTAAATAAAAAAGGGGTTTAGTTTTGTGAAGATGCACTCAAATATATTTATTTTTGGTACCTAAGCAATATCAATTATCTCACATTTAAAAAAGTTCAATATTAAAATTCGATCTAACAATTATTCAAAGAACGTTGACAGCCAATTGCTGTTATAATTTTAATGCTGTAGAAACAATGCTGCCGTATAATATTGATTCCTTGTTTGAAGCGATTCGCTCGTTAAAAATGTATCCTCTACTTAGGTTATGAAATTGCTTAGGTACTTTGGAAGCTGGAATTGATGGATCATAATTGTTTATAAGAATGTCTACATGCCAGACTTATTAAATGAAGGATTTTAAGTTTATTGTAACTTGTGTCCATTCACAATATAGCTGACTTTCTAATGAAATACAGTACAGTGTTATAATCGATGGTGTTGATAGGAGACTTGAAATAGAAATGAATAATGTTATGTTTAGAATAACTTATAAACTTAGAATCAATAGTCAATTTAAAAAAGATAGAATCATAAACACCTAAATGAATTGTTAAGCTAAATTAAAGTAAACTCGGAGTAGGTCTAACCTAAAATCGGATATGATTAGAAATATCATATACGATATGATTAGTTATACAAACTTAATATAGAGGGGAATGTATTTAATGAGATAAAGAAGAAAAAAACTTAAATAATAATAATTGGGGAAGTTAAAATATTAATAACAAATTTATAATTAAATATAGGTTATGACGAAATTGAATAGTGTAATTGAATAGAAAAAAAATATAATCCAACATTTGTTAACCTAGCGGAGAACTTATGCAACATCGGGATACGAATGGGAAAGTAATTAGGACATACAAAGAAACATATTATAAGTGATTGATAAATTATATAATTATATATATTTTATTTTTTTTATTTATATTTTTTGAATAATTAAATTTAAATTTACCAATGAAGACTGAATTAATGAGTATTAAAGGATAATTGTCAATGAACAAACAATTTTCAGTACTGACCCAGCATCCAAACAGAATAGATGTATATTTTTTACGACGGGAAAGTTTAAATGAGTTAGTTGTTAAAAAAGGAACAAACGGAAACAAGGCATATATTGAAATCATAAAAAGATTGTATTTTGATTAAACTGTTTAATACATTAATAGTGTAGTAATAGTTTTATCTTACTGTGAAATATCCAGTTGGGAAAGTATTTATTTTCATAAACTATTATTTTACGAAATATGCAACGTGTTGATAAAGCATCCATTTTTATATAAAATATACAACATCCTGTATATCAAGTATGAAGAATACTTTTAAAATTTGAACTATATCCGAATAAAATTGCGACTAATATATATTTAATGGCTGTTAAAACCCAGCTATTAGCGATATTTTTTATATTTAATGCTAATTGTAACTAATGGATGTAAAATGTAAATCCGGATAAAATAAGCTATAGTCAGTCCATTACGAGGTCTCTCGGAAAACTTTATTAATTGATTATGCACATTTCTGGTTAATTAAAGAGGCTACGTTTAAAATTGATGTTATAATATGAGTCACTATTTTGGATACCTTACCGGAATTGTAATTTGGAGCAGATACTGGAGTGGATTGAAGAGCAAAGTGAAGATTTAGGTAAACATTCTGGAAGTATTTGGATTACAGTTTTACGATATAAAGAATCCATTATTAAAAACACTAATGAGGTGTTATGGTGGCCGGATCAGGTACCTTTAAGTTGGCTGAACACTAGTGTATGTATTAGGTTAGCTCACGAGTAGAAGGAGCCCTGCTAAAGCCGATTGTATTAAATACTGATATTAAATTGTAGATTATTATTGCATTACATTTTATGTCTATTCGAAACATAATTAACTAATAGTAATATTGAAACACAATATGTGTTAATATTTTGTTGGATTTTAAAATAAATTAATATACATAATTTTTTATTCTTTAACTTTAAGATTTATTAACTGAAAAAAAATGTTGTACAAAATTAGTTAAAAAATTGATGTTTTTAAAGTGTAGAGTTTTACACGTAAAACAGATGTTTAATTATATTGTTACCGTAGCATCGTAAATTCTCACCCAAATTGTTTTTGTGTTCTAGAATAAAAATATAACTTACTGAACTGAACGAAGTATGAAACTCCGTATCACTTTCTCTGAGGTGTGTAAACTCCGAAAAATGTTGGTTTGTAAGTTAAGTTATTGTAAAAAAAAATTTAAAAAATAAATATTAGTAGGCTACATGGACTAATATTTCAACTTTTTCGATTTTGTTCAAATTTTAATGAAATGTGAAGAATAATGACCCCCAACCCAAGTGAAAAATTTCAAATATATATATATTGGAACAGGAATATTTAGCAAAAACCAAAAAGAACATTGATTGACGTCATTACAACTAGATTTGAATCAAATCAGATTTACCCTGAGGAAGCGTTTATGTCACACGTAAAGAAAGTCAAATACGGCATCCGTGCTTCATTTTAATTTGACTACCTAACTGAAATTTTTGGTAATGAATAGATTTGGTTGGTTTTCATTTGGTTTCGGGGATGAATAGGTTGGAATGTTAGCGAAATGCTTTTACGTCATTTAATAATCTTATATTGTCAGAGCCGGAAGATAACAATAGTTGGCCAAGTGAGAAATTATAGAAAACATTTAAGAGTGCAATATAATCATAAACTACACAAGGTGTATATCCAGTTAAGATGTTTCGGGATTACTACGTCAGTACTCACTATTAGTAATTCTCTCGGGACTCTTACTGTAAAATATTTGTTTCACAACAGTAATGTATTTCAACACTATGTAAACGTTAAAATCGAGGTTTTATTACATGATGACATACTAAAAAAACTTTAATCAATAAAATTTTAAAATTAAAAAATATTTTCCACACCGAGTTTTGGAATAACCATTTCTTTCTTAAGACAATTTTTATTTATTAACTCTTCGATTTTTATAGTTTATCTTTAGAATTTACTGAAAACATAGAATAAACATTAAGATTATTACAATAAAAAATTGTATATAATGACTTTACAATACCCTAGTCAACGATATAATATAAATTCCTTCATGAAAGTAATAAATTAGACCTTGTTATGCATAAGTGACTATACAATTCAAATTACTTTTTTTACTAATATAAGATCTATAAAAAGGTTTTCGTGTTACTAAGGACACAATATGTTTATTTTTACAAAAGAAAAGTATAATTACATGATTTCTATATATACACAACGAAATATTTAAACTTGTATACACAATATTTAAAGGGGGTTTCACTTCATCAATACTTGAAACGCCTTTCAATTTAAATTAGTGTACAATTTTATATTATTAATTAATGGCACTTATTTAGTAAACGAGTTTATTATCAATCGCTGATATTGGTTTATATTAACTCAATATGTAATTTATTAGTCTGGGTTTGAAAAGATAAATATTAGTAGGGTCCCAAAAACATTCTCCTCGCCTGCTGTTTTGTCTTAATGAAATATATGTATTATGTACTTACAAACGTAATTTAACCAACATTGAATATTTAACGTTTAAAATATATTAGGTAGGTTGATTTGGCTGTGTTTATAAATTAAATATTATGTTACTAATAATTTACATAATATAATTAACAGAATAAACTGTTAGAGTTTAAAGTAAATATGCAGGTTAGTTAAGAATTATACTAAACAGTTTTGAAATATGATACCAGTTTTCCCGACAAATAACTCATCACATTACAGGTTAATGGAGTTAAATCATTAATCGTTACACCATTTTGAAATAGGTTAATAGAGAGATTAGTTCGAAATTAATTGTTCCAGTTCTGAATTCGTACGAAACTTTTGTTAAGTTTATATCTGGCAAAAAAACTTCTTTCTGTCCCGGCGGCAAGATAAACTTTTTTATTGTCTGCCTTAATAAATTCCGTATATTTTTGGTTATGGCGGATTATACCTTCCCAATGTAAATAATGGCGTTAAGCTAAAATTACTACTTTTATTCATTTGGTTGTCCCTTTTAAAAAGTATTACGGAAGAAAACAGATAGGCAAACATAAATACTAGGAGTAGGATTTCCAAAATATCTCAACCGACCAAATTATTTGAACATTGACTTTTCCTACTTAGATGTATAATACAAATTTGATCGCCAATCACAGGCAACGT
Organism: Aphrophora alni; assembly: GCA_963513935.1. Classification (NCBI taxonomy): domain Eukaryota; kingdom Metazoa; phylum Arthropoda; class Insecta; order Hemiptera; family Aphrophoridae; genus Aphrophora; species Aphrophora alni. Next base: position 56,319,624 of record OY740771.1, read on the forward strand.
CATCGGAGAAGAAACCCATGAAACACTGGTTTTGGTAATTGAATACAAGCTTCAACTATCTACTATATCCATGTTTGTTAGTTGTATCAAGGTTTTGGACACCGATGAGAATATTTAGGACTCATCGTGGATTGTATATCTTTATTATTATTTGTATAGGGACTTCATAAAGAAGCATGAAACTTTGTGAATACTTGAACTATTATTAACTTGTTAAAGTTATAACATAACTTATTTTAAACAATAGAAGACTACAAACGTAGTCATAGACCTTAATTACATAGCGTAAAACCTTTGTGTAAATGTCAGTGTTAGTCGTGATCTTGTATAAAGCAGGTAATCAAATGTGAAAATTTAAATCCCTAGAATTAAATATATTTATATGTCATTAAAATGCCTTATATAATAAAAATTAAGTACTAATTGTATCCTTTACGTACGCAGTACTTCTAACAATTAAATTTTTGGTTTTGTTTATAGTGTGTAGGTAATTTTCACATTATTATGATTGTGATGTTATTTAATTTCAGCTACTTACTGAGATAGACCAATTAAAAAATAAATAAATCATTATTAATACCAATTAAGTAATATATGAACATTATTCTGATCATGAAAACTCGATTTAAAAATAGAGTTCCTGAATTCTAGCATATAGGTAGTTTGTTCAATAAAGTGATTAGGACCAGATACAGATCAACGTGTGTCATTGATTAAGGACAAAATATCAGTACGTAATCTTGATGTAATTTACATAGTTTGTAAACTATGTTTTACCTCAAAAACATTAATCGTCATTCTTTCTAGCAGACTGCGTATGATGGCTTTGGTAGATTTAAATATCTTCATTGCTTTGTTTCACAAAATGGAATTACATGGGGGGTTGATCTATTGTAGGTGCAGAGAATATCGATTGGGTTGACGAACAACATGAAAATATAGATTAGCAGTCCGAAGAGGTATGGGTTATATGATTAGCATTGAGATATAACATCCGTTTTGTGATGTTTTATCTAGAAAAAAAAATCTCAAATGTCTCATCCTCTGTAAAATGTATCGAATAATCTATATATATAAAAAAAACTGTTGATATAAACCGATATAAAAATTGGTGATCAGTACAGAGAACTGTGAGATGTCATTGTAAATGAAATAAAAATATAGATCACCTTATCGGTATGACCACGGAATTTTCGAAGAATGAGTGACAAATATTTTTCTCTTGTTTGCTATTTTAAGTTTGTTGTATGGGTGTGTGAGAATAGTTATTACAATATTATCAATAGTTTATTTCACTATTTTTGATAAAGTCACACAAGTGGTAATGTATGTTGCAATGCTTACTAACATTTATTCAATAGAAACAAAACAACATACTTATATAATACCAGTTCCTTGGAATGGATGCCCTCGACGTTTACATTAACTCTTACACCCCCCTTTGTTGCCTAAATTCTACGTTAAATATGCTTTGTGGGCACATATGTACATAAGGAATTTGTACCCTCTTGGATATTATCTGGAAGTGATAGTTTATTACTGATATTACTAAACACAAATCTGAAATAAATATTTACTTATTTCACATAATCAATCCTGCAAAGTGTTAAGGATTAACTCATGTTACATACTTCCCAATCTGAAGTCGATAATTGAAAGAAAGGATTTTCTATTTTATATTACTGAGTTATACAAGTAACAAGTTTTTTTTTTTTTTTTTTTTTTTTTTTTTTTACTTTGACACAAAAATAAACAAACCACTCAATAGCGCTAAATGGTACCGTACATTTTTGGTAATTGAGTCCTACTTGGTTTATTTAGTAACCAAATTGAAAAAAATGTTATAAACTGTATTTTATTTTCAAATCTTAGGGGCGTTTTAATGCGAACTAAATATCCTGAAAACTAATAACATGTACAAATATTAACTATGATTATCAGATTTTGTAGCTATATTGCTATACACCATTCAATATGTAAATTTAGGTGTTCAATTAGCAGTAATTAATTATCTTGAGATTAGGACTAATCTTAAATCAAGGACGCGTCATGGTCGATATGGGGATGTAATTGTTGACCCTTGTTGTTCAGATAATATATTGAGTCTAAATGGATATCTACCACTATAAAGAAGATTTTTTGAAAAGTGATTTATTGCGGAATGTGGTCAATTTTTAAATATGAAGTTGTTAATATAAATGTTTGATTTCACCTAATTATAACTTTAAGGAAAGACAAATAAATATAAAAAAAACAAGAGTATAATTAAAAAATACATGCTTCTGTAATGTAACAAAAGCTATAATCTAAATAACAATGGACGGAGGAGAGTGCATCTGAAATGTAACAAATCTATAATCTAAATAACAATGGACCGAAGAGAGTGCTTCTGTAATGTAACAAATCTATAATCTAAATAACAATGGACGGAAGAGAGTGCTACTGTAATGTAACTAAACTTATAATGTAAATATCGAAGAGCAAAGAGAGTGCTCGTTAATGTAACAAAATATATAATCCTTATAACTATGGACGGAAGAGAGTGGTATGTAATGTAACAAAAGCTATAATCTAAATATGAATGACGGAAGAGAGTGCTATGTAATGTAACTAAACTTATAATCTAAATATCTTTGGACGGAAGAGAGTGCTTCTGTAATGTAACAAAACTTATAATCTAAATATCTTTGGACGGAAGAGAGTGCTTCTGTAATGTAACAAAACCTATATGCTAATCTATGGAAACAAACAACCAATTTAGGAAATTAATAGAAATCTTAACCAATTTAACTGATCGATAATAATATCGATTCTCATATAATCTAGTTATTAAGTGTAATATCACTATGAAGTTGGTATAAATTTGGGGTTTTCTTGTTGTTTAAAGATTAAAAATATCTGGCTTTATAAATAAAGTAAGATTAGGTCATAAAATTGAGACTCCTGACCATCAAATAGTAGAATCAGGGTCGAGTACTGAACCATGAACTAAATCAGGGTCGAAGAACATAGTTGATCAAGAGAGACTTAGTAGAAAATAAGAAAGAGAGCGAACAATCCTAAAACTACATCAGAAAAGGTGTAGATCAAACAAGTATCCTCGAGATTGCTATAATCATACTCACTATAAATGAGCCACTGAGGGATTAAGGGAAACAAAAAAGTCATAATTAAAGTTAAAAAAATATTTTGACTAAAATTTAAGACTTTAAATCAATTAGGTTAGTTTGCAATATCATTCAATAGTTTAAGTAAACAATGCTAAGGTACAATATGTTGAACTAATCAAAAAGAAGTCGTACGAAAGTTGTGTAAAGCTATGAAAACTTTGATACAAAAAATACGAGCGAATGAGAATTCTTAGAGATAAATTTTTATTAGTTCTGGGAATTCCTCAAATGGATTAGGGTAAATCAGTGCTGTGGTTAGTGCGGAAAATGGAATCATTTGCGGCTGATCATGCACATCTTCGTTTAATTTAGGTCTGGTGTAGTTTCAGTTTTCGGTAACACAATAATACCTTCTGGTTAAATTTCCCATTGAATTGTTTAATAGATTTTATGGGAAAACATCATCAACATCCCAAATGTCCGATACAAATCAGATTTAATCGATGACTACACAATGACGGCTTAGTTAATCAAAGTTGTAAATCGTTTCGAAATACTTAGGAAGTTGGTTTCGGTAATACTAACCTGGAAATACACGGGCGGATCAGCTACGAGTAGATTGACGAGCAAAGTGAGAATATAGATTAGCTTTCGGGTAGCTAATTGGTTATAGGATTAAGACACAGCATCGTCATTAACAAAGCTGATTGAATCTTAGAGTAAGTTTGTTGAACATATGCTGTAGAGTATCCTCGTATGTGGAAAATATTATTTATTGGATGTTCAAGTTAGCTATTTTACTTTATGGTTGTATGTTTTTCAGTTGCTACAGGCTCAGATAGTGTGCAAGTTGTTTATTAAAATTTTGTTTTGTCTTTCTTTGGTTTTGGATGCATTTTGTCAACAATAGGAGAAAACGTAAAATAAAAAAAAGAAAAAAAAAACGAAAAAAACCGAGATATGCATAAATTGATTTTGTTGATAAATTTAGTTTACTCCATAAGTATGATAAGTGCTGTATACACAAAACTATTAAATCTGGTAATTTATGATTGACGTAAGGATTAAAAGTTGATTGGACGGGTGTAGTCTGTTTGAGTAGGTTTGTTTCAGAGCAAGCTCTATAGTAGTAATAATAACAAACTCAAAAATATGATTAATAGAAATAAGTACAGAGCCTCTACAAATAGTTTTGAAAAACGAGGAGTATTCCAACTCTCATGCAACGATTACAATAAAAATATATTGGACAGACCGGGAGAAGTTTTAAACAATGATTCAACGAACATAAATAATAAAACATCATTAAACAAAAATATAGAAATATGCGAAACTTCTGATAGATGAGAACCAAAGTTATAGCTTATTTCTTTCAATATTAAAATTTTTCACAAAAGTAAAAAAAGAAAAATTACTAAATATTTTCCAAAAGTTCCAAATTTATTATTATAATAAACAAAATCCGGAATCCCTACTAAATGACAAATTGAACATTGCTTTCAACAAAATCACTTAATTCACTGAGCAAGAAGTAAACCATTAAGTTAAATGAATGTGAACCAGACACAGGAAGTGCGCGAATCCAAGACTAACTTATTTTAACATTCTGACTAAAGTGAAATAATTAACGATTTTTATATTACATAATATGTGTGAGTGATCGTGTATTGGTTAAGTGTAATTCTATGTTGTGTCAATGTGCAAAGCCTGAAGATGTCTTTTGAAGATGAAACGGTCGTAGCTAATTTTAAGTATGAGGATTCTTACTAGACACATGAAGGTAAATTATACTGAATATATTAAGAATGAACGAATTCCGAGGTTTAAAATAAAATAAAAATGTAATGTATAACTATAAAATATCTTTTGTTATCATTGTTAATGGGTCAGTGAGTACTTGCTCCTGATGATGGGAGTTTGTCTCAAATCAGCTGTTGTGTGACGATAGACATGGAAGAAATACTAATTCCACTGTTGACGTCATATAATAAAGTTTTCTAGATATTTAATTAGTGAAACGTTAGGCAGAAATTTCATAATGATATAAATATTGACTTTGGTTCAGTATTAAACTAAACAGTTTCCAGCTGTTCTGACAAGTAAAGTAACTAATCAAGTTGGAGTTCATTTGTCTTGATGTAGATAAATAAAAGGGATCGGAAACTGTACCTGTTTCGTGTTCGTAAGAGGCACCTCATCGTAGACACAGATTAACACCTTTTATTTTTTTATTTGGTTATATTGGTTTTACGTCTTCATTATTATAAAGAATAACGTTCAACGTAAACTAAAACTTCTTTTATTTTGTGGGAAATATTGTGTTTGAAGTTACTAAATTTGATAGTACAGTTTCCAAAGATAGGGCCTATATATGTATAGAGGTATAGAGGAGGAAAAAACCATAGTATATAATTAAGGAAGATATCAGTTGACTAAGGTACTTTTCGAAGAAGTATGAGTCTGAAAGAGATAATTATTTGAGCATGTACTCTTATACCTACACTTAGACGTCGAGTTGAATTTCGATCGACGACCAAAGGCTTCCGCACTCAAGAAAAAAAATACTTATCCAAATACAGGTTTCAATTATTGTTTACAAGCCTCAACCTCACTATCCCTTGACTCTTTGAACCGAGGATACTGCAGAATATTTAAAACTCAATCTAGGCATGACTGATGAATGACAATCAATATTGTTAGTGTTGAAATCAGAAGGGGCTTTAAGCAACATCTGTACAACACCTTTCAGAATCAAGCACTGCTAGACTCAAACTTCAGAGTTATTTCGAACAGTGTTAAAAAGAAAATATGACAAATTTATCAATAACCTTTTAGTAAGTTTTTAATAATAAAAATATATTTTTATGTCTTTTTATATCTTTTAAAACATTTATTTTGTTACAAGATGTGATATAAAACAATTAAAAAAAACCTTTTTATTTAAAGATAATAAAAGACAATTTTTAAGTGGAAGTTACAAAATAAAAAAAAAAAGGTTTTATTATCTTTAAACATGGAATTCCACCTAGATCTTTGGTCTCATCAGTAATGAAAATTCTTTTTATTTATATAAATTTGTAATAATAATTAAAACAATATTTATTATTTACAACAATATCGTAGTTTCTTAAACCAATTTGTTTGTTATATACATATGTCTTATTTGAACATTTAAGAAATGTATATTTAGGATGCACAATTAAAGTAATTTATTCTATTATGTAAATCATAATTTTATTATTTTATAGTTTTGAGAATAGTCCCTATGGAGTCAAAATTTAGCTACCTACATACTCCTATTATAAAAGAAATGTAATTATTCCAATCCAACATATAAGACAACTCTAATACTTAATGTTTTTCTTAGGATATTTTTCAGTGGCAGTTTCTTGCGATAATGTTGGAAAAGATGATCCTTGTCAATTACACCTTTTTTCCTTTTATATTAAATTTTGTATAACACCAGAAATAGTAAAAAGAACTGTTGCAGGTACGGTCGATTATGCCTATTCAAATATTTTGAATAAGACGCCATTTTTATATTGCAACATTTTCTTTTAGTATTTAAAAAAACTTATTTTAGGAACGCTTTCGATTGCCAACTTAACATTTTTGAACGTACAAAGAAAATTTTACATTTTACTGAACTCTTTACAATCTCTTTTGAGTGGACGTTCTGAAACAATTACTGACACTGTTGAATGAACGGCCACTAACTGGTTAGAGAGAGACAGAGAACGGTGAACTTGCTTTTTTTTAATATATGCGCAGAACAGATAAGAGGGTGATGAAAGTTAATAACTACAATTAAATCACTTATAACTGTTATTATTATGTTAATACATTTTTAAAGAATGCGACATTAGTTTCCATCTTTAAAGTTTTTTGTATAAGTACTTTATAAATAAATTTTGATAATTGAGTAGGCTTAAACAATAAACATGATAGAGTTAAAATGTAACATATATCCTACTAATTGAAAATGTATAATTTATTAAAGCATTTTTAACATACAAAAGTAGGTAGTAAATTTTTCTCCTTAATAAAGAATTGCCTTGAAATAAACCAAAATAATGAATCTAGTAATAAATAATGCTAATAGGGTTACATTTATAGCCGTATTTCATAATATATTGAACTCAAACGTATTAATAAAACTGAATAATGACTTTTTGAAATTTATTTAAAAAATGTAATTTACTGGAAATAACACTCACTATTACTTACAACCACCAAGATTTTGAAAAGATAATATCTATAAAAATTTACTTCTTAAATAACTAATTATAAGTCAGAATTTTTTAAGTTTATGAGCTTGTGAACAGTTGAACACTGTATAGTTGCTATAACACTGTCTCATTAGAAACACTGTTTTTTGACGTGGAAATACATTTTTGTTTTTTATTCTAACAAAACTAGCAAACACTGACCATTTTAGCATATGATTCTTTCACAAGGGACAGAGCATATGGTTCATGTTACTTTATACAGTTTAGATTTTAAATATTTAATAAAATTAACTCTGGAAAATATAAATGTCACGACTGCATAAAATAATCAGTTGAATTTATAATATTATGTGGAATGTGCAATAAATACTTTTATTAAGCCAAAAATAACATAAAAAGAAAACTAATTTATTAAATTAGAAAAATCCTATTACCAATAATATTAATAATATAATTGTAATGTAATGGAAAATGATTTATATAATTATAAATAATTACAATTAAATATTGTTTAATCTAACTCAATTAAGTACTTGTAAAACGTGTCAGATAATGAAAGAAAAAGAAAAACAAAAAAAAAATACAAAACAATATAAACAAAAAATACAAAACAACATAAACAAAAAAATACAAAACAATATAAACAAAAAAATATAAAACATAATATCTTATAATAATACATTTATTAATGCAAACACAATTTCATTGACAATTTTACCCTCTTCAATAATATATGAGTTACAATAATTAACTGCAATAAAGAAGATGGCGAAATTGTCATTGAAATGCGTTTAGATAAATACTGTAAAGATATTATTTTTAAGATATGTGTTTCAGTTATTATTTGCCTACAAGTTAACTTCGATATTTATTTTATATATGTATTCAGTATACACAAATAGAGTATATCATTTGTGAGACCTGTGACCCATACAAAATAAACACCATTTTAAGTTTGACACTTACGAACTTAAAGGAAATCATATTGAAACAAGTTCTAGGATTTTCATTCTTAAAAACATTTATGTTTTGATCTGGGGAAAATATCTCACGTTATATTGGCAATATGTACCACATACGAGCTCACAGTCGCCCCGAGTTTGTGGATGTCGTTGGCTTGGTTTCTCCAATATAGAAATAGACGATATTTGTTAGTGTTGAAGAAGCAATGAGATTATTCTTTCAAGAAAATGTACAAATGTGAATAACGTCCAGAAAATGAAGAAAAAAACTGAAAGTAAACGAGTTTTCATTCCTGCTTTTGTCACAGTGAATTAAAAAACAGTTTAATTTAAATGAAAGCAGTACCAGTTTGTATACATTTCGTATTTTCTTTTGTCATTTCTTCCGAGTTTTATTGTCATTCTTTAATTTTTGAAAACAGTTTAGGGACGAATCTAGCCCACTCTTTACGATATTAAATACATTTGTTGTTAAGAAATCTGTTTATATGTTCTAAATATACTAAGTATTAAAAAAGTAAGGAAATATCTTGCTAGTTCCAAAATATCAAACAGTTTACAACTTATCACTATGCATTGTGGTTTTAAACAGAATTCAAATAATCATTTTAAAAAGATTCTAGAGAACACGATTTAAAAATTAATGTATTGTTTTACGTGAAATATACATTTGGAGGTCCTCTGAGTCAAAATACTTTTGAAATAACGTCTGCCTACAGTTAGTCGTGCCTGTATTATATCCCGGTTTTAGTGGGCGGTCGAAAATTAAAATTAAATTCGGTAAGTAGGCATTTTTTAGCCTTATATTTGTTTTGTTTTTGGCGTTTTAAAATATTTATTTAAACATTTGGAATACGTCACGTATAACCAAAATTCGGTATTAATGATTTAAAAAATATTTTGCTCCTATAAATTCAAACAAAACGATCGCCATCGACTAGAAAATACCGACTCGAAAATCCGGAATCTTTCACTCGTGAAATCAGAGTGTAGACCATTAACCCAGGAGGGGCGCTTGTTGGTAGATTTGAGGGAATGTAAAAATGTGTGAAAAGAACGTGCCAATTTGACTCAAAGAAATTTAAAAAAATAGTAATGAACCCTGACCCGCCACGTTTAGTATGGTATTGTCGGAAGTAGCTTTAGCCGAGTTAGAGATATTCGATTTTCTAAGACGCCTTTTTTGACAATTGAGTCCAAACATTTTGATAGAGATGGCGACGAAGTGTTTTGTTTGTGTATGCGTATGTGTGGAATGTTTTTCTACTGATTAGTTTCCTTTTTTATAGACATTATTTACAAAACTTCAAAGTAATTTTGTAGAACAAATGACAAAATATATACATACTTGTTTTTTAAACATCACTCTTGAGGGGTAAGATAAACAACTTGTATGTATTTTATAACGCCTCAAGTAAATATAACTAATAGAAAATTACAAATTTTAAAATGTGTGCAGTATCAAAATACCATGATCCCTATGTGGTAATTTATTCTATGAAGAAGAAAAGTTAAAATATACAAAAAATAAATTAAAATAAACTTTAAGATACAAGTATACCTCTTCTTCATTTACAGATAAATTTTATTTATTAATGTACATATTGGTCCGAATATAAAACACATTCCTTCAAAGTCCAATTAAGTTAATAATAAAACATAATAATTGAAAATATATTGTTACTATATTTTGAAGTCCGTCATGAGTATCACAATTATCAAATGAGTATAAAAGCAAACATTTTACAACACTCGCTTTTTGTTTTGACAATGAAGTCAAATAGTTAAACTGTAGCAAAAATCAGATGTTTGAAAATAAATAAGCTCAGTGTTAAACAAACCTAAAAGAAATATTTAAATCGTTGTTTATTATTTAAGTGATTGGTTTAGTTATAATGTACGAGTATATAGTTATGTAATTGAAATTTATATACGTTACTTTTATCATAATGTTTGCCCATCTGGACTTTAATCTGTCACGAATTGATAGTTTATGAATGGATAGTTTATGATAGTTTATGAAATGTAAATGATGTTTTCTGAATTATTTAACAGGTTGAGTGCTCAGTAATGGGTAAAATCGTTTTATGAAAATAGATCGATCCTACTAAACTACTACCTAGGCCAGTAAATGCATTTTTATTATTTAGATCTCTTATTTATAACTTTTAGCCGTTTTGTTACTTACAAGTCTGAGATATAATTACATTAGTCTGTACCTAGACACCAACAGTTATTTAATATGTAATCTTAGGTGTTATAGCTTATCAATAATTAATTACCTTGAGATTAGGACTAATCTTAAATCCGTACCATCTTGGTCGGTATGGGGATTCTATTGTTGACAAGATAATATATTGTTCCTAAGGATGACTGTCCTCTTGTAAATAAAATTTGCCAATCATATTGCAGTACAACCACTAAGGTCAGGGAAATATCGGATTGTTTTAAATGTTAGAAAATGAAACGAATTATAATCGATGCTAAAGTGTGCCCATTTAACTCCATGTTTGTTTCGGATGCACATGCTCACACTATTGCAGATTTTATTTGGTCATTATTTACATATATTTAATTGAAATAAATATTTACGTTTCAAAGTAAAAAAAAAGGAACCAAAAATGAGTTATCACATACAAATTTCCAACAATATTTTGTAATTTCTCTTACAAATAATTAACTTGCTTTTATGTTACACTAAAATTGAAAATGATTAGTTATTAAAAATGTTTGTAAAGGATACGATAAATGGTTGTAAACGTTGTTCAGTTGTGATCGGTTTTTGAAATTGTTTATTTCATATTTCAAAAGTTGGGAATATTCAGAAAATATTCTTTTTCGTGTTATGTATTATGTATTTGTTACTAAGTTATTCCGAACTGAAGTTGATGTAAACCATATTTTACAATAATTTAGAAAACTGTATATTACTATTTTTCATATGAAGTAAAACAGAGTTCAACACGTGTACTTGACAAGGAATAGGTCAAATTGTATTTACTAAACAGTGGATATTCGCTACATAATGTTTAATGTAACACTGAAAGTAAATCTATATTCCTGGCGTTACGTTTGAAATTAAATTTGCGATATAATATAGTTTAATAACATATTTATATTTCCTAATGTTACGTAATATTTTTTTAAATATTTTGAGTGCATCAAAGTCTTATGTATTTTTAAAGTGACTGACAACATAAAATACAATTGAAAGCTGCTATTTATATACAGGGACAAGCTAGAAATACATTACATTTTATAGGTTTAAGAAAATTGTATTTAAAGTTTTATTAAATACAAATTATTGGTAACTTGTACATATCGGTTATAATAACATAATGATAAAGTTGATTGTTCTTGCGTTGGAACATCCAAGTGAGATTCTGACGAATTTTTTAAAAAAGAACTATTAAAAATTACAACTTTAAAAATGGAAATGAATACCAGTAATACTAGAGTAATATTGTTTTCAAGGACATACAAATTTCACGTTTGTGGTTAAACAAAACAAAATATTAACATTTGTATATATTAACGAATTAAATATGCGTATAAAAATAATTTTGTTTATTAAATGTTAATATGTGGGTAACTTTAGTCTTCTCGTTTTAATCATCTTTTATACGTCTAAGTACTATCAGTATATCCATCTTGATGACAGTGTACTTAGAAATTCATCAGGAACAACCCGAATTGGTCTGTATGATCCAAAATATATTTGATTGAAAGTTACACTTTTCACCGGTTACACAAATGTTATAATATAGTCCACTATTAGTAGTATTTTAATGGAATAATTTTAAAATAGAAATTTTTGGAATAGATTTTCTAAACAAAGTTAGTTACCTGTATTTTAATTCAAGAAAACAAGTGACTTGAAAACAGCCTAAATTTCATTTGCACAAATTTACATGTTGATATTTGAATATTTTGAAATTCAAAAGAAGTGATTATTTGTATCATGGATTATGTGAAATCTATTTTGCTTATATTTGTTGTATTTTCAAACATTACTCTAATATGGAAAAAATATCTATATATTAAGAAATGTGTTGTAATTTATAGAAAATGATTTGTCTTAAAAAAAATCTATATAAGTTGTTATATTTTAATTTTAAAATGACTCTCGAGGAAAAATACTGTAAATAATTTAGATTTAAATAAGAAAACAGACAGAACGTGGTAGAAACGTCCTTAGTGTAATTCAATATAGTTTTTAAAGAAATGTGCTTTCAAATGAAAGAAACAATTCGAAACCAATAACATCATAACAGATTACTAGTATTTTATATATTTCTCTAATTTTGGTAATCCTTAAATAGTTTACGAGATAACAGATCATGAAAATAATTTTGAAAGTACGGAAATAGAATTAATTGGAAAGTTAATTTGTTATTTATCTTATAAAATTCGTGTTATGATGATTATAATTTAGAAATTTGTGAACATTGATAATTTAATAATTAAAAGCACAGTTTATTTGGTGATGGTATGTATACTGAGGTATGTTGTACGTTTTTCTAATCGGTTATAAAGGGAAATTGTTCTTTAAATTATTATATATTAAATAATTCCAAATTCTTATTCCAGACTTATTTTAATTAAAGCGACAAGTTTTATGCTAAGATTAGCTGGGATTAAAAACCTTGTCAAACTTTTATTAGTCATAACAATGATTTTACGACTGCTGTGCTTGTAAAAGTTCCGTAATAAATGCTAAAATCATAAATTTAACTTTTATAATATCTAGTAATTTATCTAATAATTTTATCGTTCCCCCTATTTTTTCAACATTATTGATAAGAATATTAAGGAAGTTATAACTTCGGATAAATAGTAACTGACTGTAATATACTAGTATTCAATTATTAATATGTAAGTATATCATTAAAACGTTCAGGGTAAAATATAACCCAACAGCATTTGGATGAATTAATTGTTCTACAACCGAGCACACAATCATAATCTTGTAAAATATATACTTATCGTAATACAGGTTTTGATAAAAAAATTTTTTTAATAGACTTAATTTATTAATACTTAACATTTGCACTGGTTTCGTTTACAATATATTTTTAATAATATTATATTTGATTTTTTAAATAAAAAATATTATTGTTATGTAAATCCAAAATTGTCAGCCTCATCCCGATAAAAATAAAGCCCACCCATACATGGTAATTTATGGTTGAATTAATAACAGTTCAGGCCGATTTTGAGATTACCAACGACATTATTCATATAATAACATCACTATGTTAAGGTATTTGTTGTAAAATGTAACGTTTATATATTTTTGTAATATATTATAAATACATGTTAGTGGTAACTGAACATATATTTAAACAAGTACAACATGCCTCTAATGGATGTCAGAAAAAATTATAATATAAATACACAAAAATAAAAAAGTTGGACGTCAACGGATATTTATTTTATCAAAAACATTCAGAGAACTTATTTACCCTTTCTTTGGAAGAAGTGTTTTTACGTTTTTCATCGGTAAAATATAATTCATCTTTCTGATTTTCACTTATTTCTACTAAACAATGAAATCTGTATTCTGTTAAAGTGTAACTGTGTGTAATGACAAAATCTTCTGGTTGTATTACGATAGCTTTCTCTTTTGTTAATCTCCTTCGCAAATAGTTATTCTGAGTCGATGGCATGGAATAAAATTAAATTTTTAATGTGTGGTCATTGAGGATATTTCTGAATATTTGCAATTATTACAGTTGGTTATGATCGGCAGGATGATGGATAAATTTCTCAAGCCACAAATATTTTTATGATCTTATTAATACAATATTAACTCATAGATAATTTATGTCTTCATTTACTACTCCCGTTTTGGCACCTCACCGTTATTCATAGGCCTTCGACATGACTACTATTTTCATAAAAGAATTTCATTTCGACTTTGTTTACAGGTATTAAATAATTTTTGATTGTCGGATAACATTAAGTTAAAGGGGCATAAATAGTTGATACTTCAATAATCGATTTGTAGAAGTGAGATAATTATTTGCTTATGTATGTCTCAATATTATTGTAATATGAACTAAATATGTTCTAAGTTATTTAGTTTTTTTTGTATACTTGGTAATGCTTGATTTCCTAAAATGACTACGAATTTAGATCTATTATAGATGAATTAAACAGTTATATGATAAAGTTTGAAATCATTTCAATTATTGTATTAAAACTTTTAAACATATATATTTTCAGAATCATATCAATAAATAAATGTACCTAAACTATTTAATAACAATTGGTCTAGTTTATGACAAAGAAATGCTTACAGTAATCTAGCAAACCTTCTTAACAGTAGTAAGAACTGTATCCACTTGGGACAGAATGTATTTGGGCATAAGTCACCTGAAAATTCTTTTTAATTATGTAATTGTTTTGCTGCGGTAACGAATATTAAACCTCTGTATATTTTACATTAAACGTTTTGTTACATTAGAACATACATAATATAAATAAAGGTTACAAATAAAATATCGTTTTTCATGTTGTTTTTGAAAATAACCACATTTGTTTGACAGGTCAGTAAAATATTTATCTCTGATTGAATTTTTATTTTCAGATATAGTTGCTACGAAGATATCTTGGAATATTATTGCTTGTATTTTACTTCCATAATCACATCTATATGACATTGTAAGGTAAATGTAGGTTAAACAGTTTAAAGCAACCTTTAATATTCCAAGATGCTTTCATGAATTAATTATTTGGAATATTTACTTAATTAAGTTGTGAGCGGATTTGAAATTATGTCAAATAAGGTTAGGTTTCATAAACTATATCTTCTTAAACTTAATTAAATATAAACAAGTCGTATTGAACCTGAAATGACTTTATTCTACATTTTTACCATACATTTTCTACTTACTATTTTAAAAATTAACTGTATTAGTGTAGATAATTAACTTAATTTAATTAGTTAATAAATTTACTCTTAGAAGGTGTATAAAAAAATATAGGATTCGACTTTATGATAATATGAATTGAAGTTATGTACCGAGACATTGCAATGTCCTATCTAAACAACACTTTTTAAGTTTCGCAAAATCCTAATTTAAACCCTTGTGAAGGCTATATAATTTACCTAGAATTGAATGTGCAATTACATAATTCAAATTACATTATTATTTATACGTAAAACAAGAACTCGTTTGTTAACATTGTTATAAATACGATTATTTAACAAAATTAAAGTATAATT
The DNA here is from genome assembly GCA_963513935.1 of Aphrophora alni. Lineage (NCBI taxonomy): Eukaryota > Metazoa > Arthropoda > Insecta > Hemiptera > Aphrophoridae > Aphrophora > Aphrophora alni. The sequence goes on from OY740771.1 coordinate 56,335,156, forward strand.
AAACAAAGATTACATAGACACAATGAAATGTTTGTCCCCATACACATGATATTAATGAGCTTTTTACTTTATAATCATCTAAAATAAATTTAATAAATATTTAAACTACTGAAAAATTATATGTTATATATATATATATATATATATATATATATATATATATATATATATATATATATATATATATTTAGCTTGATTATATTGGTTTCCCGTCGCCATTGTATAAAGGATGACATTAAAAAGTAAAATTCCTTCTCTTTTCTTGTTCTTGTTAGAAACTATCGTATTTGGAGTAGTTCGATTTTGTTGCATAGTGTGCAAAGATATGTAGTAGTAAACTAAACAATAGTACGTATTTAAGGAAAAATCAACTGGGTGAAGTGATTAACAGCAAGAGATTATGCAAGGGCGAAATGCATGAACATTGACTTTTATACATAGATTTAGAAAACATTTGGATAATTGACAAATAGCTTCACCATCTAAGATAGAGTTTCAACTATGACTATGTTCTTCAACCACAATATCCATTGCTCTTCAAAACCGAAGTGAATAATATGTTTATTTGAAAATAAAACTAGCTAAGGAACCATTATACAAACTCAATCATGAAATTTTTAACAATTTAAAATTTACTCAAAATAAATTTCAATCTTCCCTACAAATATTAAAATGTTACTAAAAATATTATGCGTCAAAAATTTACTTAATAATTAAAATAAAGTAATTGAAATTAAATTTAATAAAGTTTTTTAATTTATGAACTTCTGATCAACTAAACATAGTATAGTCACTAAACACTCGGTTTAAAATACTTTTTTTTTGTCGTGGAAATAAATTAGTTTCTTCATTTAAACAAAAACCTAAAGCAATAAACACCGACCATCTTGTCGTATGATTGCTCCACAAGGGACTGTAAGTCTGAGCATAAAGTTCTGTTCCTTTATGTTTTGTAGAGTTTAAATATTTATTGAGTGTTATGACTGAATACGGTCTCACAGGGATATTTTGTAACTTCTTGTGGAGAAAATGGAATTGGTTTTATAATATTATACACATTAAAAGATACAAATGTGTTACCGTTTTTTAGCATTGGGTTTTCTCCTTTTTTGAGATAGTTGTTTTATATATTTCAAAATAAGTTGAAAATTTGAAAAAAATAATTAAAAATTGAATTAAAAACGTATTTATTATATATAAAGGATTCCACGAAATGAAGTTGTTTAATGTTTCAATTTATAAATTATTGGTAATTTATATATGATGCATACATAGAAGCTACAAGCTTAACAACTTTAAAACTGAAAGTGGTATCATTTCTGCTTATGATCGATATACATAACTGCTTTCAAATAAACTAGTAAATTTGTTATATCAGGAAACAATATGATTGAAATTTGAATATTCGATATAAAATAATATAATCATCAAGGTGTATGAAGTGAAAAGTATAACTTTGATGAAATGAAAACTAGTTGAGAAAATGCTGGAACAAAATAATAAGAATATAATGATAAATGAGACAAATGAGTCAGGCAATAATAAGTATTTTCCCTTTATTTTTTGGTAGTGACTCATTTTCTCTTTTAAATGTGTCAATTAAAAGAAGAAAAAGGTATAACACTATATATGTATGTAAAATACAATAGTGGTTTAGTCATGTAATGAGTTACTTGATATGCATGCATGACATGGTAAAGTTACACAAAACAAATAACATATTTAGAGGTAAATTAGAGGAAAAATAAGTACACTTGTACACATTACATACGAAAAAAGTTTGAATAATACATATCGGGTGTGGACAAAACACACTTGAAAGTTATTACAACATATTGTGTTTCTAACTTTATTAATCAAACTCTTTGAATGTATTTTCGCTGTAGTTTTAAATTTGAAAAATACATTGTATTTTGTTTTAAGTTTCTAAGTATTAATGATGAGACACTTATTTCAAAAAAAAAAAAAAAAAAAAAAACCCCTACTAAAAAAAGAAGAAAGTAAGTATAATAAAATGATAAACTTTAATTCGGTATAAATATAACAGCTACAAGTAAATTTCTATATATCTTGTGATGAGATTGTTTTAATGTATACAATTGTTCTATACAATTACAAAGTACAACTGTTGGCAATAACAATTAATTGTGACAATCAATTGTAACAAGAAATATTTCCCTTGCCAATAAGTATACTGTAATCTACCACATAATTAAATATGAGTTTAATAATAACAAAAATAATAATAAGTTATTTGTTAAAACTTTCATATAAGTTTTAAATAAATGATTATTTGATTTTTATTTAAATAAATAAAACTGACAGTTTCTCTGTGACCACAAATGTACGTTGATGTAAGATTGAAGTAAAAAAAAAAGACTATAATTTTGCAATTTTGAAAGAAATAATTGTACACTGATAATACTATTTATGATTTAGTGAAACAGTAGAACATTTTTTAATTAATTTGGTATGATTTAAAAATTAAACAGTTAGAATTAGGTTTCTGCCATAATTTATATTATAATTTTTGTAAATCGTATCAAATGACATCAATTTAATTGGAATTTAATCTCCATAAAACAAACTATATAGCAAACCACATCAAATTCTATATGTAAACTGTTGTTTTCGTCGTCCTTTTGATATGAGCTGTAGGATTATTTTTTGCCATTCTTAAACCTATTCTTAGACCATGTCTGTGACTATGTAAATGTCTATTGAATATGTTCTCAGAAAATGTTGTATAGATGAACAGAGAGACCCAACCTATTTTTAAAATAAGTAAAGCGGTTGTTGTTTGACCATCTTAAAATGTATAATAAAATAATATTTAATACATAAAAACAAAATAAATAAATAACAACAACAAAATATAATATAAAATTCTACAAAGATGAATAAAGTTGAGGAAATGAAATCATTAATGAACATCCTTACTTTTAATGTTGAATGTTCGCCGTTTCAAAATGAGAACAAATTATGTTGGAATTTAAATTAAACTAAATACCAATTTCTATAGGTTTAGTGTATATGTCTTTCACCGTTCTATCGTAATTTTTACTCTCATTAAAATAAATGATATTTTTGGTATTATATTTCACAATATAATGATTTCCACCGTTCCTATCGCATTATATACTTACTAAGTATTAAAATACTAAAGAAATATATTATATACCTCTGAAATAGCACACAGTCGATATTTTATTACTTATCGATTTACTTAATACTGGTTTCGTTATGACGTTAATAAGAATTTAGATTATTCTAATGTTTACATTTTTTCACTCACTTTTTTATTATTGGTCACTAATAAGACGTATTAAAAAATTAAGTTGTGTTTTTGATTAATTTTTTAATTTCGTGGCCTCCTGGATTTAGTGCGACACGGCGCAAGCGGGTAAAGGGAATTTTTATTAAATTTTATTTGTAGGTATGTTTTAGCCTTGTATTTATTTTATTTATATATTTTTAAATATTTATTTTACAATTCAAAATTTGAAGTACCTTGTGTGAAACCAAAACACAAAATTTAAAGTTTATGAAACCCAGCATTAACGATTGATACTATGGGTAAGCTTTCGTTTTTCTATTCATTTCACTTTCTACAGACAAAATTCAGAACTTGAGTTTACATGTCTGTAATGTCGGTAATGTAAATCCTATAAGTAATTAAACCGGGGGGGGGGGGGTACCTGTCAAATAAACATGAAGTGTGGCTAGAAATTGAATTATTTTGTATTGTTGGATATTGTATTAAAATAATAAAACAACAGCAACTCGTTGTTGCAAAGCAGATTTGGAGAGTTAATGGATAATGAAAACTAAGACATAGCTCATAAGATTCTAGCAATTTTGCTATTAAGAATGCGGAATAAAAATGTCGGTATATTGATAAAATGGTAAGGGTTAGTGAATTGGTTTTAATAACATTTTCTAAATGTTTATTTTACTCTGACATTTAGGGGACAGAAAATAAGATGGGAAGACTTAATATTAATTATTGTCATATGAGGGCCACTTTGTAAACAATATTAATTTTTACAATTAGATGCCAGTTGCATTAATTATAAATTAGCTGATAAAGCAAGTCACAAATAATTGTAGAGTAGAAAAGCTATTACTAAGAAAATCATTGGTAAAATAGGGATTTTTGAACATGTGCCAAGTAATCATTTTTCATTTAGTTGGGTTACATTATATATTTTTGGAGTATTAATGTTTCACAAAAACATTATTAATAATCAAATTTTAACAATGTGCGTTATGGGTAATTTTGGTGAGTTAATGGTATTACGGAATGCAGCTGGGTTGTCATTGAAGGTTATTTAGCTGGCAATGAAATATTGGCTAACCTTAACTATTCCGATAAACAAATAATTACGTGACAGTGAATCCAACATTTAGTGGGTTATTATTTCAACTATTTTATTATTTTAATCTTGTGTATTTCATCATTTTATATGCAGTCTATGGAGGTTGTCACTGTCGCTACATGTTTTAAAATGAGTGTAATTCTTTCTGTCTGAAGAAGTTTATTTTTAGTTTTTCGAAGAATGTCTCTCTCTATCAGCTGTGAGTTAAATTTGTGTTTACAACGACGTACAAAATATTGCTTTGAAAAAATGCTACACTTGCTAATTCAATACCTTTAATTCAGAAAAAGATTTTTAATTATGTCAATTTATTAGATTATTTGGATTATAAAAGCAGTTACAACCCCGACGGAAATTGTACAATTTTCAATATTAAGGCTAACGTAATAATCTAGCATAACAAGAAAATATCGTTAAGGTAACTGAAACGGTAATTTAAAATTGGATTAAAGATAATAGACACTTTAATGTATAATATAATATAGGGAATTAACTTATAATATGAGGAAGCATTAGTAGTTTATTAAACTATACAGTATTAGTTTTTAAATTTTATTTTGAAAGTAACCTCTAAAAAAATATTTGTACTGTTATGAAACTTTATGTGCGATGCTTGTCTACTGAATATTTGTTTAATAAATCCAATCTGACTTATTGCCTGTCAAGTGCACGTGCTGAACTTTGTTTTATTTGATTTGAAAAATATTAAATTCCATTTCTCTCATCCATTGTAATATAAACAAAACAAATTCAGTTTGGATTCACCTTGGAACGAAGAGGTAATACAAAATATTTAGAGTGTGTGTTTTAATAGAATATGTTATTAGTGTTCTGAAAAAACTAAACTTGTTTAAAACAATGGAGAACAAAAATATATATACAAAATACATCTTTACAAACAATCAAATATTTGTACAATTTTAAACTGTAGAATTAAATGAAAGCATTTTGTCTTCGTATGAAGAGTTACGAAATACTCTCCTGAGATTTTATGCAGACATAACTCTACAAAACAGAAGCGTAGCTTATAGATGAACTGTAAACACAAATACTCTTACTCCCTTCTAGTTGCAATAATATACTACACTAATCAATCTTTATTAGTTTAATGTTTTAGTTAAAAGATTTTTTTTTCGAAATTTAATTTTAATTAGTTACTTTAATTAAGAAATAAGGTTCAGTGTGCTTTATATGTTTTTTAATATACATAGATTTTTTAGAGTAGTTTATTTAAATTTTATAAAATTTAAATTGTTAGTAATTTTATATAATCTCATTTTGTATACACATTTTATAAAGTGTTTTATTTTAAAAGTAAACATATTAATAACTACAAATAAAATTACTGATTCCTACCAAATCATAGTTATAATAGATGTTCTTTTCGTAACAATCATGTATTACTTTAAAAGTCGGTGTTATTTGAGACCTCCTTCAACTTCAATAAGTCACATATGTATTAATAAATCACAGGATACTAAGTAATATAACGTAAAATAAACCACTACTTCAACAAAGCAAACATTTCAGAACTTAAATGTAAACAATATAAATAAAAATTTCTTAACAATACAAATTATTAGAATTTTTTACATTATTTCTTTGTGGGTACTTAGACATGTAATATTGTGGCTACGGCAGAATATATTAAAATCAATATAGGAATAAAAAAATCATTATTGTTATTACATTAGTCTTCAATGTTGTTTTTTAATGAATGTCAGAAATAAATATTGAACATACGGTAGACTTAAACAATAACTTGTCAATACTTATTAAATTACAGCAAACGAAAAATGTCATATTAAATCAAATAATTATATACTTCTCAATTCATTATGTTGCGTTTAATCTATGTGACAACGTTGACAGTTTAGGGTTTACCGATTTTTAGACAAATTGCCCAGGGGAGAAGGACTACTGTAAAAATTTAAAATCAATAACTATGTGTAATATATGTACGGAAAGTATTAACAAGGTATTGCTGAAATCTACCCAATATTCAATATTTATTCCTTACGATATTTTATAGAATCATTGAAGGTAGATATAATAACAATAATGCTTTTTTATTATTTCAATATATATTCTGGCGGAGCCTAAGTACTCATAACGGATCTTTAGGTAATTCTAATTAAAACTTTGTAGATAAGAAACTATCGACAAAACAACAGGGTCCGTTTTCCAATAATATCTAGAATGGTGGAATGAGACTTCAGTATATTCAATTCAGAAATATTCACACTATGTATTGTGGGTATTACAGAATTTTACTTAGAAAGTTCTAGTAAAATATTTCTAAATTTAAAATATACTGAAAATCATATTATTATAAAATATATTTCTACTGTATAAGTTATTGTTATTATCACTTAAAAGTTATAGCTACCTAAACTTTGGAATATTGTGTTGGGTATGAGATGGGGCTATAAAACTGATATATAGATACTAATATTACTAGAAATACTGAGAGATAAATTTCTACTGAAAATTTCCTGATGAGGCAAACCTAACATGATTGTTAAGAAATATATCGTACAATAAAAATAATCACATTAATTAATTATTAAAGACGTAGCGATAAAGCGTTATTAGTTAATATGTCATGGAATAATTTTTCTCTGAATAGTAACCTCTCTTCTGCAGAACAGACATTTCGCTAAATATAGACTAATCTTTCCTAAGTAACAAGTACCACAACTAATAAATAAAGTTTTATTCCTAACCTCTTACTCGCGTAAAAACTGCTAGGCTATGCACAAGACTGCGCTACAATCATTAAATATCTTCGTTAGGGACCAAGTATTGTTCAATATGAAAATGTATTGTTACGTTAACCGTAATTAATTACATGGGACGTAGCCAATTCTGATTAGGACTAATTTTAAATGAGTGACGTAATGGTCGCTATGGTGTTTGAGTAATATATTTTGTCTAAGCTCATTAAGTAATTTCAGGTAAAATACAAGGTTTAGGAGGCAATGGGAGTGAATAGAAAGGTAAGGACTAAGTTCCCCCACCAAACTACATATTTATTTACAGTGGGTAGGCTTTAGTGATAAAACATTTTTATCTGAACCTATTGGAGTTAAATTAGTTTAAAAGGCGAATAAACCCGGAATGTTGTTTAGTCTTATTTTTAGGAAATTTTTGGTATTTAACTCAATATTATATAATTAAAAAAATTTACATGTATGAATTAAAAAAAAAAAACGAGAAAGTTGTTGTTAAATACTTGTTCGTAGTTGTCAATATGGAGAGGTTTAATATAGGCTATAGTTTTCTGTATTATGAGAGAAAAGTACATATAGTTAGTAAAGTTATAAATATTGTTGGACGTTTAAAACCATGATTTAAAAATATCGGTTTTGTGCTGGACACGGGAAAGGTTAACTCAAGGTAAACACGTTATGATAATTGGTTCAGCTGCTTTGGTCGTGAAAACTCTACAACTGGATATCCTGAAAATTTTTAGTTAGTTTTTATTTTACACATGTATGAAAAGAAAGGATATATTTTATAAATTTTTTGAAATTTTAAATATAATCACGAAAATCGCCAATAGTAAAAAAAATTAAAAGATGAAAAAATGCCGCAATTACAACAAGAAATTATGTTGCATCTAAAAAGGAAGAATACTACTGCATAATCTTTGTTCAACTATTAAATTTTTTGTCGTTATTGTCTATTAGAGGATCCTGTCCATAATGATTGTAAAGTTAATTTTCATTAGAATAACTTAAATATGATGTGTAAGAAACCTTCTGGGATCGCTCCCATGACATAATTTTAAACATAATAATTATGTGTAACTTGTTTAACTTAACTTATGTTTATGTTAACTTAACTTAATTTAATTATGTTTAACTTAACAAGTTGGAAAGCAAAGACGTATTAGTTTTAAAAGCTGATAAGGGCAATACTGTAGTATTTATGAACAAACATGACTACACAGATAAGTTTCTTAAGTTTATCGACAGTAACGAGATTATAACTTTGAACGTTGACCCCACTAGTAAATACACTAAACTCATAAACGCTGGCATCAATAAATGTACAGAATTATTCCATGGTAATCTCAACTATCTTAAAGCAATCAATCCTGTTGCGCCACGTCTTACCGGTTTGCCTAAAATACACAAAGAAAATGTTCCAATCAGACCTTTGATCAATTACACAACAGCACCTGGATACAGGGTGGCCCAAACGTTACAACACATTATCAAAGATAACATCTCAATTATCAATGATTGTAGTATAAAAAACAGTTTTGAATTTGTCGATGATACCAAGAATATCGCAATTAAACAGAACTACATTTTGGCTTCCTTTGATAATAAATATCGTGAATTTTTATACCAACATACCGATTCAAGAAACCGTATGTATCCTAAAGGATAACCTCATTAAAACCGGGAAAATGAGTAATAATACCATTACCCAAATCATCGAGTTATTGAACATAATATTTAATCGTTAATAGCAGAACTATTTTGAATTTGATAGCAAGTATTATATACAGAGCGAAGGTTTGGCTATGGGATCCCCATTAAGTTCTCTACTTTCAGAAATATATCTTAACCATTTCGAAAATAACTTTTTGTTGACAAGCAAAAATAAATACCACAACCGGATAGTATTTTACAAAAGTTAAGTAGATGATACATTTTAAATATTTAATGGAACAACCCGACAACTAGACATGTTGCATAATTATCTCAACAGTATAAACTCTAAAATACAGTTTACAATGGAGAAAAATAATCATAGGATCAACTTTCTCGACTTAATGGTCATAAAACACATAAGTAAACTGAAATTTAAAATATACAGAAAACCTACCACTACTGATATAGTCATTCACGCTGACTCATATCACCCGTGGTCACAAAAAATGGCTGCCTTTAATTCATTTATACCCCGTTTGGTTACCATACCGATGGATGAACCAGATTATTTTGAAGAAGTGCAAACCATCAAGCACATTGCAAATATGAATGGATATAGCACAACAATAGTTGATAGATTAATTCATAAGCACTTAAATAATAACAAAAATAAAGAAATCAAACAATTGAAATTCGTATCTGCTGAGTACACCAACATATTACCAAATTTTTTAAAAAAACGTATTCAAGAAGCTTAATGTAACTGTATCTTTCAAAACTCACAACAATATAAAGAAAATATTGCAACCGAAAACCACAAAAAACATTGACAACTGTTCTGGTGTCTACAAACTAACATGCAGTGATTGTGATAAGTTTTATATTGGCCAAACTGGTAGAAAATTCAAGGACAGAATTAAGGAACACTTACCCAAAAATGATATTGCACAGAATAAGTCAAAATATGCATTACATTTGATTGATAGTGGACATGTGTATGATAATTTATCGACTAATTTAATCCCTCTGCATTTATGCAACAAAGGTCGACTGATGAATGCGTTGGAGGAGTATGAGATTTATAAGGCCAACATAGAACATAATGATGTACTACTCAACGAACAATTGTATTTCAAATCTAATAGCTTGTACAACACTGCTATATCAACATATGGATACAAAAAATCATGATGCAAGAGATAACGGACATTCTCGTTTAGTTGACGATTGACCGAGGCAATGACAACTTGTAGGCCTACCTACAATGAAACATTTTTATACAATTTTATTATAATGTGCAGTGCGATATTTTATGTTGTAATTTGTGTGTATGCGTGTGTGCTTGTACTTTTTATTTTTGTTTGACGTGCTCACATGTGAGTAAAAAAAGTTCACCTGAAGATGAGAACCTGTTCTCGAAACGCGTAGTGTAAACTACAACACAAGTTGCATGACGGGAATACCAGGTATATGTATATATGTTTATATAGGTATACTATATTCAGTTTCATAATAATAATAATAAAGACGGTTTTATATCTGTGAAAGTTATTCATTTTAAAATGTTCGCTCAGGTACTGATTAAAAATAATTATTCAATTAAATTACTCTCTTTTGTTTGTTGTACAATTTAAACCTTACTGTTGTCTATAAATGTTCCTTTCTTCAAGGGAAAGACAAATCGTGTCTATCTAAGTAAAGAGGTTTAAATATTCCAAAACTGAAGAAATGATGTATGAAATGATTAAATGAATAAGTAGATTGACATGATGTTTTGTTGTAAGATAGTATGTAAAAATATACAATAAAGGATTGAACCAATAGGAAGTTGTTATTGGGAAGCATATTGGGAGAGAGCAATGAATGATGAACATCAATTGATAATTCGTGAGATTCCAGAGTTACTAATTCCAGGTGTATTTGAGTAGTTTTGTTACACAAAGAAAAACAAAAATGCCTGTATTTGTTATCGATATAAGTAGTTCTATAAACAAACATCCTTTATCATAAATGATAATAAATATTTGATACATGTCATTTTCCTTATAACTTAAGATAGCGACAGAAACTGCGTTTCATTGTACGCAATGTAGTTACAAATACTTGAGGAATGGGTTTCATAGAATCAACCAATTATAAATCATTTTAAAACATAAACGACGCTAGTCGTAACTATACAAATTTTATAAACGTCATTATATTTATGTACCTATTTATTATATTTTATTGTTCGGTAATTTTTTGAGTGTTAATGTATGAGTTTATTACTTACTAAGTTTGAGTACCGGAGGACCAGAGTCATTGAGTTTACCTTCCTCGAGGTTGTCGTATATTGTGCCAACGAACGGTTCCACTTGATGTGTAGTAACTGGCCAGTACTTCTTCTTACAATCACTTCACACCGACCGCACGTGACACTTTACAATAATTAAAAATGTTTAAAAAAGAGAAAGAAAATGTATAATATTGAATTTGAGGTAGCCGGAACTTAAGTCCATGAAAAATTGGCTTAGGGAGCAGACAATGCACCTGACTCCTACTAGAGATAGAATGAGAATGACCAAAATTGTACAGGTATAAAGTGAAAGTTGCTGTGGCATGTAACCCAATTTAGAAAATGAGAATTGTCGATTTGACCTTAAACACTATTACGTAACATTTATAGTCGTATTTTGTGATACAGTATTTTAAAATAACTTTTTGGTTAAATCAAAAATTGTAATTAGAGAAAATACACATTGCGTAAATTACTAGTATATCATATCAAATATTAAAGACTAACGACTGAATACTTTTAGATACATAAATAATTAATTATATAACAGTTAATTTGAAAACCGTTTTGTTCAAGTTAGTTGTTTTTTCAATAAAATTCTCAGTTTTGGAGAATAACCGAATGTAACCAATTTGTATCTTTTGCTATAATTAAATTTAAATAATAACAAATCATGTATATTAGATTTGAAAAATAAGAAAAACGGATAGGTGTTGCGGTGGGTTTAAGTAAGGACCCCTTAATGGACGTATATCTACGCAATCGCTCTTCCGATTGAAAAAAACTAATCAAAATCGGTATCAACTTAACTGATCATAAACCGATTCTATGTTTCTCTAAAGTTGTTCCAATCTTCAAAGTACTTAAATAATTTAAAAGATTACAACTACTCAGATTGGTTTTGAAGATGCACAAATAGAAATTCAGTAGTCAATTTGTTTTTATTTCTCTTACAAAGAATGTCTTATGATGATCACGATGTTGAATTATTGTATAGTAATAATTTCGTAACGAAAAGTTTTTAATACTATGACAAGCCGGTATGCAGGAAAAGAACTATTATATGGGAAACACTTTTTAATAACTAATTTTCTATGAATATTTCCGTATTAAAAATTTAATTAAAATCAAATTATGGAATTCCGCAATTACAACTGACTGCTATTCAAACAGTCAAAAAGCGACTTAAACACCTAAATTAAATAATGTAACGTTTTAATGTAACGGCAGATATTTATTGTTGAAGCTCCATGTTTAAGGTTTAAATAAAGCAATAAAGGTAAATTATTTTAATTACATAAATGAGCTACTATTGTTTCGCTTTGCGGCATCAACGGGAAAATGTAGCTCATTTATATAGTTAACATAATTTTGAAACTTTAGCTTTATTGCTTTATTAAAACATAAATTCAACTCTCATTATTTGAAGTATTGTAAATCAATTTTATAATTTCCATTATGATTGCTAACACAATATTCAAAAGTTTTGGGAAATTATAACCTTGTAGGGATATCAATTGTATGTAATACAGTTATAACATGCAATCAATTATATAATATTATTTTAAATACATCTCGAATTAAATATTTCAATAAAATGTTAGCCTGTAGAACATGGTACAAATTATTCCTGTACAAAGGAGCATACTGTCGTAATCATGTATGTATAATGTATTGAAAAGTGTATAATACATTCAGAGATAAACTATTATGTCGTTATACTTCTTAACCTATTATAAATAATAACAGTGAATTAAAATAGGAAGATTTATTGAACGTCAACAAATAAATAGGAATATTTAAACATTGAATTGAAGTTTTGATTGTCAATAATAGGCTTTGCCAAAAGGCTTCAATTACCTAATCCAGGTTTCGGTAATTGACTACAAGGCTCAACTGTTTACTAAAGGCTTCATAGATTTTTTGAGCAGATAAAAAATAAAATAAAAATAAATAATTAATGAATTTTTATATGGTAATCTCTGCAAAAGCCTGACGTCTGCACTATTTTAATATTGTATGAATAAGGATAATTAGAGTGATAATATTAGAGATTAAAAATAATACAAAAATATAACATAACATATAGTGATCTTATTAATTAGGTTGTGTTAAACCGATGTCAACTTTGACAGTATGCGGTTTGCCGTACTCCAGATAAATTGTTCAAGGGGGGCTGTTGTGGAGCTTAAAATAATTAACTTTGTGTGATCTTTACGAGATAGGAATGTATTCGCTTTATTTATGTATGACTATAAAAAATACCTTAATAGTATGTTTTATTTGAACGTGAAATAATTTGAAATTAATTACTAATTCACAATGTATACGAATAAAACTAAATAAACACTAATTTTCGTTAGTATTAATGGAAAAAATCGTCCCTTTGTAGGATGATTTTTAATGTCGAAATATTTGTGTTTGTTTCATGTGAATTAAAATCCAGTAAATTCAAGTCATAGTATAATACAATTGTTTCACAAGATACAGGATAAACATACTTTTATTGATTACTAAAAAAAAAACTTTACAGTGTTTGTGCAATAAGAAAATTGTCTATTTTAATGTATAAAAGAATGGTGTAAAATTTAAAGACACACCTGTATAATGTTAAGGACAATACTAGTATAGGTAATAGCGGCAAGAAATATTTCCCTTGTTGATTATAAACGTTATCCACCAACTATACATGTTCATTGTTTGAGAATGTAATTGTAGTTGTAATTCAAACCTGAATAATTCTTAGTATGTTACTATATAATAAATTGTTATATTAGTTATTTACTGCAACAGTAAACAAAAGTTGTAAATATACTTTAAATAATAAATAAACCGTGCACGTATAATTCGATAAAGATCTACATATCTGCATTTAACATAGCACTTATGTTGACAACAAAAATGATCTTAACAATTCAGAAAATTTGTTTTGTTTAATTTAATCTTTTAACCAAAGAAATAAACATTGCCAGTGGTTTTAAACATCGACATTAAATTGAACATTTATTTAAGGAACTTATAAATATGTTAACAAAGTTTTTAATTTTGAATAACATAATTATACAATAGCCAATAGAAACATGGTGTATAGTGTTATAATGAAATATTTTAATTTTACATTAAAATTGAAATAATGCTAACAGATGATAGGATTTATAAATTTTCATGAGATATTTTTAACGTACATGGAAACTAAATTCAATTAATTGCAAAAATAACGTCAAAAATTAAAATATAGATTGATTTTAATGAAATTTTAAAGCTTGGAAAGTCCTAATCGATATCAATTGTCAATTAATCACTAAAGCTTTGAAATTAAATAAAAAATGTACAATTTGATGTGTTGCAAATGAGCAAGAAAGTCTATATTTATTAGGCTATAGTTACCAACTAAAACTAAATGCTAAGGTCAGTATAAGAGAGTGTAGTGTTTGCTACAATATATATAATTATATATAATATATATGTATATTATATATACAATATATATATTGTATATATTGTATATATATATATTGTATATATATATATATATATATATATATATATATATATATATATATATATATATATATTTATATTTATATATACAATATATACAATATATATAATTTTCAATGTTTGAAGTTATACGACAGCAGAATGTAATATTGCAAATTGTAAAATAATATTACCTGCTCCTAATTGGATGCCAAATGAAGTTGGTTTATACATTCCGGAACAAAAACGATTAAATATTCAAACATTCATAAATAACTAATATCATAAACCTTTTGAAGCAAAATAAGGTTGTTTTTATTTGCAAATAATAAATCTAAGTAATTTAAAGGTTTTTAAAAGTGGCTATTCCCGGAAACTTTACTTAAAAAAAAAAAAAAATTGCGCGGAATTCGTTTGAAAGGAGTTGTATATTTTTTGTTATATTTGAACAACAGAATGTATTCTACAGTATTGTAGTTTTTATAGATTATAACGTAAAATATAAAAGGACAAATAGGTGTAGACATTCTCAGACATTAAGTGTAGAAACTTCAATGATGTAATAACCACAATGAACGTACGCTTCGGGAGACCATAACATATAATTCTATTCAAGTACGGTAGATATTTTCTAAAGTACATCACAGACGAACGAACTTCAAAGTGGTTTCAACTTTATAGTTTAGTGGTTTCCCCAAATTGTTTTCTCAAAATAGATAATTTCTTTTATGAGGAAGTCTCTTCTTCAAATAAATTTCAGAAAGTAATAACGGGTTTCCTTTGTGGAACACGAACATGAATAAAGTAGTGGAAATGAAAACATTTAACAGAAAACGAATGTCGTTCGACTATTTAATAAACAGGAACAAAAAAAAATGTAGCGGCTATTGATGTTATTTCGAAGTTTTTATAATCTCTTCACTAAGCAACACTTTTTTAGGGGGATTTGGCCAAATCACTTATATATTAAATAAAATCATTGTTAAAAAAAATTATTTAAAAGAAAAATATTCTTTTCCTTTGCCAATGAATAAATACTGCTCAAGTATGAAAGATATACTGTATTTATAAGTTCTGAAATAGCACAAAGTTGACAATAACTACCCTAGACGGTTAATCGTGAGTTAATACGAGTTTAAAACATCATTTGATGAAGTACATGTCAATTCTGTTTTACTTTATGTAAAACTTTACATCGTTTAGATAACGTCATTTGATGGGCGAAAATTAATGTTGATTTTTTCATGGAAACATACGTTTTGAGATTTTATTGAGTAAACAATGGTGTTTCATTCTCCAAATGACCGGACCAAATTTAATAAAATTTGAAATTATGGTATGATTGGACCCATATATGGAGTACATGAATATTTTTTTAGACAGATTTATTAATATCATGATAACGATGTTGATCATATGTTGTTACTATATGGATAGAAAAACCTATTGTTCGCATTCAAAAAACCAAAAAACTCTGACTCGAAAATATTTTTTGAACTATTAAATATGAAGTATTTGTTTTACAAGGTCAAATTTTAGGAATTTCATTCAAAGTTTTGTTAAAAACAAAAGTTTTTGACAAACACCATTGCACAAAATTGAACAATAACATTGAAAACGACTCATGATTTTTGACCATGAAAGCTGAGGGAGTAGGTAACACAAAAAGTAACTCTACCCGTGATATACCCTCCGAAACCTTTGACGGTCACTAATATGAATTACGGCAAAATAAGCGCGCACTTGCCATTCAGGCTAATCCACACTCCTCTTTTGAATTAAGAAATTGTAGAAAATAAAATGCAGTAAATAGTTTCAATCTTAAAAATAATAAAAACGGAAAGGGAGAAGTGTGTGTGTGTGTGTGTGTGTGTGTGTGTGTGTGTGTGTGTGTGTGTGTGTAAGGGGGGGGGGGAGAGACCTTTGTAAATTAACTGAACCTATTATCTACGGAAACGTAATTCATCTTCAAGAACCTAATCTAAAGTAGTAACAACCTAACTGATCGATAATAGCTTTTCTAATCTTGTTACAAAGTTTAACGTTACTATGTTCAAATTATTTTAAGATATTACAGACCTGAAATTTTATTTGAAAGCTCTAAAGTAGAAATTTAAATGAGATTAATTTGTTCTTTTTCTGATAAAACAAGCAATAAAAGTGAATGATGATTGTAATTTAGACGTTTGAAAATAGTAATCATTTGCTATTATGTCGGTGAAATGCAATTGTGAAGGTTTTTGTAAGAGTTTAGGAAAGCTCCTGAATTTCCTATTTCTCTTCAATAGTTTAATTAGAGTGAACATTTTGAATACTGGAATTACTATTGTCCATAATTAAAACTGCTAAAAATGATATTATTTTATAACAATGATATTAAGATTGTATTAACTGTGAAAATTAACTGATAAAGTTAAAATCATAAATTTTATTTTTCGTATTTCCATTATTATATATTTTTTTAGTCCATCTCATTTCTAACTACTATCTCTAAAAAAATTATCCAAAGTTTAGTGTATTTATCATTTTGTACAGATAACAACTCCATATAATGTAGTACCAATGCATTCTTGCACAAACTAACCTATACTACTAATCCTGAAAAATACAAACAGAGTGTTTACCAATTATCTTACTATTTTTTGTACTTCTTAATCTGTTAAAGATATTAACTATTCATCTTGTACGAATTTATTCTAAGTCTACATCAAATACTAGTTGAATACATTACTTTACATACTGTACATATACACAATACATCACTGTAGTGACAGCTTTACTATATTTTTGAAATTGTAATAAAGAAAAAGAACTAAATTTCTCATATCATTGTAAATCTGGGTCTTGAAAGATTGCAAAAAATCAAAGCAGTAGTAGTTATGGAAAAAAAAACTATTTAAATTATGTTAAATGATTGCTCATTTAAGTAACTAGTACTGAAACTTTCAATAAGTTAAATGACAAAAAAAAAAGAATGAACTCGTAGTAAAACAAAACTTATTTGATATATTTTTTCTATTTGTAAACTTTAATTATGTACAGTTTTAGCTGTGAAAGGTTTTAAATGTTCACATAACTATTTTGTAGGTTATGTTAACGTACATATTTACAAATTAAATTTCGCTCTTACTACAACATTTTCACAATCATATTTCTGTACAAGTAATTAAGTAATACTAATAAGTACACAGTTTGTTTTGTAGAATTTTCAAATACTTCAATAACGAGTTATAAATTAATGTACATACTTACAAATTCATTAAAATTAGTTAAGCATAATTAAATAAATTTGAGAAGTAGGCATTTTGTTATTGCAACACTTCACCAATACAAATAATTGTTACATATTGAAAATAAACAACGATAATAGCATTTAACCATTACCTATTATTGTTGGAATACTTAATTAATAGTAATTTCGTTGGAACCGTGTAGTTTTCAAATAAAACTTTAAACTTAATTAAATACTCCATTTTGCATTCACCCATTTCCATTTCTGCCGACGCACCGAATTTTTAAGAGAAAAATTAATTTAATTAATTCGAATTAAAACTAAATACCAAATTATTACTCACACAATCCTAGAACAGAGCTGACATTGGACCTTAACATTTCTAAATTGGGGATTTAGTCTCCGGAAAAACACTGAACGCTATGACCCCAATTAATTATCCAGCCATAGTTAATTTGAAATTAAAGTATAAAAACCAAAGGGTAAAGAAGACCGGAATTTCACACCATGTCTGGTTTCAAGAGCGGACAAGTTAATTCTCCCATTTTTTCTATTGTGATCTGCTCAACATAGCTACAGACAAGTTCCGGTCAGCTGTCCATTGGGGTGTGGCAAAACGGGTTCTGCTCAAGCCTTCCACTTCCGGTGCAGAACTCAGTTACATCACCCATCTTTAACGGCATCTTACTTTAAATTTTAACTAATAGTTTTAGAGAAATTGCTTCTGAGGTTACTCATCAATTATTTAATCATTTCTCCAACTAAAACTAAAACATCTGAGAAACAGCAATTCCGACTTCACCGAAATTTAAATTAAATTTCTATTTTAACAAGACACACATTTCCTATTAATATTAAAATAATAGTGTTACCTATTTACAATATTAATTAACATATTTTCTTTATGACTAATATTAAAATTAATTTGTGCGTGTTTTTAATTACTCACTTAATAAAATGACGCTAAATAAATCTCTAAAAAAATGTTTTCATACAATAAGGTATTGCTCGACTTTATATCAGATAAAGTTATTTACAAATAAAATATTTAAACTACTGCTATTTTAAAATGTAAACACTGTTTTCCATTAAAATCTCACCAGATTAACTAGTTTTCAGTTACGTGTCGCCTTATAGCTTGTTCGTTATTTATGGAAGTTTCATAAAGTGGAAGGTTTTACGTTTCGCCTCGCACAGATAATAAATTAGTTTTCCTTTAACATTTGAACTCGTTTCTAATATTTAAACGTAAGTCACGTTAAAATAATTTATATTTTACTTTACTGAAATATACCATTTGTAGATTTGAAACTACAAGAACTTTAATTCAACTGGAATAAATAAAATGTAACAAGTATATTATACATTTTGAACTAACCTAATGGACCTCAAACAATCTACTATTGTAGATATAATATACCTATATAAACTTTATAATATAATATACCTTTATATTATAAACTTATAAAGTACTAAGAGAGTACCCTTCCTTTGTACGGGGTTGACGTATATTTGAATAATTGTGCTTTGTATTGAAATTGATAATTGAGTGTTAAGGGAGTTTTCAAGGCCAGTGGGGCGGTGCCCTGATGGAATTTCTAAATAAAAATAGGCCTATGTGTTAACCAGGGACCCTAAGAATGTCCATGCAGAATTTCAGCTCAATGGGTCCAGTAGTTTAACCTAATGGACCTCAAACAATCAACTGTAGGTATAGTATATGTAATTATAAACTAATAAAGTATCACATATTTGATTAATCATAATGTTAATATTGATAAACGTATATATTTTTATAAGTTTGTATTTAAAGCACTGTTAATAATGCCACTTGTCTGTAACTAAATATCCTAAGTTAAAAAGTCTATTCCCCTTCAGTAATTAAATTTACTTTAATTTGTTTACAACAACAATAATAATTAAATATTATTTAACACCCCAAGAATGTATTAATTTTGTAACTAAGTTCTTAAATATTTTAAAATAACAGATTTATAGCTTTTAAGTTTGTTATGAAAGCAATCAAATACGAATTTAATGAGGAGTTATCATTAATTTTATTTATGAAATATTTAATGACAAACTGTGATAATATTATTTTTGAATTGTAAATTGTAGGAATGAAAGAAAATTGTCCTACTGAAAGGGAAAACCTGTTTTAAAATATACTGTTTAATTAAGATTTAACACTTTAGTAATTATTTTTAAGCGATTATTTATAATGCATAATCGTAATTAAAACCCCTTTTAAAAACAATAATAAACCTGTTTCCTAATAATCATGTCAGGTTGAATAATCAAGAAATAAATATGTTCATAAGTTCAAATAAATTTAGGTTTTAGTATTTTCAGTATTGTAATTGCCCTATTTATTTTTTATTACAAAATATTCCACATTTTAGTTTATATTTAACAGATTAAACTATATGAAGTAATAATAAATCGTGTAACATAATTTGCTATTCACTTTAACTTTAGATATTATTTTATTCAAATATTCAGCATAAAATTTTACTGTACCCACAAGACATAATAAGAAGACGTTCCTATGACAAATGAACTCACAGTTCCATTCCATAATGTCTGAAATTATTGTAAAGTACTCTTCAGCTTTACCTTGATGGTTTTTCTCCACAAGGTTTTCATTAGAATTCTCAAGGGGTCGATTTGGGTTTATTACTGGACATCTCGCTAAATTAACTTTGCTAGTAATGTCATTAAAAATTCTGGAAACAATGTGTTCCACATATTATTAGATACATTTTTAGCTTGATAGTTTAAAAATTAAGTAACAACTCGAAACATACAATAATGGATTTGAATTTATTATTATTATGAGGAAAATGTTTGACCTACTAAATGATACCGAACAATTTTTAACTTGGTGTTAACTTTATCCAAAATAAGACAGAACTGATTGAACAAACTGGTGTAACCTTCTAATTTTTTTTCTGAAATTAGCTAACATCTGGTTATAAATAGTAACTATATACATTGAAAAAAGTAATTATTCAGGTTTCAGAACAATAGGTTAATATTAAATGAATAAAAGTATCTTGGTCACCAAACATAGCCAAGCAAGCGACTTGGCTTAAAATATAAAGAAGTTTTCACGTTCATTATAATGTTTTTTTTGCCTCCGTAATTTGGTAAAATCAAATGCTATGATATAAATTTCATATTGTGTGAAAGGATGATTCTTGTTGAAAATCAATAGAATTTCCAAATATGTATTGAAGTATAATCGAGTATAATAAATAACAATTCAGACGAAGGGAAAAAGTTGGCCAAGAGAAACCGGATAGAAAAGAGAGAGA